>JAOTON010001488.1:0-626250 GCA_034440635.1 Lepas anatifera
ACTATGACTGGCTATACTATAACTGAGAATTATTGATATTTACTCCATGATTCTGAAGAAGGGCTGTGCCCGAATACATAATCTTCAGTGTTTTTTACATTTCCAGATTCGAGGGGACAGGCCAGGGAACATCTTATGAACTTATGTTCTGTTTGAAGTTCAGAGTTGAAACACCAAAATCTTGCTTATAAACTAAAAAGGAGTAGGGGAAAGAGGAGGTCGATCGCTTTGGGGGTCAAAAACATAGTTTTGTCCCGAGCTTTTCCGTTTGGGGAATACCTTTTTGCCCCCTGGATCCGCCACTGGCCAATTTACCACCCAAAAGGCGGCCAGTGTCAATGAAAAACGCGTTTAAAAGGATTTAATAATAATAATTTTTGGGGCTTATCGACGCACCAACTGCCAGGGTCATATGGCGTCGCCAACTCTTTCCCTGTTGGAAGGGTTTCTCGGGAGCCAGCTTGCTCCTTGTTCAGGGAAGCCGCCGGGCCTTGAACCCGAAAAAGGATTTGTAAATGCTTATTTTCATGAAAGCTTCTTCTTAGTGAGGACATGTTCACGTTTACCATCAAGCATATTTCGGGCCAGCTTAACGACTGGCACCTTGGTAGAAAATGCTGAAAGCACCCACTGACACTAACTGAAGCACGATGAGCAAATAATACAGTTATCTTCGGTCATGGCGAAAACTGAGGTGTCGTATCCACCACCTCCACTTATCACAGTTGTTCTGGCTAACGGCTCCATACTGAAATAGCCGATTGACGCTAACCTGAGCCTCATAGGCCGCAGAACCTCTGCGGGCCTGGTCCCCTGAGTTTTTGGTGACTTCCCTGAGTTTATATCGAGTCCCCTCAGCTGATCTGGGACCGCTTTAGTTAACCAGGCCCTCACACTGACCTTGAAACCTATTGTCGCCGCTGAAGCCTATTAAGCTTTTCGTGGCCCTTTTATTGATATAGGGCCCCCTCAACAGGTCCTGGGCCCTCTGAACTAAAAGCTGGAGCTCTGAGCTCTGAGCCCCAAGCTGGATTAGTGTCCCTTAAGCTGGTCAGGGTCCCCTGGGTTGGTATTGTTTTCGTTTAACTGATGTAGATCCCTTCAGCTTGTTTGGGGCCCGTTGTGCGTATCTGGGCACTAGTTCGTCGAGGCACCCAGCTAGTCTGGCTCTATTAGTTTTATGGGCCTTCTGAGCTGCTGCAGGGTCCCCTCAGGGTGTCTGGGCCCCATGAGTTCAAAATTGGACCCCTGGGTTAGTTTTGAGTCCCTGAGCTTATTTAGAAACCGTTTAAATAGGTAGGCACCCCACGCTGGTCTTGAGAATCCTGTGTTGGCACTGAGGTCAAATGAGCTCGTCGGGGGCCCCCTTAACTGGCACGGGCCCTTCAGCTGATTTTGGAGACCCAAAATCCCTCCTACCGGATTCCGCCCACGCCAGATTTCCTGACTCCCTGAGGGCCCCTGGGGGCCATTGGGGATTTTTCCCGCGATCAGCGCTGGGGTCCCTCCCCGAGACAAAGCTTACAACATGTCTCTGTCTCTATACTCTAGCGTCTGCCAGAGTTGAGCTAGAATCATTTTTAGGCACAATTCGCTTCCTCCTCGTTACGGCGAATCATCAAATAATGTATAATATGACTATACTAGGTTAAAACACAAAAATGACCTCACCTAAGGCTAGGTCAAGGCCACCATCTAGCCTAGCATAGTCAGTATGCATATCAATCAACTCACAATAACAATAAAAAATGGTATCAAAATACGGGTTTTATCAATATTTCCTGCAAAGCAATTGACCCAAGTCTTAAAACCTGCTTAGGAAGCCCCAGATGAACTCTCAGAGGTAACATGTCTAAACTTGCAACATGAACCGATAAAGAGGCCTAGGGATACTATGATTTGGGGAATCCGAAGGTATTTCAAGCGGCGTCTGCAGACATAGAGCAATTTTTCGGCAAATTTCCGTTTTACCCCATGCATTTTCAATGGAGAGGTCATGATTCGTACCTGTCCCTAGGTCATCGATGGGAAAAATCCCGGAATCAATTTATTAGTACTTTTTGGGCCCATTATATGGTACAAGTTTGAATTCGATAGATTCACCCTTTTCTTACTTACGCCAACTTAAACATTTTTTGGGGTGAGGTCACTTGACCTGCACTGGTGACCTGACCTGAGATGACGCAACCTTAAATTTTGAGGGAAAGTTGCGGAATTGACCAATGATAAGGTGTGACAAGTACTGTGTCGCTTCGCGCCGACGTTTTTTCGTGCCACTGGGAGACCTCGAGGGGGTATTCAAGCACCCCCAACGGGCCGGAACGGGGTGCGAATACTCTAGAACAGGGCTGAGGCCAAAAGGGAAGGCTCTAAACAATGTCTGAAATTTTGGGGTCAAGGTCCTTCAAGGTCATTGACCTATTACGGCACAACCCAACATATTATGCCTAATTTACGCTATAAATAGCGCTGTGCCCAAGCTTACCAATGACCTTTGATCAAGTCTTGATCATCAAGGCCAGTCACCTTTAAAATTGACCCGTGACCTTGATCTAAACACTGAATAACCTTTACTTTGATGTAATTGCATACGTTATAATAGGTGCCGTAACATTATGCAACGTCATTTAGGGGCTGTCCAGGAGTACCTGTGCTCATCAGGGACACCTATGCTCTCTGGAGGGGCCTTTGCTTCGATGAGGCACCTGTGCCACCCAGGGGCGCCTTCGCTCCCCAATGGACGCAACCTAGCTATCCAGGGGCATCTTTGCTGTTCCGGGGGTGCCTTTGATACCCAGTGCCCAAGGGGAGCTTTTTCTTATCCAGGTTCACCTTGGTATTGGGGGGGGTATTTTTATTCAAGGTAACCTATACTACCCAGTGGCGCCTACCCTATGCAAGGGGTGCTTAGGCTATCCAGGGGGCGGCAATTTGCTATACATAGGGCGCCCTTATGCTCTCCATGGGCACCTCATTCAGAGGGTGCCTCTGATATTCAGGGGCGCTTTTCCTATCAGCAGGGTACATACCTGTGCCATCTTGGGGCTATTCTTATCAAGGGACGCTGCTGTTATTCAGGAATACCTACACCACTGTCGAGGGTCGCCTTTGCTACCAAGAGGCGCCTTTACTTCTTAGGAAGTTTGGCGCCCGTGCTTTAAGGAGTGCTTTGGCATCGATTGATTGCTCTATTATTGGGCTAGGTGCGCACGAACCTTGAGCTCATGTAGCGCCCATATTGTTGCTAAGGAACGCTTATGCTATCAAAGGGCGCCTGTACTATCCAGGGTCTCTGTTTTATTCAAGGCAGTCTGTTCTATCCACGGGCATCTGATATTTCGGGGACGGTGCCTAGGTTATTCAGGAGGCGGCTTTTTCTCCACAGGGGCGCTCTATTGCTTTCCAGGGGCGCCGTTACTGCCCAGGGGTGTCTTTCTATCGAGGGGCGCATAGGCTGTCTAGGTGTATTTTTCAATCACAGACATGATTGAAATACATGCCCCTACGTTATCCTGGGGTGTTTTTTGTCTCCGGTAAGGCGCTATTTTTCTCTTCCGGGCACCAGTTTATCTAAGGGCACCTATGCTATCCAGAGAACCTTTGTTATCTAGGGCTGCCTTCGCTGTTAAGGGGCACCTTTGCTACCCAAAGGGAGCATTTTACTTTCCTGGAGTGCCTATTTCCATCTAAGGGGCGCATATGCTACATTGGAGCGCCTTTGCAAACATGGGGCGCACTTTTCTATCCAGGGGCGCCTTTGCACTTGAGGGGGCGCCTCTGCAATCCAGGAGGAGCCCAAAATAGATAGAGAATACAAATTCTGAAATAAGGCGCTCGAACACTGAAATAAAGTGCCTAGTTATTAGAAAGAGGCGCTCATCTGCTGAGCGGGGAGGACTGCTGGTTGGTGAGGGCAGCGTTCTCGGAAGTGGGGCGCACATACTGAAAAAGGCACCCGGTTGCAGCGATGGAGCACTAAGCCTTCAGTTATACGTTATTGAAATGTGGTTAAAGGCAGTCCATGCTCAAATGGAGCGCTCGAGCCCTGTAACACAGCGCGCGACTGTCGGACAGGTGTGCCAAACCATAGACAGTAGGGCAGCTGAAGATGGAAAGGGACACCTATGATATCCTGGGGGCGCCTGTACTCTCAGGTGAGGCGCTTGTTTTCTTTCTCAGGCGCCTAGTTTATCCATGGCCGCCTATGCTGTCCAGATAATCTATTTCAAGAAGGGTTAACTTTGCTGTCCAGGGTCGCCTTTGCTATCCAAGGGCGCATATGATATTTGTAGGGCGCTTTATGCAAAGGGCGCCTAGGCTGTCCAAGGGCGCCGTCCTAACCAAAGGCCGCCTTTCACTTTCCCTGAAGTGCCTATTTCTATGTAAGGGGTGCATATATTATCTAGGAGTGCCCTTGATATACGGAGACGCCTTTTTGTCCAGCGGCGCCTTTGCTCTTGAGGGGCGCTGCTCAATCCAGGGTAGCTGAAGATGGATAAGGGACATCTATGTTATACAGGGGGAGCCTGTACTTTCCAATGGGGCGCTCATTTTCCTTCTCAGGCACCTAGTTTATCTAGGGGGCGCCTAGGCTATCCAAAGGCGCCTTTACTACCGAAGGGATGCCATCCTAGGGGCGCCTTTGCTATCCAGGGGCGCCTTTGCTGTCCAAAGCGCTTGTGTTATCCAGGGTTGTCTTTGCTGTCCAGTGGCTCCTTTGCTATCCAAAAGTGCATATGATATCCGTGGGCGCTTTATCCAGTGGGCGCCTGGACTATCAAAGGGCACTTTTTCTATCCAAGGGCTGCTTTTATTTTCCTGAAGTGCCTATTTCTATCTAAGGGGCTCCTATTCTGTCCAGGGCACCTATGTTTCCCAGATTTGCCTTTGCTGTCCAGGGACGCCTTTGCTATCCAAGGGCACCTTTCTTAACCAAGGGGCGCATTTTGCTTTCCGGGAGCGCCTATTTCTATCTAAGGGGCGCATATGTTATCTAGGAGCGCCTTTGATACCCAGAGGCGGATTTTTGTCCAGGGGCGCCTTTTCTCTTGAGGGGCGCTGCTCCAATCCAGGGCAGCTGAAGGTGGATAAGGGACATCTATGTTATACAGAGGGAGCCTGTACTTCCCAGTGGGGCGCTCGTTTTCCTTCTCGGGCACCTAGTTTATCCAGGGGGCGCCTAGGCTATCCAAAGACGGCTTTTATATCGACGGTGTGCCTTCCTAGGGGCGCCTTTGCTACCCAGGGGCGCCTTTGCTGTCCACAGCACTTGTGTTATCCAGGGTTGTCTTTGCTGTCCAGGGCGCCTTTGCTATCCAAGGGTGCATATGACATATGTAGGGCGCTTTTTCCAGTGGACGCCTAGGCTATCAAAGGGCGCCTTTTTCTACCAAGGTGAGCATTTTATTTTCCTAAAGCGCCTATTTCTATCTAAGGGGCGCTTATGCTGTCCAGGGCACCTATGTTACCAAAATTTTCCTTTGCTGCCCAGGGGCGCCTTTCCTAGACAAGGGCGCATATTTTATCTGTAGGGCACTTCATCCAGGGGGGCGCCTAGGCTATCCAAAGGCGGCTTTTCTATCGAAGGGGTGCCTTCCTAGGGGCGCCTTTGCTACCCAGGGGCGCCTTTGCTGTCCACAGCACTTGTGTTATCCAGGGTTGTCTTTGCTGTCCAGGGGCGCCTTTGCTATCCAAGGGTGCATATGACATCCGTAGGGCGCTTTTCCAGTGGGCGCCTAGGCTATCAAAGGGCGCCTTTTTCTACCCAAGGTGAGTATTTTATTTTCCTAAAGCGCCTACTTCTATCTAAGGGGCGCTTATGCTGTCCAGGGCACCTATGTTACCAAGATTTGCCTTTGCTGCCCAGGGGCGCCTTTCCTAGCCAAGGGCGCATATTGTATCCGTAAAGCGCTTCATCCAGGGGGCGCCTAGGCTATCCAAAGGCGGCTATTCTATCGAAGGGGTGCCTTACTAGGGGCGCCTTTGCTACCCAGGGGCGCCTTTGCTGTCCACAGCACTTGTGTTATCCAGGGTTATCTTTGCTGTCCAGGGGCGCCTTTGCTTACCAAGGGTGCATATGACATCTGTAGGGCGCTTTTTCCAGTGGGCGCCTAGGCCATCAAAGGGCGCCTTTTTCTACCCAAGGTGAGCATTTTATTTTCCTAAAGCGCCTATTTCTATCTAAGGGGCGCTTATGCTGTCCAGGGCACCTATGTTACCAAGATTTGCCTTTGCTGCCCAGGGGCGCCTTTGCTATCCAAGGGCACCTTTCTTAACCAAGGGGCGCATTTTTCTTTCCTGGAGCGCCTATTTCTATCTAAGGGGTGCATATGTTATCTAGGAGCGCCTTTGATACCCAGAGGCGGCTTTTTGTCAAGGGGCGCCTTTTCTCTTGAAGGGCGCTGCTCCAATCCAGGGCAGCTGAAGGTGGATAAGGGACATCTATGTTATACAGAGGGAGCCTGTACTTCCCAGTGGGGTGCTCGTTTTCCTTCTCGGGCACCTAGTTTATCCAGGGGGCGCCTAGGCTATCCAAAAACGGCTTTTCTTTCGACGGTAAGCCTTCCTAGGGGCGCCTTTGCTACCCAGGGGGCGCCTTTGCTGTCCACAGCACTTGTGTTATCCAGGGTTGTCTTTGCTGTCCAGGGCGCCTTTGCTATCCAAGGGTGCATATGACATCTGTAGGGCGCTTTTTCCAGTGGACGCCTAGGCTATCAAAGGGCGCCTTTTTCTACCAAGGTGAGCATTTTATTTTCCTAAAGCGCCTATTTCTATCTAAGGGGCGCTTATGCTGTCCAGGGCACCTATGTTACCAAAATTTGCCTTTGCTGCCCAGGGGCGCCTTTCCTAGCCAAGGGCGCATATGATATCCGTAAGGCGCTTCATCCAGGGGGCGCCTAGGCTACCCAGGGGCGCTTCATCCAGGGGGAGCCTAGACTACTCAGGGGTGCATTAGTTCCCCATGGCGCAATCCTGCTACCTAGTGGCGCCTTTTCTTTGCCGGGGCGCTTTTGTTAGCTTTCTAAATTTCATCTTCAACATTTTACTGGGGCGCAAAAGACCAGTAAAGGCGTCTAGTGTTTGGGCAGGGGCGCTTTGCCATGGTTTTAAGGACTATGTGTTAATTCAAGTGGAATAAGTGGTATCTACCACCTTGGCGCACGAAATGGGTACAGGCGCGCCGCTCATATCGGGCGCCTTCGGCGCCCGATATGAGCTAAGCTATGCTGAGGCGCTTCGGAGCTAAGGGGGGGCCCGGGCCCCCTGGGCCCCCCCTTGGATCCGTCACTGACTGGAATGAGATATAACTTTCATTTATATGTTCATGCCTTTTTTGTCACTGGGAGTCTATTTATATTCAAGATCACCATGCCAAGCTTACATGTGAATCTGACCTGGCTTGAGGTCAGGACATTTTTATATTTGTTCTAGCATTGTCATGTTATACATTATTAGATTTGCAACAATATCAGGATTGCAATGATGCTCCACTCTAGCGTCGCCCAATAAAGTGTGTAGGGAAAAATGCAATGCCCTTCTGTAATTCCATGTAGTCTTCCCTCGCCTCTAATGACCTCTAATTACCTTTACCTCTAATTATACGGATCTAAAATGATCCGTATAATCGCCATCCGTCTCCTCAACGACTTTTCACACCTTCTGTAAATTGATTTGGCTCTTCCAGTGAGTGAAATAACCAGAGGCTGAAATACGCTACCCCCCAGCACGGTGCGTCGTGCCAGTGACCCCAGGGGGGAGAGGCGAGATAATATGGTTTAACAAAAAAACGCTTGTAACAGTCCAATGCCCCCAATACTAACGTTACAGCTCTTTAGAAAGCTCAACCTCAGCTGCAGTGGGGCCCATCAACTGCATGCGACAACCGCGTGACGCATGATTTGACGCTGTGCCGCTAAACAGACGAGGCCTGATGTGATACTGCACCGCTGAACAGACGATGCCTGATTTGACGCTGTGCCGCTGAACAGACGAGGCCTGATGTGATACTGCTCCGCCGAACAGACGATGCCTGATTTGACGCTGTGCCGCTAAACAGACTAGGCCTGATGTGATACTGCTCCGCCGAACAGACGATGCCTGATTTGACGCTGTGCCGCTAAACAGACGAGGCCTGATGTGATACTGCTCCGCCGAACAGACGATGCCTGATTTGACGCTGTGCCGCTAAACAGACTAGGCCTGATGTGATACTGCTCCGCCGAAAAAATGCCGCTGATATGACACCACTGTGCAGCTTCACCGTAATTTAAAAGGCGCGGCACAGAAAGGCACAGGCACAATTCCTAGAGTTCCGATCTTGTAACGCGGACAAGACCTTTATATTTACAGACGGCTCCAAAATAGGCGAAAAAAGTAGGCCTCGGCATCTGGGGGCAAAATATTTGCCTACAGAAAAGACTTCCGGACAACTGCTCTATCTTCACAGCCGAGGCTGTTGCCATCCTAAATGCATTAGCCATAATCAGAACCCAAAATACCAACTCAGCCGTCATCTGTTCAGACTCTAAATCTGTCCTGCAGGCCGTCAGTAACGTAGTCAACCCCAGCCACCACGTTATAGCAGATATTCAGAAAGGTATCGATGATACCCCTGATGTCTCTTTTCTTTGGATCCCGGGCCACTGCAAAATTCAAGGAAATGAAAAGGCCGATGAGCAGGCAAAAAAAATCCCTAGAACTTAGAGAGATCGCACCCTTAATGTGATCTGGAGATGATAGCAAAGCTCTCCTCCAGGACAGTATCCGGAAGCAAATTCAAAATAACTGGACAACAAACCACAGCGCCCACCTATTCCATATCAAGCCTAACATCGGCTACTGGCCCAGTTCCAACCAAAAGAGTCGCCGGCGCGAGGTTATTCTAACCAGACTCAGAAATGGACACACAAAATTAAATGCCTATTGGAACGCGGGTACCTGTGGTACCTGCGACGCAATGGAGAATCCCTATCACATTCTCATCGATTGTCCCCAGCACAATACCCATCGGCAACCCATGCTAGATTACTGCCGAATCCAAAACATCCCTGTTGACCTAAAAACTCTGCTCGGTAACGACCATCCTGAGCTACTGGAAAAAGTCTTTACATTTCTAAAGGACTCTGGGCTAGAGAAGTTTCTATAAATCACCCCTCCCAGTATATATGATGGAGGGTGCACGGTGCACCCCCAAAGTAGGACTTGCCTATTTTCCAATCATAGATGATCCACTGCGAAATTTAAGCAATAGTTGTTTAACCTTTAAATGGTTTATCGTAGGCTAA
This sequence comes from Lepas anatifera, assembly GCA_034440635.1. NCBI lineage: Eukaryota > Metazoa > Arthropoda > Thecostraca > Lepadidae > Lepas > Lepas anatifera. Next base: position 9,285 of record JAOTON010001488.1, read on the forward strand.
GGATAGGTTATGTTAGGCTAGCTTTGAAATCAGGTTAGGTTAAATAGGTTAGATTTCTTCACCGCAGTGATACCTTTCACTGCGGGTCTATGCTAACCACACTTTTACTCTTACTAACAATCTAACTATCCTCTCACACTTCTTTTCCTCTGCGCGGCGGCTGCCCAGCCGGAGAGGGGAGCTGCAACCTCACCTCCGGGTTGCAGGGTAAATTCGCGGCACCCTGGCCAGGTGTTTAGCGCACTTTCTAAAATACGAAAATTATTGAGTTAACGGAGGATTTCGAGTAACGTAGACAAGCGGACATCAGTAGCTGACACACAAAATTCTAAATTCTAAATTCCAATTATAAATTTAAGGTCTTCAACCACAGAAATAACCTTCGCACTCTGCGGGTCTAAACTTATTAAAATATCTCCCTTGGCATGGCTATGCCATTGCCACGACACGTCCATTCGCAAGCTAAAATATCTTGCAACCCATTACTTGAAATAACTCCCTTTGCTTTAACAGACTAACGTAGCTTGCCCTCACGCAAAATTCTAAAAATTTTCCCACACACTCCTTTAGAGGCGGGCAAAGGTGCTATGCACAGAACGCCTAATAAAAAGCCATAAGCAAGCAAGCAAGGCACAGCCAGGCACATGTAACGCTGATGCCAGCGACACATTTATTGGCACGAGCGGTGAGATAGGGCTATAACGTGAAAGCATTATAACTTCTTTCCGACAAAAACGTGAACTCTTAAAAATACAAAATCCAGTGTTCTCCCAATGCCACACTGGATTAATTGTTGAACGCGCACTCGGCTTGATTTGGCTTGACACGGGCATTGACGGGATCTGAGCCTCTTTCGCTTTGACGGGGGGAGGGTACCCGCCCCCTCTAAGATCTCGAGAACCAAGCTAGATAGCGACAAATGCTAAACGGCGTTAGATAGCCCATCCAAATTTCTGTGGAAAAATTTGAACTATCAGGTCACATTTAAGGTCACTAAAGGTTAAGATATGCCATCATAGGGACAACAGGCAAATGAAGGCTTTCAGTCATTATATCTGAAGTAAATGTAGAGCAAAACAATTTAGTCCATTGGAATACTCACAGCAAGCCGAATCGAATGATATATAATATGACCTTGCTATTTCAAATCAGGTTAGATATGGGATTTGACCTGAGGTCAGGTCCAGGTCAAATTAGGTCAAAATGCATATCGTTACAACTGCAAAGACAAGGGAGATATAATGCAGCTACAATAAACGCTCTATCACCATCAACTACTAAGTTATTTAGTTAAAACCATTTTCCCATATATTTCCAATGAAGAGAGGTTATGGTTCATACCTGACCTTAGGCCATCAATATAAAAATACCAGAACATATTTTAGATAACTCGGTGAGTTCATTATGTGATATTAGTTTCAATTGGATAAGTTAACCCTGTTTTGACTTATGTTATCTTAAACTTTTTTAGGTCAGGTCACTTGACTTGTATTGATAACCTGAACTGAGATGACCTAACCTTAAAATTCTGAGAAAGAAATTGTAAAGATGATCAGAGAAAGGGTATGCCAAGTACGACGGCGGTACACCCCACCGTTTTTATATCTCCAAAAAAACGAGGGGTGGGTGCCCACACCCCTCCCCCGTCAATGTGCGTGTTACAGCATCCAAGCCAAATTGAATTGACCACTCCTGTTATCATACTGTACCGCCAGACAGACAATGCCTGGAGTAATACGTACCGCTGAACAGATTGCGCCCAATGTGATACTGTACCGCTCAACAGACGGCGCCTGATGTGACACTGTACCGCATAACACGGCGCCTGATATGATACTGTACCGCCCAACAGACGGCGCCTGATATGATACTGTACCGCCCAACGGACGGCGCCTGATATGATACTATACCGCATAACACGGCGCCTGATATGATACTGTACCGCCCAACAGACGGTACCTGATGTGAAACTGTGCCGCCCAACAGACGGTACCTGATGTGAAACTGTGCCGCCCAACAGACGGTACCAGATGTGAAACTGTACCGCATAACACGGCGCCTGATATGACACTGTACCGCCCAACAGACGGTACCTGATGTGAAACTGTGCCGCCCAACAGACGGTACCTGATGTGAAACTGTGCCGCCCAACAGACGGTACCTGATGTGAAACTGTGCCGCCCAACAGACGGTACCTGATGTTAAGCTGTGCCGCCCAACAGACGGTGCCTGATGTGAAACTGTGCCACCCAACAGACGGTACCTGATGTGAAACTGTGCCGCCCAAAAGACGGTACCTGATGTGAAACTGTGCCGCCCAAAAGACGGTACCTAATGTAAAACTGTGCCACCCAACAGACGGCGCCTGATGTGAAACTGTGCCGCCCAACAGACGGTACCTGATGTGAAACTGTGCCGCCCAACAGACGGTACCTGATGTTAAGCTGTGCCGCCCAACAGACGGTGCCTGATGTGAAACTGTGCCACCCAACAGACGGTACCTGATGTGAAACTGTGCCGCCCAAAAGACGGTACCTGATGTTAAGCTGTGCCGCCCAACAGACGGTACCAGATGTGAAACTGTGCCGCCCAACAGACGGTACCTGATATGCAGAGGTGGAAAACCTTGTCTTTCTGGACGTATAGTAGGAGACAGATTCTAAGCATTGGAGGAGACAGCTGGACAATATAAAGTATATAGAATGTCCAGGTAATTGGAGGAACACTGCCCACTGGTCACTCTTTGTTTCTCCGCCTACTTTCTTCCCTCAAACTACAACGCCATCTTAATTAGTAACGTAGCACCTAATATTTGCACTTCTAATGGGCTCCAGTGGATCTTAGGTTTGCACCTCGAAATGCCAGGCGAGGTTTCCTTAAAAAAAACCTCCGGTAGGGGAAAGGTTTCCCGCGCAGGAAAATCTTGTCTTCGCTGGCTGCGCCACTTCCAGCCCCGTTGCTTCAAGCTTGACTCGTGCGGTCACGTCTGTCTCCTGAACTGTCTCTTTTTGACAGGGAAGGAAAACCTCTACCAGCCCTTTCTCGGTGAAGTTTTTCTGGAATCTGGCAGGAGGGTCTGAAATGTGTGGATCCAGTTTGAAGTTTGTTATTTTATGGCGGTGGCGCAGGATTGTGTCTGTCAAGGAGAGGAAGGGAAGAAGAGAAGCATAAGTAGCAGGAGGAAAAGAAATCGATTTTATTGTTTTTGAGATAAAGGTCGTTTTATTTTGGACGTGGGTCCATTCATGAGTGCCGACCACTGGAAAGCGTCATGACACCTCCATCGAGGAAACGTGCCAGATGAGGTTATGGAGATTGTAAGTTTAATGGTGAGCTTCAAAATTTCAAGAGACATCAGTGGGCCAAGCACGGCAGCCCTCCCATCCAGCTTGCCAATGTTTATTTGTTTTTTCTTTGCAGTCTGTCTGCTTAGGTACTAAGTGAATTTGTATAATCTAGGCCTTTCAGTGCACAAACAGTTTATTCATTTTTTTTTTATCACACATCAGACAGTTTATTGTAATTAATCTAACAAGCTACATAATTATATGAGTATTTTGCTGAAATGGAAGCCAAACATTTTCCTGTAAAACTTGCCAATGCTGCTTTTGGTGCTGATGGTCATTGGGAATCCTGGATTACTGCCTAGGTATAAGCAAGCTGAGCAAGATTGAAAAATAGAAAAAACTTGTAGGTACCAGCTAGTTCTTCAAAACAGCATATGGAAGATTCACTAGGTACCTAGGATTAGATAACTGGGTGAAAATGTAGGTATGTGCTGTGCTGCTGCAATAAGCAAATTATTAATTGCATGAGGAAGCAACATGCACATTCATCTATTTCATGCTGCTTGCCTTGCTTTTGTTCTAGAATCCACTTGGTTTTATGTAAGAGCAGAGTAATCACATTGTCCTGATTCAGGTGATGTATCATTTCTATCAAATACATTTCAATAAAATGGACATCTAACTATTCACTTATAGTAATGTCACCTAATTCTGGAGAAAGGCTTGATTGGTATTTGTTTTTTTATTCCATAAACCAGTTCTCTTCTACAGCTTGAATAGCCCCATAGTAATCAGCCAGTCTGCAAAGTTTGGCACTGTTAACCTGACCCTGCGTATGTGTGTATATGCCAAGACCAGTGTGAGTTGTGAAATTTTTGGCAAATCAATTTGTCACTGGTGCCAGGGTTGGGGGAAAAGGGTGATAAGAGAGTCAATACAAAACAAAGAAATTTTAGAAAAGAGAAAATTCAGGGAAGATGAAAAATATTGGTCCTGTATTTTCTCTTTAAGTGAAGGGTCAGTGCATTTTTCTTCCCTAGTTTGGTGTGTTTTGGGTGGCTGGTGGTGCAATTTTTTCTGTACAGCTAGTGTGACTTGTCTAGCCTACTGTATCATACAAGGCAAGGATCTAGAAGGCAAGCATAATTGCCATGACCTCCCAAATCAATATAGAGGAGGCACTCCTTTATCCCCCAACTAAAGCTGCAACTTCATGTTTGATCAGTAGGTATAGGAGGAGAATCTGTCTAGAAATAAATCAGTATTCTTGTCTGTTCAGAAGGGGTATTTTTAAAGATGATATTTACCTGGATTGGGATGAAAAAATTGAAGGCATTTCAGTTTGAGAGCATTGATGTTCAGTCATTCAGCACAAATATTTTGTTGTGACATGTTTGCCATATTTGATGGGCACTTCTATTTAGAATAAATTCGATATAGCTGATGTGAAAAATGAATTCACAGCACCAGCTTAATTCTGGCAGTCAGTGCCTCCGCCAATCAACATTTTTTTGTGCTCAACAATATAAATTCTTCGCCTTACAATCAACCAGGGGCACACATTGATAAAAAAGTGAAAGCTTCTTTTACAGTTTGAGCTCACTGCTTTTCAAAGTCATGTTGCACCCAAATATTGTTTCATTATCGCCTGATGTGATACTTACCCAAAACACCACCAATGATACTGTACCGCACAACACGGCGCCTGATGTGAAACTATGCCGCCCAACAGACGGCGCCTGATATGATACTGTACCGCCCAACAGACATTCATTCGCGTCGAATGTCAGAGACCCAACAATTTGTGAGCATGCAAACAGCTTTCGAGTAACAGACTTCCCTACTGTCCACGGTCTTGGTATCCCCCAGATATCGTGTTTAAATTTTAACCATACGACGCTGGGCAGCATGAGCAGAGAATATATGCGTCGACAGTATGGATAAGAAATAGTTCACCAAGCTTGTTTCCTAAAAAGATATAGGTTCGATTGTGTTTACATTACGCATATAGACATAAGACTCTTGTCTTGGAAATTTTGGAATATATTTACAGTTTTACGGTCCCAGTTCAGGCGCCACGTTCAAGGTTACCTTGATATTTAGTTATTTATTTTATTAGGACCACCCCCAACGGCCACACTTGCCCAATTACAGGGGGTATTGGCGTGGGTGTTTAAGAATCCTCTCTTCCGGGCCAGATCGGACACGGAAGGTGGTTTCCCGACGTGGGGATTGAACCTACATTGATCCATGCTGTCCGATCTGAATAAGGGCAATGAAGCCACTAAAAGCGGCCTAAAGCCACTGCCTGAGGGTACTGGTTTCCTGCAGCGGGGGTCTAGGATTTTAGTAGACACTGAGCATAGTACATATGATTAGTACGCTGTGCAATTAAAAAGAGGAGCTACGAAATTGAAATACTCGTTACACGTTAACACGCGCATTGACGGGGGCGGGTACCCGCCCCCTCGGGTTTTTCGGAGATAGTAGAAAAACGGCGGCGCGTAGCGCCGCCGTACTTGGTATACCTTTTCCCTCATCATTTTTACAACATCTGTGAAAATTTTAAGGTTAGGTCATCTTAGGTCAGGTCACCAGTACAGGTCAAGTGACCCGACCTCAAAAAAAGTTTAAGATAGCATAAGTCGGAGCAGGGTGAACTTATCCGATTGAAACTCATATCACATAATGACCCCACCGAGATCTCTAAAATATGTTCCGGTATTTTTGATATCCATGACCTAAGGTCAGGTACGAGGCATGACCTCTCCATTGGAAATATATGGGAAAAATGGTTTTTACGGAATAACTCAGTAACGGACGGTGATAGAGCATTTATTTTAGCTGCATTAGACTCGTCTGGGCTTTGCGGTTCTAATGATATGCATTTTATATAATTTAACCCTGACTTGACCTCAGGTCAGGTCAAATCCTTAATTTGACCTAGCAAGGTCAAATTATATATCATTCGATTCGGCTTGCTAAGAGGATTCATATGGTTCAAGTCGTTTTGCTCTATCTTTACTTGTTCAGATGGAATGGCCGAAAAACTGAATTTACATGTTATCTATATGACGGGCATGTTTTGACCTCTCGTGACCTTAGATGTGACCTGACAAAAAAATGGTTCAAATGTTTTCGATGGAGAAGTGGATGGGCAGCCCAACGCCGTTTACCGTTTTTTTGCTACCTACCGTGGTTCTCGAGATCTTAGGGGGCGGGTACCCCCCCCCCGTCAATGCGAAGGTGGCTCAGACCTCCGTCAATGCGCGTGTTAAGATAGCATAAGTCAGAACAGGGTTAACTTATCCGATTGAGACTCATATCACATAATGGCCTCACCGAGTTCTCTAAAATATGTTCCGGTATTTTTGATATCGATTACCTAAGGTCAGGTACGAGCTATGACCTCTCCATTGGAAATACATGGGAAGCATGGTTTTAGCTGAATAACTTTGTAATGAATAGAGATAGAACATTTTTTTAACTTCCTTAGATTTGCCTTGTCTTTGCGGTTCTAATGATATGCATTTTGACCAATTTGACCTTGACCGGACCTCAGGTCAAGTCAAATCCTTGATTTGACCTAGCAAGGTCATATTATATATCATTCGATTTGGCTTGCTGTGAGGATTCATATAGTTCAAATCGTTTTGCTCTATCTTTACTTGTTGAGATGTGATTGCCGAAAAACTTAATTTACATGTTATCCCTATTACGGCATGTTTTGACCTCTAGTGACCTTAAATGTGACCTGACAAAAAAATAATTCAAATATTTTCGATGGAAAAGTGGATGGGCTATCTAACACCGTTTACCGTTTTTCGCTACCTAGCGGGGTTTTTGAGATTTTAGCGGGGGGGGGTTTACCCGCCCCCCGTCAAGCCGAAGGTGGCTCTGACCCCCGTCAATGCGCGTGTTAATACTGTATTCCGAAAACATGTAGTTTGAGGTTAGGCCATGCAGCCAGAATCTTTATTTTATATTTTATCAGAATCTGATTTTATCTCAAATGTCATTGACAAACAAGGCGAACAGAAGCGGTGGGATAATTCCACCTTCCGGCGTCCCAGAGCTCACATGGACAGAGTCGGAACACTTTCCATTGACGATCACACGTTGTTTGCGATTTTCAAAATATAACGAAAGCTAATTAAGAGCCAGAGCTGAAATTGGATATGAATTTTTTGGTTTATGAATCAGGAGTATAAATTATATAATATAAGATAGACTTTAATATACAAAGGCCAAAATTTATAATTTTCGCTTTGAAAGCCTATAATTCAACAACGCTTGTTCCGATTTTCAAGATTTTTTTCACTATTCAACGCGCCGTTGAATTTGCTCAAGTGTAGCTAAGCAGCGTGCTTCGGCTGTGAATGGTTCTTCTGTCACCAATAAAAATAGGTGGGGGCCTCGGAGGCTCCCCTCTAGTGCGCGTGTTAACACGCGCCAATACGAGGTCCTGCGTCACCTTAAGCGGGATCACCCCCTCTTACGATCTTAGCATCCATACCTGGAAGCGAAAAACGGAAAGCAGTGTTACATAGCTCGTCTCGATCACTACCAAAATACTAATACAACTTTTTCAGGCCACTTTTGGAGTCTTTTAGGTCAAAATATGTTTCCATAACCATGGAAGGGGAACTAACATTTTGTGTCGTAATAGCTAAGAGAATATAACAAGAGCAAAGTTGTTGCCATCCGTGGAATGTGTGTGTATGGAATGTATGTATGTAAGTTTTTAAAGTAGCTACTAAGCTCAGAAAACGCTTTGATATGGCAATCACGATAAAAGGAACATTGAAGTTTCACAGGCTCATATGAGTCAATTTAGAGACTATTCTCGTGCATCAGCTCTCGACTGATGAGGAACAGAAGGTTCGAGTTTCACCTTGAACATATTCAATATATGTGAAGCTCAACGGCACCACGTGATGGAGTCGTTCTTCCTATCCGTGGGTCAGATCATAGTAAAGCAGCACGCAGGGGCGCAGCCAGGGGGGGCACAGGGGGCACGTGCCCCCATCGGTGCCGGGGTGCCCTTTTGATTGCCAGGTGGTGTACCCTCTTTGGGCCGTGCCGCTCGAAATTTAGTGCCCTACGCCGTTGAGCCTAGATGGAACTGGACTGCATTTAGAGATTTAACGCCCAAAGATGTCGGAGTGTGGTAAAGGAATGGGTATTAAGTCAAGCGGCGAGAAAACCAATAAAGAAATTAAACTCTTGTTTGACAATTAAGTGCCTTTTTTGGTCAGTTAGGGCATTCTGTCGCCTTTCCAAGAGTATAGGCAGTAATCCGTTTCCAGATAATGCCTCATCGTCGCCAATAATCGTACGGGCGGAGCTAATCTGGTGCCCCTTGAGCTCATCTGGTGCCCCCTGAGCGCTAGTCTTGGCCCCTGGAGCTGATAATGTGCCCCTGAGCTGATCTGATGCCCCCTTGTAGTCAATCTGGTGCCCCCTGAGAAAATAACTGTGCCTTCTGAACCTATATAATACTCTCTGAGTTAGTCTGATGCCTCCTAACTTGCCTGGAGCCCTATTAGCTGTTTTAGTGCCCCTTGAGCTGATCCGGGGCCCCTGAGCTGATCTCATGCCTCCCCAAGTTGATTTACTGTCTCCTAAGTCAATATGGTGCCTCTTCAGCTGATTAGGTGCCCCCTCAGCTGATTATTAATGTCTCCTTAGATAGTGTGGTGCCCTCTGAGCTAGTTTGGTGGGCCCTGAGCCCATCGTGTGTCCCCTGAGCTGTTATGTTGCTCCCTGAGCTGATTTAGGCCCCTGCCATAGCCTGGGGGACTGGGAGCTGATCTGGGCCCCCGAGCGGATCGATCTGGTGCCACCTGAGCTGCACTAATGCCCCTGAGTCGATCTGGTGCCTCCTGAGTCCATCTGATGCCCTCTGAGCTAGTCTAGTATCCCCTGAGCTAATCTAGTGCCCTTTAAGCTGACCTGGGCCTCCTTACGTGACTTCCTGAGCAGCTCTGGGACCCTGAGCTGAGCTGGGCCCACAGAGAATAATGAGGGCCCCTGAACTGGTATGGTGCTCCTAACTTGATCTGGTAACCCCGAGCTGATGTGGGCCCCGAGCTAGTCGGGGACCATTGATCTGATTCCTTGTCCCTGAAGCTGATCTTGTACCCTATGGGTCGATCTGGTGTCCCCTGAGCAGCTCTGGGGTCCTGAACTGATTGGGCCCCGAGCTGGTTAGGGATCACTGAGCTGATTTAGTGCCCCTGACTTGATCTTGCCCCCTGACCTGACTTGAGGCCCCTGATTTGATCTGGGGCCCCAAGAGCTGATCTGGGGCCCAAGAGCGGATCTGGGTGCTGAGGGTACCCTGAGCTGGTCTGGGCGCTGAGCTTGTGAGAGCCTCTAATGTTGGCTTGAGGCCCCCTGAGGTGATCTGGCGCCTTAAACTGTTCTGGGGCTTCTTGAACTGGTTTAAGGCCCTATGAGCCTATCTGTGGCCCATTGAGCTAGTCTGATGACCTCATCTCTGGGGCCAATGAGCTAGTCTAGTCCCTGGGTGAAGCATGAGCTGCTCTGGGGCCCTGATCTACATCAGGGGCCCCTGAGGTGGTCTTGGATAGACCGATAATAAGAACACAAGGCCAACTCCCATCATCTCGGGGCGGGGTCACTGGGCTAGTCTAGTCCCTGAAGGCACAGCTGGGGGGGATGGGGGAAGCTGTTCTGGAGGCCTCTGATCCACACTTGGGGGCCCCAGCGCTGGTCTTGAATAGATGGGGAATAAGAACACGATGGAAACTCCACTTGTAAAACGGAGCTAACGAGGAATGAGGAATCTCGAAATCGGCTTGTGATGCTTAGGCACCCCTGGTTATATAAATTGCTTACTATACTGGTGGATTCTGGGAAGGGATGATAAAAAGGCATGTGCCCCTGCGCTCAGAGCACAGTCCCCTAAACCAGGATTTCTACTAATTAATTTAAATGAAGAACTAGTTTTCACAATTTTCAGCCCTGTCCCAACATCCCCATCCAAACAACCGAGCTGTTCACCTTTTCTTTACTCTTAACTGGGACCGATCCTTGAGAATATGGAACTTAATAAACGCGTTCTACAGGTATCTCCCAAATTATTCCGGCAGCAAAAGTTGTGTTCTTCCAAAGGCACTATACCACTCCTCGTCCCACGGCGATTGTGGGAGGCAAGGAACTTTATCCACGTTCAGCCAGGGCTCACTCGTCACGACAAAACCAGTGGGCATAGCAAATGAGTTTTCGACTCCAATATGCCTTAACTTGCACATGGTAACAGATATCACATGCTCCGCTGATTTCTCTGATGTTAAGCACTTGCATGAGTTGGCTGATTTGCCCTTAAATCTATCCAAAACAGTCGTGTTTTGACTACTTCCATGACATTTTGGTGATTTTCTTTTTTCGGTTCTAATCGAGTTTTGCTTCTCCGTCAATTATTTATTTGCATTTTTATTGAACCAAAGATGTCCAAAAATGATATAAACAAAGATATAGTAAGTTTTTTAGGTTACGTTAAAAAGTGCCCTTTTTCCCGGGGTGCCCTTCAAAGTTGGTGTGCCCCCCATACCAAAGCTCTGGCTGCGCCCCAGCCAGCACATCCTGATCTTGAAAGTTCGAAAAGCGATTGTCTAGGTGTTCGTTGTGTGAGTCTTCGTTTGTGATGTGTGCTTTCTAAGATGAACTGAACTGGGGTACAAAACCTTTTAAGAGAATGGGTGGAGAAAGAAAAATACCTAAAACAATCTAACGACAACAACAATAACGCAATATCTTGCTGCTACATATTGCAACAAATGCACCTGAGTGTCGTAAGTGTTACGCATGTTTCCGGTAATGTATGCAGTTCTTCGAAACGGCTCACATGTATCTCTTAGCAATAGTGGCCTCCACACCACATCAAGCTTATCTGCAGTGTCACCGAAGCGCAGTGTTGCTCGGATATCCCCTGCCCGTTACACCACTACCAACCGGACGTTTCTATGCGGCGTGCCGACTGCAGGCTGGGTGGCCGGCGACGGTGTTGGCCTTGGTACGAGGGGTGGTCAAAAAGTTTTGCGATACGGGTACAAGGAAATGAGATAGGACAAATGTGCTATTGCTTCTCAATATAACTCATTTCGACTTCGATGCACGTGAGGGACTTCTCCCTAAGGCTTTGAATTCCTGTCAGCCAGAAATCTCCCGACTGCTGTTCGATCCGCCTCTGGACGGCGTACTGGACGTCTTCATCGTCTTCAAACCGGCGCCCACGCAGTGCAGACTTGAGATGGTGGAATAGAATTAGTCGCTCAGGGACAGATCTGAACTGTATGGGGTAAGATTTAGCTCCTCGAATCCGCACTCGCGCAGGGCAGCTTGTGCAACTTTGGCCTTGTGGACTGGGGCGTTATCGTGGAGGAGAACACCACGTGTCAACTTGTCGCGCCGCTTCTGGCGGATCCACTGCTTCAGCTGAGCCAGCTCCTCGGCGTAATATTGGCCTGTGATGGTCCTTTCACGAGGCGCAAAGTTTGCTATCAGCATTCCCTCAGAATCCCAGAAGATGGTGGCGATGACCTTCCCGGCTAAGGGTTGGGTCCGGAACTTGACGGGGGTCGGAGAACCCCTGTGCTTCCTGGTCATGCTTTCGAGCTTGGTCTCGGGATCCCAGTGAAGGACCCACGTTTCATCACCGGTCACTAAGCGTGACTGGAATCCAACCGGGTCTTGGTTGAACAGGAGCAGCAGCTCCTCCGAACTTTGACGACGTTGAACTTAATCCTGGGACGTGAGGTCTCCTTGGGACCCAAGGGGGCGAGACCTTGCCCAGGGTCAAATTATTGTGGAAAATGTTGAAAACACTTCCATAACATACTCCAAGTTCTAGCTCGATTTCCTCGACCTTGATTCGTCGATTTTCGATGATCATCCTCTCCATACGACCCACATTGTCCTCGGTGGTCACGTCTGAGGGGCATCCTTGACGGGGGTCATCTTCGAGGGACTCACGGTCATGGTGAAACTCCCTATTCCAGCGAGCAATGGTTGCATAGGCTGGGGCGTCGGTGTGTACAGCGCAACCATACGTTCATGGTTCTGCTTCGTATAGTTTCCTTCCTTGGTAAAAAAATTGATCCGCTGCGCGGTGCTCAATCTTCTCCATCACTGAGGAATTCCTGCCTGGAGATATGCAATCAGCTACCGCTTCCAAAATAGACGAGGCACGTGTTAGCGGCTGCAGGTCCTGTCTTTTCATAGCTTGACCTAATACCCCCACATGCGGTTATCTCCCTTCCGTTACTTTTATCTACCAGTTCCCAAAACTTTTTGACCGCCCCTCGTATGCGGTGCTCGGTACTGGTTTCGCTGTGTAGACTCCATTATTTTTATTTACATTTTATGTAGTTTAATCTATGCTGTTTCATATGAATGTGCTTTGAAGCCAAGAATAATAAAGTCATATAAAGTATGTACGCTTGTCTATGTAAAAGTTTGGAATTAAAATGTCTACCTGTTTGTGCCAATTAATATAATCTAACCCACATTTTGGTATTGTTCAGTGTTTTGTAATTATTTTCTTCTTAAGTTGTGTAGGCTTACCTTAAAGTAAAATGGCTCAAAACTTTAAAAGGTAAGTTCTTTAAACAAAACAAAACAATGCGAAAAATATGATGCACGCGTCGGATGCTGGACTGACCGAGGCTATAAGTCCTGAACCATTTTGTGGCCAAAGTAAAAATACCACTGTCATTTTCAGCACAAGTGAGAACCATAATCTCAAATTTTATAAAAATTTGAAATCTGAAGGTGTTATTTCAACACATAGCCTGGTCGATTTGATTTTTAGTGCCCTGCCTAACGGCTGCTAGAGTGCCAGCTTTATTTTACATTATTGTGAACATGCAATTTTGTTATGTCAGCGATCATTGACCTTGAATGACCTTGACCTCATAATTTCAGGGAACATTGTTTGAGACTTTCACTCTGTGACCTTAGTCCATTTTTGTGCATTCCCGACTTGTTCCGCAGAATCACGGCTGTAAATGCTAGCAGGTTATTAATGAACAGCGGTCGTTTTGGATATTACCATTGGTTTTGGATGTGGCGGCTGGCGATTGTGTAGCGACGGTAGCGTGCTCTTTATAGTAAGCTGTAGTTGTGCTATCAGCCGTTGAGTGACGTTGGTGTGTCGGCTGCATTGGTAGCCGGAGTAATCGGTCCGTCACGTGGCATGTGAATCTGCGAGATTGCGATTCTGACAACGGCTCACCCGGTGTCCTAACCAAGACGCAACGCGTCGCAAGGCGTTGCACGCCGTCGATCTGCCGCAACGACCGGGATTTTTGGTAAGGACACAAAACGCACTGCCGCAACGCGTCGCACGGCGTTGCAACGCGTCGCAGCAAAAGTTTAACAATGTCCAACTTTTGACACCGACGGTCTGCGTCAGAAGCCGATATCCGTGTTATTTGCTGTTATTTTTAGTCATTAAATGTAATGCATGTTTTAGAATAATAATTCAAATTGGAATTCATGCTGACAAATCTATGGAAACTGGGCATGCTTACCTTTTTCTCCAAAATCGTTCTTTTTAATAGTTCTTGATACCAGCCAAGTTTTGAGTGTTGGTAAACAACAGTTCGTCGCAACTTGAGCTACCAGATTGCTACCAAAGCTGAACCTTCCCTCTGTCGGCCAAACATCCAAAATTACCGCTCTGCAACTGACGCCGACGGTCGGCGACCGTCGGCGACCGTTTGGTTAGGACACCGGGTAAGAGCGAGGAATCTTGTAATTGCAGATGATTTAGGGAGTTGCAGTGAAGTGAACTGTCGTCATTCTGCATTATCGAGGCAAGTTAGAGGTGGTTTTGTCGCGTTTTTTTATTTTTCAAAGGACCTCTTCGGAAGAGGTGGCCGGTGTGGTGAATGATTTGGATTTTGGCCCGCACCCGTTGACTGGTGGCGAGGGAGATCGGTGCTGGACACAGCGACAGGCAATGTAAGTTTTCTGCGATTTTGGACGTTATTTTTGTAGTTTCTCGGTTTGCGTGTTAAATTCTGCGTCATGTTTCATTGCTGAGGATGTATTCGGGCAACATTCATGTTGTGGAGATGGACGGAGTATGGGATACGCAGTTGTCTCCTTTGCGGCATATTTAGAACTGTGTACTTTTTGGGCTGTAGGACTCCAGCTACGGGGAGCTGGTGATGGCGTAGTTGGCGGGGACGGCGCAGGCGTGGCGTCGACGTAGAGACAGTGGCGTCGACAGTAACGTAGAGGGAGGTCGTCTTTCGTTCCCAGAGCGGTGCAAGAGTCTTCAACGTGAAGGAGCGTGAGCATAAGCGGTTTTTGTGTTGTTATTTTCGACCGAACCTTATAAAGTAATTTAAGTATTCGAGCATTGTAGATTTACGGACTAATACTGGATAGGCTTGTGGAATAGCGAGTTCACTGAGTCAGCTTGGCAGTTGTTTGTGTGTTCTCTGTTGTCCAGCGTTCCCACCTGTCCCCTGCCCCCCGAATAAGTATCCTAAGGTGGAATAACTGACGCCATGTTATGGTAGAAACGGTGCTGAGGAGGTGGTGATGGTGGTGCTGGAGGTATCCAGTTGAAGTCTTGGTGGGATTGAGCAGTCTTTCGCCAAATACACACCCATGATAATCACTTGGGCCTTTGAAGTCGTCGGCGTCAGTTACAGATAAAATTACATGTTTTCGTGACACTTTTTCTACAACAACATTTTCCAATAGGTCTCCAGCACGACGCAGATTTGGCCTTTACGACCTCGTTTGACCTTGAAGAAGTTTACCTTGGTCAATAAAACTTAGCCATCAGGAAGTCATTTTAAAACTTTGCCATCTGCCGTTTTAATCAGTGGAATGGAGTTTTTATTCAGCGCAGTGGAGGGGGCTCTTTAGGACCCTCTCCACTGCGCGTGTTATTGGGTAAAATGGCCTACTTAGGTTTCGGGCATTGAGCTAGGGAAATGCAACCATTTTAATCAGTCCCTGAAGTATGGCTGCAGTTTGTTTTGGTTACGGGCTGCTGTCTTTCGTTGGCTGGCGATGCATAAATTTTCTAAGCATGTGCCATGCTGTTGATAGCGTTTCATTCTCACTACAGCAGCTCTACCGGGTGGAGGCGTTTAAAACATCGTACAAGAAACTGTTAAAGACAGGGAACAAAAATAATATGTGGTTCGACTTGTCTCCTTAAAGACATGTTGCAACGACAGTCTCCTTGGGATATGACTTCCTTTTCGATGAACGGTAAGCTTCTTTCGATTGTCTGCCGCACAGCGCTGCTAGCCTTAATTATCACTCGAGCTCACAGTAAATATGCCACCGGCATGCATCGTGACGGGAAGAAAATGACCGGACAGCCACCTTTGAAGGAGCTTCAGGTCATTGAGCCGTTGCATTGTCTGACGCACTGTATCATCCACCCTGACTGTCAGGCCATGAACTTTGGCAGCATTTCCAGCGCAGTCAGCTGTCAGCTGTTCTCTGAGCAGGCTTGTGCTGGATATCAGCTGGAAGACGACGCAGATGTTGCCTACTACGATGTCACTGATGCACCCGGCAGGAAGGCGGAAATAGAACAGAGCTATTGGAACCACGCTGTTTGCGCTGAACAGGGGTACTGTTCGCCGTTGTGTAAGGCAATAAATCTAGGAGATTTTTGCAAGGCTGACGCTCACTGTGACTTCTCGCCTCCCAATGCCTTTAGCTGCGTTGAAGAATCGTGCCAGGTGAAGGATGGCTACTGGGAGGTGTACCCCGGATTTGCTCTGCCGAAACAGTTTGACTGGCAACTCGTTTACACAAAGCCCCAGATGAAGCGACTGTCACCCGGCGTCTGTTCGCTGGACCTCAGTGTGGGATCTGACAACAATCAAACAACCATCAAGATCCAACAGTTAGACGTCTTAGACGGAGACGGCATACAGTTTGTCGTATGGAACTCGCACATTGAGAACGAGTTCGATATCACGATCAAGCTAATGAAGAACGATACACTGACAACGATAGCGACGCAGACTACCTCTGGTCTAGTCATTGCGGAAGGCTTCGGCAGACTAAAGCTCTCCTGGTGCAAAGGAAATTTGACGGCAGGACCTGAGAAGAAACCCATGCTCGTCACCGGCTCTGTACCGCCGGACGGCAAGTCCCTCGATTTTATATCTGCAGTCGCCTCGAAACATCTCGCTTTATTGCGTGTTCACTCTGGGGGTGTAGCTGACAGTTGGCTGTATGAAGAGCAGGGCACCAGTACTGATCCCGTGTTTGAAATGCCTGAGGAGCATTGCATCTCGCAACGCATTAATTCAACGCCGGCGATTACCTTCAAGATGGACTGTAAGGTATCCACGGACTGTGTGCTTTTCGTGGATTCAGATGAAGCTTCTAAAATGATCTTTGTCTGTATTGGTTGCGGTGATAACCGTCAGATAGGGGCAGCATACATATATAAGAATACTTATGACTATTCGATTATAAAAGAGTCTGACATGGCGGGTTTGGTGAACCAAGCTGAGTTCAGAACCTTCGCAGTGAGCTACAGCAACGACGGAATGATCATTATCCACAAGAATGATAACGAAGAGCCGATATTTACCGCCACCGCCCCTCAACCTCTGACTAGTATTAATAGACTGACCTTTGGAACCTGGTACGTTCAGCAGGTGCGCCTGGCCCGCTACCACCCGCGCTGGAGGACGGACACGTGGCGCACAGAAGGAACTGGATTCGGCAACGGACAGGTTTAGAACTGCTGGCGAGTCTCCACAAACAGCAGTCGACATGAAATTGGACACTTGGACAATTGAGATTAGATCAAAGTTTACCGGTTCGAGTTCTTGATGATGGACAAAGAAGATAGATGCAGAGAGAAAAGCCAGCTTGTAGAAACCTGTCTGCTGGCAGATGCACCGACCTGTGAGCGTTCTGGACCTAAACCGAGAACAGATCCCTGAACTGATGGCAGATCTGACTGGACTAGCATGAGAATCCGGGCATTCGTGGAGCTGGGTATGGATTTGAATCCTCATTTTTCGCTTTAGTCGTATTTCATTTATATGAATTGGGTTTCGGTTAGCAATTCATAGTGTACTCACGGATTGGCTTATACATGTTAGGGTAAGCCAGATAATGACAAGGTTGAACCAGATTTTTGGCGAACCATGACACGCTGGCAAAAATTCAATACCTGGTCTGAATGTGCTATCTGGGTATGGAGGGTATGCGTGGACCAGTGATAAAGCGCCCGTCTCCTCAACCAAAGGGCCCG
Source organism: Lepas anatifera (assembly GCA_034440635.1). Classification (NCBI taxonomy): domain Eukaryota; kingdom Metazoa; phylum Arthropoda; class Thecostraca; family Lepadidae; genus Lepas; species Lepas anatifera. Next base: position 26,856 of record JAOTON010001488.1, read on the forward strand.
GCGGGTGCTCTGAATAGGTGAAACCCGATCCCCACCACCAGCGGTGTGAAACTTGGCGCTCTGCCGTAGCAGGTGGTGAGCAGTGGCAACCCAAAAAGCTTAGGGGTTCGGGCCGCTGAGCGATATGACCTTTCCGTCGTGTGTGCCTGCTGAACTGGGGTCCTTTTAAGTAGCCGACCCGTTGAAGCGCTGCAGTGATTGGTGGCTTTTTGTGATTGGTGTTTTTTATGCGGTGGGCATTTTGACACTTCACCGTTGCAGGGTAGGTACCCGCTCTAAGTAGGCGAGGTTGAGTTACTGTTGGTGGGATGTGGGACGAGGGAGGCGTCGGGCATTGGATTGTTTTTGTCATGGTCTGCCACGTGGCTGGCTCAGGTCGGACCCTATTATAGGGGTGCCACCTTTCTTTTAAGGTAAAAGGAAGCACACAGACAGGCGGAAGTTAACAGATGTGCCAGCCCTCTTAGAAGAGAACTTAATGGAGAGTATTGGGCTCCAAATGGGAGTGAACTCCGGCTCCGCCAAATGGGAGCCACTGGAAAGTTTTCTCGAGACTTTTGAAATGCCTAGCGGATCATCTGGGTGGATGGCCCCCTCCATGTCCCTTTTACCTTGTCGCAATAGTCTCTTGAAATCCCAATCAAAATAAATCCACTGTGATCTGGTCCGGGGTTGAGAATATGTCATCCCCCATCTGCATTACATTTGAGAGCACAAACACTTTCATGCGTGCAGATGTTACCTACTCAGTGCAACACACATGCTCATTTACATACCCAGACCATCCTTCACCACATTTCCGCTTCACTCCTGCCGTGCCGGCGCGCTATCCCAGTGTGTGGCTCCTGAAACGCTGGGTGCATATAGCGTCCAGTTCGGGCACTTGAAGCCCCGCGGGGGCGCGGAGTCCACATTACACCCAAAATGCACACCACCAGCACCTTTTAAATTTTGCGTCGCGGTTCTAGCCCAAAATCCGGCGTCCTTTTGGCCAGCAAGGACCACGTTTACACCCATTTAAACCAGGGTTTCATTAACCCTCTAAAATCGCAGGGTACCTTCAAACGCTTTTATAGCGGTGGATGGAAATTCCTATCCCGATGAGGAAAAAATTCCTGGTTTCTTGCGTTTACCCACTTTGCGTCCAGTAATCTCTTTCTCAGTCACAAGCAACCATGTACTGCAGCTTGTTGAAGTGCATCATAGTGTGTGCTCTTGCGTCTGATATGCACTATGTACTTTGCATTAGCTTAACACGGTCATTGACGGGGGAGGTGTGGGTATCCGCCCCTCCCTTTCGAATTTTTCAGAGATAACATAAAAACGGTGGTGCGTAGCGCCGCCGTACTTGGCATACCTTTTCTCTCATCATTTTAAAAAATTGTGTGAAAATTTGAGGGTTAGGTCATTTCAGGTCAGGTCACCAGTATAGGTCAAGTGACCTGACTTAACAAAAAAGTTTAAGATAATGTAAGTCCGAACAGTGTGAACTCATCCGATTGAAACTCATATCACATATGTGCCCATCGAGTTCTTTAAAAGATGTTCCGGTATTTTTGATATCGTCGACCTAAGGTCAGGTACGAGCCATGACCTCTCCATTGGAAATACATGGGAAAATGGTTTTAACTAAGTAACTTGGTAACGGATGGTGATAGAGCGTTTATTTTAACTTCATTATATTTACCTTGTCTTTGCGGTTCTAATGATATGCATTTAAATTAATTTGACCTTGAACTGACCTCAGGTCAGGTCAAATCCTTAATTTGACCTGGCAAGGTCATGTTATGTATCATTCGATTCGGCTTGCTGCGAGGATTCTTGTAGTTTAAGTAGTTTTGCTGTACCCTTTCTTACTCAGATGTAATGACCGTAAACCTTAATTTATATGTTATCTCTATGATGACATGTTTTGACCTCTAGTGACCTTAAATGTGGCCTGAAAAAAATTATTGCTTTATGGCGGGTACCCGCCAACCCCCCGTCAAAGCGAAGGTGGCTCAGACACCTGTCAATGTGCGTGGTAAAGGTGTTGGATTGAAGATGGATTTTTGAAAGTCATGTTTTTGAAGTTATGCATATTTTTGGAAAGTTATGTGTGCTGAAGGCACCACTGCCCTATCGGCAAAACCGGTTTGACCTTCAGTGTAATTGTCTTATAAGTTTCGGGCCCAATGTAAGTGATCCTTCTTCTGTCATATTATTGTTGTCCACATAAAATTGGAGCGAGACCATTGGTAGCAGCTTGCCGTTTTGAGGCCCATTCTAAAGTATTGGTGTTTGCAATAGGCATGCTTCAAAACGTTACATGTCTGTGTGCTATACATGTCATGTCTGTCTGTCATGTCTTACATACATGTCATGTCTGTTATGTATGTAAGATCAACCATTTTTTTCTCGAGGCGTTACTGTGCCCAGCCATATGTGGTACCTGTAACCGGCAGCCTGTATTTCCGCTTATTCAGTGTTGTTATCAACGACCATTTAGGCAGCTTTTTGGCATTCACTGTTTTTGCCTAAAGTCACGAGCGGAAAGTATGTAAACAAACGGAATATGAACTTAATGCGCTTTAATTTTAGCTTTCACAGTAAGGAGTTATGTGTGCGTTATATATTCGAATAATGTCGGTGGAAATAAAATACACAAATATATGTTGTAGTTCAGAATTTATCGCAAGCATATCTTAAACAAAAACTCTAAACGGAGTTTTGATGTGAAAACTTAGCAGTTAACGTCAACATCTCCCAAGCCACAGGTCCCGGGTTCAAGTCCCGGTGGAGCCTCTGAATAAATCGATATGAAATCGATATGATCCACCATATCCCCCGCAAGAGGTGGTGAGAGTTGGCGACGCCGTATAACCATGGCAGTGGGTGCGATGTTAAACCCCAAAGATAATTATTTTTATCAAAATAATTGGGATCGATAACCTCGAAAACGCCGGTACAACCATGGCCAATGATCTTGACCTTGAACTTGATGTAACATCACCTTGGCATACCCTCTCATTTATATGTCATTATGATGCTACCACTCGGTGTTCAATGCACAAGTCAACTAGTGCGACCGCCCATCCTGGTAATTCAGAAATATAGCTCTGACTTTGAAAACATTGTCAAAACATTGGTCACCGATTCAATATTTCACCATGCAGCGTGTTTATCAACAGTTGTCCCAGATTTTTCCAAGAAACGCTTTTCAGCTCTGAACCGTTCTGCGACCGCCTCGGGAAGATAGGTGGAGTAATGGAAGGGAGGACTGATATATTTTGGAAATTCTGCACTGTGCGTGTTAAACCGTAAAATTTTTCCTAAAAATATTTTTCAGAGATAAAAACACGTAGACATTTCAACTTGACTATGGACGACAGTGCGTAAACACGTGCCCCGCATGGGGTCCCTGGCATGACGCGCCCCGCTGGAGGGGCGTATTTGGCCCCCCTCCGTATCTCATTTCCCAGGAAAGCTAACAAATGATTACGGACGGCATCCGAAAACTCTTGACCAGACGAAGAGAGATTATAAGAGGGATTGTTATGTCAGGTCAATATTGAGGTCAGCAGAGGTCAAATAATGTTTCATTGGCTTACGACAGGGTTGTGTACATTTCCCCCTCTATATTTCTACTCAGCCGAACTAGAGCAAATATTTACGCACCATTGGATTCCTCTCACCGTGGCAAATCGAATGATGTGTAGTATGACCTTGCTAGGTTAAATGGTGAAAATGACTTGAAATCAAGCTAGGTCAGGGTCACAGAGTGACCTGGTATGGTCATGTTGCATATCAATCGACTGCGCGTAACAATATAAGCAAAATGCAAGCAAAATGGGAGTTTTCTCATTCAGTGAGAAGTTATTGGCAATACAATCACTGTATGTTTCTGTGACCTGACATGACCTTTAAGAGGTCAGTTGATCAAGATCTTGTTAATAATACACGGTTTGAGGATTTCAGGTTTATCTATCCAGTATTTACTAAAAACGAGCTCTTTCTATTTTTTACCGTAGACTTATAATAGGGTGACCAAAATATTTACCCCACCTTAGGTAACAAAATATCGAAATTCCAAAATAGCAGATTTTTAGACCTTATGACTTCATCATGTTGTGAAAGCTTGAAAGTGATCGGTTGGCTGATGTTCCTTAGGCGCCGCTTCAACCTCGTAATTTTAGGTTTTGATGTCAGGTCGCTTGACCTTAAATAGCTCCTTGACCTGACGTGACCTGAATTTAAAAAAATGTTTAGGTGCGTAAAATTGATCAGGGATAAGGTAATATTAGTTTCGTTGTTCTGCATCTCTTCGTTTTTGCGCTATCTGAAGAAAACCAGGTAGGGGAGGGGCGAATTTCCCCCTCCCCAGTGTTTTAATATAGCTTGCGTTAAAAAAGAATTCTTTTAAACTGAAACTCCAGAAACATAATTTTCTGTTATTCTCAACTTGATGCATACATTTCCAATGGAGCATCGGTGGATCAGTGGTAGAATGTTCTAATGGAGGATTTATGACCCGTACCTGACCCTAGGTGACGGAGACACGTATTCCGCTACCACCAGCTGCGATGCTTGGTGACTTAGTTATGTGATATAAATATCAGATCAATATATCAAACTTGTTTTCACTCGTGTCACGAAGAAAGTTTCTGAGGTAAAGAACACTCGACATAACCTGGCGGCTAAACCAGAGCCCACCCAGGGGGTGGACATGAGATACTTTTCTAGAATTGTGGGGCTTTTGAAGGTTCCATTTCTGGTTCAAACAATTTTTGCAGCAAAATTTAACATGTAATTCCAACGGGACTGTTAGCAGGGGTTTGGGGCACGGGCCGGTGGGAAAATTTAAGCGGTGCTTACGGACATATTCTTTATTTTTAGTATGTAAAATTGATCAGGCTATCTTCTGGGTGCAGTCTTTAGTCCCTGAAGCGCCTTTATAACAAGGAAAATACACGATGAATTTCATGCTAATTCATTCAGAATTATGTTTCGAACGCTTCGCTCAACCAATCAGAACGCTGTATTCTACCTTATGCTACCAGAATCAAAGGTATCTTGAACAAAACCCTTCAAAATACTACCATATCCTCAACATGCTGCCAAATCAGGCAGTCAGCTGGCTGTCATCTCCGAACCGTATCTATAGGAACTGTGAGCCGGCCCATACCCTAAATTTTTTGTTGTTGTAAATATCATTTGAAAAACTGGAAGTTTTTATTCGGAAACTCCCATTTTATTGTATTGGGACCACTCCCAACAGGCACACTTTCCAATTACAGGGAGCATTGGCGTGGGTGTTAAAGGATCCTCTCCACCGGGTCGGATCGGACACGGATTTCCCGCCGTGGGGGTTGAACCCACGTTAACCCACGTCACAAGGAATCTTTCCTGCCATTTTAAGGTCAAGGTCATTCAAGGTCATTGACCTATAAGGTCACAATATGGTATACTACCTATAATGTACATTATGACTAGCACTAAAGCAACTGTTCGGCGGGAAATGAGCATTGACCGTTACCAATGACCTTTGACCTTGACCTTTACATTGAGGCACCCATAATAAGCTCTCCCAGTAACATAAGTTGCTATAACGGATTTTTTACGGCAGTGACCTAGGTCATGCACGAGCACAGGCTGCTAAATCGAGAGCGGAGGATTTAAAGTGTCCCCCCTGCTGGTAAACTAGGGTGAAGCCCACCCCCCCCCCACCCATTCATCCATTCAAATATCGGCACTCCAATAAGACTATTTTCGCTTTTTCTCCAGCTTGATGCTGATGACTACTTGTTCTAAAGCTTCATGTACGTGAACGTTATTGAAAATTACTTCTCCGGAAAGTCATGAAGTTTTACTGAACCTTTCAGCCCCCGATCGCTCCCTCCCTTCCGCTCTTCTGCGGTGGTCAACAGGTTGGGTCCGTCCCCCAATTAAAAAGGAAATCCGTGGCGACGCCCTTGGACAAGGGTCATGGCCTCTTTACGGAAAATGTATGAGAAAATAGAACAGGGTTGAAAAGGTCTCTATTTCTTAATAAGGGCTAAGAAAAGTTTTTTTTCAAAGTTGGGGTATTAGAGGGAACTGAATATGTTAAAGCAGTTTTGATTTGTGACCTCCCATATATGATAATCTGTGATTAATTTAAAACATTTTCAAACTCGTGTCACAAACTTCGCTAGGAATTGCAACAGATGCTTTATTTTTATGCAGTGTGCTTCGTATTGTCATTTCCAATCCATTGATAATCATAATGACAATATCAGGTCAGACAGTGACCTTGACCTGACTTTCTGTCGGGTCATTTTGATATGTTGGCCCAGAATTTCCACATTTTACATCCTTTGATTTACCAGGGAAATTTAATGGTTCTTCTGGTTTTAACTCGGCCTAGTTAGAAGCCATAGCCCGAACACTCGCTAGCCTGTCCAGTGTCTTACAGTTAAGACAGGCTACAGGTCTGCAGTGACACCAATATTGAACTGAACCACATAATGACCCACATAATTTTTAGTAATCTCACACGGTCTAGCTACCCACATTCACGGTTTTTTCGCTTTCTCCCACAGGACCTAGTTCGAAAGGGTGCACGAACCTTCCTAAAATCCCCCCACCGGGGCGAAGTAGGATCAGAGGTGCCCTTGGGTGGGAGTTTGGATATTTTACGAGAATGAACAACAGTTGTCGGTGAAACAGTTTTCAAAACGTGAACCACTAGCATTGGTACAACCTAGCAAGCTACTCTGAAGAAGCGAATGTATTAGCTCTGTAAGGCGATTATCTGGACGGCCTGGCTGACGGGTCTCCGCGTTGAATGGACAGTGGTCCCGAGACGGCTGTTAATCTGCCAGCGTTGTGGAGATGCCCTGCGGCCATGCCCCGCGGCGGTGTTGGGTTTGCAGCTGACGCGCCGTCGACCCGGCTGTCAGTCGGTTCACTAGCTCTGTCCAGTAGGTTTCCGCCGTTCGGACAGACTCCGGCTCGGCAGCCTATCTCGTGTGACCGAGCCGAAATTCGGTGAATGTGGCGCTGGCTCGCCGCATCTACAGCCGAGGCTTTTCTCTTTGGAGACTTCACAGCGACTTCTTATCGTTTGAGGGATAGCACATCGGTTGGTGTACATTTTTTGCTTCTGTCATTTCATTTCCATCTGGTAGATTATTCCAGTTAGAGTGAAATATGTTTAATGAACATGGACAACTGATTTTACGTAGATCAGCAGGGACCTTTCACCCATAAATATCTCCAAATAGTGTTTCGTTGGTGGTGCTGTCTGACTTTCATTAACCCCTTGCCTTGATCAAGCACATTGTCAGCTTTGTTTTTGTCATTCCATTTGACATCTAAGGCAGTGGCGGATCCAAGGGGGAGGCAAAAGGACAGTTGCCCCCTCAAACGGAAAAGCTCGGGGCAAAACTATGTTTTGCCCCCCCCTCCCCAAGCGCTTGACCTCCTTTTTTCCCCGACTCCTTTTTAGTTTTTAAGCAAGATTTCGGTGCTTTACCTCAACTTCGAGCACAACCAGTTAAGTTCAGTATAAATATGTGGCCTTAGACAGGAAAAAGTATATTGAGTCCATGTCTCTTAAGCCCGTGAGGTTTTTTTTGCTCAAATAGCCAAGTGCCGGCAAATCATATTGCAGCGACATTTTTCCATGCATTACGTTTTTTTTTTGCTTTTCGTTTTTTCCCCTCCCAAACCGACTGGCTGGATCCGCCACTGATCTAAGGTGGTCGGCATCTGTCACGAGGTGCATTTGCTGGTTTGGAGCAGAAGCTGAAGATAGTCGTGGGCGATGAAACCATAGATGTATATCCGGAGAGTGAACGATCCCATTGGTTGCTATGGCAGCAGCAAGGGCTTCGTCAGCTGTTGATTGCGGAGAGGAAAAGGAACTTCGGTGCTTTGAACGGAATAGAAAAATGCGGGTAAACGCGGCCAATTAATGGAAAAAGGCCATCTTGGGTTTCAAAATTGGTTTCAAACTCATCGGTAATGTTTTTTCCGCAAAATAACCTTGTGCCTAAAAACTGTGACAATGGAAACTGTGAAATACTCCTTTATTCCGAGGGAAATACACATGTGCATCTCAGGCATCACGTTATGGCCAGTTAATTAAAAAATGCAATAGGAAGAAGCACGGTGACTTTTAGAGAGAAAAATGTTCAATTTACACTCGTCACAACTATTTGTGTCGCATGTTTCATGTTACGACAAATTAGAGAACGGCAACCATCACCACTGCTGGACCTGGTGCCGACCCAGTGCTATTTTGTTCAACAATTTTATTGCGTCAAAAGTTTCACAAGGGTATGTTGACGGTATTTGGGTTGGGGGGAGCTATTGTTTACCGGCGTATTCAAATTAACGTGCCAACCGTACATTCTTCAAATCATTTCCGGTCAAATATTACCTCCACAGCGAGGGCCACCTAATTTTACGCCCGCTGGAGGCTTTGAGTACAACATTAGGACAGGGTCACGAAAGGCTTGCAACTGGTAACACCAATGAATGAGAGCAAAGTAGTCATAGCTACCCTAAGCCTCGGAATGTACTTTAAAAACTACCGTATTTACTGCTTATTGTCAGCCATCCCTCAGGCGGTTGGAGAGGTTGTACTGAACTCCAGTCGCGTGATATTGCAGACGGGTTGTAGCATGGCTTGAACACTCTGCTGTGGTATGCATTACGCACACTGTGTACCTACTATGCATCATAGATCAGTCGTAATTGGAATGAAGACTCGGTTGAAAACGTCTTGATATTTGCCAATCGCTTTGACACAAGTAACGCACAACTGAGTGTTCTATGGCATCTGAACACCGAGAATAATAAGTTGGCAATGTTGTACCGCCAGGGGCGCCGCCGCCGAATTTTTACGGGGGGAAGGACCCGGGCTGGTGCTGACCGGAGGAGGCGAATTTTGAGCATATTCAGTACCTGACAGCATTAATGACGATGAACCAAAAACTTTGGGGGGACGTTTCTCCCCCGCTTTCGGAGCTCATGTGTACCGTCACCACAGTAGCGCAAACTTCAATAGTACAACCAAATTCGATGCTCTCTGTGACAGCATCCCCGAGAGTTGACACTAGAGGTGGGAGTTTCGGGCAATTTTGCAGACCCGGGCCCGGGCCCGGTCTGCTGCTGATTTTAGAAGCCCGTCACAAGCCCGGTTTGTGGAAGAAATGGATTTTCAAGCCCGGGAAGGCCCGGTATCATGGAAAAACCATAAACGACTATATACAACATTTATTTACTTTAAAGCTGTTTCAAATATATGTTTTAAGCCAATTTATCCTGTAAAAGTTTTGGTTTCACCCAAAACCATATTAAAAGGTGCATGTAGCATCAGTAGCCTCAGCTATCTTAATAATTCAGCAGAAAATGATACTGAAAAACACACAGTATGAAACATGGCTTGCTTATGATGCAAGCTTACTTCAGGTAATGACCAGCATCACCTTATAAAAACAATGGGCATTCTAGATAGGAGGTATGCACATGGCAGCTATAAGAATCGGGATGAAATAAGCCCACTATGTCAGACATTTCCTCCATCTTTGCACTTTTATAAATCATTATATGCTGGCATGAGCCTCACAGTTGAGTTCCAATAATGTTTATGAATAGAGGAGAGAGCAGTGACAAGTTTTCAGCTAAAACTTTTCAGAATATCATGGCGGAATGGCTGTGAATGAACCAAAATCCTTACATTGTCCCTCAATTGATACATGTGAACATTTTTTTAGTTTACTCACTAAACAGCTTGGAAGATAGTCAAAGATCGTTCTGCTTGGGTCAGCCCGGTCTGCAAAGTAGGTAAGCCAACAGGCCAACATTAACAAGGCCCATCAGCCATATACAATTATCAAACCACCAGCCATAAAGAACTATCCTGATAAAGAGCCACTAGTTTTCCACAGGTTCGCACCAAACATGGAATAAAAATATTGCACCAATCTCCACCAAAAGTAAATCTGACACAAAAAACAACTCAATCCCATCCACATCACCATTCGGGCTTGAAGACTATTTCTGTTTGTTTTGTTGTATTTTACGGCTTGGCTTGGTAGGTATCTGAGCGTCGTGCTTGTCTATATTAGGGCAATCATTTTGAAAACATTTTTCCCAAATTTACCAGAATAGTAAGTTTATTTCAGGAAAATATTTCAAGACTTTAAAATATATTTCAACATTTCCAGATTTAAAAATAAGCACAAGTGTGTGGTGCATTTTTTGTTCCTGAGAATAGGCCCTTTTGCTTGTTTTTTGACGCTTTTCTGGCCTTGCAAGGCTTTAAGCTGCTCAGGCCGCGAATTTGCCATAATGTGGATAATTGTTTTTGTGTTCTTATTTCTCGTTTCTGTACATTTTAGTGTTGTGGGGGAAGTGTAAAGTAGTATCTTGGAGGGAGTGTGTTATGTTCAAGCTTATAATAAGTTGTATTTCATAGAGGCCAGGAGTATCTCCACAGGAAATGCAACACATAATGTCAAGTATATTCATGTTTTGGTGCATTTCAAACTTCCTTCTACTGACTGCTCTCCCCAGTATCTCCCACAACTGACTAATTTATGTTTTGAAGTACTTCGATCAAAACTGTTTTCTTTGTGTCTTTTCCTTGCTTATATGCCCTTTCTGAGTGGATTCTGCATCTTTTGGGCAATGAAGGCAAGATGGTGTGGGGGTCAAACTTTCAATTTGTTCTTGCGCTAGGTTGGGCTTTGAATTTGGGTCCACTAGATAGTTTGTACCTGACATATTCCTTCACTTTTTCGTAGAGGACATGGGTGGCTCCTAGTTAACATTTTCTTTTACCTGGAGCGAAAGCTTCTGAGAATTTTTAGCTGAGCTAGGTGTTAATATCAATATGTTGGAAATTGGTTAAATGACTTCCTTTCAAATGGTATACTGCAATATGGAGCAACAAATAGGCTATCATGTATATTTTGTTCCCTATATGACTTGAGATTTTGAGTAATCGGATATTCATAAGATGACGTACGGCATGGATGTTGCAACTGTAGGCTTATTCAATATTTGATTTTAATATTGATTCGGTTCAAGTAACTTGCTTTTGACCCTGGCATGAGTAACGATAAGCTGGCTTTGTTTTACATTCCTGATGTATGTCTAAAAGTCTCAAATTAATTGTAAATGCTTTTCAAAGCTGCTGGTGCATGATAAGATTGTTTCGTGGAAAACTGGTCTGTACTGAAAAGGCTTTTTAACTACGATTGACTTTGGTCCTGTTCGTTGGCCGAATGGCCTGGGTGGCCGTTTCCCGGCATTCTAATCGGCCTTCGGCCCGGTCAACCGCGGGCCTGGGCCGGGTTTTCCCGCCCCCGGGCCTAACCCCTAGTTGACACCCACGACGAACTGCGGCTCATAACGTCTACAGCAATTCATTCAGGTGAGTTTGTTTTTTGGTGTCATCTCGTGCAACTTTGCCGAAAGATACTTGCGATTCTTGGCGCTGCGGCAACAATGGGCGATGGAGCTTCCGAATTTCAGGCGGGGGAGAGGGAGGGAGGAGATGGATTTTGCGGTTAGTACCAAAACTTCCCTTTTTCGGCCAGGGGAATCTGGCCCCTTCCCCCTTTGGTGCCGCCTTCCATCTAAGCGTAGGTCCATGCTTGGATGTTGAGGTCAAATGAAAGTGACGGTTCAAGTGCAGGCGGGAATGCTTCTGGGGGTGCATGATAGCATGGAATGCCCAAACATCAGGATGCAATTAACATTTTCATTAGCTATGTGCTTGTAAATGTGTGTACTACTGGTTTCAGGGCCCTCCCAGTGACCTGGCTATATCGCGCCCAGACAAGAGCTCAGAAACAAAGTGAATAAGAATAATGCACTTTCTGTATATTGTTGCGCAGTGGAACATGTTGCAAAAAAATTACACATCACATTCACATAATTATGAACAGCATTTTCTTCTAAGCCCAGAACTCCCAATTGACAGACCATCTTTGCATCGATTGCGCATCTCCGCATCAACCGCATCATTAAAACAAAAGTCTGAACGAAAAATAAATCATTTCTGGGCTTGAGAGATTACAAGTACTCCTTTACCTCACAAGGCACTTTAAGGAAACAGGTTAAAAGACTATCCTCTCTGCGCAATGCATCCAAAACATGAATCCAGTGCCCCAGGCTTCGCGGCGAGGACGCAGGATTGTAATCATTTAAAAGCTTTTAGGAGAAATGACAGGTGAAATATCCCAAACGCTTCCAAACACCAATCAGCCTGGTTCTTGACGATCGCTGGCCATGAAAGTGATGATAAACAACGAATGCAGCTTAACCCACGCCCCCGTGGGGGTGTTTGAACAGCCCCTCGGTTTTTTTCCGGCGGCATGAAAAAAACGGTGTAGCAAAGCGTCGCTGTACTAGGCACACCTTATCCTTGATAAATTCCGCAACTTTCCCCAAAATTTTAGGGTTAGGTCATCTCAGGTCAGCTCACCAGTGCAGGTCAAGTGACATCACATCCAAAAATGTTTAAGGTGGTATAAGTTAGAATTGGGTGAATCTATCGGATTGAAACTTATATTACCTAATAGGCCCACCGAGAGCTACAAAATATAATTCCTGGATTTTCCGTATCGATGACCTAAGGTCAAGTGCGGATCATGACCTCTCCATTGGAAATACATGGAAAAAACAGAAATTGGGCTGTATTTGTGTAGATAAAGCTGAGAATATCTTAATATTCTCAAAATCGTAGTATCCTAGGCCCCTTGCCAGATTCATGTTGCAATTTTTTACCTGTGACCTCTGAGAGGTCATCTGGGGCTACTTAAGCAGTTTTCAGACTTATGCCAATAAATTTGTATGAAATGGTGATACAGCTTTTATTTTGATATCATTGCGTTCGGATTGCTATTGCAAGTCTTTCGATATACATATTAAATGCTGTTTTTTTGTCATGTCATTTTTGTGTTTTTACCTAGTATGGTCATATTATACATCATTCGTTTGGCGTGAGGAGAGGAAGAGAATGGTGCTTAACAAATGATTCTAAATCAACTCTGTTAGATACCAAAGCCCAAAAACTCTACTGAAAATGCCACCTTCTCTGACCTGTCATGACCTCAATATTGACCCGAGCCAAAAAGTGACTATTATAGTTTATTCATGAATTTGTATGAGCTATTCACCAGCCCTCGCGTTTTTTCGCTATCCCGCATAGGGGCCGGGTTCGAGGGGGTGTTCCAACACCCTCCCCCTCCACCATGGCGAAGGTGGCTCGGAGGCCTACCGGGGCGCGGGATAATTCCATTGAAGATATTTGAAAATCATGTAAATATGTCTCTTTTTCTCAGCCCCCTCCAACAGCCAGCGCAGATACCAGATGTGACGTCACACCTCGTAGCATATAACATGGGAGAATTTAATGATTAAATATTCAAATTGTCGCAAAAAGAGGCCCAGAATCGAAGATAAAATGCTTATTTATTGCATTTTGGATAACCTTTATCATCGTGTATTTTCACATTCGTAAGCGGGCATTGCCATTAGCAGCAGTTTGACACACGGCCCATTGGTGAAGGAATTCCTCCACGCCCGTGTGACGTCATTCGGGCGTGAAGGAATCCCTCTTGAACGTACCTTTAAGTAAAGGTATCTTGTCTTTTTCTTTGGTCAGAAATTTTCATTTATATTCCTGCCATATGAATGTAAGTATCCAGCCCCGTACACGTACATTGCACAAATGTGCGCCGGAAACGTCCGCTTCCACTGGCAGCTGTGTGATATTTATTCATTGAATGCATTACATGACATTATCTTATCACTTCCAAATGGGGTGGCTTTTAAGTGTCGTCAATGTAAGATTATAACTATAAAATGTATAGAGATCATGATCACAATTAGAATCTACCAAACTTTAACTTTAGAATGCCTCTGCTAAAGCAGCTTAAGAAGAGTCAGGAGTTCAGCAAACACTTCTGAACAATGCTATACTGACGCCCATGTGCTGTATTCCTATGATGGGCTTATGATGGGCTTTTTGCCGTGATGATAAGACTTAGGGATTAAAATTGTTAGGTTTATTACACTGACAATTTTCAGTATTGACCATGATCACGGTTCCTAAATATATAAGTTTGGACAAAGTTTCTTGGCCGTGACGTCAACGGTCCCAATAAAATCGATTAAAGCTATGGAAGCGCTGGGAGTTTCTACTGGGCTCGGAATATAATTCCATTGATTTTCATGATCTTTGTTATATTGCTGTAAGTAGTCGCATCATACTCGACTGGGAACATATCATGATAGGTTCATCAGTAAAAATTCCTTTGCTCAATTGTCTTTTTTTGGTACAGAACCCATGCATGGACCACATAATCACATAAAAAGTTTCAACCAAGTTATAATTCGTAAAACCTTTACTTTTGAATTCACAACTTCATTCGCATATGTTCAGTGGGCACCTCTGTTTTGTTGCGTATCGTATCGAAAGCGGATACTACCACAATAGTGCATGTCACTCCAGATTGCATATTTGCATAGTTTATTTGTATATACCATCCCTTCGAGCTACATCTGTGATTTTATAGCAGTGATTTAGACTCGCGTCCCAGCGATATGCCGCTCTGTATTGTTAGGGGACGATGAAGGCATAGCTGGTCATCAGAGATATTATTCCACAGATTTACAGAGAAGAAAAACAGCATCAATTTGAAGCCATACAAGGTAACAATTACTTGCCAACAACGGTTCAACTGTACCAACAAGGAGGTTCATTTGAACAAGCCATGCATTCAATGGGCAGCGGCAACCTGAAGTGTACCTGGTTTCCCAGCAACAGACTGGTGTTTACCAACCAACCCGGCAACAAGCTAGCCTAAACCAGCAACAGGTGTGGCTGCACCAGCGAGGTGGATGGCAGCAGGAGCAATGCGCATGCATGCAGCAAAGAATGGCTGCTGTGTAGTGTAGGCTTTGCTTCGGAGGTAGGTTGCGTTGTAGGGGAAATAATACCGGTTTTTGTGGATTTGGGGTAATGAGTTCTGGCGTTCTGACTGAAATTATGAGTTGGGAATGCATCGGTGAAAAATTGGCACGTTTTTCGCTGTGGTTCGGTTTTAAGAGCTCAGTGATATTAAAGTTAATAATCGGACGCATCAAATTTTGCCGTGGATTTTGCGGGTAATTTCAATTGATCGATAGATACATGCGCACCAAGTCGGGTAGGAAAGATTTCGGTGGTGTAGTTTGCTTGAAATAAGGTGCAACGAGGCTAGGATTGTTCTTTCCAACTATAGTTTTCGTTACAGAAACAATTTTGGCCCTAAACTTGTCACATTAGAAAAATGAACTCTGCTCTTTTCTCTTATGTCAGTGTTTGTATATGTAATATATATGCTGCTTAATTGCGTAATCGCATGCTTCTTGGCCATCCATCACGCTCAGTTTTAAAATATGAACAGGTCCTGCAGCCCCTGGCCACTACAGGCCACTCAACAAATGAGAACATTAAAATACGGCTAATTTACTTGGCAGCGCCTTATATACTGCATGTTAGGTGCAGAATTTTACTGATCAATAATGCCATAGAGATCTACTAATTCTAGATCTAGATCTAGAGATCTGTTAAAGTGGATCTCTATGAATAATGTACATTGGCAGAAAACTATTTTTGCAATAAAGGTTTTGCATGCATTATTTTATGGAAAATGAACCGATGGGTCAACTAAATGAGTGAAAACTATTTTCTGCCAGTCTCATCTTCAAACTTGAAAGTTTGTGTGTGCCGCTCTGTTTGGCCAAGGTCCGAAATGGGATCTGAAAATAGGTACGCACCCATGATCAGTGCCTATTTATAAAATCTTTAATTGGCCGACTGAATAACCATGTCTTTGATGAGATGGAAAGGACATGATGAAAATGGAGCGTAACGTCATTAGTCCCCTAGCCACCACCAGGTGCGCTAGTATCGCCTGTTGTTAAGAAATTGGCAAAACTTTTTGGGCTCTGGGCTGGATGAGTTTCAAAATGTTATGGAAGTGAAGGATAATAACGGATTTCTCTGTATTCTGGGCAAAAGAAAATCTTCGGGGTAGCTTACTCTGAAACAGTTACCCGGGATTTGACACAGTCTAGTGTTTATGCCGTCTGACAGGCTCAAAGACCTCTTCAGTAGAGTGGAACAGTGCAGCGCTCCAAGTTACCCTGATGAAATGGTGACACGATCCAATTTCAACAACTTCCATCCATCTGCAAAGTAAATCTGATCCAACTGTTGGCCTCCATTTACGCAGAATGCAGTGATAAACCACTGAAATGACACGGACTGTCGTCTGGGACTGAGACAGGGCTGCCCGGGCGTCGCCTGCGCCCAGGTGTGAACCATCGCCCCGGACGGCTACGTTTGGCTCCATCTATCAACATCTGGGCTGTGCTCCGTGAAAGGGCGAGTTACGCTTCGATGGCGTTCAAGAACTTTCCTTGCGCATCCTGACAGGTGCGAAAAATAGTTATTTTTGCTCCGGAAGGTTTGGAATATTTATAGAATGTTTAGACATCTCGGTTTAGTTTGGCCTTGTCGAACTTTGCCTTTGGGCCACCACGTGCTCGCCGTCTTGACTATTGACAAATTTTTATCGTCAGTTTAAGGTCAATAAAAACCCTCCCAGTCGAAATTAAAAGACCCATGCTCGACCTTAGGGCCAGCTTGTCGTCATTCTTTCCATTTTCTTAAAAATTATCTCTCCTTCTTGGGGCATGCAGCCGGCGAGCGACAATCTCTAAAGAACTTCCAACGGACCAATGATGCCACTTCTTTCACCTTCAATGTGAGTCCGTTAAGCCATCTGCAATTGACATCGACGATTGCACCGGGTACATGAGCAGCCTCAGAACGTTTTATTGAGCTCTGTGGTACGTATTTTAGTCCTTCACAGAAAGACACTTACACGGTTTGTGGTCCTTTCCTGAGCGTTGTTCCTACTCATGTATCCCAGTAAGGTATTCATACCGGGACTGGTCTGGGACTTCGATTAGTGCCTCAGTAATAAAATGCTCACAAAACGATAAGCTAACGATCGGCATGGTTAGTCTATAGTCGATATAGATCTCGATAACTACTCGAATTAATACGCACCATCGATAGTCGATTGTCTATCGATATTGCCTACAGTCTATATCGATAAGCCTATGGCTGGCCGATGATTTGCATATCGGTGAATTTTTGTTTGTCTTATTCATGGCGTGAACAAATATAATTGTCCTCAATTACAGCAACTATTTTATAACCAAGTCTCCGGTGAAGGTACCGAAAGAGCTTCGCTAGCATGGAGGGGAAGCAGAATGAGGTCTCCGGCAGAGTTGTGCGACTCGCGAGTCAGAGTCGGAGTTTAACTCAAATTCCGACTCATTCGACTCTGAGTTGAGTTGAGTGGAGTCGAAAAAATTAGACCAGTGAGTTGAGTTGAGTTGAGTCGGTTCACGACATATCAATGAGTTGAGTTGAGTTGAGAAGACAGCGAGTCAAATGAGTTGATGAAAAATGTTGGCTCAACAGGTAAACATGTGAAGTAAAAGTGTTTGAATTTGCCTACCTGTTGCAAGCCTCCTTTAACCTCCTTTAAATAATGTTTACCTCCAGCGTTTCAATTGTCTAAATCAAAGTTTCAATTTGTCACAATATATCAATAATTCTACAGTTCAATTGCTTATTTTACACGCGCATTGACGGGGGGCGGGTACCCGGCCCCCTCGGGTTTTTCGGAGATAGCAGAAAACGGCGGCGCGTAGCGCCGCCGTACCTAGCATACCTTTTCCTCATCATTTTTACAACTTCTGTGAAAATTTTAAGGTTAGGTCATCTCAGGTCAGGTCACCAGTAAAGGTCAAGTGACCCGACCTCAAAAAAGTTTAAGATAGCATAAGTCGGAGCAGGGTGAACTTATCCGATTGAAACTCATATCACATAATGGCCCCACCGAGTTCTCTAAAATATGTTCCGATATTTTTGATATCGATGACCTAAGGTCAGGTACGAGGCATGACCTCTCCATTGGAAATACATGTGAAAATGGTTTTACGGAATAACTCAGTAACGGATGATGATAGAGCATTTATTTAGCTGCATTAGACTCGCCTGGGCTTTGCGGTTCTAATGATATGCATTTTATATAATATGACCCTGACCTGACCTCAGGTCAGGTCAACTCCTTGATTGGACCTAGCATTATATATCATTCGATTCGGCTTGCTGAGATGATTCATATAGTTCAAGTCGTTTTGCTGTATCTTTACTTGTTCAGATGTAATGGCCGAAAAACTTAATTTACATGTTATCCCTATGACGGCATGTTTTGACCTCTCGTGACCTTAAATGTGACCTGACAAAAAATGGTACAAATGTTTTCGATGGAGAAGTGGATGGGCAGCCCAACACCGTTTACCGTTTTTCGCTACCTACCGTGGTTCTCGGATCTTGGGGGTCCCCCCGGTGATGCAAAGGTGGCTCAGACCCCCGTATCCGTGTTAAAGGCCCATCCTGATCCGCTCAGAAGAAATCCCTAGACACAAATAGTACATACACTCGAAAAATTAAACAGGTTCCTATCACTGGCCTTGTCTTAAACATTTGAAGTGGTGGAACGCACTACAAAATACAGTTCAAATCTCTCAAAAACTTCTCATCTTCAATATTTAACATTACTTCTTTACTTCAAGCCCTGCTGCAACAACACACGTCGTCGCTGGTTGTTGTTGTCAGTAGTCGTCGTCTGAGAATATTGTGCGCCATTGCTGTCTTTGAGGAACAAATTCTTCCAAGTATAGGCTCAAGCCTAGGTAGCTCCAGGGCAAAAATTGTAATTGTCACGTGATAATTTGTACAGTTATGCAAATATTTGTCGAACTACATATGATACATAACTGTACATAACATAACATAACTACATAATTGTTTGTTGTGTCTAAAATGCGCCGTCTGCCGCCGCTTATTTCATTTTGCCTATTAATAGCAGTTACTGCTATTAGCATAGAAGATTGGACCCTTGATTTGACAGAAATTTTGCGACACCTTCATCGCAAGAATCAGAGGAATTATTTTATGTTACTGTTTTTGTCTGATCAGAGTTCCTTGCTTGGCCTCTGTGTTTTATTTGGAAAGCTATACATTAGCAATTTTCTATCATATCTTGCTCCACAATTTTGAAGAGCGATAGGTATGTATTGTATTGAAGGTTCTCAAGCTCAAAATGGGATTGGGTTTAAAATATAAATGTATTACAATCAAACATGTTAATAGAATTTCTATTTCTACTGTCCTTTGTCATATATGGTATACTTTTTCTTAGGGTTTGCTCTAGTTCTTAGAATTAGCAATTGCAGCTAGGTACTCTAGTAGTTATTGTAATGCTTAAATTTTTATTTAACTCATGACATATTAATGTTCATTAATAAAGATTACCTAGCATCGTTCTCTAACAGAAAAAAACAATACTTATACCATCCCTACAAATACAGTTAATATCATGTTTTTTTAGCTTGGACCTTTTCTGACAGTATGGAGGCTCAATTTGTTGCCTGTGTTGGTGTAACCTTAGCCCTTTTAGGTTCCTTTCCATTCCATTTACCTAGTTTAATATGCAATGCTCCTTATAGAAATAGTTGCAACGTGTGGTAGCTTTTTTTGGGCAGTGACAGACTGGAAGAATTAAAAAGTTATTAATGGTTGCTCGCTAATTATTAACCAATGTTTGAAAGATTATGAACAAATTTTCCTTCTATCAATCTTCCTTCTCATGTTAGACTTTCTGAACAGCTTGTTTTTGCTGGTTTATTGATTTATTTTTTTATTTTGTTTCAATACTATATATATATATATATATGTGGGGTTATCACAGACATAATGTGATATATGTGGTACACACAGAAATTTTTTAGTTATATTTATTTACAAACGTTTCTGTTGCCATCGTGTAATCAATTGAAAATATCATATCAATTCGTTCGCACACGCAGACACCTGTGTGGTGTCCTGCTGTGTGCTGAACTTTGTAATTTGATATTGTATTTTTCTAATTTGGTATTACACTGATGAAGCTTGCACAGTACGTTTGTAAATTAAATATAACTTAAATAAATTTCTTGTGTTCACTCATATATCTTATATATATATATATATATATATATATATATATTAATCATGTATTTATTTTATTTTGAAAACGAGTCAAAGTTTGAGTTGAGTTTATTTGTGAGTTGAGTTGGAGTTGAGTCGGAAGAATTTATCCTTGAGTCGGAGTTGAGTCGACTCACTGAACTCTTAATCATGAGCTGAGTCGGAGTTGAGTGAACCGCTCTCAGCACTTGAATTGAGTTGAGTCTACTCAAAAAATTTCTGAAACGCAAAACTCTGGTTTCCGGTGATGTTATTAACTTGGTCAATTCACAGTAGCCTTTTGCAGAGAACATCGCACAACATAATTATTGGGCCACCGACGACCCCACCGGAACGGTATTACATTCCATAGTCGTTTTCTAAGTCGTCAGTGAGGTGTTGATAGGATCTATTTGTAACTGAAATTTCATGAGGACCAGGCCATGACATGTACGTCTCGGATGGCAATTAGCGTGCATATGTCGCACATGTAAAATTAATAACACGGGGAACTTGAGGCTACTTGTTAAATTCTTTTCATGGGACGACATTTTCTAATATCGGACTAGCAAGTATTAAGCATGTTTTAAGCATGGTAAAATGTTGAACAATTGCTGGAAATCCATGTCGGAAATGTCTGTCGGAAATGTCTCGCTGGTGAGTGAAAGCACCGACCAGTTTTCCCTACGTCGGAGCCAGAGCCGAGTCAAAGATAATGTTGACTTTAAATTTTGAAGTTGTTGCGGGCCGCCCTCCAGCCCATGCTGCGAGTTGGTATTGCCCCTGGAGTTGGCCTCAAGAGAGTCGTTCACCGGAAACCCTCTTTGTAGGCCTGGTAGCCCAGTTGGTAGAGCGTTAGGCTCGGGCCCACTCTGAAAACCTTGCTGGGGCGGCGCACCGGTGAAAGATTGGGATCGGTTCCCCTGATATGCTCCGGCGCTTAATTACCCGACATTGGTTGACTGGCAACTGTATTTTCAGGGGGTGGCCTTAGCGGGGTGGATATCTCTGTGCCTTGTGGGACGTTAAACTTTTACCTTCAAAATTAACCAGTCTTTGCGGGAGTCAATTGTTTGCATGGTAGGGTTCGAGTTTCGGTGACAGGTAACTTTATGACTTAGTGAAGATTCGAGGTCATGAGCTGAGCCTGCAGTTAACTCGGACAAAATGTATATACAAAAATTATGTCTGGAAAAGGTGGGCCGTTTTTGCATGGAGCCGCTTTAACTAGATCCCAGTTTGCTGTGGGCGTGCTTAGAATATAGCCCACTCAGGCTTGACGCAAACTGAATAGTACCGGAAAGGTGATAGGAAAAATTCAGCAGTTGACTAGAACCACCTTGGCCCAGCCCAGGGCGCCGCCGCAGAATTTTCGCAGGGGGGGACGGACCCGGGCTGGTGCTGACCGGGGAGGCGAATTTTGAGCATATTCGGTACCTGACAGCATTAATGACGATTGACCCAAAAATTTTGGGGGACGTCCCCCCTGGTTGGCCAACAGGGGGGACGCGTCCCCCGTCCCCCTCCCGCTTTCGGCGCCCATGGCCCAGCCCAAAATTATCGAGGGATCTTTTGTTCCAGCAATGGTTCAAATGATGCAGTGTTTGAGTACAAAATATCCGGGCAGGCCATTGTTTGTTGTTGGTGATTTTAACGTTCCGGAAGTGAAGTGGTGTTTAGATGGAGACTCGCATCAGACGCGACCCATCTTCGCGCGGATGTCGCAGCGAGCCACCTGCTTGGTCGATGGAATGGATGCTGCAGGTCTGAAACAACATGTATCGGAACCCACTAGAGTTGATAATTTTTGGATCTAGTTTTTTCTAATTGTTTCCGTGTCGAGGCCGTCGTAAGAGCCGGAGTTTTTTCTTCTGACCACGATGAAATTTCATGTAGACTCTTTGTTCAGCCTCGCAGTAACCCCGTCATAAATCGTGTAACAGCCCTAAATTATAGGAGGGCAGACTTCGACGGGCTGAGAAGATCTTTGGCATTAGTGCCATGGAATATGATGGAAAACTTACATATAGATGACGCTGTGAACATGTTTTACGATATACTGGACGCTGCCATACGTGATCATGTTCCGACAGTGGTGCTGCGTCGCAAATTTCCTCCGTGGTTTGACGCTGATGTCCGGCAGGCTTTGCGTGAAAAGGAGGCCGCTTTTAAACGCAAGAAGCATAACAGAACACCAGACGTCGAGAGGGATTTCCGGGAGAAACGTAGATATTTTAAAGATGTTTCGTGCAGAAAGTATTTTAGCTATATCAAAGGTATGATTGGGGACTTCAAGTCGAATCCTAAACGTTTTTGGTCTTTTTTAAAATGTACCAAGGGCACGAAAAGCCAGCTCTCTGTACTTTTAGATGGCGACAGAGTGTTGAATAGTGATGTCGAGCGGGCGAATCTGCTAAATATGACATTCGCAAATAGGTTTACTGATCCCACCGTACAGGATTATCCTGAAGCACCCATTTACGACCTGAGCTCACTCAATCACTTTGTGATTACTGAACCATGTGTTCGCAACTCATTGAATACTCTCCAGTGCATAAGGCCTGTGGGCCTGATAACATTAGTGCACGAATTATAAAGGAGTGCAGTGAGCAGCTGTCGGTCCCGTTGACTATACTTTTTAGGATGTCAGTGTCTCAAGGTGTCTTTCCGAGCAGATGGGCGGAGGCTAACATCGTGCCCATTCACAAAAAGGGGTCTAGAAAATTACCTTCAAATTATCGTTCCGTCTCACTCACCTCGCTGTTTGGCAAACTTCTCGAACGGTGCGTATGTGACGTACTTCTTTCTCACGTGCAGCCAGTCCTGACTCCAAAACAACATGGTTTTGTCCCACGCCGATCATGTGACTCAAATTTAGCTTGCCTTTTAAAAACGGCGTGGGAGTCAATATCATTAGGCCATCAAACTGACGTTATCTATACGGACTATTCAGCGGCGTTCCAGAGCGTCAATCACAAACTTCTTATTCACAAATTGAAAAACTCTTACCAAATCTCAGGTGCGGCCCTGGAATGGCTTTCATCATATTTAGGAAATCGTAAGCAACGCGTTATTGTGAACGGAAAATGTTCTGATTGGGTCCATGTACGCTCTGGAACTCCGGAAGGTGGAATTATCTCGCCTCTCCTCTTCGCCCTGTACATAAACGATCTTCCAGACAAAATTAAGACTAATTGTCTCTTATTTGCTGACGATGTAAAATTATACAACAAAATTACTTCGCAACACGACATTGAGCTCCTTCAGGACGATCTAACATCTTTAGCTGCATGGTCTGCACTTTGGAAGCTTCAACTCAATCCAGCCAAATGTAAATCGTTCACTGTGTCATTGAAACGAAAGCCTATTCCAACCACATACAAAATCCAAAACTCTACTCTAGAGAAAGTCTGTGCAATCCGGGACCTTGGAGTGTGGTTGGATTCTAAATTGACGTTTGTAGAACACCTGAATCACATTGTTAGTAAGGCGAACAGGGCACTAGGTCTGATGATTCGGTCTCTTCAGGTTGGCCATTCGGAGGGGAGAGCGAGACGGAAGTTGAAACCCGAACCAATCATGGCGGCTTATTTTGGCAACATTCGATCAATTATGGAGTTTGGCTGCGTAATTTGGGGTGGGGCTGCCAAGACCCATCTTGATAGACTGGACAAAATTCAGCATAAATTCTTGATTTGGCTCGCGTCAAGCTCAACGAAAAGCTCACCATCATTTGTGTACCATGATCTTTTGGCTACGTTCAAAATAAACACTCTGGCTAATCGACGACTACAATATGATATCCTTTTCGCACACAAAATTATCTCCGGAAAATAGACTCCGCCTTTCTGCTCGGTAATTTCCCTTTTCATGTCCCAGGAAGGAACACAAGGGCAATGTTCGGTAGTATGCTGCATGTTCCATTTGGAAGGGTAGAAACTGTGAGGCGTGGATTGTTTTGTCGCTCAACCACTAATTTTAACTCGTATCTGACGGCATGTCCACTTTCCGACCCTTTTAGATTTTCATTTGGTCAGTTTAGAGCACAGGTTCGTTTATATATTAAGTCGTTGCCTGCGAGTTGAACAAAGTGAACTTTTTAACTCTTTGATATTCTTATGTTTACTGTTTTAAGTGCATATTTTAGTCAGCTCGCAATGTGATCGTTGTTTGTAGTTTGTTGGCTCCTCATTTTTACCTGTAGTTGTATGTGACCTGTTTACCGTGACCATGTTTTTATGATTCCTGACTTGAGCTCTTATTGGGGTATGACCCTGTTGCTCATATAGCACTAATAAATAAATAAATAAATAAATAAATGGTCTCTCACCATGTGTTTCCAGCCACTATACCTGGAAACAAACTAATAGTTTCTATCGATCCAAGCAGCTATCCAGGTGGATAGCCATCTGGAGGGCATCTTTCAACTAGGGCAAAGGAGCCAACGCACCAAGTAGGGTCTATCAAACGTTCGTGGGGAGATCGCAAAGCGGGCCCTATGATCCCAACATACCTTTCAGAACCCGAAACTCGCTTTTGGTTTCACTTTCCGTCGGCTTCTGCTCCCATGTCTTACTTCCTATTGTTGTTCAATGAAAAAAAGAAAACTTGAGGATGAAATCTCAGGGTAATGGCCTCCGCTAATTCGTCCCATTGGGGAGGAGAACTGGAGTCGCTCAGAAACAACTTTTCGGGACATGGTGTGGTTACCCACTTTTGCTGCGCTAGTGACACCTATCTCTCGGAAGTAGCGACATCTGTCCCCTACAGAGCCAGACAGTTTCGCTTCCTGCTCACCGGTGGGTTCACGTAAAAGCTAAGCATGTTGGAAGAGACCTCTGTTGACAGTGAGAGGGCTTTCCCTCATCGATTTGGTCCACCCGCCAGGGGTGAAAAAGGTGTTCAAGGTGTCACCATTGAGAATGTTAAGCCATAAATGTGGCACCAGCCTAGGCTGCAAAATGTGGCACGTTTTGCGTCAGTACGATACCAACGGATACTCCTGGGCCATCCCAGTCGTTGAAAAAACATTGCGAGTTCAAATTAAAGGTGTCAATTTCGGCGATTTTTCCATTTTTGATCATGAGGCAACATGTCCGCTAATTTGTGTCACCCTGCCCACCTTTGGCTGTCACCATTTAGAATGGCAGAATGGGAAGTTTTTCGACCCCTGCCACCCGCCCTAATAACGGGTACTAATAAATGACAGTTGTGCATGATACTTACAGATGAATATCCGTTTACCTAAAGGCGAAGTCAGAGCCTAAAAATAAACAACATGACTCAAGTAAATGACACGCATCTGACATAAGAACAAAGAAATTCATCCTAGGTTGGGATGTTCCACCCAGTGTATAACTGATTCTGGCAAAACAGGAATTAAAAGTTAGGGAAAATCTGTGGTCTAAAATTACCTACAACGGCCTTAGCACAAGCTCGCCGCAAGTACATGGGCTGAATGGATATATGTAAAAACATGGGGTTTAAAACTGCTAAAAGATTCTAAAAATAGGTCGGAACCGGAACAAGATAAGAAGGCATTCATTGCCCGCGGGATCCGACACAAAAGCCCCTGGCTCACGGTGTTCACACGCCCTGCGCCGCTCCGCGAAAAGATGACGCGTGCGATTTTATGAAGATGTCGCGTGTAGGTGAAATTTACTTAAATACTTGGCGTTGTGGATATCACCTATCCAGGGGTGGATCTTCGCTGGGTGTTTGGGGAGCAACAGGGCGCAAAACTGCGAGATGCGGTGTTTTTATAGGATAATTGAAAGATGGTGGGGGGAACAAAAGGTTATTTCCCACCTCTCAATATACCAGTAACCTCTCAAACCAGGAACTAAATGTGCACGACTCGACTACTCACCAAAGCCCTTACTCTTGTGCGGTCCCAGCTAGGCTAGGTCTTCCTGCCTCCATCGTGCTGTCAACACAGGCGTCGCTTTTACACTCCATCCGATCAAAGAAGATGGTGCTATATAGATATTAAGCATGCTGGTATGCCTCTGAGTTGCTGACTAACAGTAGGAAAACTAAGAGTAGGTACACAGAGGCCAGAAAACGTCATACAAAGCCAGGCTGGGGGTTTCTTCAATTTCTTAATGGTTTTAGGTGACAAGGAATAAAATGAATGTCGTATGCCCACAAAGACTGGCACGCTCTTAGGTTCAAATAATCACTCAGTCTATAAAATCCAGACCTCACGGTCCATCACGCCCTTCAATTCATTATCATTGGTTCGTGCTGGTAAATTTTGGAATGCGCACTTCGGCTAGGAAAATGTAGCTCTCTTTTCCTAGCCGAAGTGCGCAGTCCAAAATTTACCAGCGGTAGAAACGTCAGATTTAATAGAGGTTTTAAACAGAGTTGTACGTTTCAGGATTTTTATGAGTCGACTCAACCCATGTCGCATGCAGAAAGCGGTTGACTCAACTCCAACTCAGCTCGCCAGAAGAAATTCAGTGAGATTCATTGACCTAGGTCAGTATCTTCAAGGTCAAACGAGGTCGTACAGTCGAGCCTAGGCCGTGGTGAACACCTATTGGGAAATGCTGTTCTTGTGTGAAAAAAGCCGGGAATACACCAAAAGCGGATATTTCATAGAGGTAAGGTTCCACACTATTTTCTCAGAAATTGTGACGTCAAGGGCATTCAAGGTTAATAACCCATGACGTAACGTTATGACATATTCCCAATGATGTACAATATAACTGGCACTATAAAAGTCTTAAGGCCGAAAATGAGGGTTTAACCTTGACCTGGGACCTTGACCTTGAGCTTAAGTAGCCTTAACTATGAAAAATCATAACATACGGCATACTGAATAATGTCATCTGACCGGTATACTGGGGTCAATGACCTTGACCTGTGACCTTTGACCATGACCTTCATGTGGGCTGACCTTGATATATAACCTAATTATATGACGTTATGACGTCACCATTCGGTCAGCAGTGCAGGCGAACTGGTGCGACCGTGCGATTGCGACGGTCGCAAGATATAGGCCTGACTTTGAGAACCTATAAGTAAAAAAATTATTCACCGATTTTCAAAATGCCTTCACGAATTAGCGTGCTCATGAATTCTCCCAAATGTGGCCAGTGTGTTCCAGTGGCAAAGGCTATCCGGCCACCTCGGTAAAATAGTTGGGGGCCCTTTAGGACCCCCTCCCCTCCACTGCACGTG
This sequence comes from Lepas anatifera, assembly GCA_034440635.1. Classification (NCBI taxonomy): domain Eukaryota; kingdom Metazoa; phylum Arthropoda; class Thecostraca; family Lepadidae; genus Lepas; species Lepas anatifera. Next base: position 54,163 of record JAOTON010001488.1, read on the forward strand.
TTAATCCATGCTGTCCCATCTGAAGACAGGCGATGAAGCCACCAGACCACCCAGCCCCCTATTCCATGTACCCATGTCGTGCACCCTTGACGCTCAACCTGGGCACACCCGTTCACTTGGTTCGATCGCGTTAGGCAAGCGCGTTGATAATACAAGATACGATCGAGGGGTGCCTCCCGCGAATCCCGGCGTGGCGGCGGGACGGTACTGAACACCCCTTTCGCTCTCAGGCCTGTCCCTCTATCGGTGATTATCGGTGAAGAGGATGGGTGTTGAGGGTAGAGAACCGTTGTGGGTTAAGCTTTAATTTCTTTTGCATTTTTATCCCTTGCATGCAATTGTTTGCATGTGGAAAAGCCATGGGCGGCCATTAGACCGGTACAGGCCATGAATATAACGAAATACGTCCCCGAATGAACTCAGTAAGCTTGTGAAGTCGCATTTGACAGAAAACCAATTGAGTGCCCGTCAGCTGCCCTTTTTCAGCTACTCCCCTAGCACTGGAGGGCTGCGGGCAGAGTTCTTGACGTGCTTGGCAGAGGTGTGGGATGAGGAGTCCATGGCTCTGCTGGAGGAGTTCAGCATGCTATATCCGCGTGGCAGCCTCCCACCTTGGTGGCACCGGGTGTGGGGTAGTGGTACCACCGTGCCGCTTTTCAAAACAGAGGAGAGGGAAGCAGTGAGACCTGTGGGCGTAAGAAACCCTCTTATCCGCCTCCTACACTCCTGCGTCATCAGGGACAACAAGATCACCCTCACTGCTGTCTTGGTACCCCAGCAGCTCGCCCTTTCCTTGGCAGGTGGCCACAAGCTGTTGCACCAGGTCAGAATGATGATGGAGTAACACAGGAATTGGATGGTGGTGAAGGTGGATATCAGAAACGCTCACAACGAGGTTTGGAGATCTGCCATCATCACCGCCCTTGAGGCTGAGCCCACCACACAGCACCTCGCTTGGTTCGGCGCTGTAATCCTAGCCCCACCAACCGGCTTGGAGACGAGAGGGAAGCAATGGGGTGAACAGGCGGAAGGGGAAACTCAAGGGGATTCTAAGGCCTCGGCTTTCTTCGCCATGGCGATACAGGGAGCCGTCCGTCGCTTTGATGCTGTGCTGAGCGCGACTGGCGGCGCCGCCAGGTTCGGAAATGACGACGGCTATGGCTGTACCCCCCCCGCCGATGTGGTCTTCCCCGCCCTCGCCAGGTTCGAGGGGGAGCTCAGAGAAGAATGTGACCTCACCCTGCAGAGAGAGAGAGAGAATATGTGGAGAAGGTGACAAGCATTCTGCCCGAGGACAGCCAGGCGCTATGGGTGGCGGTGCATAGGTCCCTCGCTCACAAGATGGATTACCGTCTTTTCCTCTGCTACCCCTCCGACATCCACCCTATAGTCCAACATCTCGACACGGTGCTGTGGTCGGTGCTTGAGCGATCTGTGGGACAGCATGTGCCGCGCGTGCAGGAGGGACTGGGCACGGAGTGCGTACAGGACCTGCCCGTGGACAACTTCGAGGGTCGGAGCTTCCAGGAGCTCATCGCCAGGCTCTCCATCTGCTACCGAGGATTTGGACTTCGTTCCCTGGTGGACACCTCCCCGCTGCCTATCTAGGAGGAGTGGAGATTGCGCTGGGCAGCCAGGAGGTGGAGGAAGACTGGTGGCGCACCTTGATGGAGTGTGGAAGCCATACGGGAGAGGAATATTACAGGTGTAGGGCCAGGCGGAGGACTCGGCAGAGGGAGGGAAAACGAATGAGCACCTTCCTAGGCAAGGAGTTTACCGGCGTCCTCACCACCGGCCTTGCCACTGTTGAGGACATCGGTCAGGGGCAAGGATCCAGATAGTTGGTGACGGAGCATCGAGAGGAGCAGGGGGAAGCGGTTGTGGCAGAGGCCCTGAGAGCACACGCAGACCAGTCAACGAGGCCGGTGCTTGCCTACCCTCAGCTGGACAAGCTGTCCACCGCCTGGAAGCTCGCCCTGCCTGGCCAAACCACCGGCCTCACCACCCCTGTCTTCAGGGAGGTGATGGCCCAGCACCTCTGCCTCCCGAGCCCCGCATGCTCTTCCATCCTCGGTCCGGCAGTCGGTACCAGGGGTTCTGTGGTTGGCTTGTTTGGCGACGAGGTGATGACCTCTCAGCTTTCCCAAGATACCTGGCGCACTCGGTACGACTTAATGAAGGTGGTGATGTTGAACATCGCAAACGAAGCGAGGGTGCCGGTAGACTGCGATTTCGTCGGTGTTTTCAGGGACCTGATACCTACGGAGCTGCTGGAGGAGGGAGGGGAGTTGGAGCGCGGTCGCCAGCGCCGCGGCTTGTGTCCATATTTCAGGCTCCGCCTCCCAACTACTGATGGGCCGCGTGACAAAAATTTTCGGGACTCAAAGGACAACAATGTTGCCGTTTTTGTTTTTAAAATAGTATGTTTTCGCGATTTATTCTCGATTTAGCCCCCAACTCGTTGGTTTGGCCCCCTCCAAATTTTCTCGGTTTTGCCCCCTCCAAAAATTGCTCCTGGATCCGCCGATGGAGGCACCCAACCATTTTCACCGTTGATCCACACTAGAACGCCAGGTTCCGGCTCGCTATACAGAAGCCATGTAGAATGCAGTAGTAGCATAACAATGCTTGAGATCGATTTCCTCGCACTCTCAACATTTTCCTAGTGGAAGTCGACCGGCAACTGAACAGGAGGGTATATTAACCCATTAACGCCCGCACTAGCTTCCAGATTTAAAATTGGCGAAACAAATGTTTTCCTATGTTAAGAATATGCCCGATAAGATTTTCCGAAAGTTTTAAATTTATACCACTTTTCGATTCTGAGATATGACACCGGACAAAAATGACCCGCTGGGCGTTTCGGACATCGGCTGGCACGACGCAGCCGACTCCCGGGCGGCGCAGTCACCGCACTCAGCGGTCCGAAGCGCAGCGCTTTTACTGCAGTTTTGTGAAGTGTTTTTATTTCCTCTTGTATATTGGCCATAGTAAAATGTTTAGACAGTTTTATGCTCTTAAGGTTTAATTAAAGACAACATTAACTGCATATTTGCAAATAGTATACAATAGTGGTTGACCTAGACTGATGATTTGCGGGGGGATAGACTAAAATTGTGAATATCATAGTATTTTAAGAAATTTTTGACTATCAAAGGTTTTGGGAAACCGTTTCTCTTGTCTCTATCCCCTTCCTCCTCCGCCTCCCAGACTTTGTGACTGATGCTCACTAAGCTTTTAACGAGTAATCGTAATATTCAGCATAGAGATGAAAAGTTTTGAAAACTCAATCCGTTATCTCCCACCACCCGGTGTACATTTGCTTGATTAATCTCCAAATCTCCAAACGGGTCCATTTCCATCTTTCCAACTTTTCTTTGGAGCAAGTAGCGCGCTCCATAGTTGCATCAATGTGAACCTCCACATTTCCAGGCACGCCACTGGTCATTGTAACGCTAGTCAGCTCATCACCTTTCTCATCCTCATGACTAATGTATTTTGTGATGGTATGGTCATGATATGCACCTGATCCGTTCCGCTATCTTGCGCACTTAAAACAACTTATTTTTCCTCTTTTCCTGCAAAACATTTGATCTGTGGTATTGCTAACAACTATGCTTTCGATATATTTATGTCTCCATGGCTGGATATTTCTTCTCGATCCAGGAGGGGTTCTGGATGGTTTAACGCTGGCACTGCAATCCAAGCCCTAGACAAAGTCTGTGGGAGACCAAAAATCCAGGCGGGTCTTGACCCCTCCTCCTAACCCCCGGGATGTTCACTCATGGTAGTTTCACTTGACTAGAACCAAGCCGCAATAGTGCTAGTTGCGTTTTAGATAGAAGTTCTAGAACTTCCCATGCTTTCACCCATTTTTTACTGCTCCGGACGTTTGACACTGCACCATCTTGTCAAAACAAACCAGCGTGGCGGCCGCGATAATTTCCAACTCATTTCGTCAGCTGGTCATCGGCTTTCAATCAGTAGTGGACACAAGGGGGCTAGGAAGGCTCAAGCCCCCCCCCCCCCACCGAAATGTCAGTGTGCCTATAGTAAATGCATTACTGAGGGCTGTTCCGAGGCCATGGCGGGGGAGGCTCGAGACCTCTAACCCCCCCTCCCCCCCACCACCCAATGAAGTCCTCAATCCGCTACTGTTCCCTATCCTCTCTATCCACTACACACAATCCATCAAGGGGAAAAGACAAGGCTCTGCTAGCTTAACAGTGAAGTCAGTGCTAAAATTTCCAAAAGTTTTCAAAACCCCTGAAAATTGTATTTAATAACGCCTTTACAAAATACTGGAACGATTATTGCATGTTTCCGTTAAAAATATGTGATAATCATTCCAAAAATAAGACAGACCCCGAAAACGTTAGGAAGTATTTCATGAGCTTCAAAGTTGCCAAACGTATCGACATTGCACTAAAAATCTTCAGATTTGATGAAAAATATCTAAACTGGCAAACCTGCATTCGCAGGACCCATAATGCCTCCCTTCCCTCTTGGTAACATTATGCACCTAACGCACCAGACGGGAGGACAGGACACATCCTTTTCCTCATTTTCAGCGGCCCGCAGATGTCCGCAACGCCGAGCGGGTCATTTTTGTCCGCTCAATATTTGACGATGTCTCATGGCAAAGCCGTCCAAGAAAATCTTACTGCTTCTTCACCATCTGACTCCTAGTGGTCTTGGCTTTATGTCAATCATGCAAACCCTTTTCAGCTTTCCATATGTTATTGCGAGAAACAAAATTTGTCGAGCTATCTCACGCTGACCAAAACCTCGCCAAAATAAGTTCCACCAAAATCGTTCCATAAAAACCTAGAATTTTCAACTTCATTTTTCCAGCTTGTCCACGCTCTGAAGCACACATCCAAATCATAAACATGAAGATCACTTCACTGGTACCGATTCTGCAGCCTGTCAAAGTTAGAGGACAAAAATGACCCGCTGGGCGTTAATGGGTTAATATTACCTGAGGTCCCACCATGACCGCACCCGACACACAAAAAGGAATGATAGAGCTTGCAAATACATGCCTTTGCGAATGCGGTGCGCTTTGGAAATGTCACCTGCAGGTTAGGCAGTCTGACCCAGGGGATTATCAGGAGCTCTTGTGGGAGCAGTGCCTGAATATTTTCTCGAAATGTATTTCAAACAGCGATAAGATTATATAGATATATATATAAACGCACAGCGCGTATGCTGGACGATAATGAAACAGACAACAATCATCTCTGTCACCATGTGCTCTGAAAACTTGCACATCACAGAACTTGCACAGCTGTCGCAAGCTAACTGATATAATAACCTACCGCAAGACAAAACTGAAACTATTTGTAGTTGTGGGCACCACAAATCACGCCCATACCACACTCTGTTATCCATGAATTCAGAGGTCTGCTAAAAATAGAGTGAATGGTTCTGGGTATCCCTTTACCATATGCTGGGCACGAAATTTGTTTTACTATAATTTTTTATGAATCTGGTAAAGCTGGACCGCCCCATTTCTTGAATCAAAGTACATATATAAGTAAACTGATATAACCATAACACTGCAATATTTCATCATCAAGCGAGATAACAATAAAACATAATTCAAAACATTTAGGAATTGCTAACATCCAACTATCGATGCTTCCATGCTCTAAAACAAGATAACGCTGTAATGTTCCAGTATGGAAACTGCTCTGGACCGCACCGCGTCGGGTACAGTAAACAAAACCTCATAGCGCACGTATCACCACGGTGGGACATTGTGCAACTACGCAGCCCTAACAAGAAGACCTGAAGAGTTCGGCGAGAAACGGTAGATTCTGGTAGAACACGGCTGCAGGGTTTAGAGCGGCAGCACGAGCCCGGAGTTGTCGGCAATCCAATCCAGGTAGGCGGTGATCCTGGTGTAGATGGCGGGCATGCCGACGTCACAGCCGAGCGCACTGGTGAAACTGCTCACTCCCACCAGAGTGTAGCGGCCTCCGGCGCCGCGCACCTGCAGAGGCCCGCCCGAGTCGCCCTGCCGCACACGCGAGCACACGTCACACACGCGTACACCCGCCATACACGGCACACACGCGGACACACATCACACACGCGGACACACGTCACACACGCGAACACACGTCACACACGCGTGCACAAATCACACACGCGTGCACATGTCACACACGCGTGCACATGTCACACACGCGTACACACGTCACAAACGCGTACATACGTCACACACGCGTGCACACGTCACACACGCGTATACGTCACCATTCGCGTATACGTCACACACGCGTGCACACGTCACACACGCGTATACGTCACCATTCCGTATACGTCACACACGCGTGCACACGTCACACACGCGTATACGTCACAATTCCGTATACGTCACACACGCCTACACACACCATACACGCGTACACACGTCGCACACGTGTGCACACAGCACACGCGTAAACACGTTATACACGTCGCGCATGCGAATATGGTTCGTTAAGACTTACTCCACGAAGTGTTTTTGGGGACGGAGCTCTCGGTCTGTATTTATAGAGCTTCGTCAGTGGGTTTGGAGTCGGAGCTTTCGGTCTGTACTTGCAGAGCTTCGTCAGCGGGTCGACCCACTGATGAAGCTTTCCCACTGAGAGCCTCAAACTTACCTGGCGGGGGAGTGGTAGCTATTGAAGGAGTGCTTCAAACTTACTGGCGGGGGGAGTGGTAGCTATTGGAGGAGAGCCTCAAATTTACCTGGCGGGGGAGTGGTAGCTATTGAAGGAGTGCTTCAAACTTACCTGGCGGGGGGAGTGGTAGCTATTGAAGGAGTGCTTCACACTTACCTGGCAGGGGGAGTGGTAGCGGCCGTGACTGCAGATCTTGAGCGGAGTGATGTTGATGGGGAAGGAGGCGATGCAGTCGCAGTTGCTTCTGATGGCGATCTCTGCCCGCTGCAGCACGAAGCTGCCGCCCACCTGAGAGAGGTGCCGAGTGTTCACACCCAACAACTGGATTAGTCAGGAACGGGCCCACAGAACATTGCATGAAAACATATGAAATTAGGAAGGATTCGTCCTACTCACAGTTTGGTAATGTATCACCACATGGAGGGAAAATCACCCTAATTTAGCTAGACGCTGAAGACAACGGCTCACGGTGATGCATATATGAATTTCGATTCGTTCATTGGGGGCATTGAAAGCACAGCACCCGGTCGCTTGTATAAATATGCAGTCTACAAATTACCAGAACCATTGGTGTAGATGGGCGTGTGCAATATTTCAAACATTGTGTTAGCTGTTAGGAAAATTGTGAGCGGAGTCAGGTCATGTCTGGTGACCCCATCTGGTTTATGGGCCCTGTAAAGATGTCCGATATATGACCTCACGATTTGCGCACCCTTAAGCCCAAATAGATAATTAAAATAGTCCATAGACGAATCCAGGATTGCCAATCGGGGAGGAGGGGTGACCTTCCAGGGGTGTGCCGCCCGGACCAGGTGGCGCCACGTTTACCCGGCAACACCTATCAGGTGGGCGCAAAATCCTATCAGTAGGCGCCGATTTTCGCATCCTGGGGGAGTGACATTTCAGGGGGCGCCATCGACCTTTCAGGGGGCGCCGTGACCATTTCAGGAGGCGCCGAGGGTCGATCAGGGGGCAGCTGCCCCTCTTGCCTCCCCTGATCCACCGATGCCATAATGAGTACAGTTGTTGTATTTTCATTAGATCGTTGTGGGCCATATGAACCCGCTGCACCGGCACTTGCAATTAGATTCGCTGCAGTTTCATTTGTCCAGGAAGGCATGGTGTATCACATATGCATTCCTAGTTTGGGTTCGTTAATGAGGGCCATACCTTAAGACTAGGTTTTTGGTGTTGTACCAAGGGTTCCAGCCTAAATGAAACTTAAATTATTTGCTACTGTGCTTCTGAAGGTATGCGAGCGCATCGATTACAATTTCGAAGCTAAGGAAAGCTGGAATTTCCGGACTGGAATCAGACTGGCAGCGTTACAGCAACACCAGGGAAATATATGTTTTCCTCAGCAGCCTGGGTCAGGGCTGAGATGACCCTTAACCTGGCTCTACTGTCACTTCCGATCCAGCGAACCACGAATATATCATGCCTAATCGTCAGTTAGTTAATTGGCCAAATGAGAGCCAACGATCAGGTCAGATAGTGCTCATCATGTCTAGATGTTTAGTGGTGAAGCTAGCATATCTTACATATAAGTGATGTGTTTACCTGATCGGTGTAGGTTTTTCCCCAGCCGCAGATTTCGCCTCGTCTCTCTTGGTAGGTGTTGCCCGCCTGACTCCGACGAGGCAGACAGATGGGTCGCACGTGCTCCGACATGGGCACCTCCTCCGGCAGTTGAATCAGCCCCATGTCATGCTCTTTAGTCAGACGGCTCCAGTACGGGTGAACCCAGTACTTATTGGCTGTGATACGAAGGGTCAGATTGGTCTCTTTAGACACGTCCAGATAGCCCATATGTACGTCGGTCGTTTTGGCGTAGTCTATGCAGTGAGCAGCGGTGATGATCCATTGCCGAGAGATCAAAGACCCAGTGCAATACACCTGTTGAAAGCACCAACGGTAGTCTGCTGTTGAGGTCAATGTGCGGTTACTATTACAGCATGTGTATATTAAATGTCCCAATGGACCGCAGACCCTTCGGCAGATTGGACTGGATCAGGGACGTAGCCAAGGGGGGGTGACAGGGACAGCACCCCTCCCTGAGGGCCCGAAAGGCCCCCCCCTGAGGACACGGGCCACGCGAAGCGCGGCTCGCCCGCACTATGCTCTGTGACCAAATTTGGCATTTTATACCAGACAGGGCTCTCTTAAGCCCTCTTCAGCACTCTATTCTGCAACAAGCAGGGCCCTTTTTACCCGTCAGGGCCCTTTTGACGCTGTCGCAGGGACCCTTTTTGGGGCGCCGTCCCTCCCTGAGCGAAATCCTGGCTACGCCCCTGGACTGGATCGACATGAGACAGACGTGATACTGGAATTATCGGATGCAAAAATACATTCTCTATTAGATGCTCTGAAATGGGCAAACGCAAACGATCAAAATGTTGTCCACATTTAAGCGTTTGAGTTTGGAGGCACTCAGGATCAGTCCCTGACCCAGTAAAAAGCCCTAGGGGGTGCTTTTTGCCACAAGCTATATCCAAATCTACTCGGGATGACCGACACGGTTGTGATGTCTGCAAAAAGGCCTGCTGTGAGCGGCTACCTTTTTCTCGGGGCCTTGCGGTGCGTCGGAGATGAGGTAGACCACCCAGGGATAGCTGCCGGGCAGGGCGTCCTCTCCGCCGAACACGCGTGCCTGCACCGCCGGCCCGGCTCGGCCGCACTGCTCACCGCCTGTCAACAGCGCCCGCTCAGCACTGCTCACCGCGTCATTAACACACGCTCAGCACTGCTCACCGCGTCATTAACACACGCTCAGCACTGCTCACCGCGTCATTAACACACGCTCAGCACTGCTCACCGCCTGTCAACAGCGCGCGCTCAGCACTGCTCACCGCGTCATTAACACACGCTCAGCACTGCTCACCGCGTCATTAACACACGCTCAGCACTGCTCACCGCGTCATTAACACACGCTCAGCACTGCTCACCGCGTCATTAACACACGCTCAGCACTGCTCACCGCGTCATTAACACACGCTCAGCACTGCTCACCGCGTCATTAACACACGCTCAGCACTGCTCACCGCCTGTCAACAGTACGGACTCAGCACTGCTCACCGCGTCATTAACACACGCTCAGCACTGCTCACTGCCTGTCAACAGCGCGCGCTCAGCACTGCTCACCGCCTGTCAACAGCGCGGACTCAGCACTGCTCACCGCGTCATTAACACACGCTCAGCACTGCTCACCGCCTGTCAACAGCACGGACTCAGCACTGCTCACCGCGTCATTAACACACGCTCAGCACTGCTCACCGCGTCATTAACACACGCTCAGCACTGCTCACTGCCTGTCAACAGCGCGCGCTCAGCACTGCTCACCGCGTCATTAACACACGCTCAGCACTGCTCACCGCGTCATTAACACACGCTCAGCACTGCTCACCGCCTGTCAACAGCGCGGACTCAGCACTGCTCACCGCGTCATTAACACACGCTCAGCACTGCTCACCGCCTGTCAACAGCACGGACTCAGCACTGCTCACCGCGTCATTAACACACGCTCAGCACTGCTCACCGCGTCATTAACACACGCTCAGCACTGCTCACCGCCTGTCAACAGCGCGGACTCAGCACTGCTCACCGCCTGTCAACAGCGCGCGCTCAGCACTGCTCACTGCGTCATTAACACACGCTCAGCACTGCTCACCGCCTGTCAACAGCACGGACTCAGCACTGCTCACCGCGTCATTAACACACGCTCAGCACTGCTCACCGCGTCATTAACACACGCTCAGCACTGCTCACCGCCTGTCAACAGCGCGGACTCAGCACTGCTCACCGCGTCATTAACACACGCTCAGCACTGCTCACCGCGTCATTAACACACGCTCAGCACTGCTCACCGCCTGTCAACAGCGCGGACTCAGCACTGCTCACCGCGTCATTAACACACGCTCAGCACTGCTCACCGCGTCATTAACACACGCTCAGCACTGCTCACCGCCTGTCAACAGCACGGACTCAGCACTGCTCACCGCGTCATTAACACACGCTCAGCACTGCTCACCGCCTGTCAACAGCACGGACTCAGCACTGCTCACCGCGTCATTAACACACGCTCAGCACTGCTCACCGCGTCATTAACACACGCTCAGCACTGCTCACCGCCTGTCAACAGCGCGGACTCAGCACTGCTCACCGCCTGTCAACAGCGCGCGCTCAGCACTGCTCACCGCGTCATTAACACACGCTCAGCACTGCTCACCGCCTGTCAACAGCACGGACTCAGCACTGCTCACCGCGTCATTAACACACGCTCAGCACTGCTCACCGCGTCATTAACACACGCTCAGCACTGCTCACCGCCTGTCAACAGCGCGGACTCAGCACTGCTCACCGCGTCATTAACACACGCTCAGCACTGCTCACCGCCTGTCAACAGCACGGACTCAGCACTGCTCACCGCGTCATTAACACACGCTCAGCACTGCTCACTGCCTGTCAACAGCACGGACTCAGCACTGCTCACCGCGTCATTAACACACGCTCAGCACTGCTCACTGCGTCATTAACACACGCTCTGCACTGCTCACCGCCTGTCAACAGCGCGCGCTCAGCACTGCTCACCGCGTCATTAACACACGCTCAGCACTGCTCACCGCGTCATTAACACACGCTCAGCATTGCTCACTGCCTGTCAACAGCGCGCGCTCAGCACTGCTCACCGCGTCATTAACACACGCTCAGCACTGCTCACCGCGTCATTAACACACGCTCAGCATTGCTCACTGCCTGTCAACAGCGCGCGCTCAGCACTGCTCACCGCGTCATTAACACACGCTCAGCACTGCTCACCGCGTCATTAACACACGCTCCGCACTGCTCACCGCCTGTCAACAGCGCCCGCTCAGCACTGCTCACCGCGTCATTAACACACGCTCAGCACTGCTCACCGCGTCATTAACACACGCTCAGCACTGCTCACCGCGTCATTAACACACGCTCAGCACTGCTCACCGCGTCATTAACACACGCTCAGCACTGCTCACCGCGTCATTAACACACGCTCTGCACTGCTCACCGCCTGTCAACAGCACGGACTCAGCACTGCTCACCGCGTCATTAACACACGCTCAGCACTGCTCACTGCGTCATTAACACACGCTCTGCACTGCTCACCGCCTGTCAACAGCGCGCGCTCAGCACTGCTCACCGCCTGTCAACAACACGCGCTCAGCACTGCTCACTGCTTCATTAACACACGCTCAGCACTGCTCATTGCCAGTCAACAGCGCATGTTCCGTACAGCTCAAAGCTTGAAAACGGCGAATTATCGGCACTGATCAATATCTGTGAATGGTGTTATTTGGAAGTTCACGCGTCCAGTGGAGAGGGGTCTGGCGTCAACGCGCTGTGGAAGTGGGTCCTAAATCACCACACTAAGATCTTAAAAACCAAGAGGTCAAGGTCAACCTAAGGTGAAGGTCATTATGTAATATTTTGGTCATGCCGCATGTCATTCGAATTCTTGAGTCAAGACAGACACATGGATGTCTTTGTTTTGCTGTGGGGCCGATAGTTTCTGGGTTAAATGGCATTTCCTAAATCTGCCTAAGATTGATCCATCTAGAACCCCTGTGACATCACGGGTCAAAATTATGGTTTAAACTTGGCTCGACAGTAGAAAACGACAGGTCACTTTTCGCGTCTTTCCGATTTTTTCCCCCAATTTCCGAGATGGTAGGAGGGGGAAAGAATCCAATTTGACCCCTAGGCGGTGGTGGCCCGGTGGGTACAAAAAGAGCCAAGGTGATGCCGAGTTAATCAGATTTTCGGCCCGTTAAGCTAACCACTGCATTTAAGGAGCCCACATTTTCCTTTCAAGCTACGGTGGTTATACTTTCGCAGCTTGAAAGGAAATGTGGATTCCTGAGCTGTGCAGTGGTTAGCGTAATGGGTCGGAAATCTGGGCACCTTGGTTTGTATCCAGACTGAATAATAATTTTCCAAAGCTGCAAAATAAAATCTGGCGAATCTCGGCCAACCACTGCTGGAGGCACTATGAAACCTAAATGATATTATATCAGTCTCAGCAAAACAAAACATCAAAGCTACCGTTGAAATAGCTACCATTCTTTCCACAAGACTAGGTACTTTTGGAGCTGAGGTTCGGCTGTGCAGTACTAGTCTGCACCACATGATATCACGCGCTGGAAGGTACTATAAATATAAACGCCGCGGAAATCGCTAATTGCTAGGAAACCGGACAAATAGCCCGTTCAGAACCACGACAGTCGCCAAGCCGCCGCAAAGGCCTAACCCCCTATCTTTCTCATCTTGGCATGACTTACTGCCCTCGTTTATTTTCAGACCCCAGACAATAGATCGACTTAAATGTCAGCTTGCGGTGCCGGCCGGTAGTATATGACCAGCCAACAAAGATGACAGCAATTCTGCTGCCAGTTTTGCTCGGCATACATGTCAAAAAGTATGGGATGATGACCGCGCGAGCGCATGATTCTTGCTTTGAATGTTGTGGTGACACACAGGATCACCAGATACTGCGCGTGACATTGCTCCGATCCTACTCGCACTCCGGGGGCTCTGAACTGTAAAGTCGCGGACAGCTTTCGTTAAAGCAGCTGCGATTATTTCACGGTAGCTTCATTGTCGAACAGTTTATATTGATGAAATCCCCGTTGAGCATGATCAAAGCTATCAATATCTTGTTAGACTTTTTTGGATAGATGGGTAGTGATTTAACAAGCCCACCTCCTGGTATAAAATCTATTTTTGGGTTCGAATTTATATCTGTTGAAACATCCTCAAATGAATTATGCTTGCATTATCCCTTCCTCAAATGAGTATAGAACAGTTAGTTAGTTCTCTTGAGCAGTTAGGACAGTTATTTTCTCTTGACCCAAAGGTTCCAGGTTCAAGTCCCGCTGGCTTCTCTGTACAAGTGTGATATGATCCCAAAACCCTTACCAAAAGGTCAGAGTTGGTGGCATCATATAACCTTGGCTGTTGGTGCATCGTTAATTCACATTTGTTAAACGTATACTCACCTATAGTCACGGACAAACAGGGAACCACACCTACGAGCACGCCAAAACAAACACATACGACTAAAACAGCACATGCCAAATTTGAACACACTATCTCCCAGGAGCGCTTACAGAATCAGTAATTAATTTTTTTGCTGATTTTTTTTAGTTTTTTTTGTAGATGACGAGATTATTTTTTATTTCCAACGGGACTGACACTGTCGATATCGCTTCAACCCACACACTGTCGACAGTGGCATTCATCTTCTCCCGCAACATCTACCAAAACCTGTAATCAACGGGCGTGTACCGCGGACAGATCTTTAGGGCGGACGAGATCTATAGGGGAGGGTGGGTACCCGCCCCCCTATAGATCTCGAGAACCACGCTAGGTAGCGAAATTCGGTAAACGGTGTTGGGTGGCCCAATCCACTTCTCCATCGAAAATATTTGAACTATTTTTGTCAGGTCACATTTAAGGTCACTAGAGGTCAAAACATGCCATCATAGGGATAACATGTAAATGAAAGTTTTCGGTCATTACATCTGAACAAGTAAAGATGGAGCAAAACAATTTGAACTATATGAATCCTCGCAGAAATCCGAATCGAATGATATATAATATGACATTGCTAGGTAAAATCAAGGATTTGACCTGACCTGAGGTCAGGTCAAGGTGAAACTATATAAAATGCTTATCATTAGAACTGAAAGGACAAGGCGAATCTAATGCAGTTAAAATAAACGCTCTATCACAATCCGCTACTAAGTTATTCAGTTCAAACCATTTTTCCCATGTTTTTCGAATGGAGAGGTCATGGCTCGTACCTGACCTTAGGTCATCGATATAAAAAATACCTGAACATATTTCAGAGAACTCGGTGGGCCCATTATGTGATTTGAGTTTCAATTGGATAAGTTCACCCTGTTCCGATTTATGCTATCTTAAACTTTTTTGAGGTCAGGTCACTTGACCTGTACTGGTGGCCTGACCTGACATGACCTAACTTTAAAATTTTCATTAAAGTTGTAAAAATGATGAGAAAAAAATTATGCCAAGTATGGCGTTGCTATGCGTTTTTATGCTATCTCCGAAAAACGCGAGGGGGGTGGGTAACCCCCCCCCATCAATGCCCGTGTTAATCATTGATGCTTACATAATTCTGGATTGAGAGGACGTAGATATGTGTTCATTTTTGACAGCAATCGTAAGCAAACCATTGTATTCCGAGGTCGATGTGAGCGGTCAGTCAACCAGCCGTTTCTCGCGGGAGGAAAACTTCCGGCGTTCACCACAGCGGTTTCACACGAATGGGCGCGGAATGCGAATGACGGACCTGAAGCTCGCTTCCGTTACGCCGCGGTGCTTTTTGTTGAAGATGGAAGAAGTGTGAGTCTGCTCAGGCCTCAGACAAATGAGGGAGAAGAAAAGTGCTGCTGCATTCGATCAGGCGTGGCCGCGATAAGACCCTACGATTTCTGGAAATAAATTACTGTCAAGCAAGACAGCAAGGGTCGCACTTTATCTTAAGTTTTCCACAGGAAAAATTAAGGCTATTTCCAGGCCACTGTCTAAAATATGCGTCTCATATTTAAACTATTTTCAACTTGTTTGCAAATTGTAAACGGATACCATTGCATTGGCTTGAGTTTAATCTTCAAAATGCAATAGGCATGTTACCTGCGCCGGAATGTGTTTACCGAGAACATTTCTGTCACGGCGCAAGACGTTGGAGAAAACACACAGAGAATATGACAATGGCATAAAACACGACATGGGAGAACAGTACCAACAAACGAAAAGAAAAAAAACCAAGCTTTGCTGGATGCTGTGAACATGTTAACTGAACGAGATTCGACTCAAAACAAAACGGAGCTTAGTAATTATACATGCTATTATACACAATATCACTATGTATTTGTGATTTAATTTCTAAGTGTGAGCATTGCATTCAAGATAAAGATTGGGAATTAAATGTTATCCTTGTCTCAGGTTATCCTAGAGCAGTCATAAGGTCATGATAAAAATCCAATTCTCGATTTACTTTGGTTGAATCAATATAATTGACTTTGGCTCCCTTAGCCTTTCATGTTTTCCAACCCATACTTTTGAATACTGCATTTCTGGAAAAGGTAGCCTTTCGTTTGTTAAAAACTTAAACTCATGGTTTGACCCTTGACTTTATTTTTGTAGTTCCAACGGATCGGTTGGCATGTTCCTTAGGCGCGCTTAACTCGTGACTTTAGGTTTGAGGTGGGTCGCTTGACATTGATAGCTCCTTGGCCTGACATAACCTAACATAAAGATTTGTTCTTAAAATTAAAAAATGGTTGACAGCCGACCCCGTTGTACGTACCTTCTCCGTCCCGGGGGTCCTCTGCCGCCTCCGGGCTGCGCTCTTGAGTGTCGGAGAATCCCTTGGTAGCCTCAGGGTATCCCTCTGCCAGAATGGGCTCGTGGTCCGCCCTCTCCACCTCACTGTATGCATCCAGCACGGGTGTGACCTGTTCCGGTACAGGCGCCGGTTCACTGTGATACAGTCTGTCACCGCTGGGATCAGAGACAGGCTCGTGGATGATACTCCCCGAGGACGAGGTGTTCAAATGGCTCTCTCCATTATCCACTGAATGGATCTTATCCAGATTTGTTGGTGTTGTAGATGGTGACTGGTTGTCCTTTTCCAGGACGCCCTCTGGGTCGGTTTGGTCAGCTGCTAGTGACGTGATAATGTCGGGTTCCAGTGAGGCTCCAGTAGCTGACGAACCCGTCGACGGTGATATAGGGAGCGCTGTGGTACCTACCGGTCGTACTGACGCCTCAGTAGTTATCTGACGGATAGAAAGCTTCGGAGTAGTAGGGAACGCCTTTCTTGTCATGCTCAGCACGCCGGTGGTGAGCTCTCCGCGATCGGTGGTAGCCCGAAGTGCAACGGCTCGTGGCGTCACAGAGTAGGGCACCTCCACCACGGGAGATTCCGTTGTGTTAGCAGTTATGGGTACGCGGTGAAACATTGGCCTGTTTCCCTCCAGGCCAGGTACATGAGGCAAGGCCACACGAATGGGAGTAATTATGTACTCTATGTTCTCCGGTGGCTTAAAGCCATTTGACTGTGTCTGGTCGATAGAATCAAGTTCTTCAACAGGCTCAACTACTTTTTCATAAATTGCATTGTCTCTGAAGAAAGGATCGTTTGCTGGTGGTCTGAAGCCACTGGTCTGTCCATTTGGTCGGGATTGAGCAAGCTCATCAGGGACAACTGAAGTAGCAACTGAAGATGTCGGGCTGGGGCTCGACAGGGCTGCGAGGATCCGTTTCTTCAGCAGATCCGCAAACGACCTTTTCCCCTTCTCCACTGCTGGTGGGTTTTCATACGATCTCTTGTGTCTTGACCCCGGAAATTGGATCCTGCCCTGCTGAAAGGGGAGGTCCACGGTTCCCATAAAGACGTTTCCCAGTGCGACTAGGTCTGCCGTTTGGCCGAGGTCCTCTATTAAAAGATGGACGGGCTTGTTGTCGATTTCCGTTTTGGGCCGTCCGTCGCCTGCCTCCAAAAAGGTTAGCAAAAGCCTGAAATCCGTTGGCTTGAGAAGGTGGTCTATTGCTGGAGACTGGAGGACGGCGGAGCGGGGGACCAGACTGAGGCACGAAACCACCCAGACCCAGGCCTCCAATCACCTGAGAGAATCCGTCACTGAGCGAAAGAGCTGGATTCGAGAACGCCGGCGCCTCGGGCTCAGTTTCTTGATAGACTTCAACGGGCTCTGCATCCGTGATCTCATACTGTTGCTGTGAATCATACTGCTGCTGCTGCTGCTGCTGCTGCTGCTGCTGTTGTTGGTTGAACTGAAATTGGGGATTAGATAGGTGGGCTGGAAAATGTTGCGAGGCAGGTGGACGCTGCTGATTCCCATGATGTTGCGGATGCGGTGCTTGGATACTGGGCCTGTTTGGTGCTTCCCTTTCCGACCCACCTTCGCCCCACGCCTGACACGAAAAGCCCCTTCTCTGCACGAAATCATCCGAGAAGAATCCTACTTTCATAGCCTGTCCCGGCGCCGTTCTTCTCATGAACGGCACTGTACCGCACTGCGTCACATCAACCCCGTACACTTGGTGCGCCCTGCGGTTCACCTCCGGCCCGGGAAACTCCAGCATGTCTCCGGTGACCTCGCCCAGCACGCCGATCGCCGCAGTGTCCACGTCGGTGCACACCAGCACAACAGCGGTTCCAACGTCTCCAGGAACCAACACCATCTTCCTGCACTCTCCCGGGGGTAGGGACCCGGGTAGTTCGTGGACTTGACGGTCAGGGGTTGTCCAGCAGTGATTGCGTAGTATTCGTGTTTGCAGTTGCCCCTGATTTCGGTGCGATGCGCTGGACTGTCTGTGGGGCTTACGGTGGCAGGCGTCTGAGGGATTAGGTGGTTCTTCAGCAGGCTGAAGAAGTCGATGGCCCGATCTTTGTAGTCAGCAATGCCAGCACCGGACGCCCCTGAAACCTGGGAAAAAATTAGGTTTGTAAGTTAGTTACTTGGGCATCAGCGCCCGCTAATAATTTTGTAGTCATGTATAGGGAGTGCCTAGTGGACCACACACCAAAGTAACAATAATGCAGCAGGTACTAGGAGATTAGAAACCTTTACCCCAGGAGATGTAAATATGCTTGTCAGGCACATCAAGCCTTCGCCGCTTTCTTTTCATTTAATAAGCAGGTGCCTCTATAGATGTCTGGGTCATGATCTTACATCTGCAACGCTTTGATATAATGGACAAAACCCGCTTTCTCTTCGTTCGCTCATCTCGCAGGCCCTCGACCTACAACTTCTCTCGAAACTATAATGGTATTGAGTTCCGTACTATAATGACCTGTAGACCTGGTGAGAGAGAGAGAGAGAGAGAGAGAGAGAGAGAGAAAGAGAGAGACAGAGAGAGAGAGAGAGGGAGAGAGAGAGAATTTCAGGTTTCCGTGATATCAATAATACAGTTCTTGTTCCAACTGTATAGAGGCGGAAAAAATGGATGAAGTGGACCCTTGCAAAATATATGATATGCCTTAACAGAGTTGGAGCAAAGCCTGATGAGGACCGCACTATATAGCCTGAGACGCGTTGTAGTAAATTTAGACATTGCATTCTTGAAATCAATTTTTGGAGCTTTCATCGGGTGGGTATTTTAAATCCACGATATGGGAGTAATGGGCTTGATTTTTTCGCCAGATTTATTTGTAGGACGCTGCGGTCTGGACAAGGGTATTTAAGAGCATGAAGAGAGAGGCCCAAAGCCGTAAAAAGCATAATTGTTATCGAGGGCGCGGAGGAAAAACAACGCTCTCTGCTTGTGATGACTTTTTCTGTAAAAATCAAGGCGCCCATGCCGCATAGTTCAGGTTTTTAGAGAGCGCCTGGCCATCAATGGAAAAACCGGTCTTCCGTCTCTTGGAGTTATTTGCAAGTGGTGGCCCAAGTCTTTATGTTAGTGTCCAAGTTCCAAGTTAAATTCTTGAGATTGGACTAGAACATAATCGCGAAAATCTGATCATAAACATGAATTGAACAATTTGTTTGAAACCTAACAGAATTTAAGAAAAACTTGTCTGCAAGAAGCAAAAGTCTGCAAATGAGAATCGAAAATGGCCGACGTGAAATATCTGACCTCTGGGTACGCCCCCGCCAGTTTGGCATCACCAATGACGGATCACGTGCAGTCCAGTGGCTGATTTCTAACAAAAAGCTATTGTGCCGGCCTCTGTGAGTGTATGCGGCGTTATTAATGAGTCTGCCCCCTGACGTCGGCGGTGGTGGTACGATCGGCCTCTATTATCCACTGTAAGTCGCCTTGCTCCGCGCTGGGTACCGCTGTGGAGGGCGGGAATACAAGCCCTGTTCCAGCTTTCAGCACAGTTTTATCAGCAGGACCTCTAACTCCTCCTCCAGAAAAGTAACATCAGCGCCGTAATCGCCTCTTGTTTGTGATAAGCAAAGGGAACTTAAAGCCTTTATACCATTAAGAAATATTAGGCTGTCACTTCGTGCACTTACTGTTTTTCATCAGCACAAACAGCAGGCCATCAGCCCGTAAAACCTCTAGAACTAGTTCCCGGGGAGAGCATACAGTCCTGTAACGTAGGCGCAACGCGGCCCGCTGATTGGTGCTGACAAAACTGTGCTGACAGCTGAAACAGGGCTACAGTTTCATCGAGACGATGCATCGCTGCGGCCGCCAGGACAACGCAACAGAGGGATTTACCGCACATGAAGCGAATCTGGCCGCTGCATGGCTGTGTTAACGAGAACGGTTTTATGCCGTTTGCTGTGAAAGAAGGTTTGTGGAACAGCCCCGGGACTTTTTAACTGAGAAAATACGTAGTTTTGCATGACTGGGCGTAAGATAAAAATTCCTGAAGATGAAACTTCTAAAATGCCTCTTTTTGAGAAGGTGGCAAACATTTTGCATAATGGATGTCCTAATCGTGGTAAAATCAGGGCTTTTTGATACTGGCCGAATACACTGGGCCATCTACTGCGGCTAAATGCGGAGGCTTGAACCAGCCAGAACAAGGCAGACTGGGCTCTGTTTCCACCCAGCTACTGTGATGGCCTCAAGTCTCCGTTAGCCTTGTTAAAGGGAGTGAGGCAGCTTGGGCGAATGCTGGACTTTAGTGTAATTAGGGGTACTTTTAGCCGAAAATCATGAAAATGTGCATGATTTTTCTGAAAAATGTACAATAAGCTCAATATTTGATATTAAAAATGCTCCTCTATGGTAAGAAATAAACCTCTGCCTGTGCATGACGTCATGATCTGGTAACTACTTCCATATTCAATAGGCTTGAATAGGCTGACTTTCATCGTGACGTCAGCATGATGTCATGCCAAAAGTTGAAAATTTTGACCACCTGGCTGGGGTACATTTAGGGTACATTTCAGGTAGGTTTTTAGCTTTTCTCCACGGAAATTTTGAGTTTCAAGACAAGTTATATATTGAGTACCGAGTTTTCTGACAGGCTTTACAACTTGGCTATCTTAGTTAAAATCACGTTATAAAGGTGCCACATTCCCTCTAAGAACGATTCATTGCCACCATCCTCTCCAGCAAGACCGGTCCATAGAGCTGCCACTGGAAGTGTGCGCAAACCGACCCCGACAGCCGGCCTTTGGAAGAAGGGGCCGTCTCAGCCAAACACACCGTGAATGCTGAGTCAGCCTCTCTGAAGCTCCTATGGCGCTGATGGCGCTGCCGGAGTACAGAGGAAGAGCTGGAGCTCTACCCGAGGCGGACGTTAACCCCTAGCCGGAAGCTGCACCGCGCTAATTACGTACATTCGGCAAGAAGCTCATCATCCGACGGCTAGACCGTACAATTGGGCTGACCGCTAGACTGCCTAAATTGGATGAAGTCACGCCACGTCCACTAAAGAGAGACAAAGCAGCTCTGTCTAGGATGTTGTCCACATGTTGATCCTGCAGACATGGCGGATCCAAATGGGGAGGGGCGACTGCCCCCCCCCCTGGGCTGAGTTTAAACATTGCAAAGGGCCCTCGCAGGGAACGCCTATTGATGTCTGATGGGCGCTCCGGGGAAACACAAACGCCACCAGAATGTTGGGTCTCGGAGCCCCAAGGGTAGGTCTCGCTGCTGCTTAAGTGCTGGTCTCGAGTCCCCAGAGTTAGTCTTGGGGGCTCCCCAGAACTGCTTCTTTGCGCCCCCCCTCCCCCCCTCCCCGAGTTGGTCTCATCCGACATCCGAGTTGGTCTCATAGGCCCCGGAAATATCATTCTTTATAAACACCTAAAAAGAGGCATCTCACAGGGGTCCACGAGACTAACATCCACTCCCGCCTTTGAGGAAATCTTGATCTGCCCCCGGCTGCCAGTGCCTTTGCTCCTTTCTGAAATTTCGGCCTTGTCTTATTCCAGGGCAGGAAAGAATCGAAGGGGGAGAGTAGTGAAGGATGCGGCCCTCTACTTCCCTTGGGTCTGTGGAGCCGCACTCACTTCCATGGAGGGTGGTCGCCCGATTCAAGCGCCGAATGCGCCCTGATTTTCCTTAAGATGTGAAGTTTGTGGCACGGGTTCCTTTCAGCTATCTTTTTAAGATTAACGGCATAGATTAACGTCAATATTAACGTCATGTTTCTGTCCAGTCCATCTGTCCGTCCAGTACAAGCCGCAAAAGTTCGTTCAATTTATTTGGCCACCCTTCTCCTGCCAGTGGCGCCCTTTGGTAAATTTTATCCGCTTCGATGTAGGACTCACCTCCGGCCCATAAAAAAGGGCCTCTCCACCCCCTGAGGCTTCTTCCCCATCCCTTCCCTTACCGAAATGCTATATTAGTCGCAATGTAAGTGTGCAATGTGTAGTTATTTTGTGATGACTCTCTTCAGCCTCATCGCCTGACTTCAATGGGCCTCTGTCGCAATTACAATTTTATAGAACATTAGCTACCTTCATCTCTTCAGAATGTAATGCAGACGCTAGAGACAACAACTAGATATTTATATGTATCGAGTAAGAGCGACCGGTGGAAGCCCCACTGTACCTAACATGGGGTGGGGGACACGCGATGGAAGCACGGGCACCGAAAGCGGGAGGACGGGGGACGCAACGTCCCCCAAAAATCGGGTCAATGTATTAATGCAATCAGGTACCGAATATGCTCCAAATTCGCTTCCCCGGTCAGCACCAGTCCGGTCCCTCCCCGCAAAATTCCTGGCGCCCGGGTGGAAGTAAACATTATCGACGAACCCCTAAGTAATATGCAGCCAGCTCATATACAGCCTACAACTCCCGGTCATAGTAAAATAGCCTGGAACCATTACACTTATCACAGGGAAGTCTAGCACAGGACAAAGGTGGTGGAACTACAATATCATATCTTGCCCAGTCCTTAGCGAAATATCAGTAGCATACTACACACACCATCCAAAATTTGTCAGAAACCACCAGGTGATTTTTTAAAAATAAATCAGTGCTTCCTATGTTCACTTATCAATCACGTCAGCAAAGCGCGAACTTACCAGTAGCAATAGCACGGCCCAGCCCGCTGTCCGCTCCATGCTGCTCAGTATCGCTCCCCACCAGCGTCTCTCCTCAGACGAGCTGTGCACTCTCAGAGAGCTCACAGCTGATGCTTCTCCTCTCACACGTCTTCGCAATAGCTCACAACCACGCACTGAGAACGCGTCCGAACTGTCACGCGAGCGAACCAAATCCACATGGAAGCAGACAACAGCAGCTCGGCGTCTCCCGTGGGCGGCTCTGTGCAAAATATCCGGAGCCGATGTCTTTGGGGTCTGTTACCTCAGGCCACCTGGTCCCGAGAGATCCAGGGTGTAGATTCCCCGCTCTGCCAGCTCGGGGCACGGAGCCTGTTAGCTCCAATGTCGCTACACTATCTCCAAATGCAACAGCCACTGTCACCGACCACAAACCAGGGCTTGCACAGCTCGTCAGGTGCTCTCCCAGCTCTGGCCGCAACACCGCGCCGTGTGGACACGTGCCAGCGCTGATGTGAGGCGGGTAGTCCGGCGGCGGCTCCGCGGCGTGGCGGCGGCGGCAGGCTAGTGAAGGGGCAGCTCCACACCGGGAGAAAGTGCGTCGTCGTATGCAACTGCCCTCAGGCGCCGGCCCGACCCGTCGGCACCGGACTAGCATAACTCTCCGGGGTGGCGGAGATAGCGGGAGAAACGGGCGCCCTGAGTGCTCTGGTAGTTCGTGTGGCTGTGTGCTGGCGCTGATGTGAATAGGTTCCATGTTGTGGGTACGGTGAACAGGAGCTCCATCGCTGCTGCATGTAGTGTAGTGACACTTAAGTAATTTCAGCTGGTATTCCCCGTGCAAGACGCACGTCTGATACGTAACATTGGTGTGAGATGTATCTGAAGGTCAGACGCTTTCGAGCTTAGAAATTTCGGGGCGTTTATTGCAGTGTTTAAGGCCCGGGGATATTGTTTCGCTGTTGCAGAGCGGGCTGGTGACTGTGCAGGAAGAACTGGATCCGGGAGAAGTGACTGACGTCAATATAACGAATGCTCGCGTCTGATGCAGCTCCAGGGAAACCCAGCACCTTTTCTGGTGCATTAACCCATCATTCATTTTGAACCGCATGAACTCGATGGACTCATCAACTTATCATGGACAATGTGTAATTCTTCCTGAACGGTGGGGGGGGGGTTAGTGGCACAGCGGAAGTACATTAAGCCTCCACGCCGCTGGCCTGGGTTTGAATCCCAGGAGGGAACACTGAATAGGGGACTTCCTGATCCCCAATACACCCTTCCAACGGGGCAAGAGTTGGCATCGCCATTTGACCCCAGTAGTTGGTGTGTTGTTAAGGTCTAAGGCGTGACCTCCTGAACGGAGAATTACACCGATGGTACGCCAAGCAGCAAATGTTTCAAATTTTTAGCAAGAATGCAGCACACTCTCCCAAAAACCTTTATCAAAATATTGCAAGAACCAGTTGATGCAATTCGGGAAACGTACAGGTGGAAAATGGAAGGGTCATTCCGTTAGGCAGCACACGTGAGCATATAGTGATTAGTGAGTTTTAAATGCGTGATGGCTGCTTATCAGCGCTAAGGTGATTATTATTCCCCATTTACCGAGAATGGGGCGATGTTCTCTCGGGGAAAGGACGGTCAGTCCAACAAACCCTATCCGATGTATTTTTCCGGCTATCTTTTTTTAAATAAGGTCAACCAGCAATATGAAGAATCATTTTGTTAAACTTCATCGGAAATTCTCTACTTTGGGTCAGTGACGGTGGGGGCTCAGGATTTGAGAGGAGGAGACCAGCATTGGCTTTTCCAACTAGTTTCTCTCTTTAACGCTGGAGGTCAAAAACCCTTTGCCCCTGCTATTTGCTCTCGCCCCCCCCCACCTCCCCCAACCTTCCCCCTCCCCCCGTGTTGCTGTTCATATCCTGGATCCTATATTTTAAATTCAATCGTTTGAGCAGTCATTGCTTTCAAAAGGCAGTGACAAATATTACAAGTAATGTATACAACCCAGCCTATGATCATAGACAAGTACAAATGGTATTATTCTCGTATAAGCCTTCGATCAGTATCTTTTCATTATCGTATGACAATTTATCGAGATGAACAATGCCGCCAGATGACCATTACGAGCCACTGTAGAAACAAACATTTGGATTGATAGTAGCAGAACACTGAACGGTTTTTAGGTGACACTTGTTTGCACTGGCGTTTGAAACGAGGATCGTTTCTCGCGGGTGGAGCTCTGAAACGTGTGGGAATAAGCGCACCTGCGCCTGTTGGACGTCCTCGACAGGTATATGGCAGCGGAGGACTGGTCTTCCGACCATGCTGCGTCGTCGTGGGAGGTTTGTCTCTCCCATGGGCAGTTTCTTATTTTTCGTCCAAAACCTGCGTCTGTGCTGTCATCTACCTGTCGCCGAGTGCATGTACTTATGGTGTAGGTGCCACATTACCATTAACCCATCACCGCCTGAGGGGTCCGATCGGACCTCCATCTCGGTTTTTCGTGAATGATTTTGGACAGATTCAAATAAGACACTAAACCAACGTAAGGTGATTATGTTCTTCTAAAATGAGGCTGACAAGACCTAGTAAGTCTTGAAGTAACTCAGCTTCTAGAAGAACTAGATCATATTTCTAAATATCATTCGAAAGCTCTTAAAATGACAAATCTGCACGTTGTCATTAATCTTGAGGTCAGGTCAATACCAAGGCACCAGAGGTCACCAAATGTCACGGTTTTCGAAATTGTTGTTGCATATAACTTAACTTGCATATAACAAGATAGTCTTAGCCCTGGCCCTACCGGGGGTCCATATGAACCTGCCAAAGCCGTTTTGAAAGTAGGAGAGGTAGAAAGATGCGGTAAATTGCAGCGTGTTGCCCATGACGTGAACTTTGCTATGGTATACAGTGTTGACCCTAGGTCATTTGGTGACCTTGAGAGGTCACATATATATCCTGGTAAGGCTAAAATCAAGTGAAACACACTCACGCCGGGGCTTTGCTTCACCTTTTGGTAGCCAAACGTTGCAGAGTCGTGTTTCGAGACATTTAAAATCTTCTGCACGTATCATTAGAAGTACAACATTGCAAAATATTAACAATTGATCTTTGGAACCCAATATAGTCTATTAAGTTTGCCCTCTTTCGCCACATGGTCCGCTGTATTATCAGGGAAAAGGATTCAAACTCACTCGAATGCTTCAGCATATACTGTTGCATACCAAACTTGGAAATTCTAGATCAATGGTCTTGAATGACCTTGGAAGGTCAAAGGTCAAGAAACTTTTGTCGATATTTGGCCTTCACCCGCCAAATATTAATGAGTAAGACAGCTAACGGTCATGAATTGGCCAACAAAAAAATAATAGCAGTATTCGAAAATGTGCATGCTAGATTATACTGATAAAGGTCATTGGAGGTCAGTGACTTGCTTGATCCAGGCGTGTAACTTTGTATACTTTTAGGGGTGCGCGAGCACCCCTAAAACTTTTGAAAGCACCCCTAAACTTCCAAAAGCACCCCTAAAACTATTCTGCGACGTTCTAATAGGACATAATGTCAGGATTATGTAGCAATTAAATAATAAGTATCAGAGATTCGGAGCTCTCTTGTAACTATTCATCTGGAGATAATGTCGTGCTCAAAAGATTACTTAAGTGATCTGAAGATTTCATATGACCGCACGAGGTCATATTTAGACGGTGAGCCGCGGGAGTAACTGTGGAAATTAGGTAGCTGCCACTTGCGACCAAAGCCGAAAGAGCGCATTTTCCAAAATGTTAATTGCCGTGTCGCCGTTGTCTCAGAATCAGTACCATCGAGTGCACTCGTCGTTTCCTTGATCATGTCTTCCAGACAGAAAAAACAAAGTTCGCTGCTGGACTTCTTTTCCAAAATGCCATAGTGCATGCTACAATTTATTTCTGAATTTATTTAGGCTGTATGTAGATCAGACCTGTCCATAGCTGATATACGTACCAAAGGAGGGCCAAAAAGCAACATGTGGTAGCTGTGCATCTATTGGAACTTGTTTAGAAAAGGAGGGAAATCAGGGCCAATATCTGGGAAACGTAGCTTGTGCTTAACCCTCGCCCGTCCGAGAGGAGCATCAATGGTCTCCATAAGGCTTTTTAAGGATAGCGGATAAATGGCGGCGCTGCACCGCCGTATCTTTCATATCTCTTCTTTGATCAATTCTGCATCTTTAAAAAATCAAGTCTGGTAATGTTAGGTCAGGTCATCAGGCCAAGGCAAGGGACTTCATCTAAAAAATTAGGATTGCATTTATGCAATAAGTAAAGTACAGTTAAGTTACTTATAAGTAAGAACACGTTTAACCTAGCAATCCGACACTTAAAAACCATTATGGGCCTACCGGGTGCTGCAAAATATATTCCGGGTTTTATGAAATTGGTGATATACCTTGTTAATTTACGGGCGACCTCTTCAATAAAAATACATGATAAAAACTGTAAAATAGCTATGTTTTGGCTCATATTGCTTAATCCTCGTCCTTCGGGTGCCGATTCGACACCCCTCGTTATTTTTCGTGATGACACAAAAAGTTTCGTTTAGCCCAATGCTGCGTGTGAATTGTAAAACAAAATTACTTAGACACATCTTGACCAAATTTTAAGTGAATATCATGTCGGGTCACCGAGTTATGACGTCATTTCTATGCCCATGTAAGGCAATTTTGGTCCTAAAAATAATTCTGAAAAACCGGGCGTTACTCAGCTTCTAGAAGAGCTAGATCAGATTTCTAAACAGAATTCGAAGGCTCCTGCAAAGGTAATTTGGAATACGCCATCTATTTTGAGGTCAAGTCCATGACGAAGGCACCAGGGGTCCCCAAAGGTCAGCAAAGGTTACCGTTTTAGAAGCTCTTGTTGGCTATACTCATGGACGGGACAAGGTGCGGCAATGAATTTGGTATCATAGTGACGAGCGTCACCCAAGGATTCAATGGTATGCGACCTCACTTCGACCTTGACCTAAGATTATGTTAGATGGTCTAAGGCCAAGGTCACGCGTGACCTTGCAAGGTCATGCCGCATACTGCGGAACTCCTTGGGTCACGACAAACACATTGAAACCCTGGTTCTAGGTCTATTGATTCCCGAATCATAAGGATTTTCTAAATGTGTCAAAATTTTCACCGTTTTGTGACCTCACCAGGTTACTAGTTAACCTAGGGTAAACATAATTGTACACTGTCGGAGAGTTCAGGTCTCGGGCAACAGGCCGTGCTTTACCGCGTCTTTCCAGCTTTCTTAGTTTTCAAACGGATGAGGGTCGAATCGATCCCCCGGTAGGGCGAGGGAGTAAAATACCTCCAGTAGGGCAAGGGTTAAGAAAGCTTCCTGTTCTCGTAATATAAGTATATTGGGCCACCCCAAAGGTCCAACTTGACATGTTTGCAGGAAACCTGACAACTTCGCTGGACAACTTGGCAGGAAATGATAATAGAGATTTCACTTTGGTACCATTTCGCTTAGCTTGTCATTACGAGTCGATTGGTATGCATATCGATTATTTCAGACAAGACAATGCTCTTGACCTGACCTTTGGTTAGGTCATTCTTAGATTTTGACACAGCATGTTCATACCATACATAATTTGATTCACCTACGTTATGGTTCTAGCTTAACGCAGTTTTCGACCTCAGTTTGGCTATTAACCCGTGCCCTGGTGGGCCTCCGAGCCACCTTAGCCCTGGTGGGTGGGTGGGTGGGGGGGGTGGGGGGGTTTGAACGCCTGCCCCTCGAACTCGGCCCCTACGCGGGATAGCGCAAAACGCGAAGGCTGGTGGATAGCTCATAGAAATTCAGGAAGAAACTATATTAGTTCTTGTTAGGCTCAGGTCAATATTGAGGTCATGGCACGTCAAATAAAGTGGCATTTTGAGTATATTTTTCGGCTCTAGCGTCTGAAAGAGTTGAGTTTTAGAACCATTTTCTAGGCACCATTCGTTTCCTCTCATCACGGCGAATCGAATGATGTATAATATGATCATACTAGGTCAAAACACAAAAATTACCTGACCTCAGGTCAGGTCAAATTCACTTTTTTATCTAGCCTAGTCAATATGCATATCAATCGACTTGCAATAGCAATCCAAGCGCAATGGTATCAAAATAAAAGTTGTACCATCATTTCATGCGAAGTTATTGACCTAATTCTGAAAACTGCTTGATTAGCCCAGATGACCTCTCAGCGGTCATAGGTCAAGAATTGCAACATGAACCTGAAAAGGGGCCCAGTATACTACGATTTGGAGAATAGGAAGGTATTCTCAGCTGCATCTACACAAATACGGCCTAATTTCGGTTTTCCCCATGTATTTCCAATAGAGAGGCCATGATCCGTACTTGACCTTAGGTCATCGATATGGAAAATCCTTTTGGCGGCGCTGCCGTTTTTCGTGCCACCAAAAACCCCAAGGAGAGTGTTCAAACACCCCTACCCCGGGGCGAGGGTTAAATAAGTGTTCAAAGCTTTGTTAGTTCAAGAACAATGTAACACCATAGATAGGCTTTAAATGGTGGTAAAATGCAAAAAATAACACTAAATAGATAGCCGTTTGTCTGCGCGCTAGTTTAAAAGACACCAAAAACTCCTGGCATGACCACGTTTGCAGCTTTTCGAGCTGTGACCTTTGATGAGCAGGAAGCTTGACACGCGCCCCGCTGGTTCCTGGCATGATGCCCCCCGCTGGGGGGCGAATTTCGCCCCCCAGCGGGGCGCGTGTTAAGTCACTGGCGGATCCAGGGGGATGGCATTTGGGCCATACTCCCCTCAAACGTTCAAACCAGGGGGCCAAACTATTTTTTTATCCGAGGGGGAACAGTGTGGAGTGTAAATAAGGCAAGAAAGAAGTCATTAGAGATGTTTCGACAAAAGTGTTAGCTAGTTTGTTAAGGGCTTTTTATAACGCGTTCTGTGCAAAGCACCTTTGCCCGCGTCTAAAGTGTGTGGGAGAAATTTGTGGGAGGGATGTTTACATTAATGTCGCAGAACAAAGGTGTAAGGACAAAAGTGTAAGGTTTTTACCCCTTTTTACGCTTTTCATCCCCTAACACTGCCAGTATGCTATGGGTTGGCTAGGAAAAAGCACCCCTAAAGATTTTCACAAAGTTACACCCCTGGCTTGATCTGTGACGTGGCTGATGACCTTAAACAACCTTTTCTACCAAACAGTCTAAGGTATGACAGCTTGGTAGCTTTCTATAGATATTTCCATGGTTAACGAAATTAGACCACCCTAGGTCATGACCTCAGTGGACCTCGTGACAGTCAGACATAGGAAGACCACAAATGTAAGTGCTAGACTATGATCAAAGCATCGGGCCCAAATACTGGCATGTTCTCATTACACGACCTGTCATATTGACATGACCTCGCCTGGGTCAGGTGAGGTCACCTGAGATCACTTTCACATTGTATATGCTTAAGACTCACGGCAAGTGTATTGGGTCATCACGGCAAGTGCATTGGAGCTTGGAGCCTGTGTAAACACACAGTTCAAACCACATTGGTGTTCCTATATCAAGAGTAGTGGGAACGACGGCGTAGATATCGTGCAGATCTTTGGGAATGACCTCATATCTCCCCATCACCTCAAATGACCTAGACTTGAAAATTTGTAAAAATGTGTAAAATTGAATTTGGTTCGCATATCTTGGACGGCATTGCTCTAAGCGGTGCCGTTTGTCTTTGATCGTGAAAAACGACGAGGGGGTCCTAAGGCGTGGGTTGAATTTAGCTTGATTGTAATTAAAATGACCGATGGTTTCGAATGACATGCAACATGACCATGAAAGGCCATTGTTTGACCTTTCACCTAAGGTCACTGTCATAATTGAGTAGAGCAGGGTGATTCGAATGTCATGCGACATGCCCTTGAAAGGCCATTGTTTGACATTTCACCTAAGGTCACGGTCATAATTTGACATTCATATCATTTGAATCCTTGGGTCAAGGCAAACACATTTATGCATTTGGGTGTGTTCTAGGTCTAAGGGTTCCCGAGTTATGAGGGGTTTTTTCTAAATGAGCCTAAATTTGACCCATTTTGGCCCACTGTGACGTCACGGGTCAACGGGTATGGTTCAAACTCGGCTATAGAGTGGCAAAAGGTAAGGCACTTCCAGCACCCTTTCAATTTTGTCCGTGCCACCTCCGGTTCCCGAAATCGTGGAGGAAGGTCTGATCGGACCCCAGGCGCGCACGGAAAGAGCCTCGGCAGTGCCAGTTTAAACCATCCCGGACCCCCCCCATGGGTGAAGAAGATATCTTAGCCCTGACAGAAAAGAACCTGGGTATACACTGTAGTGAAAAATGTCCGCTGATGTTGGGAGTATGTTGGGAATCCCACACGTTGGAGTATGTTGGAAAGGCAATGTTGGGGAGTTGCCCATTCAACGGATATTTCGCAGGTGCATCGGGCTAGCTGTGTACCTTTCCGTGGGAACGTCATGTCCATTTACTCCGTAATCACCTCACTAAAGGTGAGCGAACCGTACCCCACTTTCACTGTCGCAGCTGCGACGATCGGCCTGTGACGTCACTCGGGGGTGACGTCACAATATTGCGTGACATGCGTTCCAGCCATGGGCGCCGAAAGCGGGGGGACGGGGGGACGCGTCCCCCCTGTTGGCCAACCAGGGGGGAGGTCCCCCAAAATTTTTGGGTCAATGGTCATTAATGCTGTCAGTTACCGAATATGCTCAAAATTCGCCTCCCCGGTCAGCACCAGCCCGGGTCTGTCCCCCCTGCGAAAATTCCGTGGCGGCGCCCCTGGTTCCAGCTGTTCTTTGAGGTTCCGACTTCCATCAACGAGTTATAGCCGCCGGCACGACGCGTTCTTTTCGACACAGGCGGTTACAATGGAGATGACGGTTTCGTAAGCAGGGCCGTCGTTATCAGGGACTAGTATCCCTCGCTCTCGGAAAGTAGGGCTCCAAAAGGACCCAAACTTCCCTCCCATTCAGGCTAAGAGAAGGTTCTTAAAGGATTTCTTGGTTCCGAAATCGCAAAAAAAGAGCTTAATAGGCATAATTGTCTCGGTTATCATTTTCTTTAGTGTGCAGCCTTGTTTAATACGGCAATGTGTTTAATACAACACCGTGAATTCCTATTTGGCCGACTAAACACGGAGGCATTGAACGTAGGATTCAATCAACAGGTCTGGTGCCTCGCTGGAAAATCTACTGCGACACCATTGTGAGTGAGGACCAGTTTCACGAGCTAGAGACGTCAGCCGACCTTTTTGCAGACTGTTTGTGGAGGCTAATTTTCCACAGCGCCAGTTTCAGTCCGCTCGCTGTTCCGAGTCCCTGGTTCCGAGAGCTGGTTAACACGCGCGTTGACGGGGGGGGCGGGTGCCCGCCCCCTCGGGTTTTTCTAAGATAGCAGAAAAACGGCGGCGCGTATCGCCACCGTACTTGGCATACCTTTTCCCTCATCATTTGTACAACTTCTGTGACACTTTTAAGGCTAGTTCATATCAGGTCAGGTCAACAGTACACGTCAAGTGACCTGACCTCAAAAAGTTCAAGATAGCATAAGTCGGAGCAGGGGGAACTTATCCGATTGAAACTCATATCACATAATGGCCCCACCGATGTCTCTAAAATATGCTCTTTTATTTCTTATATCGATGACCTAAGGTCAGGTACGAGGCATGACCTCTCCTTTGGAAATACATGGGAAAACTGGTTTTTACGGAATAACTCAGTAACAGATGGTGATAGAGCGTTTATTTTAGCTGCATTATACTCGCCTTGGCTTTGCGGTTCTAATGATATGCATTTGCTATATAATTTGACCCTGACCTGACCTCAGGTCAGGTCAAATCCTTGATTGAACTTAGCAAGGTCTAATTATATATCATTCAATTCGGCTTGCTGCGAGAATTCATGTAGTTCAAGTGGTTTTGCTCTATCTACTTGTTTAGATGTAATGGCCGAAAACCTAATTTACATGTTATCCCTATGACGGCATGTTTTGACCTCCCGTGACCTTAAATGTGACCTGACAAAAAGTGGTTTAAATGTTTTCGACGGAGAAGTGGATGGGCAGCCCAACGCCGCTTACTGTTTTTCGCTACCTACCGTGGTTCTTGAGATCTTAAGGGGGGTGGATACCCCCGTCAAAGCGAAGGTGGCTTAGACCCCGTCAATGCGCGTGTTAAGGTAAAACACGGCTGGCAGCCCGATAGCTGCCTGCAACGGGTGAATTAGAGACTCGGTGAAGCTTGTGCAGTCTATATGAGCGATGGTCGAGGCTGGAAAAGGTCATTTCACAATTGAAATAGTCGTGCAATTTGAAGTGAATGTATCGTTAGTTAAGTCTTCTTTGCATCGGCATCAGCCAATTTCTTTTCATAAATGGGACGAAATTCCAGATCCTGAGTCAGCAGCACGGATTTTAACTTTAGGCTGTGTTAAAGGAAAGCGGGTGCAACGCACCCTTTTAATTTTTCCGAGTCTGACGAATTGAATATTAACACGCGCCAAGGTGGGCCTCCGAGCCGCCTTCACCCTCGTGGGGGTGTTTGAACACCCCCTCGAACTCGGCCCCTATTCGAGATAGCGGAAAAACGCGAATGCTGATGGATAGCCCATACCAATTTATGAAGAAACTATATCAGTCACTTTTTGGCTCAGGCCAATATTGAGGTCATGACAGGTCAAAGAAGTTGGCATTTTGATTAGAGTTTTTGGGCTCTGGCATCTGACAGACTTGAGTTAGAATCATATTTAAGCATCATTCGCTTCCTCTCGTCACGGTGAATCGAATGATGTATAATATGACCATACTATGTCAAAATACAAAAATGGACTGACCTCAGGTCAGGTCAAGGTCAATTTTTAACCAAGCATAGACAATATGCATAACAATCGACTCGCAATGGCAATCAAAATTTTCTGATGTATTTCTAATGGAAAGGTTATGATTCGTACTTTACCTTTGGTCATCGATATGAAAAATCCCAGAATAAATTGTATATCACTCGGTGGGCCCATTGTTCGGAATAAGTTTCAATTTGATAGATGGACTTTTTTATTTATTATTATTATTATTATTATTTAACTGTCTTAAATCTCCACAAGGGTGGGTATTACGATTTGCGTCAATACAGGTCATGCCAGATCAGAGCACAGAAAACAACAATGGTAAAAACATATGAGAACACGTCAAGTAAAATGAGCACTCGAATTCACGCATGAGAGTGATGCTACAACATAGCGAGCTTAAGGCTAGCGGTTGACTCCGGCTGCTCTCAGCTGGTGCCGACATGCGCGGATGTTCACTGCTGATCTGACAGCTTCAGGGACAGCATTCCACTCCGATATGGCCCGATAGTTAAAAACCTTCTTGCCCTCTCCGTGCGCACACGCGGTAGCTGGAGCAGGCCTCGATCCACGGCTCGTATGCGGTGGAGAGACACCTCACCGCGACATTTGAGGATACACTTCAGGTTTTCAGGCGCATTGTTCTGATGTAAAAGTTTGTACACTGTGACAACATCTCGCTCAAAGATAAGGCTGTCCAGCTTTTGCCACATCAGTTCTTCAAAAAGCGGTGTTACGTGGTCACGACGCTTAGAGCACATCACAATGCGGACAGCGTGGTTGGGCACTTTCTTCACTCGATGCTTCTGACAAGCAGTGCAGCCAGACCACAGAGTGATGCAGTACAGGATGTGTGAAAAAACGAGGGCTTCAACAATCATTTGTTTCACAGATCTAGGGAGGCGATACGAAAATTTCGTGAGTCCAGACAGAGTGCTATAACAACGTCGTATCACCTGCGAAACATGGTCCTCCCATCTGAGTCCGGAATCTACAACCACCCCTAGAATTCTGATCTTTGGCGTAGGACTTATACGAGATGCCTCAAAATTTAGTGAAAATTTATCTTTTAAAACTTATTTTTGAGATGAGAAAATTATCAGTTCAGTTTTTGTGGGGTTTATCTTAAGTCGGTTCTGACTATACCACTGTTTCACCACTCCAAGCATGCTCTCGAGATCCGCCATGTGCCCCTCTGCGTTTTCTTGGACGAAGCTGTTCAAAAAACTGAGTGTCGTCAGCGTACATGACTAGTTTTTCACATGGAACGTGTGATGGTAAGTCGTTAGTAAAGATTAAAAACAAAACTGGCCTTAAAATACTCCCCTGGATCACCCCATGCGAAACTGGCCTCTTTAAAATGCCCCCTTTGACCACTTGTACGCGCCCCGACAGCCAGGCACCAAACCAATCACCCTGTATTCCGTACCAACCCAATTTCTCAAGAAGCCGGCCATGCTCGACGCTGTCAAAGGCCTTAGAGGTGTCTGTTGCCACTAGGGAGACGAATTTACCCGAATCACGATTTTCTGAAATGTAATTTACTGCGTCGAGCAGAACCGACTCCGTAGAATGAGCTGGGCGGAAGCCATGCTGTTCAGGGCACAGTATGCGATGATCCTACAGGTAGGTCATCAATTGATCGCATACAACTCGCTCAGCAAGTTTGGAGACGGTAGGTAAAATTGAAATCGGTCTAAAATTATTTACATCAGATTTGTCACCGGATTTAAAAATGGGCATTACCTGGGCCACCTTCCATTCACTGGGCAACTCACTATCGAGAATACTGCGTTTTATGATTCTGAGCAAATGGGGTGCTATCACTGGTAAGGTCATTTTCAGCATGCTGATGGTGATACCGTCAGCCCCACTCGCTTTCGATGTGCTCATTCGGGCAAGTGCACTGGAGAGCTCAGGCAGCGTTGCTGGCCTGACTTGAAAAGCCCCGGCACACACCCTGGGAGGGCGGGGTGCGAGCTGTCGCCCGGCCGGCAGCTCTTCGCTGAGTGAAGCTGCAATTTTTGGGCCCACTGAAGAGAAATGTTCGTTTAGTTATTCGGCCCATTATTGTGCTTTCGCACTGGATTCTGAGTTTCCGGGAGCAAAATTTCTGCCTCCAGATGCCACTAGGAATTTTCGAACATCTTTCCATGTTTTCTGCATTGAATTTTGGAAGGAATTTTGGAAAAATCAATTCTAGCTCTCGATTGAGCTGCTTTTACGGAATTGTGGGCCCTTTTGAACTGCCGCTCTTTGCCTTGATCGGATCGGTCATTGTCCCATTCAGTGCGTGCTACATCCCTTTCCCTCATCAGTGCACGCAATTCCGGGTTGTCCGCAATCCACTTTTTTTACTTATGCCACCTTAAACACTTTTGGAGGTGCGGTCACTTGAGGTGCACTGGTGACTTGACCTGAGAAGACTTAACCTTAAAATTTTGGGGAAAGTTGCGGAGTTGTTCAAGAATATGACGTGCAGAGTACTGCGGTGTTTTGCGCCGCCGTTTTTTCGTGCCGCCGGAAAATCCTAAGGGGTCTTCGAACACATCCTGTGACGAGGGTTAATGCCTGGATAGTCCCCTGGTATGAGTTTCCGTATTTGCTGACATTTACTGATGGCTTCCTGTCCGATTTTGGTACCGGTGTTTACTTGCTGATGTGTATTTTGCTGCATATATAGACTCGCAACCATGGGTTATTTGAAAGCGATATATTCCCACATGACCTGGCGATATATTCGGGCTTGAGGCATAACAGCTCGGGTTTCTTTAGTTGCCAACACGAACGCCACTGGCGCTGCAATAATGCCCTCTATGAGGATGGGATAGATGCAAACTGCTAGTTCCTTCTAGCGACACTAGAGTGTCAACGTTCGCCGCTTCGAGTGCCTTGCCCGAACTTGGGTGCTTTTCTGGCAAAATAGAAGAAACTGTTTAGATCGGTATGATTTTATCGTTCAGAAGCGTCGCCATTGTCAAAAACAAATCAATGGGCTAGACAATCATCAACCTACTGATTACAGTAAACTCTCCTATCTATGCATTGGCGGATCGAGGAGCAACTTTTGGAGCGAGCCAAACCAACGTTCTGGGGCGGGGGCCAAATCAAGAAAAAATCGCAAAACCATAGTATTTTTAAAAGAAAAAACGATCAAAATTTTGGTCTTTTGGGAGGGGAAAAAATACTTTTTAGGCTTTGGTGAGGGCTACGACCTCTTTGCTCCCCCTCTCGTTCCTTGGATTCGCCAGTGTATCTATGACAAAAACTCGTCGGATATGGGCTCATTGCTGCCTTTCACACTAGGTGGCTACCAGGTTTGCCGATTAACACGCGCATTGACGGGGGTCTGAGCCACCTTCGCATTGACGGGGGGGGGGTACCCGCCCCCTAAGATCTCGAGAACCACGGTAGGTAGCGAAAAACGGTAAACGGCGTTAGGCTGCCCATCCACTTCTCCATCGAAAACATTTGAACCATTTTTTGTCAGGTCACATTTAAGGTCATGAGAGGTCAAAACATGCCCGTCATAGGGATAACATGTAAATTCAGTTTTTCGGCCATTACATCTGAACAAGTAAAGATAGAGCAAAACGACTTAAACTATATGAATCCTCTTAGCAAGCCGAATCGAATGATATATAAGTTGACCTTGCTAGGTTAAATCAAGGATTTGACCTGACCTGAGGTCAGGTCAGGGTCAAATTATATAAAATGCATATCATTAGAACCGCAAAGCCTAGGCGAGTCTAATGCAGCTAAAATAAATGCTCTATCACCATCCGTTACTGAGTTATTCCGTAAAAAACATTTTTCCCATGTATTTCCAATGGAGAGGTCATGCCTCGTACCTGACCTTGGGTCATCGATATAAAAAATACCGGAACATATTTTAGAGAACTCGGTGGGGCCATTATGTGATATGAGTTTCAATCGGATAAGTTCACCCTCCTCCGACTTATGCTATCTTAAACTTTTTTTGAGGTCGGGTCACTTGACCTGTACTGGTGACCTGACCTGAGATGACCTAACCTTAAAATTTTCACAGAAGTTGTAAAAATGATGAGGGAAAAGGTATACCAAGTACGGCGGCGCTACGCGCCGCCGTTTTTCTGCTGTATCCGAAAAACCCGAGGGGGCGGGTACCCGCCCCCGTCAATGCGCGTGTTAATTTCCAGTTTGGCTGAAATTGAGAAGTTCGGGAGCGAAAAGAATGTAAAGAGGGGGCCTATTCCGAGCCATACGCTATCAGGGATGTACTGGGCATTGTGCTCATCATTCTTGCACACTGAATTGAAACCCCAGTCGGTATTCAGCCTGTTATTGACACTGTGATTGCGTACTGGATTTTTCAGATGCTGAATGAGAGGACCCCACAGACAAAATTGCAGCAATTCCTGCTTACGTGTGCGTTGGAATATGGTTAGCAGGGGGCAAGCTTCCTCACTTCCCATAATAATTGCGATGGCGATGGCAATCTGATGGCATTCTTTTGGAGGGAAAATTTCTTGCCAGCAGCAGGCTGTAGATAGACTGGTCCCTCTCTTTTTGCGATGGCGACGTTTATGCCCACTTGACATGGACGTCGCCACCGGCAAAATGTGGGGAAGGGCGGGCGGTGATGGTCGTTAGTGAAGCTTAACCCTCGCCCCACCGGGGGGCATCGATGGCCCCCCTAAGGTTTTTCCGGGATAGCAGAAAAACGACGAGGCGCAGCACCGCGGTTGAGGGCTCTACCTCTCACTGCAGCATTTTTCCATCATCCCTGAAATTTTTTACCCCGGGTCACCCAAGGTCAGGTCACCAGACGAGGTCAACCAAGGTCACCTCACTTCAACTTTAGAGCTCTGTAAGAGCTACATTTCAAAGTCGATCGATTTGAAACTTCCTACACTTCATTACCCCTCCAGGGTCTACAAGGTGTATATCCGGGATTTTTCGATTTCGTGCCCTGAGGTCAGGTCACGAGGCGACCTCTCCCATTGGAAAAGCATGGGGAAAAGCTATTTCATGATATAAAAGCCACAAAAACGATTGCAAATACTCAGACTGCTCAGAACAACGTTTTTGGACACCCTTTCACGGATCCCAGGGGTCATATTTGCCTTTTGACTTTTCCAAGGTCATCCAAGGTCACCGGAGGTCAAAAACAGTATTTTGACAATAACTTTTGACCTAATTGAGCTAGAGCGGTGAAACAAACACCATCGCGTTTGTCTGGTCACTGGCTTTCATTTGATATACGGCAAGGTCACTTTTTGACCTTTCGTGACCTAAGGTCATATTAGATCACGAGGTGACCTCTGGCGGTCAAACCACTGGCGGGAGGTCTTTACGTTCCACATAGCGGAAAAAGTACTGGCAATTTGCTATCAAATGTACTTTACCAGGCCTCAATAGCTCTAATGACATAAGAGTGATGCCCAGTTTGCTTAATCATTGCATATTTGAGTGAAAATAGCCAACCTTGACCTAATTTGACCTCTGGAGGTCAAACCATTGACCTGAGCACTAAAACATGCGAAGTAATTTCGTACTGAATTCACGCGAGCTTTCCATTGCACTTTGCAGATTTGCGCTAACGCCCATATTTTCGGAGTTCGAGGGGGGCCATCGATGGCCCCCGGTGGGGCGAAGGTGGCGCCGGACCCCCGGTGGGGTGCGGGTTAAACCCCTCGCAGGGACATCTCGTGCCCTTCCGTTCACGCTCACTAAAGGAATATTGAGCACCCTCTCCCTCCGCACCTGCCGCGGGCGACGCCCGTGCTGCTTGGCTACTGATGCTTTCCACAATCGCCACATGCGATGCGGAATATAGTTTTGTTTCAATTTGAATCGCTTCGATATGAAACGAGACGCGTTCTATTTTCACACTTCCCACCTTTTTATCAGCGGAGCTATTTTTGTTCAGCAAGCATGGCAATCGTATCAATTTAACTCTAAGATTGCAGGACGATTGAATTCAGGGCCTCCAGTGTGTGGTTGTGCGTCGGTAAAACGTGCTGTGAGGTCCCGGCAGCCTCCGTTCGACTGGTGCTGCCGCAATTGCACAGGCGCCTGCTAATGACACCCACTAATGACACGGCGGCACACGTAACGACACGACGCGGCGCCGGCCGCCCTTAATGGTGCAACAATGCACGCTTCTCACGCTATGTAGAAATTAAAAGCGGTAGCGGGGGATTCGAACACACAGCCTCAGGCTTGAATCCCAAATGGCAACACCTGCATCGTCAGCGTAGAAAAGAGGGCCAAGGCACTGAGCCTCCTAAATGGTACATACTGCAGACCATTTATATAACGGCACTGCGTGGGGAGAGCTGAGCCAAAGTACGTTTTTACCAAAGTGTTTTAGAAATCTGACGCTCAGGGGCAAGGATTCATATATCTTTGGGGTGCTCCAGCCCCCCAATGATCTGTTTTTTTCTTTTTAAAATGTTATTATGTTACCGACCGCATATATATATATATATATATATATATATATATATATATATATATATATCGAGACTGGGGGTATCAGTATTATGTATTTTTTAAATTCACGAGGGAATATAAAAAGTTGCGCTCTTGATCTCTTAGAGGTTATTTTGAGTCATTTGATCAGTGTGTGATGCTTCAGTCAGAAATTCGCACTGAATACAGATCAGATTTTTATTTAGACATTGTAGCGTTTTTCGTGTCAATAAGATTCAAATGACTTGCTGTATTATCATGCCAGATCACAGCTTGACCTTGCACTAGCACAAGACAAGTATGTTTAAGTTCGAACTTACTATGGTCGCATCATACTTAATTGTATCATGAAGTAGATATTCTATGATTATATAATTATAATCGCATTACTTGGATGAGCTTGGCAGGATAATGGCAGAGCTGTAAAAATATATCCCTAAAAGTTAGAGCTTAGATATCGTTATTGACCATGGTTAAATAAAATAGCAAAATAATTAACAGCCATTATCCTCGATATCACGATTGGTCACGATTATCCTGGTATTACCATGCTCAGAATGGAAATATTTTGACTGGTTTTAACAATATTTCAGATGATCTGAGGGTTAAGTCGGTATTCATATATTCTCAGATATTGTCTTCAACTTTGCCTGACAGAGATTATTACTGAAACAACTGAAATTTCCAAGTTTCTCCTCGAAGCCTTCTTCAAACACTGGCAGCGGAATTTCGAACTGAAGAAAGATGTCAGGATAGTTCCGGGCTGAATGCAAGCTATCATGCACCTTCGGATTTTTCCACTAACCCAGAGAGAGTTGAGATCGATGAGCGTTTGAAATTATCCAGAATGTCTTCGTTTTGAATTCTCAGACCTACTACAGGGTGGTGACTAACAGTCAGCAAAGCTTTTGTTCTCTGAAACGAGTTGAACAGCTGATGTTGTACAGGAATTCAGCAGTGAAGTGTTCCTATATGCAAGCAGAAAACAATGTAAAACTTTATAGTTCTTGATATGAGAGCAGAAGCCGGAGCTTGGTTCGGGTTCAGCCGCTACACTTTTCTCCTGCGAGATATGTAGATTGTTAGATTGTATTTCACAAGTTTGTTCGTTTTTTGCCATGAATGTATGGGCCGTCTGCTTTAGATGCGTTCAGTTAGATACTTTTTTAAATGCCCACTACCATTTAAATAGGTAGGCATAGATACAGTTTTAAAGATGATAGCAAATATGAGACACAGTTAGTCGAGAGTATTTTTGAAACAGCTTTAATACGATCATCTTACACATTCAGTCATAATAGCCCGTGTCGCTTGCGGGTTCTCTTCGTTGGTCTTGAATCATATCTTGCGATCGCTCGCAATTGGCTGGATCGAATGGAGAAAACCACACCAAGCCGGTCACACCAAGTCTCAGAAACCTCAGATAGCCAAACGGGTCTTATCGTAGATAATGGCAAACAATGGCCAGAAGTAGATGAAGATCGCAATGAGCTCGTCAGTCATTTCTGTGTTGTCGGTACGGCTTATTTCAATCAGAGAAGTGACTGCTGCCGGGACCGGCCGTGCGTGAGTGATCTTGCACATGAAAAGGTCGGATTCAACCATGCAACTCCTAGCTCATGGAATCCCGCGTGCAATGTGTAACGCCAGCTTCTAAGACAGGCAGAAGCCTCCCCTGGACCCTTCACCCCTAGTGACCTTTGGGTGACCTCGTGACCAGGCTGACCTCTGTGGTGCGCCGTGACCCGGGCACGCTCAGTGCAACCGGCTCTGCGGTCATGCTTTTCCTGTCGCGGAGGTTCTCGACACATCACTGAACGTGCTTGCCATGAGCCAGAGGCGTGTGCAGGACAAGTTCAAAGGGGAAAATTACTCGATCCGGACCACAAGCCTGACCCCTCTCAGAAGCATTTGTTGTCAAGATTTTTGGTGGTGCCTTCAAACAGTGGATCTGTTGAAGATGAGGCTGCTTTCCTAAGCGAGCTCATAAACTAGCGGAAGCGTCTGGATGCTTAAAAAGAGAGGTGGACGCCAGATCTGTAGTTAGCACGAGCAATATTCGGTAGTCGGCCGGACCAGTATTAGAATGCATACATTTTTGTACTTACTATGGATTCTAGATTTAAGATTTGGATTAAGAATAAAGTGCTGCAAACCCTGCGTATATCGTACGCAAGGATAACAATGAATTTCCACAGCCAAAGCTTCACCCTCCTTCAGAGCCTACCCCACTTAAGATAAACCTTAGAACGGTCCTGTTAAATTTAATTCACGCCAAATGGTTCACATATCAGTGCAATGTGACAGCAATTGGGCACTAATTCACCATCCAAGAACCACCCCCTGATTCCAGGCAGTGCTCCAGACCCTCTGGTTCCCACAGAAGTGCAGGTCATGACCCAGACACGAAGTGACGTCACGACAGAATGACGTCATCACCAGGAGTGCCTAGTTCTCAGGCACTCATGGCATCCCGAGGAGTCAGCTTTTTGTGGGGGCTTGATAAGCGGCAGGATATTTCGCGAATCAGTGCAGTGTAAGAAGTTTGTATCGTGTTTGCCTTTGTGGTGCCACGTGAACGTGAACGAATAGACCGCAAGGTGGCCGTATGACTTGGGTCCATTGTCGGTTCATTTACCAGTCCTGTTTGTTCAGATTGATTCCATTTATCTCAGATTCCGTTTTAAGCATACCTATCCTTTGATGTGGAAATCACAGCTGACTGGTCTTAAGGATTCTTAAAGGAAATTTGGCACCGTTAGAACGTGATTTTCACTGAGATAGCCAAGTTGTAAGGCATGTCGAAAAACTGGTACTCAATATATCATTTGTCTTGGAACTCGAAATTTCCGTGGAGAAAAGCTAAATATCTACCTGAAATGTACCCAAAATGTACCTAAGCAGCCGGCCACAGTTGTCACCTGTTGATGTGACGACATGATGACGTCACGGTGAGCAGTCAGCATATTGAAGCCTATCGAATATGGTGTTAGTTGCCAGATCATGACGTCATCCACAAGCAGAGGCTTATTTCTTAGCATAGGAGAGCATTTTAAATTTTAAAATATTGAGCTTATTGTACTTTTTCATGGAAATTTCCATGTTTTTTGGTCAAAAATACCCCTAATTACATCAAATTCTGGGATTTGACCAGGGTGCCACATTCCCTTTAAAAAAAACGTCGTGTGCAATTCGGATATTTGGATATAGTTCGTTCGGACCTACTCCACAAAGCGTTTTTGGGGTCGGAGCATCCCGTTTGTATTTACAGTGCTTCATCAGCGGAGGGAAACGGATCAAGTGGGATCAACATAGACCAAAACATAGACCGAAATCAACAACAAACATAGACCGAAAGCTCTGACCTTAAAAATACTCGGTGGAGTAAGTCGAAACGTACATTACCTGGTCATAAAGAAAACATTAATTTGTTAGCTATCTTCTCTTCCAGCACTCTTGCAGTAGGTGCTGGTACTCTGTGTCTCTGGCCTCTGAAACCTCGGTGCTGGGCTTCTGGACCCGATAAGCAGTCATCGCACTTTGTTTTATTGGTAGCCAGTTGTTTGCGAATGGTTGTATTTATACGGGGCCTTAAAATCACCATAAACATGATTTTTGTTGACGTTCAACAACGGGCCAACTGCTAAAATCTTTTGATGGTGTTAACGCCACTGTGATTCGACAATAATGCTCCGGAGGTTCATTTGATCGACGAAATGATACCCCAGTTCATTTCGTCGAAGTTGCATTGTTCATTCTTGAAGTGGAACAGTGCATTCATCATTTCAATTGCTGATGAATACACGTGAAGCTCTTACAGCTGCATTTATTCTATTGAAGCTGAGAACTGCTCCCCGCTAGTTCAGCTGGCGCGACAGCTACCGTCTTGTTCTCCGGAAGCCGGCGACGCTGAAGGACTTGGCGGTGACAAAAGTACTGCTGACGGGGCTGGAACCGGGCGTCTCGGCTCCGAGCGCCGGCCAACCGAGACGGAGCCGCCGGAACTGTCATCGTGATCGGCGGCGTCGGCGGCGACGAGGGACGTTGGAAAGC
Source organism: Lepas anatifera (assembly GCA_034440635.1). NCBI lineage: Eukaryota > Metazoa > Arthropoda > Thecostraca > Lepadidae > Lepas > Lepas anatifera. Next base: position 98,220 of record JAOTON010001488.1, read on the forward strand.
CGACCGACTCAGCCAAAGGGTAGAGTTACGCTCTGCCGGGGCCCTGTCCTATCCCCGTGGGGTGCTGTGCTAAAAGGCTTGCTGCTCAGTTATTGTTCGTTAACAACTTAACATTTTACATGGGCCCCTACAGGTTTTGACCAAAACTAAAAAATATAGCATATTCTCGATTTCAGCCCACGTTATGAATTTTTCCCGATACAAGCTTTATGCTCCCTCTCTTGCGCTGCTCTGCAATTCGATAATTCGGAAATTTTCATATATTTGGCCTAAGGTGACGTCAGATCTGTAAACATGTCGCCCCGGTAGCTCAATTCGTAGAGTGTTGGGCCTCGGCCCGCTGCTCAGAAACATGCAGTGATAGTGAATGTCCAGGCTTGGGATTGATGCCCCTGAGACGCTCCGGCGCTCAATAGTTTACCCGACGTACAGGTCGGCTGGCAACTGACTGGTGGGAGGGTGACCTGAGCGGGGCGGCTGTCCCTGTGCTTTGTGGGACGTGAAACTTTGGCTTCCCATTTAATCCTGCATTGTGAGAGTTGCTCGTTCGGTTAGTGGGGTCGGGGTCTCCTTGACAAGTCCCATGATGATTTTAGTGAGGCTCCGACTCCAACAGCCGTACTGGGAACAACATGGAAAAACTCCCCATTGTAAGGCTCTGGCAATTTTTTAGATGTCTGTGTTTCAGTGAATACGTCCCAAATCAGCTGGGTAACGTACGTGCCATGAGTTGGGGGCCAATTTCCAATGTTCAAACCCAAAATTTGACCTGTCACCTCGAACAGGTCGTCTGAAGTTCAGTCAGCTTGTTTATGGCACTTCAGTCAATGTTTGTTCCGCTAACTTCCGACTACATAAAGAAAGAACTTCCGTTTCACCATCACTGTGTTTTATTTTGCTGCAAGTCGATTGATGTACATCATTTTCTTACAACGTCACTTCGTTGGGTTGAGATCAGGTCAGTCTTGAATTTGAACTATCATGATATAATTATGTATTAGTTTTATTTCTATTGACGAGATGATTACAATGGTCCCTTAATAATTAGCATATGTCTAATTTGGGGACGGGGTCTCCGTGACAAGTTCATTGATGATTTTAGTTTGGCTCCGGCTCCAAGTATCGAACTTGAAATAACTTGGACAAAGATTATCTCTGTAATCTACAATTCATTCAGCTCTATGACTACAATAACTATCCTAAATATACTATATATGCCTTTAAATGGAACCCCTGTCTGAAAGTGTCAAGTAGAATATACGTAGGTTAATGAGCACACAAGTTTAGACAAGTTTCAACGTAGGCGGTTGCCTATTCGATGGGTCTGCTATGCCATTTTTAGGTAACTGACGTATCTTGTGAAACATTTCGTACAATTTGTAAAGCTTTATGATAGGTGTAATCAGCTTAACACGCGCATTGACGGGGGCGGGTACCCACCCCCTCGGGTTTTTCGGAGACAGTAGAAAAACGGCGGCGCGTAGCGCCGCCGTACTTGGTGTACCTTTTCCCTCATCTTTTTTACAACTTCTGTGAAAATTTTAAGGTTAGGTCATCTCAGGTCAGGTCACCAGTACAGGTCAAGTGACCCGACCTCCAAAAAAGTTTAAGATAGCATAAGTCGGAGCAGGGTGAACTTATCCGATTGAAACTCATATCACATAATGGCCCTACCGAGTTCTCTAACATATGTTCCGGTATTTTTGATATCGATGACCTAAGGTCAGGTACGAGGTATGACCTCTCCATTGGAAATACATGGGAAAAATGGTTTTTACAGAATAACTCAGTAACGGATGGTGATAGAGCATTTATTTTAGCTGCATTAGACTTGCCTGGGCTTTGCGGTTCTAATGATATGCATTTTATATAATTTGACCCTGACCTGACCTCAGGTCAGGTCAAATCCTTGATTTGACCTAGCAAGGTCAAATTATATATCATTCGATTCGGCTTGCTAAGAGGATTCATATAGTTCAAGTCGTTTTGCTCTATCTTTACTTGTTCAGATTTCATGGCCGAAAAACTGAATTTACATGTTATCCCTATGACGGGCATGTTTTGACCTCTCGTGACCTTAAATGTGACCTGACAAAAAATGGTTCAAATGTTTTCGATAGAGAAGTGGATGGGCAGCCCAACGCCGTTTACCGTTTTTCGCTACCTACCGTGGTTCTCGAGATCTTAGGGGCGGGTACCCGCCCCCCCGTCAATGCGAAGGTGGCTCAGACACCTGTCAATGCGCGTGTTAAGCCTTCTCTATCCTATAATCCTGCTATTTTCATAAGGTCGTATAAACTTTTCTGGGTGAGGTAATTAACTCCAACAATTCCTGAAAAGCGTTGTGGTGTTGAGAGCTAACCCTCGAGGTTTAATGACGAAGCAACTAATTTGATGCCGTACAGCGTCATTAACTCAACCCTGCTGAGTGAGGGGGAGGGGATCAGATTCAACTAAAGATGTGGGGAAGACGGGGAATCACAGGCCTGCACCGCAGCTACAACAACGGGGTGGTCTCGCAGCTTTGCGGTCCGAGACAAGAGAGCGGATGATTAAAGAGCCACCACCGACATCGAGTAAACAAACCGCGCGTGTTTGAAGCCGGCCCACAGTGGTGAGGTCAGACGTGGGGAATCCGTGTTACTGAATACGGTGCTTTAGGTTCCATCGCTCTATCTAAATTGTTTAATACTAAGAAATTGTGATGTTATTTTTCATTCGATCCTTAAGGCTCCGACTGTATCAATCTTACCCCTAGGTAAAAAGCTCGCCCATTTGAACTGTTCGGACACCGTGAGCGCGGGCTGTTTTCCAGTACCAGCAGGTGCTGTGTGGCGGAAAATGCGTTGGGACGGCTCCTTGTGTTCCCAGCAGGCGGCCGGTATCACCTCACAACCCCCGCTCACAACTGTGCCTGTAAAAAGGCCGCCAGCGACCCTGACCGGTCACCGCGTCGCGGTCGACGGCGGGCGGGATTCACGGAGCTGGGCAGTCGGGGCAGATCGTATCGACATTCATGCGCCTACTTTTGATCCTCACTGGCATTCATGCAGAAAACACTAACGAAATTGCGCAAAGGTTGGAACAATGCAGGGGCGCAAGTTTCCATATATTTGGGGGCTCGAGCCCCCCAATGCTCGGAGAAGCCCCCCCAATGACCCGACGAGCCCCCCCAATCCCAAGTTGCGGGCCCCTGCGGACAGAGCCGGGCTCCTGTCACGATTCCAGGCCCCAGTGGTCTACTTGGGCTAGCTTTGGCTGAGGCCAGGCTCCCTGGCATGCTTGCGGGTGCCCTGTGGGCCACCTTTAACCTCGGTGTCCGCAACCGGGTCCCTAACGATATTTTTTCAGGCCCACTTTGACTGCAGCCGGGTCCCTAATTCCGGCAGTCTCGGGCCTCCTGTCATCCAACCGGGCCCTCTGTGATCCACCCGGGCCCCCTGTGGACTGTAACCGGGCCCCCTGTAATCCACCCGGGCCCCCTGTGACTGCAGCCGGGCCCCCTTTAATCTATCCGGCCCCCTGTGACTGCAACCGGGCCCCTCTTTGATCCACCCGCACCCCTGTGACTGCAACCGGGCCTCTGTGATCCAGCCGGGCCCCCTGTGATCCACCCGGGCCCCTGTGACTGCAACCGGGCCCCCTGTCATCCACCCGAGCTCCCTGTGACTACAACCGGGCCATCTGTGATCCGCCCGGCCCACCTGTGACTGCAACCGGGCCCCTGTAATCCACCCGGGCTCCCTGTGATTACAACCGGGCCCCTATCATCCACCCGGACCCCTGTGATACACCCGGGCCCTCTGTGATTACAACCGGGCCCCCTATCATCCACCCGGGCCCCTGTGATACACCCGGGCCCCCTGTGACTAGGACAGAGCCAACTGTGATCCACCGGGGCCCCTGTGACTGCAACCGGGCCCTCTGCGATCCACCCGGTCCCCTGCGACTGCAACCGGACCCTCTGTGATCCACCCGGGCCCCCTTTAATTATAACCGGGCCCCATATGATCCACCCGGGCCCATGTGACTCCAATTGGGCCCCCTGTGACTGCAAGCGTGCCATCTATGATCCACCCGGGCCCCCTGTGACTGAAACCGGGCCCCCTGTAATCCACCCGGGCCCCCTGTAATTACAACCGGGCCCCCTATGATCCACCCGGGCCCCCTGTGATACACCCGGGCCCCCTGTGACTGCAACCGGGCCATCTGTAATCCACCCGGGGCCCCTGTGACTGCAACCAGGCACTCTGTGACTGCAACCGGGCCCCCTGTGACTGCAACCGGCCCCCCTGTAATCCACCTGGGGCCCCTGTGACTCCAACCGGGCCCCCTGTGACTGCAACCGGGCTATCTGTGATCCAACCTGGGCCCCTGTGACTGCAACCGGGCCCTCTCTGATCCACCCTGCCCATCTGTCACTGCAACCGAGCCCCCTGTAATCCACCCGGGCTCCCTGTGATTACAACCGGGCCCCTATCATCCACCCGGGCCCCCTGTGACTGGGATCGGGTCACCTGTGATCAACCCGGGCCCCCTGTAATTACAATCGGGCCCCCTATGATTCACCCGGGCCCCTGTGACTCCATCCGGGCCCCCTGTGACTGCAACCGGGCCATCTATGATCCACCCGGGCCCCTTGTGACTGAAACCGGGCCCCCTGTCATCCACCCGGGCCCCCTGTGACTGCAACTGGGCTATCTGTGATCCACCCGGGCCCCTGTGACTGCAACCGGGCCCCCTATGATCCACCCAGTCCCCCTGTGACTGAAACCGGGCCCCATGTGATCCACCCGGGCCCCCTGTAATTACAACCGGGCCCCCTATGATCCAACCGGGCCCCCTGTGACTGCAACCGGGCCCCCTGTGATACACCCGGGCCATCTGTGATCCACCCGGGGCCCCTGTGACTGCAACCAGGCACTCTGTGACTGCAGCCGGGCCCACTTTGATCCACCCGGGCCCTCTGTAATCCACATGGGGCCCCCTGTGATCCACCCGGGCCCCCTGTAATCCACCTGGGGCCCCTGTGATCCACCCGGGGCCCCATGTGATCCATCCTGGGCCCCCTGTGATCCACACGGGCCCTCTTTGACTGCAACCGGGCCCCCTGAGATCCACCCGGGCCCCCGTGACTGCAAACGGATTCCCTGTGGTCCAACCGGGCCACCTGTGACTGAAACCGGGCCCCCTGTCATCCACCCGGGCCCCCTGTGACTGCAACTGGGCCATCTGTGATCCGCCCGGGGCCCCTGTGACTGCAACCGGGCCCCCTATGATTCACTCAGGCCCCCTGTGACTGCGACCGGGCCCCCTGTGATCCATCCGGGCCCTCTGTGACTGCAACCGGACCCCCTGTGATTACAACCAAGCCAGTTAAGATCCACCCGGGCCATCTGTGATCCACCCGGGTCCTCTGTGACTGCAACCGGGCCCTCTGTGAGCCATCCGGCCGCCTGTGACTGCAACCGGGCCCCCTGTAATCCACCCGGCCCACTGTGACTGCAACCGGGCCCTCTGTGATACACCCGGGCCCCCTGGGACTGCAACCGGGCCATCTGTGATCCACTCGGGGCCCCTGTGACTGCAACCATGCACTATGTGACTGCAACCGGGCGCCCTATGACTGCAACCGGGCCCTTTGTGATCCACCCAGGCCCACTATGATCCACCCGGGCCCCTGCGACTGCAATCGGGCCCCCTGTAATCCACCTGGGGCCCCCTGTGATCCATCCTGGGCCGCATGTGATCCACACGGGCCCTCTTTGACTGCAACCGGGCCCCCTGAGATCCACCCGGGCCCCCTGTGACTACAAACGGATTCCCTGTGGTCCAACCGGGTCACCTGTGGCTGCAACCGGGCCCCTGGAATCCACCCGGCCCCTGTTATCCACCCGGGCTCCTGTGACTGCAACCGAGTCCTCTGTGATCCGCCTGAGCCCCTGTCACTGCAACCGGGCGCCTGTGATCCACCCGGGCCCCCTGTGACTGCAACCGGGACCTGTGACTGCAACCGGGCTCCCTGTGGTCCAGGAGGCGCGGGTCCTCTAATGTCACGGACGGGCCCTTGCCATGAATGCGGGGCCCTGTGGTCTATCTGGGCTTGCTGTGGCTGCGGTCGGGCTCCCTGGCATGCTTGCTTGGGTGCGGTCCCCTTTAGGGCCACCCATAATCGCTGTGTCCGCAAACGGACCCCTAACAATATTCTCAGGCCCATTTTGACTGCATCCGGGCCCCTATTTCTGGCAGTCCCGGGACCTTTTTGTTTCCTCTGTGACTGCAACCGGGCTCCTTGTATTCTGCCTTGGCCCCTTTTAGTCTGCCCGGGGCCTTTGTAGGTGGTATGGGCTCCTTGTAGTCTGCCCGGGCCCTCTGTGGTCTGCTCGGGCCCCCTGTGGTCTACCCAGCCCCCTGCGGTCTGCCTGGCCCCTTGCAATTTGCCCGGGCTGCTATGGTTTGTCCGTGTCCCTGTGGTCTGCAAGGATCCACAGCACTAGCGGATCCAGGGGGGGGTAAAGGTAAAATTGGGGGATTTGATGCCCTCCCCAAATCCCCCGATTTTACCAATTTTTACGGATTTTCTTCAAACAAAAACCATATGTTTTTTCACGATTTGGGGCCCCGTTGCCCCCCTCCCCCACCATCGGCCTGAATCCGCCCCTGATTCCACTCCTCCCACTTCGCTGTATCCGGGAATCCGTGCTATAATTTCAGGCTCCCTCTGGGCTACCCAGGCCTCCTCTGGCTCTAGCCGGGCTCCTTGCCTTGCTTACGACCCCCTGTAGTTCACCACCCCCCACCGTGCGCAGCCGGGCCCGTTCCGATAAGTACTGGTTTAATAAATTGACATGTTTGTTATTTTTGCATCTCTCCGCCGGCACTACTTTTCTTCATTGATATATTTCTAGGCATTTTTGTCAGAAATGTGCATGAAGTTTTCCATTTTTGTTTGTTCTAGTGAAATTTTAAGTACAGACAAATTTAAGTCTCTTAAATTTGTCTGTCAAAAAGTGTATTAAATCTTGTCGTCAAATCTGGGTTAAATAATGTGCGTCCGCCGGCGAATGGTAGCCTCTTAATTTCCCGGGCATGGCAGCGCAGCGCGAAGGAAGCTAAGGCATGCTCCTGGCTCTCTTGTCGCATTCGCCGAGGCGAATGATTTGCACAAAGTTTGCCTTGAACAGTAAAATTGGCATGCTTATGATTCAATCGGCTTGTGTCTACTCTGGAAAAGTTTTGTTAGGCTCTGATTTGGATTTTACGTTTGGGCTTTTCGTGTCAATCCAAATTGTGCTCGATGCGCAGTGTTGAATGGCAAGTGAAGTGATTGTTTGCTATTTGCTGCTGTCGGGCTAAATCCCCTAATGAGTGATGATCCCCTGTCCGGCTCCCCTGATGGCTAAATACCAAGACTTGGAGAATCTTTTGCCCCCTATGGCCGCCAGTGACGTATCTAGAATTTGGGTAAGGGGAGGGGCAAAGCCTCAGGGGACAGGGCGGCACTTAGCCACCCGAAGGAGGCACTTTAACCCAAAGGGCGACCAATCGTCGCATCCTGGGGGAGGGGAGGGTTTGGGGGTGGCATTTCGTCCTCAGAGGCTCTTGGGTTTAAGGGGTGGCTGCCCCATTCGCCCCCCTGGTGGCCACCCCATTCGCCCCGCCCCCTGGTGGCTGCAGCCGGGTCCCTACTCCCAGTAGTTAATACCCTGTGGATGCAGACGGGCCTGCCATGGATGCGGTTCGTGTAACTGCAACCAGCCTCTGCCATGCTTGCCATGCGGGCCCCTGTGGTATCCCGGGCCCCTATTGGTCTGATCGGGCCCCCTGTGGCCTATCCGGGCCCCTGTGGTCTGCCCGGGCCCCAGTGTGCAAAGTATGGCATTTTCGACGAGATCTCGTCGGTGCGAGTGGCCTTGGAGACAGGAGCGAGTGGTGCGAATTTTATCAGCCTGGTGCGAGTTTGCAAGACTGGTGCGAGGAAGTTGACACTGAAAACTAAAAAAAAATAATGACTGAATAGTTAGGAAGACACAGGAGGGGGCGTTATAAAAGTCCTTGACTAACTGATAAGAGAGGTAGTATTGCATCGTGTGGGTAGGAATGTGTGCGTTTTTCTCCCTAGTATCTGGCAGATTGGTGAGAATTTTTTTAGGCTGGTGGTGCGATAATTTTGGATGGCTGGTGCGACTCGTCTGGTCTGCTGCCATACTTTGCAGACTGGCCGGGTCCCATTTGGTCTGTACGGACCCCTTGTCTGCTAGTGCCCATTTTGTTCTGATCGAGTCCCTTGTGGTCTGCCCGGGCCTCCTGTGGTTTTCCCGGAACCCTTTTGGCCTGTCCGGGCCCCTGTGTGGCCTCCGCGGACCCCCTTTTGTCCGTTCGGGGCCGCTTGTCTGCGCGGGCCCTCTGTGGTTTGCCCGGGCCCCTCCCAGTCTGCAAAGTATGGCACTTTTGGCGAGGTCTCGTGGTGCGGACACCCTTCAGGTGGTTCGAACTTTGGAGCAAACAAGTGCCCACTTTTGCTGTATGGTGCGAGGGAGCTCAAATCAAACACCCACAGAGATCTGAGAAGTGAGAAACTGGTAAAAACATCGAAATTTCCGGGTCAATGAAATTTCTCACCAATGCTTGGTGTGAATTTTAGGCTGCTGGTGGTACGAAAAATCTACAAGGCTGGTGCGGACTCGTCAGGTCTGCTGCCATACTTTCCAGACTGGGGCCCCTCTGTGGTTAGATCGGCCACTGTGTTCAGCTCGGGTCCCTGTGGTCTGCCCGGGTCCTTTCATCTGTCCAGGCCCCGTGTGGTCTGCCCGGGCCCGCTGCCCAGCCAGCAATTCCGACCGGGCCCAGAGCGGGCTGGGTCGGGCTCTGCCCGAGCCCTAAGACTCATAGCTGAGCCACATAGACTCGGGCTGAGCCCGAAATTAGGTCGGAGGATGACAACTTGCCCGAGCGGTAGAGCCCGGTCTTGCTTGACCATGGGCTCTGCCCAAACGGAGCGGAGCTGGACCTGGGCTGAGCCCATATACCCGGGCTCTGCCCAGTCAAAGCCCAGCATATATCGGGCAGAGTCCAGCCAAATTGCTGGCTGTGTGTGGTCTGCTCGGGCCCCTTTTGGGCTTACCGGCGTCCTTTGGTTTTCTGGGTTCCTGTGGTCTGCCCGGCCCCTTTGGTGTGCTCAGGCCCTATGTGGTCTGTCTGGGCCCCTTGTGGTCTAAGAATATCGTGCAGAAACTGAAGCTGTTGTGTTAGTCGCGTATTTGCAGGAGTTCCTTATTTGTGAGCAGTTTCGTGCCCCAGGTGGTGTATCTGTGCTTCCTGTTGCCGAAACCGGCCCCCTGCCATGCTTGCGGGCCCCCTGTGGTTTTCCCGGGGCAACGTGCGGCCGGTCCCATGCAACATTCGGGGAAAAATGGATGGGGCGTGAGAAATGTTTGGCTCCCCATTCCTTTTGTACTGATCCTATATGAGGATTGTAAAGGGAAATAGGCAGTACCACCTATTCATAGTACCCCTTGACCGGTACCCAGTGTTGTACAAAGCCATGAACTGGCAAGGTGAATGGATCAGAAAAAGGTGTCTTGATCATGTTACATAAATATCAGTAGGTTCGATTTCCCCGCTGATAAAGGAATTTCGCACTTCGATCTCTACCTTCCATTTGTATAAAATTATTCGCGATAATGCGATTTCGTTCCAGGTGTGAATGTTAAAATGGTTGGACAGCATAAACATAAGTCGGGTGCACAAAAGCGTAAAACAAAGAACATTCAATACCGAGGGGCTGCTCTGGCAAAACTACCCAAATTTTGTACATTTTTCAGGTAAACTATGAATCTAGAATCGTCTTGCTAATTTTGCAAACTGTTATAAAATGACCCCGATCATATTTGCATTTAATCTCTAGCAACGTACGCGTCCACTTAAAGTAGTTCATATCACTACTATTTTTGGTACTTTGCAAGCTACGTTCATTTATCGACCGCAAAAATTAAAACCCCAATTTAAAACTAACTCGGAAAAGTGCAATGTGTATAGTTTCCAGCAAAACGGTAAAGTAAGGTTGTAATTCCAATCCTTCTTTTCCTGATCATTGCCTTCCTCGGCCAGGCCATCAGCCGGATCCCGTTTGCTAAAAGACCCTCCAGCATCCATCCCTCCTGCGTCGTCCGGGGCTGATCCCGTTGTACCTCCGGAGGAGAGCATCCACGTGGACGACAAAGACGGTAAGTAGACACCTACTTGTCCAATATCCTTACATAGTTTGGCAGCTCGTTCAAAAGATTGGGTCTCCTGACTACTTTTTGGGCTAAATAGTACAAATCAGGAACAGTGACGAATAGCGCGCTAAAAATTGTTATTTAACCTTTGCAGTCAGTTTTCGACAACAAACGGTCGAAAATACGTTTCTTCGGTCACATTTTCATTTAAAAAAATACGGGCCCCCCATCATGTACGGGCCCCCTTTCGAGCCGGGTGCCCCCAATCGAAAACATAAAGTTGCGCCCCTGGAACAATGTAGTCATGTGTATGTGACGACTTCTGAAATTTCATTATATTATCACACAACAGAAATTATTAATATAGCATCATTTCCTTAACAATCAACTTCCCACAAGCTATGCAAGGTACTTCCATTTACACCAATCAATAAGAAACTCTAGGGAAATAATGCTCTTCAATGAACTGCTAGCTACTACCGTATATAGATCATCTGTTTTCTCCATTACCTGCACTAAAACTTGGAATCATATCATAGCCCAGAGAATACCTATGATTGAGGACATCCCTAGATCAAAATTATTGTTTAAGATTGTTGTCAAGAATATATTTATCAGTCAATACTGACTCACAACAAGAATCAAGCTATGGCATAATTTTTATATTCTAACGATTTCTGACCCCTTGCCTGCTACACACTGTACTTGTCCCCTTTCTACCCTTCAAGTTGAATCTGCACAGTGTGCTAGCGTGCAAGATGACTGTTTTTTTGTGGAATTCAATCCAAGAGAAGCTTGGTGAATCATGTCCGTGGAGTTACATGCCTTACAATCTGTCGGAGTATGCTGAGAATATTGTTACTTGATTGCGATGACAATCCCGGTGGCGTGACTCGTACAAGAGTCCTGGTGCTGTGAGTGTTGTGTGAGTCTGTGTGTTATGGGTATTCTTCCAGGTGAAATGATGGTGGTGAGTATGTGTACTATAATCTACTCGGTCCTTCGCAAACCTGTCCTATCTGTTAATTGGCGACAGAGAACGAAGACAGGGTCTTTACCTTAACTGTCCCTGTCCATCTCTTAACTCCATCCATGTTTCCTACGAATTCTCTTCATGTAACATGCGGATCGATGTGCCATAGATTGAATGTATGCATGTGTATGTGCAAGTATGTATATGTACTTGTGTCTTATGGAAAACCAATAAAATAAAGTTGGAAAAAATGTGGAATACTCGCCCCGCCCATACCAAACACAAATCCCGCAGAATATGTCTTAAAGATTGGTGTCTCAACTCCTGTACCTTTAGCGGATAATAGTTGCCCGTGCGATCATATTAAACTGCTGAGATATGGCCTGAGCCAGTTTAACTTTATTTATAACTTAAAGTTGAGGCGGATCCTCCTGTTCTGATTATGCCTGGTAATGTTCAACATGACATAATACGATATGTCCTTCCCTGATCTTCCCTAGGCCAACTGAACCTGTCTGAAATTGCATAATATGAGCCGAGCTGAGTTCAAATTTCCTGTAACGGGTGATCTTTACAGATGGAGCAGGACCTTGTTTGACCTAGTCGGACATTTCCTATCCTATGTCCACCCGGCCTCGCGTAATGGGTTGGGATGTGGCGTTGATAAGCGTGTCGTGGCAGACCAGCAGCTCTGCGTGCTTGTTTTTGTTCAGAGCGCTGCAGGTTGGAGCCTGACCCAGGACAGACTGATCTCTTTTGAGCATCTCGACGGAGGGGTCGGCTCCCTGTTCTGGAAAAGATAGGGGAGGTACCCCCCTCCCAACTTTCGATTGCCAAACTATATCCTTGTAAACCTGCTTCCCACTGAGATATGTAAACGCAAATGCGGAATTCGGAAACAAAAAGGCTTTCCCTGTAGACATATGTTTGTGGCAATTCCATACAACACGGCTGAAACATTGAACTACAATGTCTAGCCGACTAAATATACAACGTGATTAAAATTATCCATCACTAGGCATGCTCCCTCCCCGCTAAAAATAAACATGGCAGCATCCTGGTCTCCCAAAATTGCTTTGTAAGTCGAAACGAAAGTTTCTCATGCCAAGCTCCGTTCTGTTCGATCCCGTTAGTCCCGGTACAAAAACTATATCTATATATATATATATATATATATATATATATAGTTTTTTTACCAAATATTTTGTTTTGGATGAAAACGAAGCGCGAAGGCCAACATCCTTTTGGTTAGAAGGTATATTTTTTAGACTTAATTATTCACGGAAACTTTCATCTCTTCCATACTATTTCTATCGCTATCTTCAACACAGAATATCATATATATTGTCAACAACTGTTCCAAAGTGTGTTCTCTGAAACTGGACAAGTCTACGGGTAGACAGAACATTGAACAAATGTGATTGTCCACTCAGTGCCTTAATGTTGGTACAGCCTGAGGTCACGTTAAGCTCTGGCGGCTTGGAGCAGGGCCGACCCAGCTGGCAGATTAAGCTGTCTAAATCTGATGAGGTTTTTGCTCGGTCACGACTTCTGTGGTGCCGAGTTTTTGGTGCGCGTATCTCCGGAGTGGGAGGATGTGGTCTAACGCCAGCTCACGCGCCGTACGTTTTTGTTGAATATCGACGGTGGGAAGTGAGTGGTGGGTGATGTACAGGACTTGGCGCCAAAAGACGCGTTGGCGCTGTCCGTCAACATCCCCTGAATTTTAAGTCAGTGGGTTCTTGCTTTGGAGGTTCCTCTTAGACATGTATTGCGATTTTTGCGACTAATGATTTAAAAATGATACACTCAAGCTATCGACACAGATATAAGTGCAGGACAAGGGCATCAGCCTCCCCCTCCCTCGGAGATGGGACGAGGATGGCAGAGGCTCCAAGCTCAGAGGTTTTAAACCAAAGCTAGGGGAGTGGCAGTCGAGAAGTGTGGGATCTAGAAGAGAGGAAGTTGTTCTCTCCAGGCTGCGGATTGGTCACACGCCCGCCACCCACTCGTCCAGAAGAGCAGCGGAGAGCCACCTGAGTGTCGGCGATGCGGCGACCTGTTTAGCGTTAGGCATGTTCTTGGGGATTGTCCAGATTACCAGAAAAGAATGCAACATTTAGGAGGATCGTCCTCATTGGAATGTCTGTTGAGACAGTTCCGTCTGTGGAGTTGTCAAATATCGTAGGTATCTTTTTTTAACGCGTCGACTGCAATGTAATATATTCGCCGACCTAGGCCCGTGATGTCAAACATCCATTTTTAGCCCTGACGATGAATGAAAATAAATTATCTAAAAATAGTTTCAGCTCCTCCTTAATCTTAGCATCCCTACGCCTATGACCACAAAGAACAAACTATTCTTATTTGTAAACATAAAGAACACTTAGTACCATATTCACTCACCTCTGCACCGCAAGAAACAAAATCGTGATTTGAAAGTTAGCTATCGCAGTGGTGTCGCATACGGATTTGTGTACTGGAGGAAGCATGGACGGCCTTGGACCCGCCAGTACTGGAGGCGGGATCAGGAGGGGTTGGGAGGTTAAGCCAGAGCTTAAAGACTGTCAGGGAACAAACGATCGGGGAATTTCACCGACATTAAGTTGGGGATCCTTTGGGGAAGCGCAGGAGTGTAACTTTGTATACTTTTAGGGGTGCGCGAACACCCCTAAAAGTTTTAGAAGCACCCCTAAACTTCCAGAAGCACCCCTAAAACTATTCTGCGACATTCTAATCGGACCTAATGTCAGGATTATGTAGCAATTGAATAGAAAGTGTCAGAGATTCTGAGCTCTCTTGTAACTATTGATCTGAGGAGATAATATCGAGCTTAAAAGACTACTTAAGTGATCTGGAGGTTTCATGTTACCGCATGAGGTCATATTTAGACGGCGGGAGTAACCATGGAAATTAGGTATCTGCCACCTGCGACCAAAGTCGAAAGAGCACTTTCTCCAAAATGTTAACTGCCTTGTCAAGCAAAATGTAAACTGCCTCAGAAGCAGTGTCATCGAGTGCAGCTAGACTCGTCGTTGCATCCTTGATAATGTTTTCCAGAAAAAAACAAAGTTCACTGCTGGCCTTATTTTCCAAAATTCCACGGCCACAGTGCATGCTGCAATTTCTTCCTGAATTTATTTAGGCTGTATGTAGATCAGACCTGTCCATAGCTGCTATACGTACCAAAGCAGGGTCAAAAAGGCAACGTGTGGTTGCTGTGCATCTATTGAAACTTGTTTAGAAGGGGAGGGAAATCAGGGCTAATATCTGGGAAACGTAGCTTGTGCTTAATCCTCGCCCCTCCGAGAGGAGCACCGATGGGCTTCATAAAGTTTTTTTTCAATTATAGCGGAAAAGGGTGGGGGTGTTTGAACAACCCCCTCGGTTTCTTACCGGCGGAACGAAACAACAGCGAGGCTTCGCGCCGCCGTACTTGGCACGCTTTATCCTTGATCAATTTCGCAATTTACCCCAGAATTTTAAGGTTGGGTTATCTCAGGTCAGGTCACCAGTGCAGGTCAAGTGACCTCACCTCCAAAAATAGTTTAGGTGACTTAAGTAAGAAATGGGTTGATTGAATCTATCGGATTGAAAGGTATACCACATAAAGGACCCACCGAGTGCTACAAAGCTTATGCTGGGATTTTTTCATATCGGTGAAGTAAGGTCAAGTACGGATCATGACCTCTCCATTTTAAATACATGGGAAAAACAAATTGGGTTGTATTTGTGTAGATACGGCTGATACCTTCATACCTTCATATTATACATTATATATCATATATATTATATATCATCATATCATATATTATATATCATATTCAATACCTTCATATTATCCAAACCGTAGTATCCTGGCACTTTTCTAGGTCCATGCTGCATTTTTGTCCTGTGACCTCTGAGAGGTCATCTGGTGCTATTTAAGAAGTTTTCAAACCTAGGTCAGTAACTGCACGAAATGATGATACAGCTTTAATTTTTATACCATTGCGCTTGGATTGCTATTGCGAGTCGATTGATATGCATATTGACTATTTTAGGTTAAAAAGTGACCTTGACCTGACCTGAGGTCGGGTCATTTGTGTTTTTGTGTTTTAACCTAGTATGGTCACATCATACATCATTCGATTCGCCGTGACAAGAGGAAGGGAATTGTGCAAAAAAAATGATGCGAACTCAAATCTGTCAGTTGCTAGAGCCCAAATATTTTACTCAAAATTCCGTTCCTTCTTTCACCTATCATGGTCTAAATATTAGTATGAGCCAATAAGTGACTGATATAGTTTCTTCATGAATTTGTTTGAGCTATCCACCAGCGCTCGCATTTTTTTCGCTATCCCGCATAGGGGCCGAGTTCGAGGGGGTGTTCAAACGCCCCCGACAAGGGCGAAGGTGACTCGGAGGCCTACCCGGGCGCGGGTTAAAGGAATAGTCAACAACAGGCTATTAGAGAACAGTCTCCTTAAACCAGGCGCGTCGGAACGTTTTCAAAAGTGGGGGAGGGGCACATCCGGCCACGCGTTCTCAACCCTGCCAACAAGAGCTTAATGTGAGCTCCTACATTATTTTTACAGGGACCAGAAATCACGGTTTTAACTTTACTTCTCGCTTATCATACAACGTAAGGCTCTTACGAGAAAATGTATTGTCTATCACAAATCACGTCGGCACTTGAAGCTCCCCCTTTTAAATACGTGTTCAATGCTTTGTAAGTCCAGCAACTATGTAACACCACAGATAAACTTTAAATGGCGGAAAAATGCGACCAATTAATATCTGTCACTTTTTGACTCAAGTTCATATTAAGGTAATGACAGGTCAAAGAAGGTGACATTTTGAATATAGTTTTTGGGCTCTAGCGTCTGACAGAGTTGAGTTGGTATCATTTTGTAGGCACCATTTGCTTCCTCTCGTCACGGAAAATCGAATGATATATGATCTGACCATACTAGGTCAAACACAAAAATGACCCAACCTCAGGTCAGGTCAAGGTCACTTTCCAGACTGGTACAGTCAATATGCATATAGATCGACTTGCAATGGCAGTCCAAACGTAATGGTATCAAAATAAAATCTGTATCATCATTTCATGCGAAGTTATTGACTTAAGTCTGAAAACTGCTTAAGTAGCCCAAGATGGCCTCTCAGAGGTCACAAGTAAAAAATTGCAACATGAACCTGAAAAGGGGCTCATGATGCAATTTATATGGTCCAATTCGTGCTGATTTAGATAATGTAAAGGTATTCCCAGCTTTATCTACACAAATACAGCCCAATTTATGTTTTTCCATATATTTCCAAAGCAGAGGTCATGAACCGTATCTGACCTTAGGTCATCGATATTTAAATCCCGGAGATTATTTTGTAGCACTCGTTGGGCCCATTGTGTGGTATAAGTTTCAATCCGATAATTCACCCATTTCTTACTTATGCCACCTTAAACATTTTTGGAGGTGAGGTCGCTTGACCTGCATTGGTGACCTGATCTGAGGTGATCTAACCTTAAAGATTTAGGGAAAGTTGCGAAATTGATCAAGGGTAAGTTGGGCCAAGTACGGCGGCGCTTCAAGCCCCAGTTTTTCGTGCCGCCGGAAAATCCGAGGGGGTTCACTGTTCAACTACCCCTCACCGGGGCGAGGGTTAATAAAGCATGGGCGCAAGAACTATTTTGAAGTTGTGGGAAATGGTATTTTGGACGTTGGTGGGGGCCAAAGGTGACTCGGCTTATCACTTGATTTGTTACCGAAAACAATGTACGGAAACGGCTGGAAAATGGTGGCCACGGCCCCCATAATCTGAAAGTTAGGCTTGCAGACGCCACCACGATGTTTGGGCGTGTGGCTTAACACGCGCATTGACGGGGGTCTGAGCCACCTTCGGATTGACAAGGGGGGCGGGTACCCGCCCCCCTAAGATCTCGAGAACCGCGATACGTAGCAAAAAACGGTAAACGGCGTTGGGTAGCCCATCCGCTTCTCCATCGAAAATATTTGAACCATTTTTTTGTCAGGTCACATTTAAGGTCACCAGAGGCCAAAAACATGCCGTCACATGCCGTCATAGGGATAACATGTAAATTAAGTTTTTCGGCCATTACATCTGAACAAGCAAAGACAGAGAAAAACAACTTAAACCCTATGAATCCTCGCAGCAAGCCGAATCGAATGATATATAATTTGACCTTGCTAGGTCAAATCAAAGATTTGACCTGACCTGAGGTCAGGTCAGGGTCAAATTATATAAAGTGCATATCATTAGAACCGCAAAGCCAAGGCAAGTCTAATGAAGCTAAAAGAAACGCTCTATCGCCATCTGTTACTGAGTTATTCAGTAAAAACCATATTTCCCATGTATTACCAATGGAGAGGCCATGCTTTGTACCTGACCTTAGGTCATCGATATCAAAAATACCGGAACATATTTTAGAGAACTCGGTGAGCCCATTATGTGATATGAGTTTCAATTGGATAAGTTCACCCTGCTCCGACTTATGCTATCTTAAACTTTTTTTGAGGTCGGGTCACTTGACCTGTACTGGTGACCTGACCTGAGATAACCTATCCTTAAAATTTTCACAGAAGTTGCAAAAATGATGAGGGAAAAGGCATACCAAGTACGGCGGCGCTGCGCGCCGCCGTTTTTCTGCTGTCTCCGAAAAACCCGAGGGGGGCGGGTACCCACCCCCGTCAATGCGCGTGTTAAATTATGTCTGGTCACTGGCGGATCCAGGGAGGCATAAGGGCCATGCCACTCCCAAACACTCAAACCAGGGGACCAAAACTTGTTTTAGCCCGTGGGGGGAACAGTGCGGAGTGCAAATACAGCAAGAAATAAGTCATTAGAGATATTTCAACAAGATTGTAAAGTTTTTACCCCTTTTTAACGTTTTTCATCCCCGAACATTGGCAGCAAAATTGTATGGGTTGGCTAGGAAAAAGCACCCCTAAACAATTTCACAAAATTACATCCCTGGGGAAGCGCATGTGGATAAGCGGGAAAAAGGAAAACACCGGTCCAATGACTGAATTTCGGAAGGCTGCGCTTCTTAGTGGTTCAACAGAGGTTGTTTTGCTCCGCCTGGTTTTTCCTGGCACTTGGATTTTACCTGGCGTTGGGGTGCTTAGGTAGCTACCAGTAGTCATGGGGAAAGTAACTGTGGTTCCGCCACACCATGCCACCGCTGCAGGTCGTCGTCGCCATGGCAACAAGGCTAAGTAGAAGCGGGGCAAACCATCCTGCACCTCGCATGCCTCGGGATTTGAACCAGGGACCTTACGGCCAGGAGTCAGACGCTCTACCTGGAGCGCTATTCTGGTTCAACAGTTCGCCAGACAAGCGAAAAGTCTTCGTCTGGTATGAAGATTGGGACATGGCATCCTATCGTTCAGACGCGTTGAGAATTTAGCGGAGCTCTTTCGTAAACGTGTTGTCCAATGCTCAGTTTTCTTCTCAGAAGTGCGCGAAAGAACACCTGAATTTCACGTTACATGAACCACATGTTTAATCCTTAAATCTTTGGAGGTCCCAGGGCAGAAAAAAACTACCAAAAGGTCAATATATCATCACTGATGCAAAAACCAAAATCACTTACCTGGGTGTCTTGTGTCTCATAGCAGTTAGAAAACAAGCTGCGAAGTTTCCAGTTCTGACTGTGGTTTCTTGCCCCTTCTAAACAACGGAGAGCCTAGCCGCCGAATAACTGCAGTGTGTGTTTGGCTGCAGTAAGTCAGGAGAGCACTTTGTTAAAATAATAATTGCAGGTTTGTGCGGCCGTGCGCCGTGCAGATTCATCGCAACACTCCACCACGCTTGCTCGTTAAACGATCCAGCTGCTGGGAAAATGTCGGGGAGTCATTCACGGAATGCCAGCTCAACTAAAGAGCCGGTGACGGTCGACATTATGCAACTGATTCGGTGTCTCATGGTGGCATGACCTTCGGCTTTTAAAGCATGACGAAATACAGTTGCTGAAGGGGTGAAATTGTGTGACGGTTTTAGTTTACGACTGGTTTATCGTGCTTACAGAAATGTCAGCTTTAAAGAATGTGGGTTGTGGACGCTGATCGAAATATGTGTCACTCGTTTCTAAATGCAGCTCACCCCACCCCCCGGATACCATTAAGCGTCTGAAATAAATCAAAGGCTGAAACGGTAAAACCATTTCAAAACCTAGAAACATGCTACGGTATAGCTCGATATGTCTTAATAGTATTAATACTATATGAAATTCCACTTCACATAAGAAGAGTAAAACTTTGAAGACAGCATTGAAATTCCAAATTTCTATAGCCGGACGACGACACGATAATAAGACACAACTTAAGGAAAAGCCGTGAAGTGCCGTAAAATATAAACATATTGCTTTGGTTGTTGGCCCTATGATTTGTCTAACCGTGCCATATTGAGCATTTGCACTTCGGCTTGGGGCCGTGGGCGCAGAGAAACGAGAAGATTTGTAAGATAATTATAGACAGAGCTGTATGATGTATGCACAAATCTAATCTCGAAGGGCTTGCAGAATGCAGACACGAGGAACAATCCCCGACACGTGGTTTGACACCATGAAATTAGCATGAGTTATTTCCTCTACAGGCTTTGAAGCTGGTGTAAATGTTTCCGTTTGTTGATCAAATTTTTCGTTGGAGATTACACACTCTGAGGATGAAATATTAATCAGCCATCTAATTTAAAAGTCATATAATAGTCGTGCACTTTGTTTGCAGATTTAAACTGCAACATAAATATTACTGGACAGTAGAGAAGTCGAGGGTAAGAAACAAAAAGGTAGATGAACTGGGAACACAATCAACACCGGCAGGGCTTCACACAGTTAAGACGATAGAACGTACAAATAAATCCTGTGAAACAAAAGAATGAATTCATTTGGTACCAGAGAAACGTTTGGTATCAGATGATCGCCAACTAGTTGTGCGAACAGAGCACCACATTGCATGTGATAATGATTCATCTTGATAGGGCTAAGTGCAATCTCAGACGCCGCGATGAGGGAGACAATCAACCAAAGCTTGAAAAACATAGTGTTTGGAAGACAATTTGATGAAAATTGAGCGATTTGCACTGAGTGATTGCATGATCCAAACATCCCTCCCCCTCCTCCTCGTTTGGGATCGCTAGTGATATTTGAAGAGAAGACTATAAGATGTCTGTTTTCCAAAGAGTTACAATAATTAACCCTTGCCCCGGTGGCGGGTAGGAGCCACCTTCGCCCTGGTGGGGGGCTAAAAAGACCCCCACGATCTCAAAAACTAAGAGAGCTAGAAAAAAGCGCAAAACGGCAATCGAAAGCTCTTCGAAAATGATATCGAAAATACTTCAGTCATTTTTCTCGTCAGGTTAATATCAATGTCACCAGAGGTCAAAATAGGTCAAAATCGTTAGTATGAGGTGTACTAAGAAAACCTCGTATATCTCAGAAACTATGATAGCCAGAAACATTTTTCTAACATCATTCGAAAGCTCTTGAGTTGTTCTTTCATTACAGTGGCATTCATTTTCGTGTCGGGTCAAAGCCTAGGGAGCTACAGGTCACTGAATATTGGGAATGTTCTTGGGAATGTCCATAGCCACCCATGCATAAGGGCGTTCCCTTTTTCGCTAATGAATTCCAAACAAAGCAAGATACAGCCATAGTTGATGCACCATTGCAATTGTCTCGTCAATATGGATCGAATGATATATCATATTGCTATGCCAGGTCAAATTTAAAAATTTGACCTGGCCCAGGTCAACGGTCTGACCCAACTTGATATATAGTCATGATGTATATCATTTGACTTGCAGTGACTATACAAACACTTAAGTGTTAACATAAAAGTTTTATCTTTTTTTATTCAAAATTTATAGAGTAAAACACCAAAAAATGCTTATTTGACCTTAGCTGACCTTTCAAAGGTCACAAGCCAAATGTTTTGGCATCAACTTTAGAAATGAGGTAAGAGCAAGCCATAACCAATGTTTGAAGTTTATTCCATCCATACTTACTGAGAAAAGCTCATTTCGTGATTTTCCCTATGTATTTACAATGGGGAGGTCATGCTCTGCACATGACCTTAGGTCACCAATATAAAAATCCCGGAACATATGTTGTAGCTCCTGGTGGGCCCAATATGTGGTATGAGTTTCAACTTGATCAATTAACCCGCCTTTTAGTTATGCAGTCCTAAGCATTTTTTGAGGTGAGGTCACTTCACCTGGCCTGGTGACCTGACCTGATACGACCTTGAGCTAGAATTTTTAGGCAAGATGTGAAAATAATAAAGGAACAGCTAGCCCAAGTTTGGCGGCGCTGCGCGCCGCCTTTTTTGGTCACTTTGGAAAAACCCGAGGGGGGTCTAAAAAGACCCCCACCCGGGCGAAGGTTAACCCTGACAGACTGTCACGAATATGAACTTTTATATCCCAGCCATAGCATTTGGAAGGACATAGTGGAAGTGTTCTTATTGAATTATGTATGAAATGGACTTCTCTTCATTGAAAAAAACAAATATTCGGAGCTTTCGGGCTGTATTCAGCCCTTCATCAGTGAGTAAACTAAATTCACTGGCACTAAATTCATTGCACTAAACTCGTTGACGAGTGGCTGAAAACAACTTGAAAGCTCTGAATATTTGCTTATTCTATGTGGAGAAGTCAATCTCATAGAAAATCTCAGCCGGAGATTCTTTAATAGCTGGTGTTGTAGCAAATAATGTATCGGCTATTGTGTATCAAGGAAGGAAGCTGTATAGACAAAATCGCCATAGAGGCTTTAGCACGAATGAGAAAAGGGCCGGGGGATGAGGTGGCTTAGTGGATAGCACCCTTGTTTTCTAAGTCACCGGTCCTGGTTCAGTCCCGGCGGAGCCTCTGAATAAGTCGATCTAATCCCCAAAATCCCTTCCAACAGGGTGAGAGTTGGCGACGCCATATGACCCTGGTAGTTGGTGCGTCGTTAAACCCCAACAATTATTATTAAAAAAGGGCCGGACCCAGCGGAAGAAATCATATTAACTTTATTCACGAGCAAGAGTGCATACAACTTCCGATGTCTCAATTCTCAAACAACGCTGATGTACGTAAAATGCGGAACGGAAAAGCTGCTCCTCGAAAATAAAATTGTGTTACCGTTTTCATGTCAAATAGACGTTTTTGGAAACTAACCGGGTGACCAAAGCTGGTGCCTGAGCTAATTGTTTAAGACTTGTGCTCTGACCTCGCCTCGGGGGCTTACACCGCGGTTACTATATTTTTGCTCATTTGTTTCAGCTGCTGTTTGTGATTTTTTCAGTGTGACAGTACTTTTGGGCAGGGTTTGTGGTGGGTTATTTTCAATAATCATATCTAGGCAGGGGCGAGAATTCCTGTATGTTTTGAGGAATTCCGGACATCCCAATCAAATGAGAAATTCTGTTGAAATAATATCCCTTGAATCTTAATAGCTGTCATCTTAGGGGCTGTAAATGGGGTTGTTTCAAAGCGTTATGGTAGTGCTACAACAGGTTTTATAACCGAATATTTTTGTATTACGATCGTGGCTGATGGTCTTGGAAATCTGGGCAAGTTTCAATCATTTTCGAAAATCCAGACCCCTGTATAAAAGAAATTCTTAGTGAAGCAGGAACTCCTTACTGTGGAAAACGCAACGCTTGATTTAGTGATATTTTCAAAACTACTGAGAAAATTTGGCAAGTTCTTAAGCGTTAATCAGACACTGGACTTTTGTGCTGTCTTGCAAATCGCTGTATCTTTCCTAATGTATTTCCACCCATGAGATAGGTATGGAACGATGCTAAAAACTGGCAATTTAAGTTGGTATGTGACTATCACAGGCTCACTCACCCAGAAAACACCAAGTTCGGGTATCGTACAGTTGACAAGTAACCTGGACTGTTAGTCTGGCAAACCAGGACATGGAGCCAACGATAG
Source organism: Lepas anatifera (assembly GCA_034440635.1). Classification (NCBI taxonomy): domain Eukaryota; kingdom Metazoa; phylum Arthropoda; class Thecostraca; family Lepadidae; genus Lepas; species Lepas anatifera. The sequence goes on from JAOTON010001488.1 coordinate 121,341, forward strand.
CTGAAATCAGCGGAAACATCATCAAAAAGGAGTCCAGGCAAATCTCAGGTATTTTCATAGCCTGAATTCGTCGGCTAGTGTGTGACATGGAGTAATTAGACGAACCTAACCAATAAAAGAATACAGCCGGTCTGAATATTCATGACATCTCTGAACCGGAGGCGCCGGCCACATTTTGCCGTCGCACGCACGTCATCAGCTTCGCCGCAAGGCCTGCGGCAACTGCAACCGTAAGCCTCACTCCCACTGCTGCCGGCGTGTGGTGCCACAAGTCCGCTACTGCATCATACATGAGATGACTGTCAAATTAAAAACAATCGCCAGACCACAGTGTCGGCGCGATCCCGCCGTTGCCGGCTTGTAACGAGATGGGCTGTGAGACTTGGCCCAGCAGCCGGCCTCAAAAACCCACATAACTCTCCCAGCTAACGAGACCGGGATCAGACAGGTGTAACCACGGACAGAGCCGAGAACACCGGGGGCAGACGGGCGTAACCCCGAGCAAAGCAGGGGAGTCTGGAACCAGACAAGTTCAAAGCAGAGGAGGCTGGGAACAGACAAGCTCAACCCCGGGCAAAGCAGGGGAGGCTGAAACAACCCCGGGCAAAGTAGGGGTGATTTTTTTAAGCTTAAGGGAGAAGTTTTAAAGGAAATTAAATAGTTTCCTAAATCCTGAAATCCTATTTACGATCGCACGTTGGGCCTGCGGGATCTTGCGGGATTTTTTTATGCGGGACTGCGGTACCTTAAGATGGCAACTTTGGTGCGGCCGTCGTAGAAAACACTCAGGTAGACAAAAAACCAACCGGACAAAGGTTAAGCGGAGCCTGTTTAAAGGACATGGACCACTTTGTCGGAATTCCAAATAAGGACAGTTTGTGGACAACCCAAGTCCGGATATCCGAATTTCACATTTTATTGCCAGCCCTAATCGCTGAGAACAAAAAAGCAGTGTTTTCTTACAATTCTAAGTGTCATCAAAACAGAATATGGCTCACATGGGGTTGACCTAAGCATTCGTGTACATTCGCGGATAGCCAATGGGATGCTTAGCTAAGCATTCACGTAAATTCGTGGATAGCGACTGGGGGTGCCGCTTGTGACATGTCACGTTACGACAGCAAAGCCATTGAGAACATTAATCACGAGACATGCGCGGCAGTCACGTATATCGGATTTAGACCAATCAAATTGTTGCAGACAGATGGAGAGGGACTCTTTCATGGTTTGAGCTAAGGCCTTATGGCCATTTATTTTGGACTTAAAGGTGAGTGGAAATCTAATACAGAGAGCTTTGGGTGTAACAAATATACCAATTGTAGGTCCTCGGTACGCTCTACAAAACTTTTATCTAAGTTCAAAGCCCATTACAAAGTGAGACACTCCCTCTAATTGTTGTACTTGAAACAACATGAATTTGGACGCCCTATTTGCATCGTTGAGTGTTGGTTAGAACTGTAGAGAAGCAAACATGTTTACATTATTTCGTGGCAGTCACAGATTTCGGTTTAGACGAAGCAACTTGATGCAACCAGATGGAGAGGGACTCCTTCATGGTTTGGATCAAGGATTCAAGGCTCTTTATTTTGAACGTTAAGGGTGCGGAAATCTAATAGGGAGCTTTGGGTGAAATAAAATATGCCGACAGTGGTTTCTCGACAAACTTTACACCACTTCTATCTCAGTTAAAAACCCATTACCAAGTGGGACTTTCCCTTTAAAGTGTTATGCTAAAAGGATTCTGAATTTGCGCGCCCTGTTTTCATGGCTGAGCAGGGGTTAGGATCTCCGGAGAGCCAAACATGTTAGCGTTGATTATGACGCTTTATGGGGACGCCGGATGACAGCACGACAGTGCCTCTGGTGCTCACCCTGAAGGCGGGGGGACAATATTTCGGGTGATGCTGAGGTTGGACAAGGGGAAGGGACAGGTACCCTGCACGTTGACCCCTGCACCTGTCTGTAGATGAGGTCGGTGATTTATTCAGTTGAAATGCTTCCATACCTGGAGGTCTCAGCTCAGTCCCCGGCATTCTAGTTGGATTGCATATTTGATGGATTGAATATCCCGGATCCATGTTATAAGCGGATTCAGAATTTTTATCAGGCTAAGCAGCGGCAGATATCCCATCTCGAGGACAAACAAGTCCCAGAGCAGTACAAAGTTTCCAGATAGCCCCCTTCCCCACCCATAAGAGCCTGGGCCCCATTTCATAAAAGGTGTAACTGACGCTAATAGCAAAACGTAGCATAATGCAGCGTAGAAAGTGAATAATACACTAATCTTGTTTCATAAAAATGCAAAGTAAAATACAGCTACTTGCAAAGTCACGCTGCTCTAAACTACGCTGTACTGGAATACAGCTATAATATTCACAATCCTGTTTTATATAGCAGACAACATGTACGTTGAATATGTAAAACACTCCTGAAAAGCCATGCAAAAAGAAGCAGCGGAACTTTTTTCAGTCAATGATGCAAGACACGAAAAATATATATTTTCTTCTGAAATTTTGAATGTCAGTTAAAACTATTGTTGTGAAGGATAAAAAGAGTCAAGAATGTAAAATAAACAGGAAGGTTAGGTTAAGTTATTTCTTGCATAACTTTGAAGTAAGAATTACTGCATGTCAAACTAAGCTGATATATGAAGTTTTATGGCCATTTGATATGGCAACAAATAATTATAGCTCTTGACGCGAATGCACAGGAAAGCCGACATTAATTTTTTACTTTGACTTTCTGTCGTGATATTTATTTTGCAGTCTGGGGAGTACAGAACCCTAGATAGGCTGACACTGAGACGGTTATTTGGAGCCTATGGGAAGTACAAATTCAATTTTGTGTAGCTGTAACCAACAAGATCCGACTATCTCCATCGAGGGCTCTGGCGAAAATGATGACGTACCAAGGCACAGTCGGTTCTATACTGATTGGTAGGTTTTAGGCCGCGATCGTTTTTGCGGAATACCTCCCAAGTGATGTTTCCTGCCGACACCATTGTTGCCTCGCCTGCTGTGTTTTAACTGGATGCATGAGCTGGCGTTGAAAAATACTTAATCAGGTCCAAAATTTACAAGCAATTGAGAAAAGACACAGAAAACCATCGGGATCAGTGATAAGTTTTTCCATAATTTTCCAAATTGACGTCTCATCCAGTTCACAGGGGCCCACACTTAAAGAGCTCGTCAAAATACATTACTAGAGACGAAACCTTTGTGAGAGAGTAATCATTTTTAAGGTATTTCTTTAAAAAAACTGAGACTTAAACCTACCAATCAGTGTGGAAACGGCTGCCCAGATCACCCACGGTTATCAGACACACCTTAATCCCAGTAGATCACAATTGTGCAGCAACAACACGGTAACTACCAACCGCTCACAGCTAAGATAGCAAGCAAACTCACAAAGCGGGTGTTGTCAAAAATATGTCGCATATTTATTGCGTTTGCTGCTAGCGTGCCTTCTTGCTCGGTATTTTAAAAGTTGTTAGAAATGTTTTCGGGATATTAGTCTGGGTTATTTGATGAAAGTTTAAACTTCCGAATATTTCAGTTTATTGATAGTCTTTTTCAACGGAATGTCGATCATGAACAGCCAGTTTTTCAAACACATGTTTTCTCACTTGAGTTCCCTTCCTACATACCTCTATTTAAATGAGTATATTACGTATTCTTGATTCTCGCTGAACCATTAAACGCCTATTCGTTAAACGGCACAAATAATGACAATAACACGTTTTTGAATTCCGCCGAACATTAAACGCCTATTCGCTAAAAGGCACAAATAATGACAATAACCCGTTCTATATACGTTTCTAGTCACAGCCCCTACTATTGATTTTATTTTTCCTGATTTTGTCAATCCTGTTGAATTCTTGTTAACAATGATAATCCTAATACTACTACAATTCTACAGCCATGACGATCCTCCTACAATGCTTCTAAACGGGGTCCCAAATTGGGTTAGTGTACGTTTCCTATCCCGATTTATATCTGCTTCCCTTATTCTATTTCTATCGCTTCCTAACAGACCTTCTTCGGATTTTTGTCTACTGCACATTTTAACATCACGAGGGTTCAGATCCTTCCGACAACTATATACATGACATGACACTGCTGATTTGAAAATTCAACAGGATTGGACATTGTGTTTTTCTAAATCAGCAGTGTCATGTCATGTATATAGTTGTCGGAAGGATCTGAACCTCGTGATGTTAAAATTGTTGCAGTAGAGCAAAATCCGTAAGAAGGTCTGTTAGGGAAGCGATAGAAATTAGAATAAGGGAAGCAGATATAAATCGGGATAGGGAAACGTTACACTTAACCCAATTTGGGACCCCGTTTTAAGCATTGTAGGAGGATCGTCATGGCTGTAGAATTGTAGTAGTATTAGGATTATCATTGTTAACAAGAATTCAACAGGATTGGACAAAATCAGGGAAAATAAAATCAATAGTAGGGCTGTGAGCTAGTGAACGTGTATATAGGAACGGGTTATTTGTCATTATTTGTGCCTTTTAGCGAATAGGCGTTTAATTGTTCGGCGGAAATTGAAAACGTGTTATTTGTCATTATTTGTGCCGTTTAACGAATAGGCGTTTATGGTTCAGCGAGAATTGCAAGAATACGTAATATACTTCATTTAAATGAGAGGTATGTGGAAGGGAACTCAGTGATGAAGATGACATTGTGTTTGAAAACTTGGCTGTTCATGATCGACATTCCGTTGAAAAGAGCTATCAATAAACTCGAAATATTCGGAAGTTTAAACTTTTCATCAAATAACCCAGACTAATATCCCGAAAACATTTCTAACTACTTGCAACAGTTTCTGGGAAAAATATGACTCTGAAAACGTATATTTTAAAAGTTGATGTGAAAGTTAACAATCAAATAAGAGAGAATTGATCCAATAAATTCTTTCAAATAATCTATTAGAAATATATATATGCCTTTTCCGATGTTAATACAACAGCTATATGTTATATTTGGAAGGGGTAACTCCATTCTGGAATAGGGCGTAATTCACGCTGCATTTCATATGTACACCGCATTCGCGTGAATGTCGCCGCTCTTTACAAAACGTGATTCTGAGTACGGCGTAACTTTGCAGGCGAATGCGGTGTAAAACACGTCACATTTCTACAACTTTTATGAAACAGGGCCCTGGATCCGATGCTTCTTCCAGACGGTGTTGCGTTTGTTTATTCTTAAAAATCCGAAATGTTGTGGGCAGGCGCGTCGCCACCGGGGGGGGTCGGGGGGCCTGCGCCCCCCCACTTTTTGGCCAAAAATTTCCTGATCTCAGTCAAAATGGGAGAAAGCCGGACATTCTTATAACCAGCCGCTGCAGAAGGCAACGAGGAGCCCAAATTCGAACAGTATTTGGTCCTAACGTGGAAAGTTTTTTGTCAGCGTCAGTTTGAAGTTTGGCTCCCCCCCCACTTTTTTGCCGGTTGCGACGCTTATGGTTGTGGGAGGGAAGCTTCTTGTTGCTACACCACACCTAGGCTGCTGAGGTTTGATTGACGCAAACTCGGGCGTCCACAAATACAGTTGAAAGGCCAACAATAAAGCTAATATTTCTTATGTGCCCGCAGCCAAAGCTCATTTTCCTTGCTAAGGCAGTGTTTTATATTACCCGTAGTATTCGGAAGCGATTCCGGAAATATTCTGCCATAATATTTAGCGTGATATTACTGCTAGCTTTCATGTCAATCAAGCCGGCTCATGTGGAACAAGTTTCATACAAAACAAAAAATAGCCCGAATCGGCCACGTAATGTGTCGTACGAAACGGCGCCGTGAAACCTCAAACACTTGGTCAAAATTTTTGACCGTCAGGTCTTCTTCATCTGCATTCCCATTTCCCCCACTTGAGGTGGTTTCATGCTGGCGATGCAGACGACCCAGTAGATGACGTTGAACGTGATGAAAATGACGGGATAGATAGTAACGGCAATCTTTTCTGACGATCGAATTTTCTCCACCACCGCCTGAAACACTTCTTTGATATTGTACCCGGTGTCAGGTTTTATCCTCCCTAGGGCGATTATTTCGTCTTCATCCACCATGTCCATGTTTTCCATTGCGGAGGAGGATTCGGAAACTGGAATTGGCAGGCGCTTGGCACGTTTTCTCTTAGCCTGACTTTTAAAAATCTCTCTCACGGTCATTCTTCTGGCTTGTCTCGTCAGCACAAAGGTATTGGCAAGGGTCCTATCATCCTCCTCATCCTCATGCTTCCTCCGGTCGTACATCTTGACGTCGATCAAGCAGTCGAAAACGGCATGGGCCGACATGAAAGTGCAGAGGCAAACCCAGTAATCGATGGCTTTAATGTAGGTGGAGATGGGAACGTACTCGGAATTTGCGGAGAACAGCGACACCATGGTCAGCATGGTTGTGATGGTCAGCAGCATCCTACCCTGAGCCATTTCGTTCGGGATCAGAAACGAGATCCAGGCCACCACCACAAACAGGCCGGATGGGATGTAGATCTGCAAGAGATAGAACATGATCTTCCTTTCGAGGATGATGTGCCACTCGATCTGAGATCGCTTCCCCATGGGTGAGTCCATTTCCTCCTGGCTCTGAGAGTCATGTATCCATGAGATCTTGTAAGAGAATTGGGCCAGATCAGTTACGCTGTAAGCCACAGGCACGTGCCTAGCCCAAGACAGGGTGACGCTACATGGACCAGAGCCGAAGCTCTGGATCGGAATTCTACAGATTTGATAATCCATGGGAAAGAAGCTCAGTTGAAATGGACAGCGAAGCTTCATGTGTACAAACTGGTGAGCCAGAACTGTGTTGTTCCGAAACAGTTTGAAAGTCAAGGCTGGTGCGAATAACACCGGGTTGACAATCTGGAGTGCAGTAGGCATGTACAGATCAGGAATCCAAATGTAATCTTTGGACGCCGCTGATACTTCAATGAATTCACTCTTATCATTGCGCTTAACCCCAGATAAACGTTGATCTTCCCAGGAGTATTTCAAGAACAGTGACACTGAGATTTGTCCCTCGGATACCGAGTTCACTCCTGAGAGGTAAATGGATATTGATACGTTAGTAGGCGGTGGAATATCCTTCCTGCAGTACAGACCCTTCAATTCAGGCCGAAGTGTTGCTTTGGTTTTGCCATCGAGTATGGTTGGCCGCCGCCGCCTCATATAGGTCTGTGGGGTGAGGCCTTGTATATAATCCATGTTTATCATGGCTCTGCTATCTTTCTGCTTATCTTTCTCTGTTATGCTTTTACCGGTTGCATTTGCAGTTGTTGTTTTCACTGTTGTTGCATGAGCAGTTTTTGTTTTCACTGTTGTTGCATGAGCAGCTGTTGTTTTCACTGTCGTTGCATTTGCAGCTGTTGCGCTTGGGTCTCCTGCTTCCGATTGCATTATCTGGATCAGGCACAACATAAACAAGAAGTATAGGAAAAAATTCATACTGTGAACTGCGAAGCACAGTAAATCGTATAAATGCTAACCACGAAAGTACAATCTTCTGTAGATCATTCAGAGGCAAATGAAGACATCTGATACTTCACTCAGATTTATTTCAATGTTTCATTTTCTCGTTTCCGGTCAACATCTTGGAGTACTCTGATCGAAACACAAGTGAAACGAGGGGCATCATCAGACAAAGACCGTTGTACAAGATCATACCTATTTCTTCTTTAAAAGTATCGTTTCCGGCCAAAGGTAAGTTGAGTTTTCTTCACCTGAATGCTACCTCTAGCTTACCGGATCAGATGTTGGCACCATCAACACTGAATTCCCGATAAACTGTTGTACCCTCAACGTGGCGTCAGAGGGAACAAAATAAATACCTTCCAGCCTACTTGAGTAACCATCTGGCGATGACATCAAGCCGCCCGAGAAGCACCGGCCAATCTCTTTTTGGATTTGACAGTCATCTTGATAAATTCTACCAATGTAACTGCTTGCTAACCATCGGCACGTGCTGCGAAACGTTCACACACCTCCAATTTCAGGAATAAGAAGAGTGGCAATACAACATTTTCACAGCCCACTCAGCCCAAATTTGCCGGAAGCCAGCGCCGAAACCATCCCTCGCCCTAGATCTTGTTCAAGAACAATATCTAGACAGCCAAAGTGGATGCCAGATCAAATAACACGCTCGCCAAACATCTAAAGAAAAGCAATGGGACTCGAAAAAACCGTGGAGGCTATTAAAAAAAATTAAGCATCGCAAGGAGGCATGAGACTAATACAGGTTAATACAAGTCACTAAATGTTATAGAAACAGATATTCCGTCCCAATATTCCTCTCTTATCTCGCTTCTCTAATGGCATCATAATGCTTGTATTATGGTGTCATGTTACGTACAAGGAAAGTCATGTTACGTACACTTTCGAGACTTCCTCCTGGCCAGAGTTCAATATGTTGAACTACACTGGTCCGTGAATAACTGATATCGAACCATTTATATACGTAGTAGGCCATGTCGTGATCACCACTTTTTCACAGGATCTTTGATTTCCGGGTGTTTTCTGATGTATTAATGGTCGCTGATCACGATTTTCTGGTCGAAAATGTCGAATTCGAAAAATATTTGCCCGCGCAAGCCGTTTGAAATTCTTCCGGTTTGCCAAAATTTCGATGTTTTCATATCTCACGGACAATAAAATGCAACTTATGTATGGATAGGGCCACAGAACTTTTAAACCATTGAATGTGAACAATTTGAAACCTTTTTTAACTCCTTAAAATATATACTTGCCTGATAAAGTACCGTGGAAAGACGGGGATGTTTGAGCTTAAAAGATGATAATAGATGGCGCGCATGACGCAGCCGTCAACCACTGTCCCGCTACGTCGCTTATGTCAAGCTATTAGCCAAAGGAGCTGGATATAGGATTTGAGTCTATTATGGATTCGATGAATGAACATTTACCTTCACAAGATGATCTAGATTTCTCTCGCTTGCAGTTTTAAATATTATTGGTAATGGTTGCTTTCAAGCAGGTACAATTAAGATCAGCCAGCCATATATAGATTAGGTATCTAAGTATGTAGTCACTGCGGATCAATTTCAAGTATAAAAATGTATGCAAGAGCCAGTCGATTATATTTAGATTAGTCTTGCTATCACTAGCAAGGAGAATACCGCATTTCGGGAAAAATGAGCTACACACACCTAGCGCCGCCGTCAAGCCATGTATGCTGCCGCTTAACCAGCTCTCGACTGGGGCTGACGTTGTTGGTCACATTATGATGCTGCAGCTTGAAGAGATGGAGGCCGAGAAGTGGACCAATTTCACGTTTCAATAGCTTGAAAATTCGAAACGACCGCTGATGAAGTTACCGAGACTTACAGAAGGCATCTGTGACAGCAAGAAACAAGTACAAAGTTCGCTGTGAAATAAGGAAGCATTTAAACCTGAAGGAAGCGATCAGAAGGCGCCTACAAAACATGAAGATATTGTAAGCATGGACAAAGCATGACAACATTGTTTGACATATAAAGCAGAGTTTTACCATCAAAGGCATCGGCAAACAGAACATTTCTGGAAGACCAGCGAGAAGCGCAGAGGTTGTATCTTTGTGGCTTGGATGCAGTCGTGACGGACCATTGGAGACGGCAGCAGCTGCGGCAAGCCACTGCTGCTGCCGCCAATAAGGTCTGATCGAGAAGCCGGCTCGTCCGCATTCGAGCACAATAATATGACAATCACCCGGACAAGTCTACAAACCACTTCCGTGTAGCATTTAAAAATAAGTTTTCCTTCCGAGATTGACTTATGCCTGCCAGAGCCTGTTCGCGTGCGGCGTCTGTCAGCAGCTGGTGTGATGCTACAAATAGGAAGCTCGCTGCTGCATATACCACCATCGGTCGCTGTCAATGGTGCCGTTGCGTTCTGACGCAGCTTCAGCTCCGTCAGAACGCAACATCCGGAGAACTCCTGGTAGCCACAACAACAGCAGCAGTGGCTTGCCGCAGCTGCTGCCGTCTCCAATGGTCCGTCACGACTGCATCCAAGCCGCCAAGATACAACCTCTGCGCTTCTCGCTGGTCTTCCAGAAATGTTCTGTTTGCCGATTCCTTTGATGGTAAAACTCTGCTTTATATGTCAAACAATGTTGTCATGCTTTGTCCATGCTTACAATATCTTCATGTTTTGTAGGCGCCTTCTGATCGCTTCCTTCAGGTTTAAATGCTTCCTTATTTCACAGCGAACTTTGTACTTGTTTCTTGCTGTCACAGATGCTCTTCTGTAAGTCTCGGAACTTCATCAGCGGTCGGTTCGAATTTTCAAGCTAACGTGAAATTGGTCCACTTCTCTGGCCTCCATCTCTTCAAGCTGTAGCATCATAATGTGACCAACAACGTCAGCCCCAGTCGAGAGCTGGTTAAGCGGCAGCATACATGGCTTGACGGCGGCGCTAGGTGTGGTGTAGCTTCATTTTTCCCGAAATGCGGTATTCTCCTTGCTAGTGATAGCAAGACTAATCTAAATATAATCGACTGGCTCTTGCATACATTTTATACTTGAAATTGATCCGCAATGACTACATACTTAGATACCTAATCTATATATGGCTGGCTGATCTTAATTGTACCTGCTTTGAAAGCAACCATTACCAAAAATATTTAAAATTGCAAGCAAGAAAAATCTAGATCATCTTGTGAGGTAAATGTTCATTCATCGAATCCATAATAGGCTCAAATCCTATATCCAGCTCCTTTGGCTAATAGCTTCTTGACATAAGCGACGTAGCGGGACAGTGGTTGACGGCTGCGTCATGCGCGCCATCTATTATCATCTTTTAAGCTCAAACATCCCCGTCTTTCCACGGTACTTATCAGGCAAGTATATATTTTAAGGAGTCAAAAAGGTTTCAAATTGTTCACATTCAATGGTTTAAAGTTCTGTGGCCCTTTCCATACATAAGTTGCATTTTATTGTCCGTGAGATATGAAAACATCGAAATTTTGGCAAACCGGAAGAATTTCAAACGGCTTGCGCGGGCAATTTTTTCGAATTCGACATTTTCGACCAGAAAATCGTGATCAGCGACCATTAATACATTAGAAAACACCCGGAAATCAAAGATCCTGTGAAAAGTGGTGATCCAGCCTAATACGTAGTTAATATACGACAGAAGATTATGTATCAAACGTAAGCATTTAAACATACATACCATGAATACATTCCACAAAATACTTAAGATGAATCCAAGCCAGCACCAATTTAACATCAGCCCTGAAAACCCTAGTTTTCACATTTCGATAATTTTCAAATCCTTCTAGAGGATCGCGAAATAGACCAGAAGACTAATCAATATCCACCCTTCTGAGGAGCCACGCCGGAAAAAACAACCATCTTCTGTTTAGACGCATATGAGCCGGTGTTTGGAGAGAGGATACCGGTCCGGAGCCTAACTGGGTCGCTCATACTCAGCGCCGGTCAGGAGAATGGACTTCTATCTCTGAACAAGTGTCTGAAAATCCTCACCCCAGCCATGATGTAATGCTAAACACATCCTCTGTATATACGCTTTCGTTGTCATTGAGCATCAAATGGGGCTTATTATAGTTCAGGGGGCTTAGGACATAAGCTGCATATCAGTGCTAAGTGGCGATTGAAATAGCGTACTGTTTCGGAAATATTGATTATAGAGAATACAAAGATGCAGTTAGTAGTACCATGCAATTTTTATTCAATTGTTAACTATAGGCCGAAATACGACAATGGGGTTCAGCATATGAGATAGTTGCGAACCGTTTTATTCTGGCCTATAGTTTGAGTTTTCTACAATACATTTTGCAATGTTGATTTTCAACATCAACTTTGTGTTATTCAATTTAGCCGTACTGTTTTCTCGCGATACACTTAGCATTATTGAAAATTGTAATTCTTTTGACGGTCTCAATTCTCCATCAGGGACCCGATCTAGGTGATCATGCCATTTTTACAAAGTATACGTTTCAGAAAAAATAGCAAAATGTTAGATAAATTTTGTGATCATGACAGTAATCAAAAACGATATCATGACAATGTGGAAGCTAAGCCATTAGCCGGACTCATGAATTTTGAAGATAGATTGGGATTCGATCGACGATTCGGATTTTTGAACTGGGTGAGCAGGAAAGACCAGAGAAATGCTGGAGCGGCCCGGGTTGACAACCTCTTGCGGAACGTTTGTGCACAACATATCTCTTCCGAAAGAGCATTGTCAATTATCGTTGTGACAAAATTGAAGACATGGGTGGATTCAGGGAGCCCCATGAGGGGCACATGATCTGGGAGAGGGCACCAGCTGAACCAGAGAGGACCTCTTTCGGGTGGCAAAACCCATCAGGTGGGTACCAGATTCTATCCCGAGGGCACTGATATTCTCATCCTGGGGAGAGGAAGGTGGGAAATGACGTTTCATGGGGGTGCCATCGACATTTCGAGAAGGCGCCGTTGCCATTTCAGGGGGCGCTGAGGGTCGATGGGGGTGGCAACTGCCCATAGATCCTAGATCCGCCTATGACCAGAGTAGCTGATGCGCAGAGGCTACTGCGGTCTCGGGTTCAACTGAATGGTAATGCATAAGATGTGTTTAAGCAAGTCACTGTATGGAGCAGATACAATTGTATGTCTCTCAGTGGCCTAAGACCCGAGCTCTTCCAAGTCCGGTGCCAAGGTCTGAGCCAGTCGGGCGCCGTGGCCGAGTGCACCATTTGGACCTCAGGTTGGGTCTCCGCTCTAAATCTAACACTGAAAACAACAGAAACACATCTAGAGAAGACGTTTGGCCCGGAAACGAGACAAACATCGTGAGAAGTCACAGTGTTTCTGGATGCGAGTCATCAGGTGCAGGAGACCAATCGCTCATCCCTCCTTCACACAGCTCCACCTGTAAGGAAATAAGGGACATACGCCAGAGGCGGGGTACTCACCGGTGTAGAGCTCCACCTGCGGGCCGAACTTGTGCCACACGTGCGGCTGCAGTGCACCGTACCCAGTCTGCAGTCCGTGGGCCAGCACCTGCGCCACGGCAGCGCAGCCGACAGTCAGCCAGCCCCAGCCCCGCTCCGGGTAGTAGTGCTGCATCAGGGTGCTGCGCTGGGTAGCAGGACCTCGCCTCTGACCTGCTGCAGAGGTAGCAGTCTGCAGCGGTGGCCGTCGCCGAGCTGCAGCCGGGGCAGCCTCGCCTCCGGTGGTGGCAGGCTCGCTGTCCACCAGGCTGGGGCCCTCGGAGGCCACCCCGGAGTCTCCGCCGGCGGCGCTGGTGGGGGCCGGAGTCCGGCGGAGCTCAGGAGCTGTGCGGGAGCGGGCCAGGCGACCTGGCTGCAGCAGCAGCGGCTCATGCTGCTGCTGCTGCTGCAGCTGCCGTATCTCTGGCTGCTGCATCGACTGTTTTTCTTGTTCTTGTTGTTTTTCTTGTTGCTGTTTTTGTTTTTGCTGTTGCATAGGTGAAGGCGGGGTCTTCTGCTCCAGGTGGTGCAAATCTTCTTTGGAGGACATAGGTGCAGCCGTCTGCCGGCATGTGGGTATTTACTTAGTAGAAGTAGTAATTCTTTATTAGTAAATTATTAATTACTGATTTACTATTTAGCATTGTGAAGAGGGGATGGGTATATATACAAAGTTCACAGACCGACGACAGAGGCTCCACCACAGGTTTCAAGTTTGTGGATCATTTCAGAGTGTCCTCCTGCCTTTGAAAGACTTCTTCAGTGGTAGATCTAAAGCTGATTTTGTTGGGGCTATTCTTATTTCATAGGTGGATTCAGGATCTCCCATGAGGGGGTGGGGGCACATGATCGGGGAGGGGGCACCAGCTGAACCAGAGAGGTCCTCTGGTTGAACTCCTTCTTTTGAGAAAACGTTTTGGATGTTATTCGTTTAGTCAGTGGGATTTCGTCTACCATCCACAATAAATTTAAACTAAATTGGGAGACAATTTTGTCATCCTAGGGGCCTTCTTTTCTATTCCCGGGGCCACCATACAAATGTAGACCTCATGCTCCAGCCTGGGGACCTTTTACCACCCGTGGGGCATCCTCTATCATCTCCTGAGTTTCCGTTACTTTTTCAAATGCCTAAGGAACCGTCTCAGGCGCCTCTTACAACAGCCCCAGGTCCCTGCACTCACCCCCGTACTAACACCAGGGCCCCCTGTCCTGACATACAGAAGTGTCGTATATAGTTGTGGGGTCTGTCCAAAACTTGCTAGACCGAACTGTTCTGTCCTGGGTGCTCGTGATTTAATCATCGGACTTCCGTTTGCTTTTTGAGACCTGATTGGACGTTTGAGACGCACTATAAGATAACTTGAATCCCTTTTTTGTCACGGTTGGGTCTTCCAATAATTTTGAGGGTCTCCTGCTCTGGCGTGTCAATCCTTTGGAAGAATAAAGGTCGTGTTTGATCCTACCACGACAGCTCCATGGCTAGTTCTACCAAACCCTCTTAGTATCTTACGTACCTTACGTACCTTACGTCCGGAAGCGAGGACCTCGAATGTTGCTGCTGGGACCTCCTTAAGGATTGGGGACTTCCCCTCTGCCAAAGTTGGGAGGTGCGTCCTTCCCGTCCCCTCTATGACAGAGCCATTGGAATAAGATGGAGGCCTCCACGGCATTAATATTTTGAAGACAAATTGAAGCGGCCCCTGTAAAATAAGAGGTCATACGCAGAGGGGACTCGCGCTTAGAAAAGGCGAGTGTCTCCTCCCGTTGGATCACGTATGAGCGGTGGGCAGCCGGGCTAGAGCTTGTTTTAAGGATGAAGAGCACAGCGTGACTGATCAAGTAGAATAATAGAATCTACTGGTCATCGCTTGCCAGGGTGACTCGAGCAGTATACAATCAATAATGTTAATACCAATGTTTTTAAAATAATACTTATAATAGCAACGTTATATTCACAATAACTGTGTTCCGTGCAGGTTTTTTAATCTGTGGACATATGAAGCACTATATTGACCTCCACCCAGTTATAGGGCCATATGTGCCAACTGCTGTTTCTTTGCAGGTCGTTGATATTGATGTGCATAAAAAGCATGGGGAGGAAGAGTGCGTATCACTTTTAGGGGCAATTTTCTGATATCGTAAAGATTGGTAGAGCATTGTTTCCTGCGCAGCATAAATCAAACGAGGCATGGAAACCAATCCTAGGAAGTTAAGTTTTAGCTCAAAATGTTTATGACGGAAATGAGGAGGAGCAAGTCTTGACTGATACCCCCCACCCCTCCTACACACACTCTTTTTGGCTTTCCTGTGATAGCTCAGTTTTTATCTGGTTCTTGTACCTGCCCTGCTCTCGTTCTTCGCTCTGCACCAGTCATGGGCTTCCATTACTACCCAGAGAGGCTTTATTGATGTGTTTATAGGTACGAATGTGAACATATCTAACGTGTGGTCATTGAACGTTTACGCTGGGCTGTACATTGGAGCATATAAGTGGTATAATGCCGACACGGAAATATATAGAAATAATTGTGAATTTTTTGGTGAGGCCATTATCATGGGTATGGAAAAGAGTCATGAATGGCTTAAGCGTCGTCCCCGAAAAAAGAGAGGGGGCCTATCAATCTTCAATCTGCCGTGGGCAACAGGCGTTCGCGTCTGGAAACAACAGCTCATCGAAATTGGGGGTTATCTTAGCATTCTGGACTGGCTCGTTACAAACAATTCCAGTCTCTTCCCAATTAAAACCGGGAATTTTTTAATGGAAAGTGGGCCGCTGTAGGCCCCCTACTCCCCCCTCCCCGCCCCTCTATTCCGACGCACATGGGGAGTGAGGCGGTGAAGCAGTGACTTCGAATGAGGCATCAGCTCAAAAGTGTAAAAACCCGTCGCTCAAAATTTTGGCATTTTGGTCCGCTGAGGCAGAATAGATTTGAATAACTATATGGTACCAGGATTTGATGGTTTCTCTGAGCCGTGGTGAGTTCACCGAAGTGGCGGATACAAGGCAGGCTAGGGAGTTCCCCCCCCAATGAGTGCCTTTAGTAAATGTATAGCCGGAAGCTGCTCCGAGGCAATGGGAGGGGGAAGGCTCGACTCCCTAGCCCTGGTGATAACGTCCTTGGTCCACCATGGGTTGAATGGTACAATTGTTATGGATATTAAGGTTAATCCAGAGACTTACAAACTATTTTATGTTTAGCATGACTAGCTTCTATTGTGGAACCTTCAATCGCACGACAAATATACATCCGTAGCCTCCAACTATTACAAAACCTGTGAGACTGTACCACGAGAGGAGCTATCAACACACGCCAAGGTGTAGCCGTCATGCTCTAGAAGCTCACGAACACATAGAGTTAATACCAGATTATATGATTTACCAGGTATTGCCATCCTAAAAATATCACGGCGTTGTTTCTATTTGTGATAGAATTACGAGGGAAGCCAAAATGGGTCCGATTGCCTGCAGTAGAGGCTATTAACACGCGCATTGACGGGGGTCTGAGCCACCTTCGCTTTGACGGAAGGGGGCGGGTACCCGCCCCCCCTAAGATCTCGAGAACCATGGTACGTAGCGAAAAACGGTAAAGGGTGTTGGGTAGCCCCTCCACTTCTCCATCGAAAATATTTGCACCATTTTTTGTCAGGTCACATTTAAGGTCACGAGAGGTCAAAACATGCCGTCATAGGGATAACATGTAAATTAAAGTTTTCGGCCATTACATCTGAACAAGTAAAGATAGAGCAAAACGACTTGAACTGTATGAATCCTCGCAGCAAGTCGAATCGAATGATATATAATTTGACCTTGCTAGGTCAAATCAAGGATTTGGATTGACCTGAGGCCAGGTCAGGGTCATATTGTATAAAATGCATATCATTAGAACTGCAAAGACAAGGCGAGTCTAATGGAGCTAAAATTGACGCTCTATCACCATCCGTGACTGAGTCATTCAGTAAAAACCATTTTTCCCATGTATTTCCAATGGAGAGGTCATGTCTCGTACCTGACCTTAGGTCATCGATATCAAAAATACCGGAACATATCTTAGAGAACTCGGTGGGCGCATTATGTGATATGAGTTTCAATCGGATAAGTTTACCCTGCTCCGACTTATGCTATCTTAAACTTTTTTTGATGTAAGGTCACTTGACCTGTACTGGTAACCTGACCTGAGATGACCTAACCTTAAAATGTCCACAGAAGTTGTAAAAATGATGAAGGAAAAGGTATGCCAAGTACGGCGGCGCTACGCGACGCCGTTTTTCTGTTGTCTCCGAAAAACCAGAGGGGGGGCGGGTCCCACCCCCGTCAATGCGCGTGTTAATTTTCTGTCGGCTGTGACTTCTGAATGACGTCCGCTCTCAAGGCTACACAAAGATTCAATCAAACCATTTGTTTGTAATAAAGGACCTCAATATCCCCGATGTCATTCTACTGTCACCGGTAGGCGTGCCTCGTCTCTGGTAGAGATCGATTTTCGACATGCTTACACCAATCCACTGGCGGATCCAAGGGGGGCCAAGGCGGCCGTTGCCCCCTCCAAAGCCTAAAATAGTATTTGTTGTCCTCCTCCCCCAAAGTACCAAATTTTAGCCGCTTTTCTTTAAAAATAGCAAAATCTTAGTTTAGCCCCCAAACATTGGTTTGACCCCCTTCAAAAGTTACTCCTCGATCCACCGATGCACAATCCCGTAATTTCATACAAATGAAAATCAGGGAATCAAAGCACCAATCCTAGTCTTATTACAATAAATAAGGATGTTTCTGACATCAGAGTTTACATATGGTAACGCGTGGCGATTGTTCAATGGGTGCTATTGACTCTCACAAAGATAAACAAGTGACTCAACGCATTTTTGGTACAATTTGACTTGTACTAACCACACTGCTGATGCCTATCTAGAGTTAAGGCCAATAGAACAAAAACCCATATGACAGCCCTATCTGCGATAAGGGTGGTGCCGTTGAATTTTCCATAACGTAGAAAATCACAGATATCCTGGTACTCTACACTTGTAAACGCTGTTGTATTTTGCCACACCCTTCTATGCTTTTTAAGAGTACTTTAAGCAAACAAAATCTGGAAACAACGCTTGTGAAAATTGAATAGTATGATATAGTTATTTTTGTATATATATATATATTATATTATATATATATATTATATATATATATATATATATATATATATATTTGTGTGTGTGTGATTATTTCGAACCATTAGTCCTTCAGGTCTGCGCAAAATATAGATTATTACAATGCCATTATTTATTGTTTATGCCTCGAAAAAATAAATTATCCAAAACAGCACGCCCGTTTGCTTACCGAAACTTAGCGATGAACAGTCGTGGAGTAGGACCGATCCTGAACTCCTCTGTCGCTAATATCCGTTTTCATTATAAGCTCAAATCACTCTTTAAAAAAAACACGCCCAGTCACCGTACACCTTGTCATCACAGAGCACATTCACTAGGTCGCCAACTTCCATTCCCTGCGACCATGAACACTTGTCCCGCTCGCAAGTCACCGCTCACAGACCCACCATTCCGCCACCACATTTGAACGGCATCGCGCAGAAATCACAACACCGCCGCAAAACGCTCTAACCCTCTTCGTTGAGGACATTAGCAATGAACGCCCGGTTGATCAGCACCTTCACCATCCGCAGCAGGAGACTACCACGCGTGCACCCTGCCACGGGCGCTGCCGCGGCCCCTGCGGCAGTTTCGCATCCCACGCCGCGGCGCCAATCACCGCGAACTGGTGCCCGCACCGGCGCCGGGCCCGCCCCTCTGATCCCTCCGGGGTGTGAGAACGCCTGCGGCGGCCGCCCGGCCGGCGCCCTACATGTGACGCCGCCGGGTCAACAATAAGGCTTCTGGGCATCTGTCCCCTGAGTCGTGCCGCTGGGAGAGGGCGGTCAGCGCCGGATCCCCCAGGGAGGATCGGGGTGCGGTCAGAGGTCGGACGGCGTTCGTTTCCAGAGCCGTAACTTTGGGATGGAATGGTATTCACTGATGGGAAATTGGGAGTGGGTCATATGAGGCATGGGTCATATGTCCGATGTGGATCAACATCACGCAATTTTTGTTTTATTTTTTGCACTTACTGAAGGCACCGAGGAAATAAGTTCTTAACCACTGTTACGACAATGTTTTGCGATCAGTTTGAAGTCGTTCGGTGCTAAATCTTGTATACCTACTGGGCTTATAAAGCCAATGTTAATGTTATGCAATTACAACACACCACAAATTGTTGGGTTTTTGCAACACTGAGTCATCTTTTTTCTCAGCTTGTTTTGTCGCTCAGGACAAGTGAGGCTTTTTACACACGGATGCATGTTTGAGGGCAGTTTTACTGCAGTCGCACATGCTGCCGCTAGTTTCCCTCCAAAGGTCTTATAAAAACTGGGTGTTACAGCTACATGTTCTGCATCTTTGATAGATAGCACGTTGGGAGGAGGCCAGTGGCGGACGCAGGAGCGCCGTTTGGGGGCAGGGGAGAAATACTAAAACTTAGTGTTTTTTTAGGTAAATGGCCAAAACTCTGCGATTTGGGGCCATGGACCCTTGCCCCCTCCCCACCCCTGCGTTTGCCAGTGGGGGAGGCACAATTTTGATAGGTAAAACCAGAAAGCACGCTCAGTGGCGTGGCGATAGCACTCTTGTTTTTGCTGCAGATGGTACAAAGGGGAACTGTGACATGGCGCCCTCTTACCTACACGGGGATTCTAACAATAACTTTATAATATAGATCCGGGCTTTTCTATTGAGAAGGTGACATTTTGAGCACTGTTTGGGGTTGGGGTGCCTTTTTCTCAACGGTTTGATCTATCAGGGGCGGTAAATTGTATGGTGGGGCTTCAAGTTGTTCCATAACAGTTTCAGGGGTGCCAAAGTGCGGTTTGAGGGTGCCAATCAATTACTCAATGGATTTGGGAGGGGGCAGCCACCTGTCCTTAAATCTGCCTCTCCTTGTTATGGTGACTGGGGGGGAGAAGGGGCTCAAGTTCAAATAGAAGGTACGTGGAAAATCATCATACAGGGGAAAGATGAAGGGCACGGTCCCCTCACGTTCCACCGTCTATGGACATATACCTATTTGCATCCCGTCAAGTCCGTCAAGTCCACGTGTCTCTATGCAAGTCTGTAAAGAGAGGGGTCACGTAGCCCGCTCGCCTCGCGGGCGCGCCTGTCACGCCATTGGTCTGCGCCAGGCGCCCAAAAGTGCCATAAATTTGTCGGTTTTTGTTGATTTTAGTAAGTCTTCCAAAACCGAAAAGTTTTTTCGTCAAATTTGTCTGTTATATAATTATGCTAGATAATTCTGGGATTGTTCTGAACCCATACATGCCTCCCCTCCCATGGACAAAATCTTCAAAATCTGCGTCTACTGTGAGCACTTGAGATGGATCAAAGGTATCCGATAGAAAGGGCACTTTGATCAGAGGGACGCCCTTTGGGTCGAAAAGAGGCGCCATGCGGGCTAGGGGTCCCAATTTATCAGATTCTATCTACCAGAGGAGCGGTAATCTACATTGTGGGGTGCCAATACTTGTACCCTGGGATGAGGTGGGGAGGTTGGGGGCGGGGGCAGGTGCACCGGGATGGTTTCAGGGGTCGCCCGGGGCGCGGTTTGGGGTACCGTTGTGGTCGACTGGGAGGAGCATGTGCCTCCCTTGCCCCCTGTGATCCGCCTATGGTGTGGTAGCCAAGTAATGCTAAGCAATCTATACATAGGCGTAGGAATCAGGAGCTTTGGTTTTAGTAACGCTTTGATATGGCATATAGCGATGAGGTTATATGTCATGGAGCGGTAATGGGTTCTAATTAGGCTGAGGATAGGGCGGACACCTAATCCTGCCTCTGAGAGGGCCTTATACCGTGATCCTCTGCTCAATGCAAAAGTCACGTGATCTAGTCGAAGGAATGCGGCGGCCGACTGCGTTACCAAACCCCTGGGGAACTGGGGGGTTTTGGTAACTGGAAACATGTTCCCATGCTATGCTCAGATTCGTAACCATTGAGTAGTGGCTGAGTAAGCCGTCAGTCGAGTCGCAGTGACAAATGTCGCATGGATGTCAGCACACCATGCCCTGTGCTGACACAGGAGCGGATCCAGGCGGTTAGTGTGTGGGGGCAAACACTCTCAGTGGAAAAAAAGAAGAAGAAAAAACGTGAGCGGCGAGGTTGGCAGCCGACAGGATTAAAGTGGTGTAGTAAATCAAATTTCACCTTCAAAGAGGTACCTTGCCAATGGACAAAAACAACATTGAAATTATTTTTACTGACGAAAACGTCCTCCCCAAATGATCGAATATAAAACGTTAGTTTTCTTTGGGGAAAGAGATTTTCCCTCCTCTTATGAAGCGTGTTATTTGGGGGTCATGACTGGATTTCCCCTGGATATTCCCCTGCGCTGATACCTTTTTCATTTGACTAGCACGTGCCCGGCGGTACAGTATACCTACCGCGTGATCAGCAAAACTTGCGTGCGTGGCGGAACAGCATAACCGCAGGCTAGACACTGCGGCACAGCATGGTGAGCTACTCCGCTTTGAATGACCTGACCAGTGCCGGATTTAGACTGCTGCTTGGAGGGAGGGACAACAAGGCTTAATTAAAATTGACAAAAATCATTGATGTAGAAAATGTCTGAAAATAAGTGGGTCGGGGGCAAATGCCTTGCCCCGGAAACCGCCATTGGACCCGGACAGGCTGATCACTGTCTTTTACTTCCCCGGAAACCTGGTCTTCCTCACATAAGCGTTGCCACCGGACTAAAGTGAGGGGAAAACAGTCATTGTTTAACCTGCTGATAACAAGACACTGTATAAGCACTGACAAGACACTGCCGGTGTAAAACCAAGAACATGTTGGATTCGAGCTCATTGGTCCCTTCCGCACTGTTCGGTTACAAAATTTTTATTTCGTGCCAATTTAACTGTAATCGGAACATCTATCGATGAAAAGTGAGGTGATGCCCCCTGCTCCTTCCAGCCCCACCCCCCGCCTGAACTCACGCTATTCTGAAGCGTACGCTTGCTACCAAAATGCGCGTATTTACTAGTTGATTGAGAGAATGAATCAAGT
Organism: Lepas anatifera; assembly: GCA_034440635.1. Taxonomy (NCBI): domain Eukaryota; kingdom Metazoa; phylum Arthropoda; class Thecostraca; family Lepadidae; genus Lepas; species Lepas anatifera. The sequence continues at coordinate 143,375 of JAOTON010001488.1, forward strand.
CATCAACAGCTGAACCCTTAATTACTTATCACAAAACATGGCTGAGAACAAGAAGAGAGGAATCAGAAAACTCACCAGCAAGTGAAATGGGCACAAATAGAGAACTAGGGCCGAAGAAAAAAATGTTATTTCTTACGAAGAAGATGACGCGCCGCTCTCAGTGACCGATAGTCAGCTGGCTGGTCGGAGTTCGTTAGCGCCTCCCTCCCTCCACCCGTCGGCTCAGATTAGCAACCCCCTCTCAGTAATGGCCGACTAATCGGCTGCCTAAATCATAATTAGACGCAGCCCTGTACCGCCGCTTATCTGACGCTGGCGCGCCAATCGTGACGCACCGGCGGCGCATCTGACGCTGAGCTGCCACTCGGGCTGGGCTGGTTGTGGAGAGTAACGCGGCCATTAAATGCAAACTTGTGTCCATTAAGCTTTTCTTTTGGTCCGGAGCAAGTCATCTTCTAGAGAATATTCAGAATTCCCGGAATATGTTTTCCGCGTGATATGGTGTTATTTGTATTTCCACCAATATTTGATACCTGACCCAATGTCGAATTATATAAGGGGTTTCAGTGTGACGCATGCCAGGCCATTTCTTTAACATGTTAACTGGGGGGCATTTGCCCCCCCCAGTCGGCCAAAATGCCACCCCAGTGCCCGGAAATTTCCACCCCCCCCAGTGAAATAGACAGATGACTTAAAATTGACCAACTGGCCTAACGAAAAGAAGACAAAACACCACCCGATAATTATAACTTTGTTTTTTTCTGGTCCCAAATTGGCAATCCACAAAATTGTGTTAAAAAATTTCACCCGTGGCTGTCTACTCCATCGTGTGAAGACGAGACAAAGCGCATAGTTACCGGAAATCCCGGCAAAGCAGCTTCAGTATCAAGTAATCACAACGCTGGAGAAGAACGCTGGCCTACAACCAATCAAACATCCTGTTTCATCCGACATTCCATCATCCCACATCCGGAAGCCCACATCCCAGCCAGTACCGTGACATTGCATGATGCTCTCATTTCACACGCAGTTGTCAGCGCTAAGAGTTCGTTCGAGGATAAGACGGGACACGGTGTAGTCAAAGTGCGTAAGACTGGTTGCTGGTGTGGCGGTACGAAATGCTTAGCTTTTGTATTTATTATTGTGGTGGTAGCATGCATAAGCGTCGCCACCGGCAAACTTCAACCTGATGCTGGGAGCAAACTTTCCACGTTAGTACCAAAAACTTTCCGAATTTGGGCTCCTCTTTGCCTTCCGCAGCGACTGATTGTACAAATTTCCGGTTTCCTCCCATTTTTTTAATGTTATGGTTATGTGGACAAATTTATTTGATGGCCACGCGGGGTTGAAATGGCACCCCTGACTTCCTACTAGATGGGTAGTGTGCTAAAAATATTGCGTCGACTTAATGTCAAACTGTCAACAATTAGTTTTAAACAGTGATACAAGTCGCTTTTCTGCGGGTTGACGACTACCGCAAGTGGTCATTTTAGCCTCAAATCTGGCTGTGGTGGTGCTGATTTGGCTACTTTAGTGGAAATAAAATTTTGTCCCACTTTGGGCCTTTTTCTAACACGGTTTGACCTTTCCCGTCGAAAAAATCTGGCAGTCTTGGGCAGCATCTATAATCTCTAGACATGGAATAACCCAAAAATTAAGAAACATATTTTCAACACTAATGCGTCAAAGTTTTATTAAATCTCTCAAAATGGGATATTGATCCCGTCATTGGCGGACGCATAGGGGGGGCATTCTGGCCATGGCCCCTCTAAAGCGCTGGAGTGGGGCCAAACTATCTCTTGGCCCCCAAAGTCCGGATAATTTTTTTGAGAAAGGTACCTACACTAGGTCTGTCTAGCAAAAGATATTCGCTCCCCTATCCCTCCCCCAGGAGAGCAATCATGTACTCGGAGAGGTAGCTTATACTAGGTCTGTCGAGCACCCAAAATGCACGCCCCACCCCCCCCCCAGGAGAGGCAGAGATGGGTTTGCCCCCAAAACTCGGGTCTGCGTCCGCCCCTGGATCCCCTGAAGACACTATAATGGCCAGCACAAGAAATGCCCCCCCCCCACTGACTTTTCCTTAAAAAAATGCCCTGACGCATGCCCGTTTTTACGCTAACACTGCAGCTGTGTTGTTTTGCGGCGAAAAACGGCGCGCAGCGGCTAACGCTTCCAGCGACGACTGCACGCCACTTCTGTCGTGGGCGCGATGCATCAGCAAAAAGGGCTAATCTGTTTCTGGTGGGTTTTTGTGTAATGCAATTAGGGAGGAGGTACAACGCCATTAGTGGTGATGGTATTGAAGGAGGGGGAGGCTGAGCCGACAGTTAACCATTGGTCTTAAACGGACTGATGAAATAACTACGGGTGGCATCTTCTGAAAATAGTATTTCCACTCAGTGGAAATTTGCAAACGTCCGTGGTGTTTTTTTCTAATAACTTAAAATTTCGTTCACCCGCGCTGCCCCTTGAAATGGTCCGGCGCCCCCCCCTGAAAGGTCGACGGAGCCTAATAAAAGATTACCTTCCACCTCCCTGGATGCGAATCGGCGCCCTGGATTTGTTCTCGGTAGGATTTTATATGCGCTAGGAATGGGCGCCCTGGTGTGTTCTTCGCCAACAAGTTGCACCCCCTGGTCCGGATGGCGCTCTCCCGACCATGTGCCCTCCGTCCCAGTCTGAGATCCTGGGTCCACCTGTCCTGTGTTTCTAAGGAAGCTAATGATATCCCACCTCGTCAGATCAGTTGGTAGAGCGTTGGGCTCCGGTCCGCTGTTTAGGAACATGTATTGGCAGTGCGTGAGCAGGCTTGAGATCGATTCCCATGAAACGCTACGGCGCTCAGTATTTACCCGACGTAGGTCGGCTGGCAACTGACTGTTGAGAGGGTGACCTGAGTAAGGCGGCCGTCCCTGTACTTTGTGAAACGTTGAACTTTGACTTCTAGATTGACTCTTCATTGTGGGAGCTGCTCGTTCGGATGGTGGAGTCTGGGTCTCCGTGACAAGTTCATTGATGACTTCAGTGAGGCTCCGTCTCCAAAACCCAAATTTGCAGCAATATAGACGAAATTAGTTTTAAAAATAATGAAATAAACACCTCATGAGCACTCTTGATGAGGTAGCATTGATGCCAAGAGGGTTGGATATTTAGAGTACACAAATAAAAAAACAAAAAAGCATCGCCTTTACAGGAGACTTGTTCAGAACCCTAAGTTGTTTTTTGGATATGGCTTGGAAGTACTTGCTCTACTTTTGCAAATCGCAGAGTTCAACCATTGCAGACTTTTTTTATAAAAAAGAATTATTTTTGGGTTTATCGTGTGACTGAGCTATCCCATCATTTCGAAACCATGTGGGGCAAATTTTCAGTCTTAAATATAAAAACAGTTGACAAATTATATCGGTTTTACATGTTCTGCTGCGTTTCCCAGGACGCTGTTTTAATGTACCTCGTGTCCTGACCTCAGTTAACCCATACCTTTTCATGTTCTCTTGGGACCTTTAAAGGCTTTTTTGAACTCGCTTAACCTTTGATGAAATGCATGAGGGCCCATAGTCTGGTCTAGGATTGCGGATCGGGGGCGGGGGTTAGGAGCACATGGTCGGGGGCACCATCCGGACCAGGTTGTGCCACTTTTGGACGTCAAAGCCTGTCAGGTGGGTGCCAAATTCTATTGTGGGGGCGCCGACGCTCGCATCCTGGGGGAAGTGATATTTTAAGGAGGACAAAATCGGCGTTCCATGGGCCGCAGTTACCCTTTCAGAGGGCACCCTGTGTCAACCAGGGGGGGACAAGTGCCCTCCTTACCCCCTGCATCCGGCTGTAATGGGAACTGACCATTGTTCTCTACACTTATCATTTTTTGCGAAATAGCCAAAGTTAGGTACCTGAAGCAATTTGTATTTAAATTATAGAGGGAAATTCGAACTCACTGTCCAGAATGATTTTCTGGCGGTGGTGAAAATTTGACTTTTCATTCCAATTTCAGTTTTGTTTATCTTGTGGCGTGTTTTTTTAGTTTTGTCTCCCCACCTCCTGGTCAGGAAAGCGTCTCCCCCTTCCCACCTCCTGGTCAGGATGGCGTCTCCCCCACCTCCTGGTCAGGATATTATCTCCCCCTTCCCACCTCCTGGTCAGGATATTATCTCCCCCTTCCCACCTCCTGGTCAGGATGGCGTCTCCCCCACCTCCTGGTTAGGATGGCGTCTCCCCCTTCCCACCTCCTGGTCAGGATGGCGTCTCCCCCACCTCCTGGTTAGGATGGCGTCTCTCTCTTCCCACCTCCTGGTCAGGATGGCGTCTCCCCTTCCCACCTTCTGGTCAGGATGGCGTCTCCCCCCCACCCCCCACCTCCTGGTCAGGATGGCGTCTCGCCCCACCTCCTGGTCAGGATGGCGTCTGCCCCACCTCCTGGTCAGGATGGAGTCTGCCCCACCTCCTGGTCGGGATGGCGTCTCCCCCCCACTTCCTGGTCAGGATGTCATCTCCCCCTTCCCACCTGCTAATCAGGATATCATCTCCCCCTTCCCACCTCCTGGTCAGGATGGCGTCTCTCCCCACCTCCTGGTCAGGATGGCGTCTCCCCCCCACCTCCTGGTCAGGATGCCATCTCCCCTTCCCACCTCCCGGTCAGGATGGCGTCTCCCCCACCTCCTGGTTAGGATGGCGTCTCCCTCTTCCCACCCCTGGTCAGGATGGCGTCTCCCCCTCGCCATGTGTCCTCCAATCGTTCATCCTGGGTCCACTTATGTTCTAAATAATGTTTTCCGTTTAACACCCGCCCCGGTGGGCCTTCGAGCCACCTTCACCCTGGTGGGGAGGGGTTTGTCGGGTTTCAAACACCCCTCCCTTGATTTTGGCCCCTATGCAGGATAGCAATAAAGGCAAACGCTGGTGGATAGCTCATAAAAATTCATGAAGAAACTACTTGAGTCGCTTTTTGGCTCAGGGAAATATTGAGGTCATGACAGGTCAAAGAAGGTGACAGGTAGGAAAATGCTTTTTGGACTTTAGCGCCTGACAGAAGTAAGTTGGAGTCAATTGTTAGACATCATTTGCTTCCTCTTGTTACGGTAAATCGAAAGATGTATATAGTAAAACAAAAAAATGGCATGACCTAAGGTCAGAGCAAGTTCACCATTTGATCTAGCCTAGTCAATATGCATATCAATCGACGTGCAATAATAATCCAAACGTAATGGTACCAAAATAAAAGCTGTATCTTTGTTTTCTGCGGAGTTATTGACCAAGTCTGAAAACCTGCTTAAGTTGTCCTAGATGAGCTCTCAGAGGTCATAGGTCCAGACTTGCAACATGAACCTGAACATGTGCATAGAAGACTATGATTTCGAGAGTAAGGAGGCATTTTAAGCTTTACCCTAAGTCATCTATATAAAAATATCTGAACATATTTCGCAGTACTTGGTGTGCACATTATGTGATGAGTTTCAATTGAATAGATTCACCCTTTCTTACTTATGCTATCTTAAATTTTCTTAGAGGTGAGATCACTTGACCTGCATTGGTAGCCCTACCTGAAATGACTCAACTTTAAAACGTTGGGAAAGTTGCAGAATTGATCAAGAATAAAGCGTACCAGTACGGCGGCGCTTCGCGCCGCCTTTTTTGGTACCACTGAAAAATCCCGAGATGGGGTTAAGCACCCCCCACCCACCGAGCCGTTGGTTAAATTTTGTGTGTTGAGAGCAACAGGAAAGTTTATTAAGACCAAAACATCGCAGAGGTATGTATCTCTCCCAAACCTCCCGATTTCTGCAGATTTTCTAAAAAAAGACATGTTCGCTCTCACGATTGTTGGTCCGTTACCCCCCCCTCCCCTCCTCCCTAAAAACGACTCGTGTAGATCACTGGACATCAGCACTGGGAAAACTTTGAAGGGGTTGGAGAAAGTTGATCGTATCAAGTTGATACGATCAACTTCTCCCAAGTAGCCTATTTCTGGTTTCCCTTCATTTTAGTTTTAACCGAGTAACATCAGGGGATTCATTCAGGGGCGGAACCTTACTTCTGTCGATGCAGGCGTGGGTCCAGGATTTCAGGATTTGTCTTTTCCCAGCCACCGTTTTACATTCCCAGTATTCTCCCTATGCGTCCCCTGCGGCGTCCCCAGCTCTAACCCGAACGCTGTTTCCCACTCGTCCTCTCGAAATGGGACAGGTCTGTCCCCGGGATCCAATATCACGCCCTGTGACCGGCCTAAACATAGCTCTTCCCAAAGTTTACTGAACAATGTTAGTTTTGAAATTGCGCCCTGGATACATTGAACTCCTTTCTTCCTCTACGCCCTGCTGTGTAGCTCATGGGACTAGATATAGTGCTTCTGAACTTGTATCAGAACTTCAGTGAACTATCAGTGAACTTGAAATCAGAGGCGTCCGCGTCTCGACCGGAAAGATGAGGGGGGCCAGTAAATATTCAAACTGCTGCTGGCAAGAAACTTCTCTAGAACTAAAAGCTCATAAGATGAGGACTCATTGCTGCATTCCGCACTGGCTGGCTGTTATAGGAACCGCCCATAAATTACGTAACGCATGTTTTATTCCCCATCCCACGTAACGCTGTTTGACGCCCCGTTGTAACGTTTGATAACGCTGTGGCTCACTCCCCGCCCCCTTGGTGTTATGTAATTAATGGACGATCCATTACGCAATCGTCTGATTTCTTCTCAAATTGGCCGAAGTATATTTATACAATATCCTATACGACTCCTATATAATATCCTATATAATACCCTATAGGACTGAGCAACCGTAGCTGCCGCCCCGGTAGCTCAGTTGGTAGAGCGTTGGACTCCGGCCCGCTGCCCAGAAGCATGCAGTGGCAGTGCATGTCCAGGCTTGGGATCGGTTCCCCTGAGACGCTCCGGCGCTCAATAGTTTACCCGACGTACAGGTCGGCTGGTAACTGACTGGTGAGAGGGTGACCTGAGCGGGGCGGCCGTCCGTGTGCTTTGTGGGACGTGAAACTTTGGCTTCTAAACCAACCCTTCATTGTAGGAGCTGCTCGTTCGGCGGGTGGGGTCGGGGTCTCCGTGACAAGTCCATTGATGACTTTAGTGAGACTCTGACTCCAACCGTCGAACTGAGAACAACTTGGACAAAATTTATATAAAAACATTCTCATGTCAAAAGTTTAATGCTTGGTCCCCTACCCCGAGGCTTAGGACTGGAATCGTACACAGCGTTCGGCACGTGTCCAGCCCTCCAGAATGACTTCCAGCTAAATTTTGTTCAGCCTTCACTGCCGCTGTTTTATACATGAGGAATCTCAGCATGAATATTTCTCACGTGCAGTATTGTAGTACGGCGATCCCGTTACGCGATATTTTGTCCTGGAAATTTGTCGTTGTAGGCCAATGTGCGCCCGCCGACCGCTGCGCTGCTAGAGGCGGTCACGTGACCCGCCTCGCCCGGAAGCGGAGCCACCAGTCCGGGCGCGGGGGCGGTGGTGCGTGAACGCTCGGAGGTGTGGGGGAGGCATTGAGGATGAGTGCTGGAAGATGCGAACTTTTTAGTGGCGCTTTATGAGTTTAAGTGTGGGGCATGGACACACCACTGGAGGGTTTTGTAACACAGATGCGCTCCTTGGGACGGAACGTGCCAAGGTAAGCCACTTTTCTCATTATTCTCTAATTCCGTTTGATGGAATGTTAGATTTGTACGATGCGGTCCACTCAGCGTGCACATGCTTCTTATTTGCACTGATGCATGTGCTCAGCTGGTTGTAAACACCGCATTATTCTTACACCCTGTTTTTTCCTTACCGTGGTGTTTAAGACTGTTCTTTCCAAAGCTCATTTCGGGCCTTTGCCCAACCACGAGGCAGGGTGAACCGGAAGGCTACCTCCGCAGTGATCCTCTGGGAGGAAAATTCAGCACAAAAATTATGTCATCCAAAGCATAGGCGGATCCAGGATTACCAATGGGGGAGGGGATGGGTCACCTTCCCGGGGTGACACCATCTGGGCCAGGGGCGCCACTTTTGGCGGACAAAACCTATCAGGTGGGCGCCAAAACCTTTCCGCGGGCGCCGATTTTCGCAATCGGGGAGGGGGCGGGAAGCGCAATTTCAGGGGGCATCATCGACATTTCAGGGGCACCATCGATCGTTCAGCGGGCGCCGTGACCATTTCAGGGGGCGCCCAGAGTCGATTTGGGGGAGGGGGACCTGCCTCACTCTGCCCCCTGAATCTGGCGATCCACTGTATTGTCATTTTAATTTTCATGGGAGTACTTTAGTGAAAGTAATCTCGAGCACGCAGGGTAACCGAGGGTCGTCACACTGAAGTCGAGTGTGGTAAATAATGGCTCTCAGTTCTCACCTCCTCGCCCCCTCCCCTCAGACCTTCCTTACACCGTCCGGGTTGAAAAATAGCAATTGTTGTCAATAGTCCGGAAAAGGATGATATGGCGTTTAACCCTGACTATGGTATAGGCAGTTCGAGGGCCCCTTCACCTGCCCCCAAGGGGAAGGTTTAGGTGGGGCAGAAGCGGCAGCTGCCCCAATAGGGTGCAAATGCCCCCTCCCTCCCCTGATCGACCCTCGGCGCCCCCTGAAATGGTCATGGTGCCTCCTGAAAGGTCGATGGCGCCTCCTGAAATGTCGTCCCCCAGGATGCGAAAATCGGCGCCCACAGATAGGATTTTGCACCCACCTGACAGGTTTTTCCGTCAAAAGTAGCGTCCCCTGGTCCGGATTGTGCCCCCTGGGTAGGTCCCCCTCCCGATTGGCAATCCTGGATCAGGGGTGGACGCAGACCCGAGTTTTGGGGAGGGGCAAAACCCATATCCGCCTCTCCTCCTGGGGTGGGGGGGGGGTGGGACGTGCAATTTGGTTGCTCGACAGACCTAGTATAAGCTACCTCTCCAAGTACGTGATCGCTCTCCTGGGGAGGGGGCGCGAATATTTTTTGCTCTACAGACCTAGTGTAAACACCTTTTTTCAACAATTTCTTCAGCGTTTGGGGGCCAAAAGATAGTTTGGTCCCCGCTCCAGCGCTTTGTGGGGGGCCATTCCAGCCATGCCCCCTGCGTCCGCCAATTTCCTGGATCCGCCTTTGGACTATGGAATGACCTTACCATCGAGGAAAGAAAAGTAAAAATTCATGTCCAGCGACAGAATGGTGAGATCTTTGTGTTCTGTTATCGACCAGTTTTATAAGAAAATAACTTTCCTATTTCATCAGGAATAGCAGGTGTGTACCAAGCAGTCCCCGAATCAGTGAATATTGCACGGCCTCGGGGCAGGGCGGCGGATCCAGGGCCTCATTTCAGGGGCATTTGCTATAGGTGCATTGACGTTTTGGGGGAGGGGGAGGGGGCTTGAGCCTCTAGTCCATCTTATATTGGACACTGCCTTTAGGTATAGGTACTCGAGCACTTGAGTCATAGACAATTCCGTTATATGCAATTGTCAACATCCTCCGAGGCGCTATAACTTAAATGCATGGGTAAAGATCCTGGGGGTGAGGGGAGGGGGTGGGTTCAGCACCTTGTGGATTTTGGGTCCCCCCATGGGTTTTTGTATTGGGCTTGTATTTCCGTGCCAGCGTTAGCCCTTCCAGCATGGCTGGAAATCTCTTCTCGATCCAGGGGGGGATCCTGGGTGGGTTAACGCTGGCACGGTAATGCAAGCCCTATACAAAGCCTATGGGAAACCCAATATCCAGGGGGTCTTGACCCCCAACCCCCGGGATTTCCACGCATACCTTCCAAGACCCTCCGGATCGAGATGTGATCTACAGACTCTTTCCATTACTCTTTCCATGCGAGAAATATAGATATGTGTGAAGCGAGATAATATATTTCATACGTGCGAAATATTCCGCATAGTCCATGGTTAGGTACCGAACAATTAGAACGCACTTTACACAAATTTAAGAGTTAATCCAATGAATAGCATTTACTACCCCATTTGATCTCCACGGAAGGAGAGATCTGAACCCTATCTCCCTCCAAACATAAACACAATCCACCTTCTTCGTGTTATTTCCGAATCATTCCACAGTTAGTACACTCTCCCCTCTGCCTACACTCCCAACGCTCTCTCCCGTGCCGCGAACGCCGGATAAGTAGCAGCAAACTTCCTCCTCAGCTCTTTCTCGGGATTCTGCGGCGGCCACTGATCACTGCCATCTAGCGGTCGAACTGTAACCTCTGCATCTGGCTGCACAAACAGCACCATGGAGTGGCGCGAGTGTCGCCGCAGCCGCTCGTCGGCGGGGATCACCACTCGGTGCTTGGTGGCCCGCAGCCGGCCGGAGGACCATGTCTCCATGAGGTCGCCGATGTTGACCAGAATGGTGTCCGGCACGGGCGTGGCGTCGATCCAGGAGCCATCGTCTAGCTGAACCTGTCGCCACCGAGGAGAAACGGTCAATAGTGTTGACAGTGTGGTGTTTGAACTTGAGTGATAGACGTTTGCAATTATCATCGACAGGCTAGTGGTTCACACCAGGCGACAGGCTAGTGGTCCATAACAGGAGCCCAGTGGCGGATCCAGGGGGGCAAAAAGGCAATTGCCCCCCCCAAACGGGAAAAGCTCGGGGCAAAACTATGCTTTTGCCCACCCCCCCCAAAGCGATCGATCTCCTTTTTCCCCCGACTACTTTTAGCTTGTAAGCAAGATTTTGGTGCTTCAACTCTCAACTTCAAACAGAATTAGTGAAGTTCAGTGTAAATATTGGGGCTTGGATAGGAAAAAAAGTATCTTGAGCCCATATTTTTCACCCCGTGGCGTTTTTTTTTGCTTTTCGTCTCCCGTTCGCAAAATCCTACCGAAAAAGCATATTGTAACGCAACTTTTGCACTGCGTGACGTTTTTTTTTTTGCTTTTCGACTTTGGTTTGCCCCTCCCAAACCACCCGACTAGATCCGCCACTGCAGGAGCCAGGCTAGTGGTCCATAACAGGAGCCGGCATCAGGGGGCTAGCATGCACGTGACTAACATAGGCGAGAAAGCTCTCCCGCGCTGGTATCGGTTCCAGAACAAATACGTACCTTACTTTATTTATCACCACATTTTGTCATGCAAAAACAAATTATAATTGATATCAGTTATGTTTTCATTCGCACCCGCCCTGCTTTTAGAGGTGTCAAGTGCGTTTCGACTCCCATCCTTATTCTGCTATCCGGGGACAGACTGCAGCTTTTGGCGCCGTTTGAAGAGAATGTGGCACCTTTATAACGTGATTTTACTGAGATAGCCAAGTTGTAAGGCATGCCAAAAACCCCGGTACTCAACATATAATTTGTCTTGAAACTCAATTTCCGTGGAGAAAAGCTAAACACCTACCAGAAATTTACCCCAGATCTACCCCAGCTAGGCGGCCACAGTTGTCAGCCATTGGTGTGACGACATATGCTGACGTCACGGGGAGTAATCAGCCAATTGAAGCCCATGAAACCTATTGAATATGGTAGTAGCTGCTAGATGATGATATCCACAGGCAGATATTTTTCACCCTAGAGGAGCACTTACAAAATCAAAATATTGAGCTGAATTTACATTTTTCAGAGAAATCTTGAACGCTTCTATGATTTTCGGCTAAAAATACTCCTAATAACGCTAAATTCCTGGATTCGACCAAGCACATTCCCTTTAGGCGGCCCGCTCCCGCCGCCTCTTGCTGTGCGGTGAGGTTATACTCAGGCTCCGCTCGGCGCCTACCCACCTGTAGTCCTCCCTGGCTGTCCTGCAGCAGCAGGGTGAGGCTGCCGTAGTCGGTGTGGGCCGCACACCGCAGGGTGTCGGGCGGAGGCACCGCTGGCAGCGGCGGGTAGTGTAGCAGCCGCAGCGCGGCACAGCCGCCGCGGCGCAGCATCCGCCGGTGACTGCTGGTCAGCCGCGCTGCCGGACTGACGTCGGCTGGCGGACTGGTCCCAGCTGGTGGACTGATGTCGGCTGGTGGACTGACGTCGGTTGGTGGACTGATGTCGGCTGGTGGACTGACGTCGGCTGACGGACTGATGTCGGCTGGCGGACTGACGTCGGCTGGCGGACTGGTCCCAGCTGGCGGACCGACGTCAGTTGTTGGGATGACTTCAGGGGGTGGACTGACAATAAGTTCCGGGCTGACGTCAAATGCAGGACTCGCGTCAGCTGATGGGATGACGCTGCTCTGGTGAGCTGACGCTGATTTCTGAGAGTGTGATATCGAGGGGACTGCGGTGCCATTGCAGGGCTTGGTGCTGCTGGCTGTTGATTCAGCGGAGAGAGTGTTGTCGTCGGCGTCGTTCGATGGTGTGATTTGCGAGGTGTCCTCTCCATGCTTGTTGGGAAATTCGTGATGAGCGGTATCAGTACTTCCATTCACGGGATTTTCCCACTTTTCCGCAGGCATTCCGCCCACATCCACTTTCAGATCATTCGTTTTCTTTTGAGTTCCCTGCGAGCACTCATTCTCAGTCATTGATTGGCTCACTAGCGTCACCTTTTCCTCAGCCATCTCGGCCAGCAGCGCCATCTGCAGCGCCTCCAACAGCCGTCGGCTGAGCAGGCAGCAGGCATCTCCCTACTCGCTCCACCTGAGCCCCAAATCCCGGCGTCACCTCGTCCGGGTAGTCCTGCCGACAGAGGAGCACTTCCTTTATTCTGGCGCACGTCGGCAGCTCGTGGCAAAAATCAGGGTGCCAACATTGTTCCCAGAACCCGATCGTAACAGCTAAAACATCGAACGGGAGATAACTTTGTTTTTCGATATCAAGCCTGAAGAGAAATACACTATTTGAGCCTCAATCTCTGTTGTAGCAGAAAAGGGGCCAGCCAACTGCATTTTCAAAAAGATAATTGCTTAAACGCTGTAAAATGCATACTCTCAGTCCGTCCACAAACTCATGCACATCCTGAAGTGCACGAGTTTCAGGACTTTGTCGCCGTTAACCCGCGCCCAACCGGGGGTCCGGCGCCACCTTCGCCCCACCGGGGGGCCATCGATGCCCCCTCTAACTCCGAAAATATGGGCGTTAGCGAAAATCTGCGAAGTGCAATAGAAAGCTCGCGTGAATTCAGTAAGAAATTACTTCGCATGTTTTAGTGCTCAGGTCAATGGCTTGACCTCCAGAGGTCAAATTAGGTCAAGATCGGCTATTTTCACTCAAATATGCAATGATTAAGCAAACTGATCATAACTCTTATGTCATTAGAGCTATTGAGGCCTGGTAAAGTTCATTTGATAGCAAATTGCCAGTACTTTTTCCGCTATGTGGAACGTAAAGACCTCCCGCCAGTGGTTTGACCTCCAGAGGTCACCTCGTGACCTAATATGACCTGAGATCACGAAAGGTCACAAAGTGACCTTGCCGTATATCAAATGAAAGCCAGTGACACGACAAACACGATGGTGTTTGTTTCACCGCTCTAGCTTAATTAGGTCAAAAGTTATTGTCAAAATACTGTTTTTGACCTCTGGTGACCTTGGATGACCTTGGAAAAGTCAAAGGGTAAATATGACCCCTGGGATCCGTGAAAGTGTGTCCAAAAACGCTGTTCTGAGCAGTCTGAGTATTTGTAATCATTTTTGTGGCTTTTATATCATGAAATAGCTTTTCCCCATGCTTTTCCAATGGGAGAGGTCGCCTCGTGACCTGACCTCAGGGCACGAAATCGAAAAATCCCGGATATACACCTTGTAGACCCTGGAGGGGTCATGAAGTGTAGGAAGTTTCAAATCGATCGACTTTGAAATGTAGCTCTTACAGAGCTCTAAAGTTGAAGCGAGGTGACCTTGGTTGACCTCGTCTGGTGACCTGACCTTGGGTGACCCGGGGTAAAAATTTCAGGAATGATGGGAAAATGATGCAGTGAGAGGTAGAGCCCTCAACTGTGGTGCTGCGCCTCGTCGTTTTTCTGCTATCCCGGAAAACCTTAGGAGGGGCCATCGATGCCCCCCTGGTGGGGCGAGGGTTAAGAAGGGCTACGCCCGGACCCCTGCAAACACATTGGACTTTGGTCACTGCTTCAAACTTGAGCCGCGTCGTCCGAGTAAAACTCAGGAGGGGTCCAACCGGGTCATGGTCTCCGGAAAGTGGTTAAATTGGACTAATCGGCAGCCGATTTGGGTCAATTTACCATTTTCTTTAGCAAAACACCGTTTTCACGATTTTGCCAGCGCCCCCTCCCCTCCTCCCGTTTAGTGCCACACGTTTAGTGAAGATCCACATCATCTGCCAGTTGCCTCGTCCCTCAGTGAATGGGCAACACTAACCATCGCGAAACGAAACATCACGATCAACAACACGCCTTTTCTCTCGTCTCACCTCGCCGAAGATTTGGAAGTCGTAGCACTCCTTGTAATCCAGCACGTTCTCGGCGGACAGCAGTCGACCGGTGTACTCGCCGCCTATGGGCGTGTACCCGTTGTACCCCGTCTTCACAAACCTCTCGTACCGCATCTTCTGGTCCTGACTGAGCGAGAAGAACCTTCGCGAGGTGTCGAACGTTTCCTTCTGCAGGGTTTCGGTCAGGCCGTGGTGACGTAGGTAGGCGAAGCCGGTCCGTCTGAAGGCGACCATCATCTCCTTGCCGACTTGCAGCAAGGCCTCAGCTGAAGTGGCGTCCTCCTCCAGGCCTGGGGATGAGGGGACATGCAGCTCTCAAGTCTCAGGAGTTGTGTTGGGCAGTCGTGGCATAGATAAGAGGATCGGGGGGGTCAGTCTTCCTCAAATTGGTCTTCAGGGCGCTTCAGCGCCAGCTATTACGAATGAGGTTGCTTGAAATCTCAAGGGGACTTACGGTGGCTCAACCTGAACATCAAGGGAGGTGACCCTTCCTGAACTACTTTATTTCGAAATCTTTATGGTTTGAAATGATGGAAATTTAGTTGATGAGTTGCTCCCGACTGCGTCATAGGACTGTGTGTAGTTGCTAATTCCGCGTGTAAGAGTGCTTACTGGGAATGTCCGTAGCCATTTTACCGAATCCATAATCGGCACCCCCTCAACCCCAAAGGTTGGATCGGACCCTCCTGAAATGGGCACGACATGCCCTAAAAAGGGTGATGGTAACCCCTAACATGCCGTTTCCCACCCCTATTCCCATGGATGCAACTATCTGATAAGATTTGGCGCCCCCTTGATAGGCTCTGACGACAAAAACTGGTGCCATGCCCCCCCCTCCGATTGGCAATCCTGGATCCGCCGCTGGTGTTGGGTGTCATGAATTGAAATATTATACAAATATATATTTTACAGCATGCCTTTGGACAAGGAACCAAGGGCCTCACTACTTCCTCAATGAATCAAACTGGAGGGAAGAGACTAAGATTTTTCATAAAGTAGGAATCACAATATTCAAAAGACTATCATTCTGACATCGTATGATGGGATCCTGGTTATAGATCACATTCTAGAACATTATGTCCGAGATAATCCAGCTCTTCTTGTAGAAATCATTTCCCGTGTTGCATTTCCGGATAGGGTTGGCGTGCTGGGATCACAGCACACCTGTGAATATAATTAGCTAGAGAAGAGGCCGGCACATGCCTGTTGTAAACACCGGCTCGGGTCTATCTGGCTCCAGGGGACAAGGCCGCATTGCTGGTGTGAGGTGTGTCGGGTTTCCAGGAAGGACCGCCGACCTTCGTACAGCCGGTGTCGTCTTCCCACTGTGGCTCCGTCTGTCTCTCCCCGCCGGCAGCTTGTTGTTAAATCGATGCTGCCTCGGCCGGCTTTCGCTGCATGCCCTCAAGGCATCTAATGGCTGAGCTCATTGTTAAATCAATGGGGGCACCTGCTTTGTTTTAATTGAATGTTTCTCTTGCGCACTAGAATATATTTCGTGTTAGCTGGCCCTCTACAGGAGCATTTGAAAATTGATTAACCAACAACATAAAACCGGAAATATTTAACATTACACAGGTATTGTTAACTGGAGGGAAATGGTATAAGTATTTGGTTGTTTTCAATCCAGGGTGGTCCGTTAGTTCATGGGGTGAAGTAATGCCGGCTTTTCAGGAGCCTTCTTTTCTCAAGTAAAGCCCCCTGACCTTGACAACCCGTTGCAATGACGACCCACGTCAGGGTGTTCTGGTAAGCCCACCTGAGATCTCAGCAACCAAGAGACTTAGAAAAATTCCGTTGGGGGGGTGGATGGGACTATAGTCACTGGCGGTGGAACTAGGGGGCACCGGGGCACGGTGCCCCTCACCTAAAGTTAGAAATTTTAACACTAACCCTATGGCGTTGACAGGAAAGAAATGGGTTGAAAAGCCCACGGTGTCCCCCTTAAATTCGGACGTTCCGCCGTCACTGGCTATGTCGATCTATATAATGGCTAATTTTGATTGACTAAGGTCAATGTCTTCAAGGTCAAATGAGGTCATAAATTTCAAATATTGGCCATGCTGGGGACCGATCAGGAAATTCCGTGAGTATGCGGGGAAATGACAGGAATAAACTAAACGGGACCAGGGTCTTAGAAGAAAGGTCTCAAAGAATCTTTAACACAATTTTGGGGTCAGTGTCATTAACCTATGCGGTTACAATATGGTGAACTACCTATGATACACAGTATAACTAGCACTATAGCAACTGTTTGGCGGGTAAGGAGGATTGACCTTTACCCATGAACTTTGACCTTGACCTTTCCATTGATTTATCCTAACTATGACGTCAAAGCATAATATAAGTCAGACCGGGTAACGACATGTGACCGGAAACACTGGGATCAATGACCTTGAAAGCTCTGATGTGACCTTGACCTGTCACCTAGAGCTTGACCTTCACATGAGGTGACCTTGACATATCATCCCGTTTTTATGATGTTGTGACGTCACCACAAGGTCTCCAATGCAAGTGAACTGGGCCGACCGCGCGATTGTGGCAATTTCAAAGCACAGGTCTGACTTTGAAAGTCTATAAATAAATAAATAAAAATCAACCTATTTTAAAAATTGTTTCACCAATCGACGTGCCGTTTAATTCTTACAAATGCGACCCAAGTATCGTTTATCGGCTACAAGCGGTTCTCCGGGCACTTCAGAAAAATATGTGGGGGGCCCGAGGCGCTCTGCAGTGCGTGTATGAAGGGTTCAGGGGAGGTTGTTCTACTCACCAATAGGCGCGATGTCGACGATGTGAATGGTCGTCATATTTGGCGTCTGGTTCAGCTACGTTCGTAAATACTCCAGAATAGGTCCAGAATACAGCTCGGTCACGCGCCTGAGTAAGAAGCTCGTGTTAGGTGTGGTTTCGGAACAATTTCAACTTGAGTTAGTCTACACAGAAGCCCAGTGCACGCGCATTTAATCAGCACACACAGTGACCACAGTGGTTCCCTGTTTTCATTTCTACAAAACAACAGGACAGGACATTTGCGGATCCAGGAGCAGCTTTTGGAGGGGGCTAAACCAGCCTTTGGGGGCTAAATCGAGAAAAAATCGTCAAATCATAGTAGTTATTTTAGGGGGCAACAAATACTATTTTAGGCTTTGATGGGGCCCCGACTCCCTTGGCCCCCCTCGGATCCGCAAGTGGGACAGGTACAGGTATAGGATGGGACCGGTATAGGTATGTTATACATTCGTAGTTCAAAAATAATTTTTTTCGCGCGATATATCCTTAGCCACTGAAGCGGCCTAAAACACCAAAGCGCACTTGAACTACCGAGCGGTCTCGAAGCGTGCGTCCGCGAAGTCTACTTACTCTATTGCCTTGAGTCTACCGCTAACTTAGAAGAAAGTTCATATCACCTGGCCCGACCCAACCGTACAAGCGCTTTTTGTGAGTTTATAACTGTAAGTAGCGGTCGTAAGGAAATGAATTTGCTCCTGGATCCGCTAATGACATGGCGGATCTACTCGGTAGGTTTGGAGGAGAAAATCAAAGTCGAAAAGCCAAAAAACGTCTCAGAGTGAAAGCTGTGGCCACAAGAAACTTGTTGTTTCCTATACGGGAATTATTCACTCAAGGACGATTTCTAATATCAAGAGGGTCAAGGTTCAATGTTTACACTGAAATTAATACGTTCTCGGAAGGTCTGCTGCAGATGTGGTGCCGGAAATCGCAGTGTTGTGGGAATGACCTAGGACCCTAAAAAGATGCTAGACCAGGAGACGGTAAAAGCGCTAGAAGACTTAAAACCCACCCGTCGGCAAAAACGGCCAGAAAAAAACTAAAATTAAAAATCAATAACACGAAGGCAGCCTAAAAAGCCAAAAAGCCTAAGTTCAGAAACTAAAACGTCTAAGCCCTAAAATGTCCAAAAAGGCTAAGACAAGGTAAAGATAAAGATAACTCACGCTTTTTATCTTCATTTTTACCCTGTCTTGCCTTTTTAGACTTTTTATGGGTTAGACGTTTTAGTTTCTGGACTTTGGCTCTTTTACTTTTTAGGCTACCTTTGTATTATGATTTTAGATTTTAAGCTTGTTTGGCCTTTTCTCCGACGGGTGGGATCTAAGCCTTTTGGCGTTTTTACCGTCTTCTGTTTAATCATTAGCCTGGTCCGGATTTAGGTTTTTTTCTTCAGAAAGTAACGGATCGTTGTTCATTAGATGCATTTTTTGGTGCTGATTACGATGCGCTCATCAGAAATGCAATTTTCGAAAAACTTTTGGTGGCCCACTCGAGTTGAAGGTTTTGCATTTTGCCCAATTTTCCACTTTTTGGCTCACCATCAACCCATATTACCAACGAGGTGGAAAAAATTGCGCTGGGCTGGTAGTTTGGTTCATTGGTGTTCCATTCGCTTTGTTTTTGTTGTTATAACTTGCACACATAACCGTTATTTTTTGCTTATCATATCCGCTTTTAGTTGACCTTGCACTGGCTCTCCATAGATGGCGCTAGCGGCGTGTCTTGGTAAGTGAATACTGATTCCCTCGGGGACTGGGAATGTGAACAGCAACGTGAAAGGTGAGAAACAATTGCGAATTGGATTGTATAAACGCACTTAAAGAGCTGTTTTCAAGCAGCACTGAAGCTGTTAACACTGGTTCTCAGGTATTTTAAGCATGCCATGTCCAAATATGCTGCTGCTGCTGAAGTCCCGACCATAACCCTTTACCAATAGACGCAGGAACCGTGGGGGCTGTGGTGGTGGCTGTTGCACCCAACTTTCAGAGTGTGGCAGCAGCTCTAACCCCGTCCCCAGTTTGAGCCGATTCTGAAACTTCTCTATTAACATTTAAGTGATATGCCTAATCACCCCCGGCCATACCAACGCGGAAGCCCCTTCCTCCAGCCTACACCTTTCCTCCGACTAAAATGGTCTCTCCACCTATGCCTTCACCGACTGAATGCTTCCGTATTTGCGCCAAAAAGACTCTGCAGCAACCCTACTTTGACTGAAGTGCGAGGGTATCAGTTTTGAGGCTAGTGACCTCTAGCCCAGTCTCCTCTGACATATTTAGAGGTCGTTGTGGCCCAGAGAAGAATTATTTCTTTTACGTAGACGGATAGGATTGATAATTTTCAACGTTGTGGTACAGCAGAAAAAATCGACCGGTTTGGCATTATGCAAACATTTTAATACAAACGTGACATTGGTCACCAGGTTTTAACCCTATTTCCGGCAGGGGGGCTAATATTGCCCCCCTTCAGGTTTTTCGAGAATATCTCCGAAACGGCTTGCGATAGAACTTTGAAACTTCCTGACTTTTCCTAAAACTAGTACAGGCAGGTTTTCTGAAATTTTCAAGATTATATATTTACCAGGGGCGGAGCTATGGCTGGGTTTTTGGGGAGGTTCTATCCACAAACCAAGTATTATCGTATGCGATGGGTTTTTTTGTAAAAGGAAGCCGTCTCTGCTGATCCTGATACCAGTTATATGGTTTTATTATATCATTTTTTATGTGAGATGATAGTGCATTCACAATTGTCACTATTTGTATTCATCAGGGGCGGTTACAGCAGTTCAAAATGGGGGGAATGTTATCAAGAAGGACTAAACGTTAGTAAGTGAGAAGACTGCTTACAGCCGTGTCA
Organism: Lepas anatifera; assembly: GCA_034440635.1. Lineage (NCBI taxonomy): Eukaryota > Metazoa > Arthropoda > Thecostraca > Lepadidae > Lepas > Lepas anatifera. The sequence continues at coordinate 163,327 of JAOTON010001488.1, forward strand.
GGGCGAATACAATTGGGTATATGAAAATTCAAAATAGTTGTAACCCAATTCTAGATTACCAGAGGCGTGTCCAGTCACTACACATTTTCAAAATGTATATTCCCAGCCAGTATCACCGCCGCGACTCAATATCGTTGTATATTGAAAATGTGTTTCCAATCACCCCACCCCCACGACGAGTCCTTGATCCGCCTATGTCACCCCTTTCCCAGAGCTACTATGGGAGGGTAAAAATTATCAGAAATTAAATTTCAACTAGTCGAGGGACTAATATACTCATGCATACCATTCGCATATTGTTGGTATGTATTTTACCCCACTGTTTTACCTTACTGCATCCGCCCCTGATGAGTTTTTCACTTTTTTTCTCATTTATTTATGTGTCAAAGATGCCAAGCAGTATATGACGGCTTCTAATCCGCGTAACAAAAACTTTTTAGGTTGTATATATTTCCCCTCATAGTCCTGGTCCTGGAACTGCCATTGAATTTCGAATTTTTGCGTAACTCGAGTATATGAAAATTTTGGGTCAATTATTTGTAAATCTGAACTAGTTTTGTGAAAATCGTACAACAGAGACAAGGGTTATGGAAAATCTAAAAAATACACAAAAATTGTATATTTTGCACGACCTTCTCCTAAAAAATAAAAATTTTGAAATTTTCTTTTTTCAAAATAAAGTTTAGCAGCAGAGGAATCTATGGCACTTTGAATTTTCAAAATCGGCCGGTTAGATTACGAGATCTTAGGGGGGGCGATATTGCCCCCCTGCCGGAAATAGGGGTAGCCGGGAGCCTGACGGAAATAGGGTTAAGGACCGAAGAAAAATATGCTGTATGAAATCCTAAAATTTCCAACGACTTCCAACGACTAGACATCCTGCACTAGTTGCATTGAATAATTCACATACCGGCATAATCCAAGTTTTACGTTATGTTCTCTTTGCAGTTTTATGTTTCCTCTGAACAAAATTCAACATGGACGGACGGTAATATTTGCAAAAAAAAGCCTGACCGTGAGTTTGGCATGTCATAGGGCACCTTGTTATGACAAGAATTGGACTCGTGGAGGAGCGGAGCAAAGATGAGTGCCATATTCTTATAAAACTATCAATAACAGGGTAACGGCTGAGATTATGGATGTATGTGCAAGCGTATCACTGCCTACACGTGCAAAACAGGCCATGCTGAAGGAACTAAGAGGGCTTTAGAAAGGATGAGAGACAAAAAAGAAGCATGTAAACAGGTTTGGCAAGCGAGCTGCTACATCAACTGCTGCGATGGATTCGCTGATTGATATCAGCAGCCGAGAACGTGAGCCTGAACTAGTAGAAGACAGTGTATCTGGCCGACCAGCCAAGTGCCAGACGTATTCAGACAGGCAGCCTCGATCAGGAAACCACAGAGCGATGGCAGAGGAGAGTTCAGCGAGCGGGTCGAGCAGTCATAAGAGGAGCAGCCGTCACCTCCCCGAGTCAACAGGCGACGGCCGAGACAGCAAACACGCCTGTGGAAACTGGTGTTTCAGGTAGCGCTATCATCTGCTAAGCTATAATGACTTGGTAATCCTGATCAAAGGGATATTATCTGTGTATGAACAATATTATTTTCAGAAACCAGTCTGCTCATAAATCCGATCAGAACACCCACAAGCTATATATTTATATATTTTTTAAACATTGTCCAAGTCGTTCACAGTCCATAACTCACAAACCATAAGGAAGGATAGACCGTAGAAGAACGACAAGTAATGCCAACCATTTTTATGTTTTATGAGTTATGGAACCGTAAGGAAGGATAGGAGAACGACAAGCAATGCGTACCATGTCTTATGGTTTATGAGCTATTGACTGTGAACGACTTGGACAGTGTTTTGAAAAATATATATATACATATAGCTTGTGGGTGTTTTGTTAGAATTGTTGAGCAGACTGGTTTTGAAAATAGCATTGCTCATACACAGATAATATCCCTTTGATCGGGATTACCGAGTCATAATAGCTTAGCAGATGATAGCATTAATGAAACACCAGTTTCCACAGGCGTGTTTGCTGTCTCGGCCGTCGCCTGTTGACTCGGGGAGGTGACGGCTGCTCCTCTCATGACTGCTCGACCCGCTCGCTGGGCTCTCCTCTGCCATCGCGCTGTGGTTTCCTGACCGAGGCTGTCTGTCTGAAGGCGTCTGGCACTTGGATGGTCGGCAAGAAACACTATCTTCTGCTAGTCCAGGCTCAAGTTCTCGGCTGCTGGTATCAAACAGCGAATCCATCGCAGCAGTTGGTATAGTAGCTCGCTTGCCAAACTTGTTTGCATACTTCTTTTTTGTACTCTTTCTTTCCAAAGCCCTCTTAGTTCCTTCAGTATGGCCTGATTTACACGTGTATGGAGTGATACGCTGGCACACACATCCATAACCCCTGCTGTTACCCTGTTCTTCCATTCTTTCATAGGAATATGACACTCATCTTTGCTCCGCTCCTCCATGAGTTCAATTCTTGTCATAAGAAGCCACCCTATGATATACAAAACTCACGGTAAGACTCCTTTATTTCTTGCAGATATAACCGTCCCTCCATTTTCAATTTCGATCAGAGAACTGAAAGGAAAAGATAACGTAAACACTTCAATTATGTCGATGATTATCGATTATCATATGATTATAGATTGTTATCCAATGCAGCTAGTGCAAGGTGCGGAAACGTTGGAAAGCTTATTTTGTGATTTCATTCAACATATTTCCTTCAGTCCTTAAAACCTGGTGACCAATGCCATGTTTGTAAAAAAAATGTTCGCACAATGCCAAACCAGTCGATTTTTTTATGCTGGACCGCAACGTTAAAAATGGTCAATTCTATCCGTATACGTAAAACATATAATTCTTCTCTGGGCCACAACGACCTCTAAATATGTCAGAGGAGACTGGGCTAGAGGTCGCTAGCCTCAAAACTGATACCCTCGCACTTCAGTCAAAGTAGGGTTGCTGCAGAGTCTTTTTGGCGCAAATACGGAAGCATTCAGTCGGTGACGGCATAGGTAGAGAGACTATTTTAGTCGGAGGAAGGGGCTTCCGCGTTGGTATGGCCGGGGGTGATTAGGCATATCACTTAAATGTTAATAGAGAAGTTCCAGACTCGGCTCAAACTGGGAGGCGGGGTTAGAGCTGCTGCCACACTCTGAAAGTTGGGTGCAACAGCCACTACCACAGCCCCCACGGTTCCTGCGTCTATTGGTAAAGGGTTATGGTCGGGACTTCAGCAGCAGCAGCATATTTGGACATGGCATGCTTAAAATACCTGAGAAACAGTGTTAACAACTTCAGTGCTGCTTGAAAACAGCTCTTTAAGTGCGTTTATACAATACAATTCGCAATTGTTTCTCACCTTTCACGTTGCTGTTCACATTCCCGGTCCCCGAGGGAATCAGTATTCACTTACCATGTCACGCCGCTAGCGCCATCTATGGAGAGCCAGTGCAAGCTCAACTAAAAGAGGATATGATAAGCAAAAAATAGCCGTTATGTGTGCAAGTTATAACAACAAAAACAAAGCGAATGGAACACCAATGAACCAGACTACCAACCCAGTGCAATTTTTTCCACCTCGTTGGTAATATGGGTTGATGGTGAGCCAAAAAGTGGAAAATTGGGCAAAATGCAAAACCTTCAACTCGAGTGGGCCACCAAAAGTTTTTTCGAAAATTGCATTTCTGATGAGCGCATCGCAATCAGCACCAAAAAATGCATCTAATGAACAACGATCCGTTACTTTCTGAAGAAAAAAACCTAAATCCGGACCAGGCTATTAATCATCTTGTTAGGGTCCTAGGTCATTCCCACAACACTCAAGACTTAAATTGACTGATTCTGCTTGAAGTTGACTCGTTCGGTTGCAGCTTCAAAACCTTCCTTATTAACTTAAAAGGAAACGGGGCAAAAATTCGAAAGCGGGGGAGGGGCAAAAACATAATTTTGGTTTTTTCGTTTGGGGGACAAATGCCTTCCTCCTGAATCCGCCGCTGCGGTGTCATGCTTCGTATCTTTCGAATAAGACGTTCGAATCGTTGTATACGCCTCTGGAATATTTTGATGCTGGTGCTACACAAAGCTCGAAGGAGACGTCAATGCATCATATACGATCAAGTCATTTGGATGATGAGACCACTGATAACCAGAATCTCTACTGTGCTTATTTAGCCCAGAATGGACCAGTGGTGGATCTAGCCAGTCGATTTGGGATAGGCAAAAAAACATCACGCAGTGCAAAACAGCGCTACAATATGACTTCCCAGTAGAATTTTGGGTGAGAAAAAAAACGAAAAAAACGTCACCGGGTGAAAAAAATAACGACTCAAAATACATTTTTCCTATCCAAGGCCCCATATTTCCACTGAACTTAACTGGTTCTGTTTGAAGTTGAGAGTTGAAGCACCAAAATGTTGCTTCCAAACTAAAAAGGAGTCAGGGAAAAAGGAGGTCGATCGCTTTGGGGGGGCAAAAACATAGTTTTGCCCCGAGTTTTCCGTTTGGGGGGGCAAATGCCTTTTTTGCCCCCCTGGATCCGCCACTGGAATGAACATTTTTCCCAGTTATATACAGCCGTGCCTTCGTTACTATGACTGAACGCACATGAACAGGTCGAGGTTGCGATAGGAAGAATTTGATCGGTGATGCTCCCTCATCCGACCATGTGCCCCCGCCCCTTTCGAAAATGCTCGATCCACCTATGATCAAGAAGAATGTCATTGTTTGCACTGCTAGCTCTGAAAATCCTTTTATTGATTACTGATTGAATATGAGCAGCGGAAAAGGGGTAAGCGAAATCATTTGAGCCGAAAAACAAGGGAATTCACATATTGATCCATCGTACAAGTTTCATATACAAGGGGAAGCCCGATCACCTTAAGATGCAGTATAATTTTGGTCATTTTTACGTCTGTAAGATCCGTTAGATCTCTCCCCATCAAACATGTTCTTTCTTTTTGCCACCACAGATCATCGTTATATTTCACGTTTGCACTCATAACGAAATTAAGTCCCCACGTGTTCATAGACAATGACTGTCCTGCTTTCAACGTTTACAACGCTGCAGCCTCAGCCTTAGAAACGGAATCTTGAAAGGAATTAAAAGACTAAATGTTAATACTAAATTATTAAAAGGAAACTGACCGACTAAATGATCATATCTTTATTATTTAGTCACCCGGGGATCCTGCCCTTAATGTAGTTCCTCCGTTGCTCATATGGCTGCCCAAGCCGTGTTTTACAACGGTTTTATATATTAAATTAGAATAAAAATTTAGCTGTAAACATAAAAAGATAGGAATAAGATAGGTGGTTAACCTGGTATCGTGTGTAAGAAATTGATTTCAGGTACGGAGTACGCAGCATAAGCGGATCCATGATTTCCGATGGAAGGCACATTATCGAGAGGCGCCATCCTCACCAGAGGGCGCCATTTTTGGGCGGCAAAACCAATCATGTGGGCGCCAAATCCTATCGCAGGGGCGCCGATACTTGTATCCTGGGGAGAAACATTTCAGGGGTGTAACCGAGCTATCAGGGGCACGCCGTAACCATTTCAGGGGGAAATGGTTAACCGGGGGAGTGCCCTCCCCCTGGATCCGCCTACGGTACGTAGTGCTACCCCGGATGACGTGGAGGCGGAAGCAATCATATTTAATGAGCAGGAAGGGCTTTGCTGTGTAAGTGAGGAAGTGACCCCGTGCAGCGACGATTATCTCTTTAGCGAAGGAACATTCCTGGTCATATTTGTTCGAAGCAGAACAAGATGGGGGATCATTGGATACGTTTGGTATGAGCGGTGAACATTATCTTACGTGGTATTTTTAGCATCAATTAAACACTCGAGAGCTATCTTCCGGATGAAGATTTAGCTTAACATGAACATGTATCTAGCGGAATCGACGGGGCTAGATACGAATCGAGCATACGAAATACTTAGTATTTTGGTGTTGGTAGTCAAGACATGTGCGGATATCTTTAAGCATTCCCTTTGCAGGTCCGCAATTAAAAATCAAATGTCATTACCGCCGGGAATATTGTTTTGCGTTTGCCAGCCGGCGCCAGTTACGTAAGCGAGAACCCAGAATGGTGAACAATGGCAGGTGTAGCTGTTTTTGAAACTCGTGCATATGCACGGGTGTTCCCGAGATCCACAAAAACAAGCGTCGGGATAAGATGGGTGGGCAGTAGACCTGTTCATATTAGACCTTTGTCTTCAAAAGTGTTCAAACTGATACTTTTCCCGTTCTCCAAGGTCTCAATGAACGGAATATAGCCTTTGTTTTGCTCTTGGGCCTTTGCTATGCCTGCCTCAAAAGCCATATAGTTTTTTTTGTTGAAGTTTTTAAAAAACACTGCTAAATTCGGGATATCTGATCATTGTTTGAATTATACCTTCCTAGAGGATGATGCTATAGCGTAAAAAATGCTGCCAAATGAAAGCTAATGCATCTTTTCTCATTCTACCCAAGTCTTAATTTTTCTGTTGGGTCATCTCAGGTTACGGAGATATTTAAGGTCACGTGACCCGACCTCAAAACCCGAAATAACGAGTTTGATGCGGTGCCAAGGGATTAAGTGTCAACCGATTAGTTTGAAACTGCTTCAGCAGCACGCAGACATCATGGGCTACACATCTGCACATAATAATAATGTTTTTTTGCCTAAGATGGGGTCAATTTTGAGGTCACCCCATTATAAGGATATGAATAAAAATGCAACAGGCCGGTTTTTAAGTCAAATATGGCATGATAAGTTCTTACTGCTTCTGCCGTATAGTCTTGATACGTGTATGGCTCTCAAGTTGATATTTTAAGCGTTTGACCTTTCAGAGGTCATCTAAGGTCACCTTGAGGTAATATATTCAAAGGGCAATAACTCATCACCAAATTGAGATAGAGCGGCCCTTTTTATTTCATACTGCGCTTGTCTTGTCACAGGGATTTGATTGAAATAACATATGACCATACCAGGTCACGGTGTAAGCTTGACTTAGGTCAAGGTCAGGTCATTTTTACTAATTGACCTTTGAAAGTCATTTTATGCATTATTCGATTCGCCACGACGAGGGGACTTCAATTATACCAAAATATATTTTCTAGCTTCATTCAGTCAGAATGTATCGGGGGAAAACTAAAAATACCCATTGTAAGCCTTTTTGGCAGTCTGTGACCTCTGTTGACCTCAATATTGACCTGAACCAAAAATTTCTCTCCGCCATGTCAACACAGTTCGTATGCCCAGCAGTCATGCAATGTTTTCACACAATTTTGTAGAAAGGGGTGGGTAAGGCTCAGAGAGCGCACTTTGCCCCTCAAAAGGCGATCTTTATCACCCAAGGCCGCTTAGTGGGCTTGCAGACTTAGTGTAAACTCATTTTTTAGAGGTGCCCCGCCCCTTGAACCCGTCTCTGATCCACGTTAAACTTACTAAAGGTAAAGACAATGGTACAATCAGCCATTCATATATTTGATTTCTTTCTACTTGACACGTCAATGGTGTACATTAGCTGTACATGAATCTTTGCACATTCACTATTAGGTGTGTGTCTTTAGATGGGACACGACAAAAATGACATAGAAGTATGATAACACTACTAACACCATCATTGTATAAGAAACTGTCACATAGGATGACACTCAACCATGTATTGTTACTTGTTCAATGTAGCTTTACGGTAACTGTCAAATTTCTTTCTGTGGTACTCTACGACTTGAAGCAAGCAGCTTCTGTTCTCGGTCGGTGGTGATGTGAGTGGCGAAGTCACTTATGAGTTTGACTCCTCTCTCAGCCACATCATTCGTCACTTTTACTTACTTCACAAACTGCTGTGCCTTCTTGTAGCTGTCATTTTCTCCCCAGGAGTCTGCAGGGGCAGTGAGTCAGTCACACTTCACCCCAAGAGCGTCAGACATGAAGTGAGACTCTGGGCCTACCAAGTCTGTGAGAAGTGTAGCCTCGTTGATGACAGGAAATACTGGCTTTCCTCTCCTGTAACTGTCAGGTTTCTCTGTCTGACAGCTTGACAGCGAGCTCCTCCTTTGCAGACTCGGTCATGATGTCATTCGAGCTGAATAAGGTGAATGTTACCAGCTCCTGGGTCAGATACCAGCGGTGTTTCGTCAATTTCTTCCAGAACAGATGTCGCTAGTTCATGATCATGCTGTTTGTATTGCAGCATGTCCTGCATCAGCTGGAGGTCATGGATCGGTGCGTCAGCAGCAGATGTTGCCGTCACCCAATTTCTTGTGTAGAACAATGCCAGGAACCTATTTATCCTCGCGAGATGGAAGATAGTGTCATTGTTGTACTTCAGTTCCTTGGAGAACAGGAACATTTTCATGGAGTAAATATTCCTGGCCATCCACCGGGCTTGGCCCAGCGGATGCCTCGTGCTGGTTTCTCACCGAGGAGGATCAGACAAAGTTCTGCGACCTCTCTATAATCTGCTCTCGGGCTTGCTTCCTCGAGGAAACTGTTCACAATTTCAACTGTTGTTGCCTTCTTCTGTTCTAGGTCTTGCTCGACTGGGTCCAGAACTCTTGGACATCCCTTATCCAACATGTCCCACTTTTCTTTCACATTGCTGAAAATTGTGTTGTCAGGACTCTTGACCTTGCTGAAGACAGCTTTCCAGGCACCTCCAACTATTACCTCAGATATGTGATGGTGACAGGCGAAGTAGAATACTTTTTTGTCCAGCTTTTCTTCAATCAACTTCGCCACACCCTTGTTGACGCCACTGTTGCTTGCTGTGGTATCAAAAACCAAGCCTACAACCTTGTCTGCGAGACCCCATGTTTCATTTAGCTCCAATGATGCATCGCACTGCTGGATTCCTGTGGAACTGTCTATGAAGGGCACACCAAGCCCTTCCTTCTTCATAATGTGGAGCGCCAGAGACGAGCACCGCAAGACTTTCAACTGGGTATGTTTCACCAAGAACATCCCTCACGAGTTTGCCATCCCATTGTAGTGTGCAGTAATCTGGCGGACTTTCCATGAAGTAATTTATGTAACTTTGGCTCAAGTTTTGGCGAATGTTTATCCTGTTTCGTCTTGTAGTGGAGGTTGATATAAAAAAGTCGTCAAGATCCGCGCCACCTGCCTATAGCAGAGCAGAGACCATGGCGTTAGTCTGGTTATCAGAGACTGATACCGATCTGCAGCGCTGCAAATTTCTTCACTAGTCATAACTGACCGTGACAAGTGTAAGGTTATTGTACTGGGTTTTGATGAACAACCTGGTATTGGCTCAGCAAATTCTGAATCCTCACTAGTTCCAGTGCCTTGGCTGTTTTCCGGGTCTTCATCAGTTGAAATTTCCCCAACTCCTGCTGCTTCAGCAGTCACTGATGATAATGATGATATGATAATGTAATATAATGATAATGATGTAATATGATATAATAATGACGATAATGATAATGTCACTAAGGATAATGACCTAGGTCAAGCTTACGCCATGACCCGGTATGGTCATATTTTATTTTAATCAAATCCCCGTGACAAGACAAGCACAATGAAATAAAAATGAGAGCTCTATCTCAATTTAGTGATGATTTATTGTCCTTTGAATATATAACTTACAGGTGACCTTAGATGACCTCTGAAAGGTCAAATGCCTAAACGAACAGCTTGAGAGCAATAAACGTATTAAGACTGTACGGCAGAAGCAGTTAGAACTTATTCATGCCATATTTTGCTTAAAAACCGGCCTGTTGCCTTTTTATTCATATCCTTATAATGGGATGACTTCAAAATTGACCCCATCTTAGGTAAAAATAATTATTATTATGCGCAGATGTGTAGCCCATGATGTATGCGTGCTGCTGAAGCAGTTTCAAACTATTCGGTTGATACTTAATCCCTTGGCACCGCATCAAACTCGTAATTTCGCGTTTTGAGGTCGGGTCACGTGACCTTAAATATCTCCGTGACCCGAGATGACCCGACAGAAAAAATTAAAAATTGGGTAGAACGAGGAAATATGCATTAGCTTTCATTTGACAGCATTTTTCACCCTATAGCATCATCCTCTAAGAAGCTATAATTCAAACAATGACCAAATATCCCGAATTTAGCAGTGTTTTTTAACAACTTCAACAAAAAAACTATATGGCTTTTGAGGCAGGCATAGCAAAGATCCAAGATCAAAATAAAGGCTATATTCCGTTCATTGAGACCTTGGAGAACGGGAAAAGTATCAGTTTGAACACTTTTGAAGACAAAGGTCTAATATGAACAGGTCTAGTGGGCAGGTCACCCGCCCGTCCTTCCACACCCACACTTTTCATTCAAATTTCAGTCAAGTCGGGAAGAAACCGGGAAATGTTGTAGCCATTCGTTGTGAAAGGCATCAATGAGCCAAAATGCGTAAGTTTTTTACTGCAGCAGGACCAGTAGGCATCTTGTTAGCAGTAGATTGAAGATTGATTGACCCCTCACTTTTTTGCCGAGTGCGACAACTATTGTCAAACATGCATAATCATTGGATTCCTCACACTCAGGAACGCGCTATGAGATGTGGAGATCCTGTGCTTTCTGTCTGCCCTATGTTTAGTACCATCTGAAAATTTCAGCTGAGCACCCGTTACGAATTTGATTGCCCCTCTGCACAGCGCACAATACCCCTACCACCACTGGTTTGCACCAACCACGTCGTCTGCAACAGCGGTGTTAAAATTATCCCACAGCCTGCACCTACACTTACACCTGAGCTCCGTATGCGAAGTGCGTACCTTTCTCTGACTGCACCCGACAGGCACCACCGCCGGCTGACAGACACCGACTGTACGAACACGAACAGGCCTGTCGACCTCTTATGAGTCCCTCCCTGCGCTCCCCTCCCCGGCGACAGCTGAGTCGCGGGGGAAGGGATGGGGGGGTAGAGGTGACGAAATCGAACGCTGGGGGGCCTGCCGCGGCGAGCGGCCGGGTCGGACCACCGGAAGGTTGGGAGACCCAGAAGGGAGAGATCGAGAATAGCCGCAGTGGAAGGCCGTGCAGATTTGGGTTTTCGCAGTGGGAGGAGGGAGGGCGGAAGAATCAGTCTTCTGAGCTGTTGGCTGCCTTCCATGCCATTGATCAGGTGCCCTGCTGATGGCTTTAACATGCGTAGTGGAGAGGGGTCTAGCGTCAATGTGCAGTGGAGGGGTCCACAATGCCCAATGAGTTCTATGCACAATGTCCACAATGCACAATGAGTTCTAAAAACCAAAAGTTGGATAAATGCCCATTTGAGGGTGCTTCGCGGCGATGGGGCTCTAGATTGTAGGTAAGTTTCATTGACCTAGGTCAATATCTTCATGTCAAACAAGGTCGTAAATGTCAAGTCTGGGCCGTGCTAGATACATATTGGGAAATCCGTGGTTATGCGGAAAACTGGGAATAAACCAAAAGCGGATTAAGGTCATATGGGGAAGGTCCCACACTATTTCTCTGAACGTTCGAGGTCAACGTGATTCAAAGTCACTGATTTATGACGTAACAATATGGTATATTACCAATGATTTACACTATAACTAGTACTATAGCAGTCTTTGGGTGGGAAATGAGGTTAACCTTTAAAAAATACCTTTGAAATTGACCTGTAACCATGACCTTGATATAAAGTAGTCTTACATATGAAGTCTTAGCATAACATACGTCAAGTTGAATGATCCCACCTGACGGGAATATTTGGGTCAATGACCTTGACCTGTGACCTTTGATCTTCATGTGACATAAGCTTGAAACATAACCCCATAAAATGATGCCATTTCGTCACCACTCACGCTAGAGTGCATGCGTACTGATGCGACCGCGCAATGAGGACATTTTTAAATATAGGGTCGTCTTTGAAAGTCTAAAAGTTGAAAAACTGTCCCAACTATTTTCAGCACTCCTTCATCAATCGATGCAATCATAAATTCCCTCAAATTTAAACGAGTAGGGTTTTCCGGCGGCGAACGATTCTCCGGGCACTTCGGAAAAATGGGTGGGGCACTTTAGGACCCCCTTCCACTGTGCGTGCCAAGCCGGACTGAAAATTGTTACTGTGAGAACTGTTCCCTCCCATGTTTTAACGTCTCGTATAGTTGCCTTTAAAGGGAATGTGGCACCTTCACAACGTGATTTTAACTGAGATAGCCAAGTTGTAAAGCAGGTCGGAAAACCCGGTACTCCATATTTCATTTGTCTTGGAACTCGATATTTCAGTAGAAAAAAGCTAAAACCTACCTGACACCAGCCCCCTCAGCCCCCGTCGCCGGCGGCCATTGTTGTGAGCTACTGGTGTGACGACATATGCTGACGTCACAATGAGCATCAGCCAATCGAAGCCCTTGAAGCGTTTCAAGTATGGTAGTGGTTGCCAGATCGTGACATCATCCATAGGCTGATATTTATTTCTTTTTCTAAAGGAGTATTTTTAAAAACCAAATATTGAGCTTATTGTACATTTTTCAGAGAAATTGTGAGTGGTTTCATTATTTTTGACTAAAAGTACGCCTAATAACACTAAATTCCAGGATTCGACCAAGGTGCCACATTCCCTTTAAGAGAAGAAACTGAGTAAAAAAATCGTGCGCACCTGTACGCTCTGGTGGCATTGCAGATATCACACGCCGTAGTAACTAAGGACAAATCTGCCGAGCAGGAGCCAGCTGGCGTCCATATGCAAATTTTAACACCTATAGCTTAGTTAAAAATGTGTAGTCACTCAGCCAGGACTGCGGGCCATGGCTAGGGAAAGTGTCATATAACACCCTTTTGCGATGAAATACCTCCAGATAGAAAAAAAAACAATCCGTCATATGAGCTCACTTGCTTCACTCCGTGGTCACGTCCAATTTCGTCTTCTTGCGTGTGCTATGGGCCTGCCTCCCTGAGGGCACTGCCTCCGTGTGCAACACTGCCTCCGTGTGCGACAATACCTCCCTGGGGGCACTGCCTCTCTGTGCAACACTGCCTTCCTGTGCAACACTGCCTTTGTGGGCACTGTCTCCCTGTGCAACACTGCCTCCGGGTGCGACAATACCTCCCTGGGGGCACTGCCTATCTGTGGGCACTGTCTCCCTGTGAGCACTGCCTCCGGGTGCGACAATACCTCCCTGGGGGCACTGCCTCCCTGTGGGAACTATCTCCCTGTGCGACACTGTCTCCCTGTGAGCACTGCCTCCGGGTGCGACAATACCTCCCTGGGGGCACTGCCTCCCTGTGGGCACTGTCTCCCTGTGCGACACTGCCTCCCTGTGAGCACTGCCTCCCTGTGCGACACCTGTTTGCAGATTGTCGAGGCTTTGAAATCGAGGGGAACGATACATGACTGATTCACTTGTAATGTAGTCGTCATTGGGGCGCATGCTTCCAGTATTGCCACGTTTCCCAGTGTTGACGTGATTTACGTGATTTGACGTGATTTACTCGCCTACTTAGTCGGTTCAACAAGAGCAGAGTGAAGGGTTTTATGATTCAGCAAGAAGCTGAGCTTAGCCATCATTCGCACACAGTTAGAGTGCTATAGCGGCTGAAACACCGATGTAAACCTTGGTGAAGATGGATTTCGCTCATTGATTTCGTTTTTCCCTATGATCCGTATCGACTTGTATGTTAACTAACCCGTTCAGTTAGGTGGGCGTTAAATGACCACAGAAGTCGAAGCGCCCTGAAATTCCAACTATGATAATGTTCAGTACGGATGACCACTGAGTTTTGAACATTTAAACAGAGAAAAGTCAGCAAAGAAAATCAGCCAGCACTATTCCCACCGATTTTTTCAGATACAAAGGGAGAAAAGCAGACACGTTCGCACTAGTTCCAAGAACAGACCGACAAACAATTTGGAACATAAGGATATATGCGATAATAAGCTCGTGAGCAAGCCAATAAGAATAAAATCGTTTATAGCCGGGACCAAGGCCTTATAACTTAACAGGTAAAATAATCCGGGCGATGTTTTTGGTTTATTGGTCAAGACGTGTGTGACGTCACTGGTTGATTTTTCGGCCGTGGCTGCTCCTGACTTTTGGCATTGCTGTCATTCGATAGCATAAGAGTAAGTTAATTTAAAGTGACTGATTTTAAAACAAAATTGTGAGTGATTAGAAGGTATCATGCACGATTATTTTGACACAAGCCGAAATAGGTACAAAATAAATGACCCGGCAAACCCCGAGATCAACGAATGAAAACCCCCGTGCAGTGGTGGATAAAAGGGACGTATTTAGGATTTAGTTACGGGGGCAATCCCGGGGGGCGCTGAACCTGAGGGGCATCACAGGGCACCAAGCTATCGAAGGACGAATTTTCTATCCAAAGGGCATCTTTTAGTTTCCTGAAGCGCCTATATCCATCTAAGGGGCGCCTATGCTGTCCAGAGCACCATCCCGAATCAAGCCACCAGAATTTATGAGTAAAAAAGCCATTCATGGTTAAGGTGAGGTAGGCTGAGGCCCCTATTCCCCCATGGGCGCCGCCGAAAGCGGGGGGACAGGGGGACGCGTCCCCCCTATTGGCCAACCAGGGGGACGTCCCCCAAAAAAATTTTGGGGTCCATCGTCATCAATGCTGTCAGATACCGAATATGCCCAAAATTTGCCTCCCCGGTCAGCACCAGCCAAGGTCCGTCCCCCCCACTGCAAAAATTCCGTGGCGGCGGCCCTGCCCCCTGAAAGAATAGATCCACTGCTGCCTTGGCGATTGTTTCTGATACTGTAAAGAGTGTCATACACGAAAAACTCGTTTATAATTTCTAAAATTTAGTACAAATAATAATTGTTGGGGTTTAACGACGCACCAACTGCCAGGGTCATACGGCGTCGCCAACTCTCACCCTGTTGGAAGGGATTTTGGGGATCAGATCGACTTATTCGGAGGCTCCGCCGGGACTTGAACCCGGAACCGGTGGTTTAGAAGACAAGGGTGCTATCCACTAAGCCACCTCATCCCCAAAATTTAGTACAAGCTACAAATGAAACATAATATTGCAAGAGCCAGCTCAGGTACCCCCAGGACCCATACCAGCTCAGGTACCCCCAGGACCCATACCAGCTCAGGTACCCCCAGGACCCATACCAGCTCAGGATACCCCCAGGACCCAGATCAGCTCTTGGGCCCTAGATCAATTTAGGGGCCTCACGTCAGCTCAGGGGGGCCAGATCGAACCAGGGGCACTAAATAAGCTAAGGAGCCCTTTATTAGCTCAGGGCTGCCTCACCAGCTCGGGGCCCCAGTCCGATCAGGATCTCCAGTGCTGCATAGGAGGCACCAGATCGGCCTATAGGGCACCAGATCACTTTACAGGACAACGGATCAGCTCGGTGGTTCTCGATCAGATCGGGGCCCAGCTTAGCTTGGGGGTACCAGATCAAATCAGGAGGCACTTAATCAACTCAGGAACCCCATACCAGCTCAAGGGCCCTTATCCGCCTTGGTGGGTCCATGAGGCAGGAGGATTATTATCCCATTAACGCTCAGAGGGTCATTTTTGTCCTCTGACTTTGACAGGCTGCAGAATCGGTACCAGTGAAGTGACCTTCATGTTTATGATATGTACGTGTGTTTCAGAGCGTGGATAAGCTGGAAAAATGCATTGGAAAATTCTAGGTTTTTATGGGACGATTTTGGTGGAACTTATTTTGGCGAGGTTTTGGTCAGCGTGAGATAGCTCGGCAAATTTTGTATCTCGCAATAACATGTGGAAAGCTGGAAAGGGTTTGCATGACTGACATTAAGCCAAGACCACTAGGAGTCAGATGGTGAAGAAGCAGTAAGATTTTCTTGAACGGCTTTGCCATGAGACATCGTAAAATATGAAGCGGACAAAAATGACCCGCTGGGCGTTGCGGACAGCTGTGGGCCGCTGAAAATGAGGAAAAGGATGTGTCCCGTCCTCCCGTCTGGTGCGTTAGGTGCACAATGTTACCTAGAGGGAAGGGAGGCATTGTGGGTGCTGCGAATGTAGGGTTGCCAGTTTAGATATTTTTCATCAAATCTGAAGATTTTTAGTGCAATGTCGATACCTTTGGAAACTTTGAAGTTCATGAAATGTTTCCTAACGTTTCGGGTTCTGTCTTGTTTTGGGAATGATTATGACATATTTTTAACGGAAACATGCAAGATGGTTCCAGTATTTTGTAAAGGCGTTATTAAATACAATTTTCAGGGGTTTTAAAAACTTATCGAAATTTTAGCACTGACTTCACTGTAAAGCTAGCCGATCCTTGTCTTTTCCCCTTGATGGATTGTGTGTAGTGGATAGAGAGGATAGGGAACAGTAGCGGATTGAGGACTTCATTGGGTGTTGGGGGGGGTAAGGGATCTAGAGCCTCCCCGCCATGGCCTCGGAACAGCCCTCAGTAATGCATTTACTATAGGCACACTGACATTTCGGTGGGGTGGGGGTTGAACCTTCCTAGCCCCCTTGTGTCCACTACTGATTGAAAGTCAATGACCAGCTGACAAAATGAGTTAGAAATTATCGCGGCCGCCACGCTGGTTTGTTTTGACAAGATGGTGTAGTGTCAAACGTTTGGAGCAGTTTGAAATGGGTAAAAGCATAGGAAGTTCTAGAACTTCTGTCTAAAACGCAACTAGCACTATTGCGGCTTGGTTCTAGTCAAGTGAAACTACCATGAGTGAACATCCCGGGGAGGAGGAGGGGTCAAGACCCGCCTGGATTTTTGTCTCCCACAGACTTTGTCTAGGGCTTGGGTTGCAGTGCTAGCGTTAAACCATCCAGAACCCCTCTTGGATTGAGAAGAAATCTCCAGCCATGGAGACATAAATATATCGAAAGCATAGTTGTTAGCAATACCACAGATCAAATGTTTTGCAGGAAAAGAAGAAAAATAAGTTGTTTTAAGTGCGCAAGATAGCGGAGCGGATCAGGTGCATATCATGACCATACCATCACAAAATACATTAGTCATGAGGATGAGAAAGGTGATGAGCTGACTCAAGATTCCTTTACTTTATAAGGTTAGTCAATTAGAGAATTTTAGGTGCCCCAGTCGACGTCATCACGTGGCAGCAAATATGGCATCATTTTTATCGCGACATAATAAACGCAAACAATACTTTTAAAAATGTATCAAATCAATCACTCTATAGGTAAGAGGGACAGTGATCGGTTGTGGGTCTATGAATCATGTATTTGTTTATATTTGTTGCAAATGTAAATCTAGGAAAAATAGATGTAAGATAAAGTGTAAAGCATACAAGAAAATTAAATAAGCATACAATTTCAGCTATATATCGATAACAAGCAATATCTCCGCGTCTCCACTAGAATTACTGGATTCAGAAATAATTCAGGTGATGTATGCAACAAGACAAATAACAATTAGTGGTACAAACCATCAGTGACTACGACAATAACATCCTGTGTGTACGAAACTGTATGTAAGTATTTAAAATGACAACCCTCTTTTCGAGTCAAGGAGTAATATTCAGATGTTACTGACCATACCTATCTCATTTTCCTTTGTGAATGAATTAAATCAGCGTTTTGCTTCTAATGATGTTCTGATTTGAAGAATCAGATTGCGGGGTCCAATACAAATATGCCTCCAGAGGTGTCGAACCTCACCAACATTGGCAAATCAGATTCTAAAAAAAACTTGTTTGTTTCAGGATTTTCTTATATCTTCCAAGCAATTATGCCTGTGAAATATATGCAAAGTAAAGTAGGATTTAGTCATGAATACATGTAGGTATGTAGAGGTTTCTAACACCTCATTCATTCAAATGAAACTCACAAAAATTTGCCATGCAACTGGAAAATAGAGCTGTGTAGCAAAATATTAACGGTAAATAAAATAGTTTCACTCAGTCCTGGCAAAACGAAAATGCAACGTATAAATATATATTCCTTGTGAGTATCCAAAATAGTCATGTTCAGTCTGCTGAAAACCTGAAATGCAGATCGAAAGCTTCTACACTTTTGACATAATTAAATGCAAGTAAGTCCCGAACAGGAAACCAAATCAAAGTAGCAATGGTGCCGACAGACTTTAAATATTATGTTCTTGTGTTTCTTGCTTTTTCAGAACCATGCCGGACTGTGTGGTTCCATGCTGCCAGAATCGCACAGGTAGAGAACTGCTCAATATCAAGTGGTTTCGGTTTCCCAAAGAGCAGGCCTTGGCACATGCATGGTGACAAGCAATAAAAAAAGATGGGTGCCAGGAAAATGTAAAAGATGCCCGTGTATGTTCTGCACATTTTGCTCCCTCAGACTTTAAGCGAAACTTACAGCATGAGCTCCTCAACCCTGGGATGCCACTGCCACTATCGGAGTGGAAGCTCAAGATCTCTGCCTGCCCCACCAGAAATATTCCTTCTGCTCATCCTTCCAGGTGTGGAAAGTCACCAAAGATTAATCACTGAATTCAAAGCAGCATTAGGCATCGTATTTTGGTATACCTTCATTTGTCCTTTTGAGTCCTGTCTAACCTGGTCTAGTTAAGAGACGTTAGTTCCCATTATTCCCCTTCGATCATGCTCGGTTACCGCGTGACAATGGGGCGCTTGCTTTTGCCATATGATTTTTGGTATTTTCTTTTTTAACTCCCCTGTTTTAATTTTTGGTGTTGGAGCATTCAAGATCCATGAAAATATCATTGGCGAGTAGTGGTGGATCCACGGATTATTATCCAATTTCTTACAAATATTATTGACAGGCGCACTGTAGGCTTTTGTTAGTTAATTATCTTTCTGCCTCCCTCACAGACGTTCAGTCTGTGCTCCTCAGACCTCAACGTCAGTTGCACAACGCTCAACGAGCTGCACTGGCTGTGTGGAACGTGATGCTCAGATCACTGTTCTTAGTCGCCGGGTCAAGGAGCTGGAACAGGAGGTGGAAGAGCTTCACAAGCAGCATGCTGGACGGGCCAGGCGCCCAGATTCCGTGCTGTCAGACAGCGTGGTGTCGCTGCCTGCGGTAAAAGCTGGCATATGCACTGTACAACAGGTTTGTTAAGGTATATCCATCTTTTGTTCAAATGGTGTTATTTTTATTTCTGATTTTATCATTCCAGTCTTATGATACCTATGCTTCCATATTGTTCTGAATTAAATCAGCATTCCTGGTAATTTGAACACTTAGAGTGAAGGACGGTGGAAGTAGAAGTTTGAAAGGTCAAATGCCAAGCCATAAGAAACTTTATGATAGCAACCGTAAAACGAGATCTGGGAACAGGAAACCTATTCACACAGGCGAAAATCCTTCTCACCGGACAACGTCCGCGTGCTTGGGATACGGAGTCGATTTATAAGGCACTCACTGTGAGGGTCCACACGTCCCGCAAGATTTACCCCTGGCTTCGGGAGACATGCCTGCCTCTGCCAACCTTGTCAACACTCAGAAAATGGCTCGCAGACTTCGAGATGGAAGAAAACTCCACGGCACCAGTTCAAAGTAGATACCACGGTAACTGCCCTTTAGCATAACACGAGCTGTAGCAGTTTAAAAAACTGATTGATTCCAAAATGATTGATTGGTGACAAAATTGTGATTGATTACATGCAAACCTAGTCCTAGAAAAATACGCCAGTTGATAACAAGTGAGGTCAGGCGTTGGAAATATACCCCCGTCCAGCCCCCCATGAAACTTGAAAGTTCAATGCCGCTATTATCCTCACAATCCCGTTCTGGAACTTGTATACTGTCACATTCTATGCAGGACACTGATAGGCTGCTAACTCTCTCGGGGTTTTATTTGTCATTTCAGAGATGTTGAAGGAACTTCTTGGCGACCTGTCTGCCCGAGACCGGCATTGCAACCTCATGATTGACGAAATGAATGTGATGAGCGTTGCATGCTATGATCAACATCGAGACCAGGTTTGCCCTTTTTGGCTGGGAGTAGATTATATTTACTGAAAATGAAAGATATATCCAATGCGACACCAGCATGGCAGGCTTTGTAAATCCTATATTAGAAGCAAGTTTACGCCAATTTACAGGTGAAAACAAGAGACAATGGCAGTGTTTGATCGGCAGCTAAAACATGTAACGGCCCTCAGTAGCTGGGACTGCTCGATGCACTTTGCGGGTGTCATTTTATGCCACATATTTGGCACTTACTGGACCCGAAGCCTACAATTGCTAGCGTTCTGCCTTGTGGTTAGCTCCAATACATACCATAGACCAAATCTAATGGAGAAACTTTTTTCCGGCTGATTATTCATGCAACACCTAATATTAAAGCGTTTTCATACATTTTCATACGTCTAAAGAAATGGATCTAATTACCTGAGTAATAGCGCTTTCCACATATGTCACTTGACAGATAGTTGGACCACACGGGCACCTCCAGCTGGTCTTGGCGTGCGGCTTATTCGTGCCCTGGAAGTTCCCGGTGCTCTATGCCTTTGACCAGCCCGCAACCAAAGATCTGGTTCAACGTGCCGTCATGTCTGTTGAGGAAGCTGGTGGCCGCGTGGTGTCGCTAGTAAGCGACATGGGTGGTACCAACATGAGGCTCTGGCGGGAGCTAGGAATCGGTCTTCACTCAGAAGTCTTCTTCCCGAACCCAGCTGATCCATCTCGGTAACGTGTATGGAAGTTGTCAGTTGACCACAGTGAATAATTAATCACAATAATTACTTTGCCGTGGATTCCCCAGATTTAACATCACAGCACATATTTTATTTTGGGGAAATTTTTCACGTGGAACAATCCGGTTGTTTCCCTCATAACAAGTCCGGGGAGGTACCTATCCCTGTAAGGTTTACTGTAGATAGTGGAAAATGATGGTGCGATGACTGACTTCATATTCCATGGAATCCGGGAGGGAGTGTTTTAAGGGACACAGGTCTTCTAAGGCATCACATCCCATGGAAACCATGATGCTTACATATATCTTCGGATTAAAACTGAACATTTCTAACAAGTTTATGTAACAAAATGGATGTTAATAGTTTTCGAGTGCTAGGCGGCGGCCACAAATACCGTGTTAAATCATTGTAGTAAGCAACACTTGTTGAGCACGATAGGCCTCCTTTCCGAGATTTAGCAGGACAGAATGCTATTGACCAGAAAGCAGTGATTTGTTCAAAGTCGAAATATCAAGGAAACTGTTGTGCCTTCAGACGGATTTGGGTGCTGGCGGACCCTCCGAATGCCTTAAAAAACCTTCGCAATCATATCCTGGACAAGGGTATCAACACACTGTCCGCCGGAAAGCTGACCAGGCCATTGATGCAGCAACTCCTTGCTGTTGACGGCAGTGCTGAGCTTCGTGTGCTCCATAAGCTGCATCCGACAACACATGTTGAGGTAAAACTCGATCGCGCGGAGAATGGACTTCTCAAGAATTTGTTTACAACTTCAAAGGGGGAGTAGGTATAGCAGCCCATGATATACAAATATATAAATATATAAAATATAAATAAATTATATATATATATATATGTATGTATGTATAGTGACACTGTTTGGAAAATATATACGGGGGTATTAGGGGTCAACAGCACCTCTATTACGGTCATTATTGAGCTCAGTGGGTATATTTAGAACATATATATGGGGTTATAAGGGGAAAATAGCAAAAACCAGCAATGGGTTTGTTCCAGGTAACGGGTCAAGCACGCCAAAGGGTTCGCCCAGCAGTGCAGCTGCTAAGTGCAACTTCCGCCCTCGCCATGGAGCGCTACCTCGGACGCACGGAGGAGGCACGCTTCCTGCGTGCCATTGACAGCGGCTTCGACGTCATGAACGCCGGCCACCCCTCTGACGTCAAGCCGCTGCGCCGCGGCTACAGAGGCTCGGAGGAGCAGGAGGAAGCACTCGCTCAGCTAGAGGCGGAGGTAGAAGGTCTGCGTGTCGAAGGTGCCAGGCATCTTTACCCCTTTCAGAAGGGGCTTCTTGTTGGCATCCACGCTGTCCGTGGTATTCTGAAGGACCTGCAGGAGTGCCTAGGGGCCGACACGTATCTTTTAACAAGGCGTCTGTCCCAGGACCGACTTGAGGCGTTCTTCAGCCTACTGCGCGGTGGCGGCGGAGCTAACACACATCCCACTCCTACCGAAGCCAAAAATCGCCTCCGACTCTTGACGCTCCTCATGATGACCCGCCGTAACGTCAACCTGCTCGGAGGATCAGAGGGCGCTGGACACGATGAGGAAGAAGGCGTAGTCGAACAGGAGCTTCAGGCACTAGAAATTCTGGAGACCGACCAGCATAACAGCGAGGAAAACGTCAACAGCGAAGATGCTGGCATCCCCGAAGCTACTGATATCTTATCAGAAGTCGGGAAAATCACTGATAAGGATAACATATACGACATACACTGCGCCGCAGATAGGGAAACAGGCGTTCCAGCGACGGAAAGTGCCTTGGGCTACCTGGCCGGTTATGTAGCCCGGAAGGGCGACTCCAGCTTGGGAAAGCCCTCGGAGCATACGGAGGACATTCCACTGGCGGGGCTGTGGACGCGGCTGAAGAGCCTCGGCGGCCTCACCATTCCATCTTCGACCTTCTTTTCTAAATTCAAGCAGCTGGAGCAGGACTTCTGCGTTCATCATGCTCTGCACCCGGATGCTCTGAGCCGCCAACCGGGGGTTATCTCCGGCTTTGTACGTGTGCTGAAGAGCAAGCACCCTGACCTCCACGAACCAGTTCTTCGGTGCTTCGCACGGACACGGACGTTCATCCGTCTTAAACATGTAAACTGCTCCAGGCGGTTGGAAACCATTCGGCGCAGAGAAGCGCGAAAGCGCAGGTCATTCGCGCAGTGATGTTACGATGCTATTTTAATGATTCTATGTTTCGAATGTGCAGTTGTTTATTTGTATTGTTTTTATTGTTATAGTTGTTTCTGTAAGCAGCAGTTACGAAATATAATTCCTGCACTGCGCATAGTCTTTGATGCTGCATTACAATGCATGCAGAGGGCAATCGATGTTTAATACATGCTTGGTAGCCAGGGTGCAGGGACACCACATTTATGCGCTCTTGGTTCGATATTTTCCATACTAAACTTAAATAAACGTCCGTATGTATACTTTACCGACCCCACCTTACCTTACCTTACATGGTTGTAAGTGCAAGCTGAGTCGGGGTCATATAAGTGAAAAAAGGATGCTCGCCATAAAACTAAGTGATGAGTTCGGAATATTTATTCATAATGCATTGATTGAATTATTCGCTCATTCACTTTGCAGACATTTGTTTGACTTAGATTTGTAGAATTTAGTGGAAAATGTGATCGGATACATGCAAACTATTTATTGTAGACTAAGATTGCGTCGAAATGAGAATATTTTTATGCATAGCGTTATTATGATGACCTTACCTCAAACGACGAATCGAATCATACAATATTTGAAAAAGCAGTGGAAGCTAAAATGTAAGTTAGTTAAAACTCATGGTAGATGAAATTACAAAATCTGGACCAGCATTTCAGTTCTTCAATAGATCGCTTAAAAGGGTTTCTTGAAATGTAGGCCTGGTCGGGAAATGTAGGTTTTTTATATTTATTCAGAACTGATTCGGATCGATGTTTTTGCCCAAAAAACGAGCCTTCCGTCAAATCTCAATTCTAAGGGGCGCCGGCCAAGCATACGGCGTAACCATGACGACGCCTGTTTGCCCCAGGTGACGTCATCGGCAGAGAGACTCAGAAGTCGTTGACCCCCCTGGAGCTGACTAGCGTTACAATGACCAGTGGCGTGCCTGGAAATGTGGAGGTTCACATTGATGCAACTATGGAGCGCGCTACTTGCTCCAAAGAAAAGTTGGAAAGATGGAAATGGACCCGTTTGGAGATTTGGAGATTAATCAAGCAAATGTACACCGGGTGGTGGGAGATAACGGATTGAGTTTTCAAAACTTTTCATCTCTATGCTGAATATTACGGTTACTCGTTAAAAGCTTAGTGAGCATCAGTCACAAAGTCTGGGAGGCGGAGGAGGAAGGGGATAGAGACAAGAGAAACGGTTTCCCAAAACCTTTGATATTCAAAAATTTCTTAAAATACTATGATATTCACAATTTTAGTCTATCCCCCGCAAATCATCAGTCTAGGTCAACCACTATTGTATACTATTTGCAAATATGCAGTTAGTGTTGTCTTTAATTAAACCTTAAGAGCATAAAACTGTCTAAAACATTTTACTATGGCCAATATACAAGAGGAAATAAAAACACTTCACGAAACTGCAGTAAACGCGATGCGCATCGGGCCGCTGAGTGCGGTGACTGCGCCGCCCGGAAGCCGGCCGCGCAGTGCCAGCCGATGTCCCAAACGCCCAGCGGGTCATTTTTGTCCGGTGTCATATCTCAAAATCTAAAAGTGGTATCGATTTAAAAATTTCGGAACATCTTATTGGGCATATGCTAAACACAGAAAAACATTTGTTTCGCCAATTTGAAAGCTGGAAGTAGGTGCGGGCGTTAATGGGTTAAGTAAAGTGACGGCTCCGGAGGCACCAGATCGAATCAGAGGGCATTAGACCAGCACATGTGGGAACTAATCTGCTCAGGAGGCACCAGATTAATCCGCTCGGGAGCCCAGATAAGATCAGGAGTTCAGATCAGCTCCCGGCTCCCAGACCAACATACCAGAGCACGGCCTAGGCCAGCTCAGAAAACAGCATATTATCTCAGGGAACACAAGATCGGCTCAGGGGATATCAGATCATCTTGTTTTCCATTGTTTTTTTTTTTGTTACTTCAACATTTTCAGTGCATATCCTCCGTTAGTCTTCACATTTCTCAACCACCACTTGCACTGGGTTTCTCAGTTATCACCTCGATCATCATCTCAAATGGCGAACACATTCACACATGGACTGCACAAATCCACACAGTATATGGGCATGTCAGCATTCTACGAATTTGCGTTCATTTCAAAAAGGCCGGCGATGAAGTTCCTGGCGTTCCACGATTCCACTAAACCTGCTCCATTTTTCATCAAATGCATCCAAGGTGTTTCTCATTCTACTGATATTTTGCTCTTTTTTGCCTCCATTCTCAGTGCATGAGTAAAATGGGTCACTTCAGGTTTAATACCGATATTACGAGCTTTATATATGATTGATTTTGCCAATGTTACTATTAGTTTTTGGACCGGATCTAGTTGTAGGAAGAACCAAGATTGTTCAGTTATTTGAAGTGTCATATGAAAATTGTGTTCCAGCTTGATTTGAATATCTTTAATAAATTTTTGAACGATTCGACAATTCCAAAACAAGTGAGTTATTGTCTCAATGCTTTCAGAACATAGGGTACAAGAGTATGTCGTGAATAAACCTATCGTGTGCAAAAAACGGTTAGTTGTGATTATTCTATTTGTTATACGGTAGTGGAAATATAACACATACGGTTCTTTTGTCGCATGTTTTAGATCTAACAATGTTCCAGGTTAATAGAACCCAATATCCCTTTTTGATTTTCGATGAATTGAATTATTATTACTTTTTGTACCTTTGGAGATGGTAAACTGTGTATTGCAAAAACGTTAAAAATTACGTTGCTGAGTGAAAATTTTTAGCCGCTGCGGGATATTCGGTCTTTCGAATGCAACTTGCATGCCAGAGTGGCGCACTTCATTTGGTAGACTTCTAGTTAATGCCTCCTAGCACAAAAATGTCATAGAGATTCGGTAATGACGTTTAATTTCTTCTCGAGTGAGCAGATTGCCATTTTCTGGATTGATCAAATCTCCTATAAATCTCAGCCCCTTTTCGTCCCATTCTTTGACACATGATTTCTTATATCTAGTTAGATCAGAGTACCATATTGTTTCGGTAAGTATTTCTTTGGGCACCGGGTGGTGTGTATTATTAAAATAAATTAACGACTGAAGCACATCTAACCAAAATTGGTTTTGAACTTGATTCTTAATTTGCATTAATTTTATCTTTCCGAAGGTTAATAATTTGGATGGTTCTGGAAATTGAATTTTTGCAACTCTGACCCAGTCTGCAGATGATTCTATGGCTCTCCGTAGCCAAGACAGTTTGAGACTGCATATAAACGCGCTTATATCCACCATCTGGAGACCGTCAGCTGAATATTGCTGGATGATTTTCGAACGTTTAACTTGTTCCGGCTTACCACTCCAAAGCAACTTAAACAAAAGGTGCTCAATCTTTTTCACATACATCGTAGGTGGATTTGGTATCACTATTAGAAGATGGACAAGCTTTGAAAGGAGCATTGCTTTAATCACAGTAATTTTCCCAATAGGTGTTAGATAACGTTTTCTCCATTGGTTCATTTCTTTCTCTAAAGCTGGCAACTTTTTGTCTTGATTGAGTTCACTAATGTTACAGTTAGTACGAGAGTAAGTAATGCCAAGAATCTGTATCTGGTCCACCCATTTGAAATTGTACCGCTGTTTAAGTTCTTTTTGGTCCATAGATCCAATTGGCATGCAGCTTGTTTTTCCCAATTTAACTTTAAACCAGAATACTTTGAGAATTCAGAAAGCTCGCCAATAGCCCCTCCAATAGACTGATCCGAGCCTTCTAGGAAGAGAATTGTATCATCCGCATATTGGCTGATTCGTATTTCCAGGTCGGGGGCTAGCTTGATACCTGTCAAATTTTGTGATTGTTCTATTTGATTCCCTAACACGAGGACGGACAAGATAAATAAGTACCCAGAGGTAGGGTCTCCCTGACGGATCCCACGGTGCAAAAATATTTTCTCTCCCAAAAAACCGTTCATTAAAATGCAAGCATAGTTATTGGAATTCAGATATTGTGTTGTGATCAGGGACACCAGATCATCTAACTAAGTATCAATAATAAGCTCAGGGGCCTGGACTAGCTCAAGGGGCACTTAACACGCGCATTGACGGGGGCGGGTACCCGCCCCCTCGTGTTTTTCGGAGACAGCAGAAAAACGGCGGCGCGCAGCGCCGCCGTACCTGGTATACCTTTTCCCTCATTATTTTTGCAGCTTCTGTGAAAATTTTAAGGATAGGTCATCTCAGGTCAGGTCACCAGTACAGGTCAAGTGACCCGACCTCAAAAAACGTTTAAGATAGCATAAGTCGGAGCAGGGTGAACTTATCTAATTGAAACTCATATCACATAATGGGCTTACCGAGTTCTCTAAAATATGTTCCGGTATTTTTGATATCGATGACCTAAGGTCAGGTAGGAAGCATGCCTCTCCATTGTTAATACATGGGAAATATGGTTTTTACTGAATAACTCAGTAACAGATGATGATAAAGCGTTTATTTTAGCTTCATTAGACTCGCCTTGACTTTGGAGTTCTAATGGTATGCATTTTATATAATTTGACCCTGACCTGACCTCAGGTCAGGTCAAATCTTTGATTTGACCTAGCAAGGTCAAATCATATATCATTCGATTCGGCTTGCTGCGATGATTCATATGGTTCAAGTCGTTTTGCTCTATCTTTACTTGTTCAGATGTAATGGCCGAAAAACTTAATTTACATGTTATCCCTATGACGGCATGTGACGGCATGTTTTTGACCTCTGGTGACCTTAAATGTGACCTGACAAAAAAATGGTTCAAATATTTTCGATGGAGAAGCGGATGGGCTACCCAACGCCGTTTCCCGTTTTTTGCTACCTACCGTGGTTCTTGAGATCTTAGGGGGGCGGGTACCCGCCCCCCCTCGTCAATCCGAAGGTGGCTCAGACCCCCGTCAATGCGCGTGTTAAACAGTAAATAAGGCACCAGGCAAGCTCGGGGCATCAGACTAACTCAGAGAGCCAAAGATAGATTCAGGAGGCACAATGATTTGTTCAGAGGGGGGGGCACCAGATCAACTCAGTGGGCACGTCATCAATTCAAGGGACCAAGAACGGCTCAGGGGACACCAGGTGAGCTCAATGGGCACCAGACTAGCTTCACCTGTACGATTATTGGCGACGACGAGGCATTAGCTGTACACGGATTATATGTCCTTACTCTTTCCGAGGTACTTTGAAACGCGACAGAATGCCCCAGTTGACCAAAAAAGTACTAAACTTTCAAGCAATAGTTTTAATCACCACATTAAGTCTAGTAGTTGCATATAGGTTCAACGGCGTGGGAAACTAAACTTCGAGTGGCGCAGCCCAAAATGGGTTATACCGTCTAGCAATCAAAGGAGCACTCCGGCACCGTTGGGGGAGCACGTGCCCCATGTGCCCCCATGGCTGCGCCCCTGCCTGGATGAGAACCACAACGCCCGGTGCTTCTTTAATGCTGGGTTTCAATCATACCTTCTGCTGCGCTATACCGCAGTGCAAGAGCTGCTGGTACACTGTGCCGCGCTATCGCCGTATTTTCTTTAGCTATACTGTGCCGCAGTGTCTACCATGCAGATGTACTGCACCGCCCAACGTCTTTGGCGATGCGGATGTAGCCCCAAGGATGTAGCCTAATTTGCGTGGAAACTCCTGTGCCCCGTACGCAGCGGTAGGATGGCCGTGGCTGATGTTTCCCAGAATGAGTCAGTTACCATAGCTATGACTTTGCTAAGGGCTTGATACCTCTGTTTGGTCGCTCATAAGTCTGAAATTATTACCACTGCTCCGTCACCCGAAGTTTCGCTACTGCCCACAGCGTGCCGCATCCTAGTTTTAAAACTGGCGTGGGGTAACAGGGCTGAATGTGACGCTTTTTTAAATTGAAACTTTTTGAGATACCTTCGTGTCTTCTAGTATCTACCCACCCTGGACGGTGTTTTTTGTTGGATTGGAATTACGCCATGCCTCAGCCAGGGTTTGACGCCAGGTAGAATGGTGTATTTAACTTTGAAAGCTGGTTCAACAGGAAATGGTGCGAATAAATTATCGCAGTCAGTACTTAAGGAATTCTTTCTGTCGTATCTTTTCACCCATGCCGCTCCCTGATCTAAATTTGTGGGGAAGCTGAAGAAAGATATGCACTAGTCCTTGGCGGTTTTCCTGCAGGTGGCGACTGCACAGCGTAAAACAGTTTCTTGAGATGCAATGTTTCCAGTGAAAATAAGTAGAATTGACTACCTCTTTCCTCCCATGTTAGAATGTTGTATCTGGTGAGGTATTCCAGAAGTTGAATATCTGGCATCAAGTCGGCATATAGTTCAAGTTCTAAAAAAAAAACACTTCCATGAACTCCTGATGCATTACTTTGAGGTATTTACGATATGCAGTGAGGCAGTAAGCTGTGGAATGCATTTCAGGTCCTTTGTAGACATGACGATACTCGCACGAATATTTACGGTTGCTTATGCCAACAAAGGGGAATGCTTCCAAATAGTTGTAAAATGTACAATGTAAAATATCAGTAGGTAATAGACTAATGTTTTAGCTTCGTAAAAAAATTTAAATCTGGACAGTATCAGTCTGCATTGAAAACGAACGCAAGCTTTCCTAGAATATCAAGTAAAATATTCAACGGAAATATATGAAGTTGAAGGAAAACATGTCAGTGGGAATACAGGAAAATATAGACTGCCTCGTTAAGGGCCTTGGACTGCCTGTAAACATTTTAATAATTGTATGAAAACAGGCGGCGGCATGGAGACCAGTTTCCATGGCGACGGCGGGCAGCCAATCAGAGGACTGGAGTAGAAATTCAACCAGTGACGTCATGATCAATACACCGGGCGGGATAGGGAACTTAACATAGGATGACACGCCCCTGGTAGTAATAGTTAATCTCTATGGCCGGGACCAAAATAGCAGTGCTCGCTCAAAGCTCTATAATTTACCATCGCTGTCTAACGTTGATTCTTATTTGGCTTGTCAGGAACAATACAGTTATGGCGGAAATGGAAAATCTCAAGAGTCCTTTGGCTATTTTGAAGTTATTTGAAGCAGTAAGTCCATGTGTTTTCATATCGAAACCTTTCTTTTTTATTGCTTCGTTCCGGTGTGAGGCGACTAAGTATGCTTTGGCTTCGTTGGGTTAGTCTGTAGACAGACTGAGCCTCAGCAACTAAGCTTAAACTACGGGCGCTGGATTTTCGAATGGACAAGAATTTGAATAGACAGACTGAGCCTCAGCAACTAAGCTTAAACTACGGGCGCTGGATTTTCGAATGGACAAGAATTTGAATAGACAGACTGAGCCTCAGCAACTAAGCTTAAACTACGGGCGCTGGATTTTCGAATGGACAAGAATTTGAAGTGGAAAATATTTGGATTTAAATCCGGCACGACCAAGACACGACCAAGCACACCCATTTTGATGACTAATAGTTATTTCAGTTTTGACTGGCTGAATAGCGTGCTAAGGAACAATCTTGGGCTTTTCTAGCCTTTTAAGATGACCATATCATTAAACTTCAATCTTGAGCTGGCGTAGACGTCAAAACGTGCGCTTGAGTTGCATGCATGTGCTAAATGTAACTTTTTGGACCATTGAGACGCTGCACACATTGTTAATGCTTAGAATTTTTACTTTTCATGCTGTTTAAATTCTACGAGAACATGTGTATGTCAAAACATCAGTTTGAAAGCTGCTACTGGTGAATAAATTATATTTTCTCTGCTTTTTCAGGCGATCATTCTGGCAATGCTGGGAATCGCTGAAATCGGCAAGTTCTTTCCGTCATTCGGGGCTTATATCGACCTAATGGCCCACTGCTTCGGCATGACCGTCGGCTACCTCATCGCCAACTTAGTCCTCTGCATCTGTTACGTCACTGGGGACACCAGCACGCAGACGTCCATATTCGTAAGTTTTCCACACCCGACTGAATCATTTGTTAGCACAGAATTGGATAAAAAATAACGGGGAGAATGCGAGCGTTATGTATGAAGGTTAAGAAACATACACAGCACAAATGGACCAGCTTGTTCCTTCTTCACATGTTGTTTATTTGGCAATATATTTAATCATTTCGGGTAAGAAGTTGCACAAACAACAAAATCATTCTCAAAACAAGGCGGGAATTTTAAACCATTAAACTCCAATAATAATATATGACCGTGTCTGTCGGGCAGGAAATGATACTTCACCTCGTCGGCGCCCTGGGCTTCCTCGGAATCACGGGTGGCCTGATGCACACCTTCACCATCTACAGCAAAAGCAACCGACTCAAGCACTGCATCAACGCCGGACTGGCAGGGTTGGTGGCTCTGCTGAAGCTGATTGACGTCATTCTCATCTTCTGCAAACGACGGAGGGAATGATGAAGGTCGCAAGCTTCAGAACAGATCGGGGGATGTCGAAAGCGAACATTTGATATGTTGGCAATAAAGACCCCAAATGCGAGGTTTGTGTTTCCAAACTGGGTTGTTTCCTGGCAGCAGAAGCCTGGAGATAAACTGGCCCACTCGATTGGAAATGACTCATGGTGAAGGACAAGGTGATGAAGACTAGGAAAAGGACAAGGAGAAGAAGGAAGAGGATTAAGAGAGGAGAGAGAGAGAGAGAGAGAGAGAGAGCTACTCTCAGGTATGGGTGGTGTGGGCAATTGCAGACTTGAGCGCAATTTGTTTTTGTGTCTGATAATAAACGTCCGCTTGTATACGTCGGGCCGGGATTGTATTAACACGCGCATTGACGGGGGGCGGGTACCCTCCCCCGCGGGATTTTCGGAGATAGCATAGAAACGGTGGCGCGTAGCCCCGCCGTACATTGTATACCTTTACCCTCAACATTTTTTACAACTTTTTTCCAAATTTTAATGTCAGGTCATTTCAGGTCAGGTCACCAGTACAGGTCAAGTGACCTGGCCTCACAAAAGGTTTAAGATAGCATAGGCCGGAACAGGGTGAACTTATATGATTGAAACTCATAGCAAATAATGGGCCCAACGAGTTCTCTAAAATATGTTCTGGTATTTTTCATATCGATGATCTAAGGTCAGGTACGAGCCATGACTTCTCCATTGGAAATGCATGGGAAAATGGTTTTAAGGGAAAAATTTTTTTTGGTTTTATGCATTTTACCTAATTTGAACTTGACCTGACCCCAGGTCAGGTCAAATCCTTGATTTGACCTAGCAAGGTCATATTATATGTCATTCAATTTGGCTTGCTGTGATGAATCATATAGTTCAAATTGTTTTGCTCTATCTTTACTTGTTCAGATGTAATGACCAAAAACCTTCATTTACCTACATGTTATGCCTATTCCGGCATGTTTTGACCTCTAGTGATCTTGAATGTGACATGGCAAGAAATGGTTTAAATATGTTCGATGGAGGAGTGGATGGGCTACCCCAACGCCGTTTATCGTTTTTTCGCTACCTAGCGTGGGTCTCGAGATCTTATAGGGGGGGTACCCGCCCCGCCCCCGCCCTCGTCATAGCGAAGGTGGCTCAGACCCCCGTCAATGTGCGTGTTAATGAACCTGGAAACTGACAAGTTTGGTTACAAGTTTTTATTCTAGACCTCCAAAACATTCACATTCACATTATTCCATGGCAGGTGACCCTAGACCACTTCAGATCATGGAAAATAGGGGATATCTGCCATTTTCTACCTATTTTTCCGATGATCTCTTGTTAGTTTCACCTTCATGCAAGATGGAAAATTAGGCTCAAATTAGATATTAGAGTTCTAAGCTATCATAATTTATCAGTTTAATCATAAGAGGTCTTGTGGAAGAAGCGGCACCCGGACAATAAAAATTGATGAATATCTACCATTTTTCATTGCGTGAAACATTAGGGAATTTTGTTTCCGATTGAAGAACATTAGTGCTCTGTGAGGTACAGATTTTATGGGTTTGTGTTCAATTTGCAGAGTGTTCTTGTGTCTGCAATACGTGAACATAAGATGTCAAGGCAGAAATAGCCGCCCACGTGTGTCTCAGTTGGTAAGGCGTTGGGCACTGACCCCCTGCTTAGAAAACCGTGCAGTGGCAGTGCACTGGTGAAGGATTTGGATCAACTCCCCGAGATAAGCCGATGCTCAATATTTACCCAACGTAGGTCAACTGGTGACTGACCTATGAGGGGTGACCTTTAAGAGGGGCGGCAGTCCCTTTGGTTTGTAAGACGATAAAGGTTGGCTTCCGAATTTATTTGCCATCACGGGCATTGCAGATTCAGGAAGTGTGCTGGGAGCCTCCGAATCTAGCCTCTTGATTGTTTTAGGAAGACCCCAATCCTAAAAAAAAATTATGTAACTTAGACAACACTAAGCTGGTACAGTGTCTAATAATATTAAGGTCAATCCACACGTTAATATTCAATATAAGGATCCAGTAAGTTATAGTTCACGAGGTAGCTAAGAAAATCAAATTGCCAGTGATTGTAGACAAAATATGGAGAATATGCTTGCCGGTTCCCAGCTTAAGTGTGTTTTGTATTCTTGGTAAGAGTAAATAAGGTTTTTAAAGGATGGAGACAGCAAATCTGAAGACCCCTTTGGGGATTTTGAAAGTTTTGGAAGCAGTAAGTTGTGGCGTTTTCACATGGAGAGTTGCCATTCTCCATTTCCTTATTTGGATTGTAAGTGTATTATGAATGCTTCATCAGACTACATCAGCTTATGGGTTTGAATTAGAACACAGATGCATGACAATACGAACATCCGTTTTTTTATAATGAAGGGGTTGTATCAGTGTTCGGTCTGAGATATCTTGCTAAAAGGCAACTATGTTCGTCTTTTGGCCCAGTGAGAAGACGCATGTTTTCGACTTCAATTCATATTTAAGTTTTGCATTAGAAGGTGCACATGAGCTGCATACTTGAGGCCTCGGAAATGGAAGGCCAGGCCAACCTTCACTCTCGCCAGTTTGCATCTCAAAACTTTCAGATTGCACCCGCAGTGAAAAAAAGTCGTTTTACAACCGGTGTGTACGAAAGAGGAGGGGACGACATTCAAAGTTCCTTGCATTAGAATATACAGTCTTGTACCAGCGGGAGGGTGAAGATTCATTGGTGACTGCACTTTTCTGCTGGTGCCAGCGCTAAGCATGCTCGTTTTCTTCAAGTGCAACATTTTTTAATGACAATGCTTTGCGACGATTTGAGCATCGGTTGGTCTCTGCAAGTTTTCTGAAAACAAACCAATGGAAAACAAATATATTTGAAAACTTGTGAATTGATAGTGTACTGGTCTGCATTTTTAGGTGATCATTTTGGCAATGCTGGGAATCGCTGAGATCGGCAAGTTCTTTCCGTCGTTCGGGGCTTATATCGACCTAATGGCCCACTGCTTCGGCATGACCGTCGGCTACCTCATCGCCAACTTAGTCCTCTGCATCTGTTACGTCACTGGGGACACCAGCACGCAGACGTCCATATTCGTGAGTTTTTCGGAATCGACTCGATTATTTTTCATCATGGAAGTGGGTGTATAATAACCGGAGAGACAGGCACTATATGTAGAGGTAAAGGGAAATCCATCAACGTGAGCGGGCCAGTTTCTTCAGCCCTCACACGCTGTATATTTTGAAATTTATTTTAATGTTATCGGAAAAGGTGTTGAACCAGCAACAGAAGCACTTCACAAGCCAAGAATACGGCTCGGCCGCCAGATAGGCGGCGTATGAAATATTCAAACGTTCCCTCTGACGCACATTCTGATAGTGTCTTCTTTGCTGACGCAAATAGTTGTTGACGCAAATACTAAATCATTTTTGACAGGTAGGGCTCACGAATCCGACGTTGCTAAGCTGGAGTTGGTAATATCATTTTAAGAAATCAGAGGTGGTTTCTAGTGGTTACCTTCACTCGTCAAAAAGAAAAAAAGATGGAAACATTCAACGCGGCCTACTGTAGGGCAGCATTACAAAATACCAGCTAATCGTGCTATAGTGCAAAACAAGAGGCAGCGGCGTCTCTTGGGTGGGCGTGACCAGATGGAGCAGAGCGCTGTCTCCCAAGCCACAGGTCGTGGGTTCAATTCCCAGCCGGCTCTCGCAATGGGCATAATCTGATCCACAACATCATTTCCATCAAGTCAGACCCGCATGACAAAATCCATGGAGCAAAGCTGATTGAAATTTCTCAAACGGCTCTATACGGGCTCTATACTAGCTCTATAGGTACTGGCCGCTCGGCGAGTCTCGTTGTGTTCTGTCAGAAGCCGATGACGAACGAAGTGAGAAATTGCTTCAAGTTTGTTGGCGTTGTTGTTGTCTGCCCGTCCTGAGAATTGGTGTCAGAGCTCTGCAATTTTGAAGGGTGATAGCCTTCGTACGCCAGACACCCAAACTGAAGTCCCGAGTTAAAATTCGAACGAGTTTATGGAAAATTTTGGCACAAACTTTGTCTTTTATTTTTTTCTTCTAATTTTTACTTCTTAAGCTACGAACTTGAAATTGCTGTCCTTTTCAATAGGTAACAAGCGCCAGCTAAGGAAAAAATTGAACTGGTCCGCCAATATTTATTCCGCAAAAAAACACGGTATTTCTAATGCAAGCAAAAACCCTACTGAAAATTGATGGCTGACGCGTACGCTCGAAAAGTCAGAAGGCACTCTTCAGTTAGCTTAAAGATAGTTGCCTAAGGGTAGCTAGTGAATTTTCTTGTGCGTAGGCATAGTTTTGAGTGCAAAACGTTAAGTGTTTGCCTAGTTTTTACCGTTCTTCCGGAAGACTGCATTTTTGCTCATTTCATTCCAACGTTAATATCTCGCAATCTAATTGACCGATTTGAGTTTTTATTTCAGATAACGAAAGAACTTTGCTTCCGCCTGATAATATGTGGAGATGGAAATCGTGGTATTGAAATCCTTTGTTTTATAGACATAAATAGGATTTGAGTAAAAGAAAATTATTTGCAGCTTTCTGGTTCCGAGCTCATGTCACTCACAAATTCAGAATTGACATGGCTGAAAAGGAAAGTTACTTGCGGTCATTTCACTCACTTATATTACCCACCTATCTCTAAAGGCTTTCCAGTAATTAGTCCAAAAATGTATTACAAGGTGCTAAATTTCTCGGATTAACTTTGTTTCTCATCATGGTTTCAAGTCCTTAAAATGAATGGAAGTGGATGAAATTTGGTATGAAGCTAGCTTAGGGTCCTTGGTCGCCGATACAAGTAATTACAGGCCAAAATAGTGTTTGGTTCGGCTTCTAGAAGCAACTTTATATCGTGCCTTTTCTGTACGAACACAGCACCCGGCGCCACGGTCACGGCATCGTTGGTTGAGTGATAACGGCCAGTGACCTTCTGACGGGTCACATGTGTAGGGCTAGTGGGAGGTTTAACAGTATGGTACAGTGGTCTATTGGTTAGAGGCCCTGTCTCGTGGTTATGGGCGCCCGGTTCGAATCCGGGGTTGACCGCGCGCTCCTTATGAATTGTTTCAAAGAAAAGAATGATAACACTGACCTACAGGCTTATGAAGAGATATATTGAGAATGAAATATGGTTTGTGTTCAGACATTATCATGCGGCTCTCCTGCGCCGGTGGGGCGTTAGCCCAGGTCGCAGACCGGAGCTGGAGTTTGCGACGCTGTGCGACCCATATTCAAAGTTTGCCGTTAAACCCCAATAATAATATATGACCGTGTCTGTCGGGCAGGAAATGATACTTCACCTCGTCGGCGCCCTGGGCTTCCTCGGAATCACGGGTGGCCTGATGCACACCTTCACCATCTACAGCAAAAGCAACCGACTCAAGCACTGCATCAACGCCGGACTGGCAGGGTTGGTGGCTCTGCTGAAGCTGATTGACGTTATTCTCATCTTCTGCAAACGACGGAGGGAAGGCACAGAGAAAGACGAAGATGACAGTGAAGATGACGATGAAGATGAGGAAAAGGAGGATGAAAAGGAGGATGAGAAAGATGAAGACGATGAGAAGGATTGAATTTCTCTCAGGTATATGTGATGTGACCGAAAGTAGCCTTTATCAGAGTATTGTGTTTATTTGTCTTAAAATAAACGCGTTATTCTATAAAAAGTAAGAACATTTATCGTCCTAGCCTATGCCTTTGATTTTCCATAGCTCTCAAAACCAGCTGTGCGAAAGAACGCAGCATAAAGTGTGACCGCTGTTTTTTTGCTTTGCATAG
Organism: Lepas anatifera; assembly: GCA_034440635.1. NCBI lineage: Eukaryota > Metazoa > Arthropoda > Thecostraca > Lepadidae > Lepas > Lepas anatifera. The sequence goes on from JAOTON010001488.1 coordinate 200,218, forward strand.
TCGCACGCTAGCATTCAACTTAAAAAGCTATGGTTCGCCAAATTGTTTTGCAATTCATGGTTTTCCAAGTTTTGTTAAAAAATATTATGCCTTTTAGAAATATATAAAGTAGCTTTAGCCATAAAACGAATGAAAGTATTTGCCGACCATAAACATGATTTGAATTGATATTCCACGATTTTCTATTGCAATAATATATTAGCTATCGCATTTCGTATTGTTAGAGGCTTGGATGACCTGTTAGATGACTGTCCTTTCCTATATGGTCTTCCTAAAGATTTCAGGTGCGATTGTATCCTCTGATCTCAATTATTCATGCACCTATGCCCCTGACCCAGTTAACTCGGCCGGCCCAGTAGCTCAAGCTCAGTTGGTAGAGCGTTGGGCTCCTGCCCGCTGCTCAGTAACATGCAGTGGCAGTGCACGTCCAGACTTGGGATCGGTTCCCCTGAGACGCTCCGGCGCTCAATAATTTACCCGACGTACAGGTCGGCTGGCAACTGATTGGTGAGAGGGTGACCTGAGCGGGGCGGCCGTCCCTGTGCTTTGTGGGACGTTAAACTCTGGCTTCTATATTAACACGCGCATTTACAGGGGTCTGAGCCACCTTCGCATTGACGGGGGGGCGGGTACCCGCCCCCCTAAGATCTCGAGAACCACGGTAGGTAGCAAAAAAACGGTAAACGGCGTTGGACTGCCCATCCACTTCTCCATCGAAAACATTTGTACCATTTTTTTGTCAGGTCACATTTAAGATCACGAGAGGTCAAAACATGCCCGTCATAGGGATAACATGTAAATTCAGTTTTTCGGCCATTTACACCTGAACAAGTAAAGATAGAGCAAAACGACTTAAACTGTATGAATCCTCTTAGCAATCCGAATCGAATGATATATAATTTGACCTTGCTAGGTCAAATCAAGGATTTGACCTGACCTGAGGTCAAGTCAGGGTCAAATTATATGAAATGCATATCATTAGAACCGCAAAGCCCAGGCAAGTCTAATGCAGCTAAAATAAATGCTCTATCACCATCCGTTACTGAGTTATTCCGTAAAAACCATTTTTCCCATCTATTTCCTATGGAGAGGTCATGCCTCGTACCTGACCTTAGGTCATCGATATCAAAAATACCGGAACATATGTTAGAGAACTCGGTGGGGCCATTATGTGATATGAGTTTCAATCGGATAAGTTGACCCTGCTCCGACTTATGCTATCTTAAACTTTTTTTGAGGTCGGGTCACTTGACCTGTACTGGTGACCTGACCTGAGATGACCTAACCTTAAGATTATCACATTAGTTGTAAAAATGATGAGGGAAAAGGTATGCCAAGTACGGCGGCGCTACGTGCCGCCGTTTTTCTACTATCTCCGAAAAACCCGAGGGGGGCGGGTACCCGCCCCCCGTCAATGCGCGTGTTAACCCTTCATTATGGGAGTTGCTCTCGCGGGTGTTTGGTTTCGGGGTCTCCGCGACAAGTCCCCTGATGACTTAAGTGAGACTCCGACTCCAACAGCCGGATTGGAAACAACTTGAACAAAATTAAAAAACTGAGTTTGTTTAAAAATTTTAGAATTCAAAAGCGAGCCCCCTGGAGCTTTTTGAGGTCAAAACTGTGTTCATATTTTAAAGAAAAAAACATTTGAATCACGCGGGCGACGCACAGTGCCTACATAACCAGACGCGCACCCAGGGTTTCGTGTTTGGGGGAGCAGGCTGATGGAGCGGCATGTCTTACAGGGGGCAGCAGGTTACTGGAGGGAAACAATTGGCCAGAGAGGACACTTTATCACGTAAAAGGGCGGCACGCTATGGGCAGGGGCGGCAAGGTTGGGAGTAGAACTGGTACTCAAAGCCAGATCAAGGTTCATTTCTGCCCTCGGTGGAGCGCCTGCGGCGTTCAATTAATACCAAAACCAATGTCGGATGCCTTCGGCGCCCGACGTGGGTGGGGGCGACACTTTGGAATCGAAGCGTTTGGGGGGACAGGCTCATTCTCTACTACCCTGGGGCCCGCCGCCCACCCCCTTGGGTGCGCTACTGTCTATATCCATGACACAAAGAAACACATTAAAAATTCCGACTTTAAGCGGACGTAATTGTTTCAAAGGTTTCACCACTCCCTCCCTCCCACTTTGGTTCCGCCTCCTACTTGAAAATCCGTGGCAACGCCGTTATATGCCTCACTCAATTTGTCTCAAAATGTGAAAATTACAAAGCTCCCCTGGAGCTTTTTGGCGTCGGAAATGCTTTACCTTCCTTTTGAAAATAAAAGGTATATTTCAATACGAAGAGAAGCTTTCGGCACTTTCCCATGGCTCTTGCAACAGTTTGGGGAGCCGGTTTAAACTAATGAGTCTCTGCATCGCGTCATAACACTTTTTTCGAAATCGAAAATTTTTTCACGCGGCTTTAGACGGTAGACACAGATATAAGGACGACCCTGCAAACAAATTCGTCATTTTCTTGAGTTTAAGCAGCGGATTTTCACTTTTTAACCCTCCCCCAGTGGGGCGGAAGGGTGCTGACTAGCCCCCTACAGATTTTTCGTCGTCACGGAGAAACGGCGGTGCCAAGCGCGACCGTACTTGGCACAGCTTATCATTAATCAATTCTGCAACTTTCCCTAAACATTTTAAGTTCGGGTCATATCGAGTCAGATCACCAGGCCAGGTCAAGTGACCTCACTTCAAAACATTTTTGGGATTGCATAACTCAGAGAAGGGTTAATTTATCAATGTGAAACCTATATCATATAATGGCCTCACCGGGGGCTATAAACTATGTTTCGGCATTTTGTATATTGTTGTCCTAAGGTCAGGTACGAGTCATGACCTCTCCATTGGAAATGCATGGGGAAAGGGCAAATTTTCCGAAAAAAATGTTGTTTTTTCCGTATATAAAGCTTATGGGGACTTCTTATTCCCGGTATCGTAGTATCACAGGCTATTCGCGAGGTTAATTTTGCAATTTTTGACCTAGGTGAGCTCTGAGAGGTCATTCGAGTCTACCTAAGCACGTTTTGAGATTTATGTCAATAACTGTGCAGTAAATTGCAATAGTCATTTTGATACCACTATGTTTGATTTGTCATTACAAGTCAAGTGATATGCATATTGACTATGTTTAGTTCGATGATGACCTTGACCTCACCCTAGGTCATGTCATTTTTATACTTTGATCTAGTATGGTCATATTGTACATAATTCTAATCACCATAGAGAGAAGCATCCAATGACGTTTTAATTTTGGCTCTAACTTAACTCAGCCAAACGCTAGAGTAAGAAGTCTTCTAAATTGTACTATTTTGACCTTTAATGACCTCAATATTAATCTGAGCTAAAACTTTATGGGAAGAGCTTCTTAATCGGTTCAATGGTCTATCAAACCATTCTTATGTTTTTTTCGCTACCCCGCTCAGGACCCGAATTGCCGCCCCGGTAGCTCAGTTGGTAAAGCGTTGGGCTCCGGCTCACTGCTCAGAAACATGCAGTGGCAGTGCATGTCCAGGCTTGGGATCGGTTCCCCTGAGAGTGAGACGCTCCGGCGCTCAATAGTTTATCCGACATAGGTCGGCTAGCAACTGATTGGTGAGAGAGTGACCTGAGCTGGGTGGCCGTCTCCGTGCTTTGTGGGACGTTAAGCTTTGGCTTCTAAATCAACCCTTCATTGTGGGAGTTGCTCGTTCGGGTGGTGGGGTTGGGGTCTCCGTGACAAGTCCATTGATGACTTTAGTGAGACTCCAACTCCCAACAGCCGTACTAGGAACAACTTGGACAAAGTTAAAACAACATTCGAGAAGTGGGGGTGGCAGCACTATCCCAGCTTGTCAAAATTGGGTCCGATGTTGCTTTGCTTTTCAGCCTGAGTGATGGAGTGCACTCTGGTTTCTTTATTTGTATTGTAATAATTTAATATTGCAATAGATTCGTAGTCTGCGTTTTGGCAGAACAGAAATACGATCTTTATGTGTTGAACAATTTCCAAGCTAAGAAGTGAAAGTCATATATATATATATATATATATATATATATATATATATATATATATATATATATATATATTATATACCAGTGCAGTCAAAAAGTAAGTTCCGGCACTCTACGGCGCAAGCATTTACTGTGCGATCGAAGCTATTGACAACTAATTCTTCAAAACAACCTACCCGCTTTTCCACACAGCGCTTCCAGCGGCGAAACAGAACTCCTATGTCCTTGGCGAAGCTTTATTCACTAGCATGTGAATTATTCACTTCCATACTGGCGTACTTTTTACAGTGTAGTGCACGCGCAGCTTTTCAGGGGCGGAGAACTGGTACACCTCCACAGGAGTGATTTAATTTTGGTCTCTGGGTCAAAGAGAGGAAACCGACCCTCATCCTCCGTTACTTTCTTCCTCAGGAAGAAAGCTCTCGCCTCCTCTCAGGCATCTATCCAGACAACTTTTAGCGATGGTTTTTCGGAGAGTTTTCTGGCCATCCGTGAGACATCACGGAGTGGGGTTAGCCGGTTTGTTTGGGGGGAACCAGTAGAAAAACGTGGATAGTTTCGATGGATTTGGACTGGGAGGAAAAAGGGGGGAAAATATGGGTCACATTTCTGTACCTGACTTATTGTTTAGTTGAAGTGGCAAATCGCTAGGTGGGGGGGAGCTGGGGTGGGTCCGGGAACCTTCTGAAACAATCTTCGGACATCTTCAGTTTACCGAAAATGATGATTGATGCCATTCCACGACTAATTCCCAGTGTTTCAGCGATCCCGTCGATGGTTCTACGTCTGTCTGCCATTACCAGATTTTCTGTGAGCGTGATACGTCAGTGCCGTATGTCGTGGTATTCATTCTAGCATGTGCCTTGCATGTCACCGTGTTACGACCCTGCTTTAACTCTCTCACTCACCTGCGTGCTGCATTATTCGAGAAAACCTGATTCTCGAACACCTTCCCCAGCTCTAGATGAATTTTCTGGGTATATTTGCCCTGCAGCATCAAAATTCTTATGATGGAGCGTTTCTCTATTCTGGTGGCTTCGGCCATTTTGGGCCAGTCTCTAAAAATCCACTGGATTTAATCTCGATAGTGACGAAACTAAAAGGCTTACAACTGAAAAATACCTATATACTAAAAATGAAATGTCAGCCTACCAATTGGTAGGCTGACATTTCATTTTTAGTATATGTAGGGAAAATTGGGGGTCACGGACACCGTAACGATGGTGTGAGTTTTCGATGACTTAACCTTCGCCCGGGTGGGGGTCTTTTTAGACCCCCTCGGGTTTTTCCGAAGCGACCAAAAAACGGCGGCGCGCAGCGCCGCCAAACTTGGTCTACCTGTTCCTTCATCATTTCTACATCTTTCCTGAAAATTTCAACTCAAGATCATATCAGGTCAGGTCACCAGGCCAGGTTAAGTGACCTCACCTAAAAAATGATTAGGACCGCATAACTAAAAGAAGGGTTAATTGATCAAGTTCAAACTCATACCACATATTGGGCTCACCAGGAGCTACAACATTTGTTCCGGGATTTTTTATATTGGTGACCTAAGGTCATGTTCAGAGCATGACCTCCCCATTGTAAATACATGGGGAAAATCACGAAATGAGCTTTTCTCAGTAAGTATGAATGGAATCAACTTCAAACATCGGTTACGACCTGCTCTTAGCCCTTTCTGAAGTTGATGCCAAAAATTTTGACTTGTGACCTTTAAAAGGTCACTTTAGGTCAAATAAGCATTTTTTGGTGTTTTACCCTATAAATTTTGAATAAACTAAGATAGAACTTTTATTTTGTCACCAAAGTGTTTGTATAGTCAATGCAAGTCAAATGATATACATCATGACTATACCAGGTCAAGTTTGGTTAGACCGTTGACCTGGGTCAGGTCAAATTCTTAAATTTGCCTGGCATAGCAATATCATATATCATTCGATTTGTATTGACGAGAGGATTGCAATGGTGCATATATTATGACTGTATCTTGTTTGGTTTGGAAGCTATTAGCGAAAAAGTAAACGCCCTTATGCATGGGTGGCTATGGACATTCCCAAGAATATGCCCAATATTTAGTGACCTGTAGCTCCCTAGGCTTTGTTCTGACACGAAAATGAATGCCATTTTGATGAAAGCGCATTTCAAGAGCTTTCAAATGATGTTAGAAAAATGTTTCTAGCTATCATAGTTTCTGAGATATATGAGGTTTTCTTAGTACACCTCATATTAGCGATTTTGACCTATTTTGACCTCTGGTGACCTTGATATTGACCTGACAAGAAAAATGACCGAAGTATTTTCGATATCATTTTCGAAGAGCTTTCGATTGCCGTTTTGCGCTTTCTTCTAGATCTCTTAGTTTTTGAGATCGTGGGGGGTCTTTTTAGCCCCCCCACCAGGGCGAAGGTGGCTCGTACCCGCCACCGGAGCAAGGGTTAATGAGCTTGTTTTCTTGCTATTTTGGTTGTAAAGATACTTCAGACATTTATCGATCTCTGTGCAAGCAGCTATGTGTCTGTAATTATTATATTAAAATTTTTCGTAAAGTTTAGAAAAAAGTAGCAAAAGTCCATTTCGCCCCACCTAATGGGGTAACATGGTCACCCCATGGGGAAAGATGGACAAGGTGAATAAGGTGATCGAACCAGGCCTTGAAGATTTCCATCTGCATCCACCCACTAGGCGACTGTCGTCCGCTGCGGGGAAGGGGCATTTTCTTATTATTTCCGTCAAAGGTTCAAAGGGGGCCATGCCTTTTCTGAATTTTTAATGACGGAGGATTAAAGTATCAAGGGCTGTCGTGGAACTGTGCATAGGTTGATCTAGGATCGCCGATCAGGGGGCGGAGCACCTTTCCGGGGGCGCCATCCGGGTCAGGGGCGGGTGCGCACCCAGGGGGAAGGGCAGCGGGCCCCCAAACACTTTGACTCCCAAGTGCCGCCCCCATCCATGTGGAGCGCCGAAGGCGCCTCTTCGAAGGGAAGGATGAGCATTCACCTGACTTTTAGAGGCATTGTTACACTGACTGCCGCCCCTGCACCCAACATGCCGCCCCCTACACTGGCTTTGATGCCCCCTGTACAGGGGCGCCGCCACAGAATTTTCGCAGGGGGAACGGACCTGGGCTGGTGCTGAACGGGGGAGACGAATTTTGGCACATTCGGTACCTGACAGCATTAATGACGATTGACCCAAAAATTTGGGGGGGACGTCCCCTCCTGGTTGGCCAACAGGGGGACGCGTCCCCCCGTCCCCCCGCTTTCGGCGCCCATGCCCCTGTACCCAACCCACCGCCCCCTAAATAAATTCACTAGGTCTGTGGAGCCAACAATTCACCGCTCTCACCCCCCCTCTCCAAGTTGCGAAAATTGACTGCTCTTTGGGTGAACAAGTGCGCCCCCGGAGGCAGAATGCAGCCCCCTCCACCGGTCTGGTGTCCCCTCTCGTCAGCCGCCCCCCCAAAAAAAATCCTGGGTGCACGCCTGCCAGGGGGTGGCACTTTTGGAACGCAAAACATATCAGGTGGGCGCCAGATCCTCTCGCAGGGCTAAGAGCGCCCCTCCCCGCTCCTGAGGGGAGGGGTTGGAAGCGACACTTTAGGGGGCCATCAATCTCTCAAGGGGGCACCGTGACCATTTCAGGGGGCGCTGAGGGTCGAGGGTTATAGCTGTCCCTGGATGACCCTCAATTTTAATTATATGTTCTCCAGCATTTCGGGCCCTGTGTCCCCCCAAACCATCAGCCTTTATTTATATAAGCTTTTATATAATATAAAATTAAATATACTCATGTGCGGGGTAATATGAACACCATGTCCATCTTGCCCCACGCGTGGTGTCCGTCTTGCCCCACTTTGCTCTTCCTAAACAAACTTGGAAATGAATCGGACGCCATTGCGATTACACAGTCAGCGACTGCGGTGAACAAAATTTAACATCTTGAAGAGTCATATTACGTAATACCAATAAAACAACTATAGAAACATCCATGCAATGACCTTACGAGTTCGATTGTGAAAAAACACGAGTTGCAGTTTTTACTATTATGAAAATTGTATAAAACCTAGAGAGCTTACCGGACCCAACGTTGCTCTGCGACCGACGCGCGCTAAAAAGAAGCGTATTACACGCTTTTCTCGGTCGTGGCACTGTCAGTTTGTCCCAAACAGGGGGTGTCCGTTTTACCCACGGTGTCCATGACCCCCCCACTTTCCCCTATATATATACATATATATATATATATATATATATATATATATATATATATATATATATATATATATATAAAGTTGGAAGTTTATTGTAATGTTTTATCCAGCAGCACATCACACTGTTTGCGTGGCACCGCGCCCTCCATGTGCAGCAGTCTCAGAGCCATCCGGACCGTAAGTAAAGCAATATTGATCCGGACCGGCCCCTCAGACTCACGTCTGCGGCGTGAATGTCTTCCAAAATAAATGCCGCAGACGTGAGTCTGAGGGGCCGGTCCGGATGGCTCTGAGACTGCTGCACGTGGAGAGCGCGGTGCCACGCACACAGAGTGATGTGCGGTTGGATAAAACATTACAATAAACTACCAACGTATGCATATAGACGGGTTTCACTTTTTAGCTTGGAAATTTTTCAACACTTAAATATCGTATTCCTGTTCTGCCAAAACGAAGACTACGAATCTATTGCAAAGTTAAATTTTTACAATACAAATAAAGATACCAGAGTGCACTCCATCACTAAGGCTGAAAAGCAAAGCGACATCGGAACCAATTTTGACAAGCTGGACTAGTGCTGACACCCCCCTCGATTTTTTTAATTCTGTCCAAGTTGTTCCCTGTACAGTTTTTGGAGTCGGAGTCTCACTTAACCCTCGCCCCACCGGGGGGCCATCGATGGCCCCCCTAAGGTTTTTCCGGGATAGCAGAAAAACAACGAGGCGCAGCACCGCGGTTCAGGGCTCTACCTCTCACTGCATTATTTTCCCATCATCCCTGAAATTTTTTACCCCGGGTCACCCAAGGTCAGGTCACCAGACGAGGTCAACCAAGGTCACCTCACTTCACCTTTAGAGCTCTGTAAGAGCTACATTTCAAAGTCGATCGATTTGAAACTTCCTACACTTCATGACCCCTCCAGGGTCTACAAGGTGTCTATCCGGGATTTTTCGATTTCGTGCCCTGAGGTCAGGTCACGAGGCGACCTCTCCTATTGGAAAAGCATGGGGAAAAGCTATTTCATGATATAAAAGCCACAAAAATGATTGCAAATACTCAGACTGCTCAGAACAACGTTTTTGGACACCCTTTCACGGATCCTAGGGGTCATATTTGCCCTTTGACTTTTCCAAGGTCATCCAAGGTCACCAGAGGTCAAAAACAGTATTTTGACAATAACTTTTGACCTAATTGAGCTAGAGCGGTGAAACAAACACCATCGTGTTTGTCCTGTCACTGGCTTTCATTTAATATACGGCAAGGTCACTTTTTGACCTTTCGTGACCTCAGGTCATATTAGGTCACGAGGTGACCTCTGGCGGTCAAACCACTGGCGGGAGGTCTTTACGTTCCACATAGCGGAAAAAGTACTGCCAATTTGCTATCAAATGTACTTTACCAGGCCTCAGTAGCTCTAATGACATAAGAGTTATGCCCAGTTTGCTTAATCATTGCATATTTGAGTGAAAATAGCCGATCTTGACCTAATTTGACCTCTGGAGGTCAAACCATTGCCCTGAGCACTAAAACATGCAAAGTAATTTCTTACTGAATTCACGTGAGCTTTCTATTGCACTTTGCAGATTTGCGCTAACGCCCATATTTTCGGAGTTAGAGGGGGCCATAGATGGCCCCCCGGTGGGGCGAAGGTGGCGCCGGACCCCCGGTGGGGCGCGGGTTAAGTTATCAATGGACTTGTTACGGAGACTCCAACCCCACCACCCGAACGAGAAAATCCCACAATCAAGGGTTGATTTAGAAGCCAAAGTTTAACGTCCCACAAAGCACGGGGACGACCACCCCGCTCAGGTCAACCTCTCATCGGTCAGTTGCCGGCCGACCTTCGCCGGATAAACTATTGACCGATCCCAAGCCTGGACATGCACTGCCCCTGGATGCTTCTGAGCAGCGGGCCGGAGCTCAACGCTTTACCAACTGAGCTACCGGGGCGGCAATTCGGCTCCTGAGCGGGGTAGCAAAAAAACATAAGAATGGTTTGATAGACTATTGAACCGATTAAGGAACTCTTCCCATTAAGTTTTAGCTCAGAGTAATATTGAGGTCATTAAAGATCAAAATAGTACAATTTAGTAGACTTTTTACTCTAGCGTTTGGCTAAGTTCAAGCCAAAATTTAAACGTCATTCGATGCCTCTCTTTATGGCAATTCGAATGATGTACAATAACAATATGACCATACTAGATCAAAGTATAAAAATGACATGACCTAGGGTCAGGTCAAGGTCATCATCGGACTAAACATAGTCAATATGCATATCACTTGACTTGTAATGACAAATCAAACATAGTGGTATCCAAATGAGAGCTCTATTGCAATGTACTGCGCAGTTATTGACATAAGTCTCAAAACGTGCTTAGGTAGACTCGAATGACCTATCAGAGGTCACAGGTCAAAAATTGCAAAATTAACCTCGCGAATAGCCTGTAATGCTACGATACCGGGAATAAAAAGTCCCTTTGAGCTTTATAGACGGAAAAAGCAGCATTTTTCGGAAAATTTGGGCTTTCCCCATGCATTTCCAATGGAGAGGTCATGACTCGTACCTGACCTTAGTTCAACAATATACAAAATGCCGAAACATAGTTTGTAGCCCCCGGTGAGCCCATTATATAATATAGGTTTCACATTGGTAAATTAACCCTTCTCGGAGTTATGCAATCCCAAAAATGTTTTGAAGTGAGGGCACTTGACCTGGCCTGGTGACCTGACCCGAGAAGACCCGGACATAAAATGTTTAGAAGAAGTTGCAGAATTGATTAATGATAAGCTGTGCTAAGTACGGTGGCGCTTGGCACCGCCGTTTCTCCGTGATGACGAAAAATCTGTAGTGGGTTAGTCAGCACCCTTCCGCCCCACTGGGAAGTGTTAACACGCGCATTGACGGGGGTCTGAGCCACCTTCGGATTGACGGGGGTGGGTACCCGCCCCCATAAGATCTCGAGAACCACGGTAGGTAGCAAAAAACGGTAAACGGCGTTGGGTAGCCCATCCGCTTCTCCATCGAAAATATTGGAACCATTTTTTGTCAGGTCACATTTAAGGTCACCAGAGGTCAAAAACCTGCCGTCACATGCCGTCATAGGGATAACATGTAAATTAAGTTTTTCGGCCATTACATCTGAACAAGTAAAGATAGAGCAAAACGACTTGAACGCTATGAATCCTCGCAGCAAGCCGAATCGAATGATATATGATTTGATGGATTTGACCTGACCTGAGGTCAGGTCAGGGTCAAATTATATAAACTGCATATCATTAGAACCGCAAAGCCAAGGCGAGTCTAATGAAGCTAAAATAAACGCTCTATCACCATCTGTTACTGAGTTATTCAGTAAAAAACATATTTCCCATGTATTACCAATGGAGAGGTCATGCTTCGTACCTGACCTTAGGTCATCGATATTAAAAATAACGGAACATATTTTAGAGAACTTGGTGAGCCCATTATGAGATGAGTTTCAATTGGATAAGTTCACGCCGCTCCGACTTATGCTATCTTAAACTTTTTTTAGGTCGGGTCACTTGACCTGTACTGGTGACCTGACCTGAGATGACCTATCCTTAAAATTTTCACAGAAGTTGCAAAAATGATGAGGGAAAAAATATACCAAGTACGGCGGCGCTGCGCGCCGCCGTTTTTCTGCTGTCTCCGAAAAACCCGAGGGGGTGGGTACCCGCCCGCCCCGTCAATGCGCGTGTTAAAAAGTGAAAATCCGTTGCTTAAACTCGAGAAAATGACGAGTTTGTTTGCAGAATTGTCCTTATATTTGTGTCTACCGTCTAAAACCGCGTGAAAAAAGTTTCGAGTTCGAAAAAAGTGTTATAACGCGCACCCTACTGCATAAATTATGCAAAATGTGCAATCATCTTTCAAAACGTCCATCGACCAGAACCCCTAGCTCAGTTTTTCTGAAAATTGAGAGACCTCGGTGCTTTTTGGTTATGTATAACCAATAATATGTATAAAATTTGTAAAAAGTTTTATTAAAAAGTGTTGCTTTATAAAATGTGTTATCTTACTTTGTTTATAAATTTTGTCCTAGTTGTTCCCAGTACGGCTGCTGGAATCTGAGTCTCACTAAAGTTCTCAAGAGACTGGTCACGGAAACCCCGACCGCACCACCCGAATGAGCAACTCCCACAAAGAAAGGTTAATTTAGAAGCCAAAGTTTAATGTCCCACAAAGCACAGGGACGGCCGCCCCGCTCAGGTCACCCTCTCATCAGTCAGTTGACAGTTGACCTACATCGGGCAAATAATTGAGCGCCGGAGCGTCTCAGGGGAACCGATCCCAAGCCTGGACATGCACTGCCACTGCATGCTTCTGAGCAGCGGGCCGGAGCCCAACGCTCTACCAACTGAGCTACCGGGGCGAATCAGCAATAAGCACCTGCTCGTGGCACAACGTCTCATAGACAGATAGGTACAGGATTGCAGGTCGGGAGGGGCGCCCTCTAGACCGGGGGGAGGGGGCGTGAATGTTTCCGTGGTGGCGCCGGGCCCTGTATTCCTGCAGCTTTTGAAAAAAGTGAATGCATTGCGAGCTGGAACCCACTGCCGTAGCTGTTTGCGGTGTCGTCACGCGGTTATCCGAAGAAAGCACTCGGCAGCTGTCTGATTCAATATATTTGCAGCTTTAAAACATAAAATAAGCCCGGCCACCAGGACCCCGACACTCACTCTTTACAACCCTGTCCGCAGCTTCGAGGAGACGCAGCGTCGCCCCTTGGAGGACGGACCCCTGCCTCTGGCGCCTCCTGGTGGACGGACCCCTACTCTTGACGACCCTGGCCAGCAACACACCAGACAACGGCCCGATCCGTGGTCGCGTCTGGTCGCCCTTTTTGCGAAAGCGTGATCGCTTATTGTAGAGAAGCTTTTATTGGTTTCTTGTGCATACTCTTGCGCGTGGTGGCTGGAGAGAGAGAGAGAGAGAGAGAGAGAGAGAGAGAGAGAGAGAGAGAGAGAGAGAGAGAAGAGAGAAAGAGAGAAAGAGAGAAAGAGAGAAAGAGAGAGAGAAAGAGAGAAAGAGAGAAAGAGAGAAAGAGAGAAAGAGAGAAAGAGAGAAAGAGAGAAAGAGAGAAAGAGAGAAAGAGAGAAAGAGAGAGAGAGAGAGAGAGAGAGAGAGAGAGAGAGAGAGAGAGAGAGAAAGAGACGTGTGAATTCCCCGAACGCGTTGTGATAGTGGTAAAAGCTTAGGTTCTGACCGGTGAAAATGGGGCTGGTCTGGACCCACTCCGAAAGTTCGGAGAGCTTTGTGTTGGGTGTTTTGTCGAAAATTTCCCAAGATAAATGAAGCAGTCATGTAATGCGCTTTTGCCGTCTGGTCACTGATTTCGACAATCATGACCGACTTGTTAAATGATTTTGCTTCATTTATCTTGATAAATTTTCGACAAAATACATAGCACCAAAATATCTCGATTTTTTGAAGAGAATCTGGATCAGACCCCGTTTTCCGATCTGCTCGTGCATGCTGGAGGTCTGGGACTGACGAGATGCGCTGTTACTGACAGTGTGCTGGCCCCCCGATAGAGGGTGCCAGCGTGCCGGTGATAGACAGACTGAGCTATCCTGTCTCGTTGTGCAGGGAGGGGTTCTGTGGTCCGAGTTCGATCTGCTGCCGACGATTGGACGAGGGTTCAATCATAGGGCGCGATGCTATGCTGTTGAATTGATACCATGTCCCGCGATTTTCGGACAGTACGGTCTAAGGTCAATCGTCTCGAGATGTGGCCTGTATGGGGGTGGCGGGGTGGACGGGGTGGCGGATGGGTAGAATGTTTGTTTGCGGATCGAGTGGTCCCCCGTTCGAATCTGACCCGCGTCTTTACTGTTTGGCGACCTCGTGTCACGCTGGATCGTTTTCATCTGACCTGTGTCAGGCTGAATCTATTAGTTTTGTGCTGGTAATTATGATTGTCTCTCACTCGGGAGGCCCTCGTTCGAATCTGACTCGCTTCTTACTGTTTGGCGACCTCGTGTCACGCTGAATCGCCTACTCAACTGTCTTAGTATGGAGGAGGTTGGGGTGGTGGATGGGTAGAATGTTTGTCTGTGGATCGAATGGTCCCCCGTTCGAATCTGACCCGTGTCTTACTGTTTGGCAACATCGTGTCACGCTGAATCGCCTACTCAACTGTCTTAGTATGGAGGAGGTTGGGGTGGTGGATGGGTAGAATGTTTGTCTGTGGATCGAATGGTCCCCGTTCGAATCTGACCCGTGTCTTACTGTTTGGCAACATCGTGTCACGCTGAATCGCCTACTCAACTGTCTTAGTATGGAGGAGGTTGGGGTGGTGGATGGGTAGAATGTTTGTCTGTGGATCGAGTGGTCCCCCGTTCGAATCTGACCTGTGTCTTACTGTTACAGGACATTGTATCATGCTGATCATGGTTCGCGTACCACAGAGGAGGCGTGCTGTTCGAATCCGGCTCGTTCCCGATGATTGAACAGTAGGATGTTTCAATCATTCGTTGGTCTGCTCGTGTTGTTGATCTTAGCCTCCAATCACAACCGTATCCTGTCAAATGATGGTGTACCTCGAGGACGAGTGTATTCTTGTGAGTTCTAGATGATTGCCCTCGAAGCACACCGCCATGTGCCAGGACACTTGTGATTGGAAGCCAAGACTCAGCAACACGAGCAGACCGCCGAATGATTGAAACATCCTACTGTTCAATCATCGGGAACTAGTCGGATTCGAACTTCACGCCTACTCTGTGGTACGCGAACCATGATCAGCATGATACAATGTCCTGAAACAGTAAGACACAGGTCAGATTCGAACGGGGGACCACTCGATCCACAGACAAACATTCTACCCATCCACCACCCCAACCTCCTCCATACTAAGACAGTTGAGTAGGCGATCAGCGTGACACGAGGTCGCCAAACAGTAAGAAGCGAGTCAGATTCGAACGAGGGCCTCCCGAGTGAGAGACAATCATAATTGTCCACCACCACCCCGACCACCTCCCAGGGGTGGCATACAAGTAGACGATTCAGACACGAGCTCGCGAAACGCAGCTCAGATTCGGACGGCGTGCATGGGACCCTGAGTGAGAGACAATCATAATTGTCACTGTCCGTCTTCGAATATGGCCAGTGTCTTAGTTTCAAGGTATCAATACCCGCACATTGATGATTGTTCCGGATGATTGGACAGTAGGATGTTTCAATCATGAGGCGGTCGCTTGTGTTGTCGCGTCCACGCTTCCAATCCCGACATTGTTCATCATCTAAAGACTTATACCAATATAGAGCAAACCGCGATCGGAAAGTCTTACGTACAGAGTGACACGAGGTTGTGAACCACCAAAGATAAAGGTCTGTTTCAAGCGAAGGCCTCATGTATGATTACAGTTACACTCTGCGCAGTTCGCGTCCCTTCCGGAAGTGCTGCCGCCAAGTGAGAAGATTTATCCCCTGGAATAAAGGTGGAGCTTCACTCTAGCTTTCCCATATCATCACATTATGAGAAAATCACACCAATACCTGGCAACCTCACCGGGTTTAGCAGAGGAAGACAGACGCCAACTCCGCTGCAGGGGTGGTTGCATCTGCACTCTAGGAGGGCAGATTTCGCCCCTCACATATGGGAGACTGGTCTATCCGCCCCTACAGGGGGTGACCTGGTGAGGGAGTGGGACACATTTCTACACGAGGCAGCAGCACCCCCCAGAGGGAACAGGCAGACGATAGTCCCCCCAACACGCCGCATACCCAGACAACACTTCAGATCACACGCGCGCACTGCAGCAAAACGCAGAGGAATGTCCGCTCGCTTAGACGAAGCCTGTAATAAACATCTGGTCTGTGACTCAATGTGTGTTACTGCTGATTCCACTTCTCTGCCACCCAGCTCGCATGCCAACAACCCAACAATAAACTTTCTACAACATTCGCTCCACCGTTAACACAACATCCAGTACCGGCGTTAAGTCGACATCCGGCCGCGGCGCGGCGCCACCTCTGCCTCAGACGATCTCGTATCTGTCCGGCTGGAGGCTGATGGTGACCGAGTGCGGGATGGGCTCCTCCGAGTCCACGCGCGACACGCCCGCCACCACCAGCGCCGCCATCGACTTCTGGCTGCTGAACGTCACAGTCACCGGGAAAAAGTCGCCCGGCGTGCCACCTGCCGGACCGAGGCCGAACTAGTTATAGGTGGAACCACCGTCGCGGTGAACGATGTCAACAGGGTCCGATGGTATGCGCTCAGAGCCGATGACCAATGTCGAGGGGGAGGGGACAGCTCCAGAGGTGACCGACGGTCAATGGCCCCCGATACGCTCGCTACATTGAGGATTCGCCACTGATATAATAATGGCTTCAACGGAGTGTTCCACTTAATTGCAGTTCCAAGAAGACGTGCTTATGGTTAGGATAAAGCTGAAAGTCAGGAAACCACAATTTTTGGAGTGACTTTCTTTATTGGGAACAAAATATTGCCTTCTTCCTACAATTTCTCGCGTCATAAAATTTGTTTTCATATTTTTTAAATGCATAACTTGATCTAGGCCAAAACATAGACTCGCTCCTGATTGATTATTGGGTTTTAGGGGCGCGCCAACCTGCGAGGTCATATAGCGCCCATAACACTTCTCTGCAGTCAAAGCTTATAATTTTGTCTGTCTTTAGGGGAAAGTAAAGTCTCGTCTAAAGTGAACTAATATTTACATTAAAGAGTGATTCTTTCACATCGTAGTTATGATTCTCCTGCACGGATGCATGGTCACAGATTCAAACAGGTTTACCGCGCCGGCAGGCGCCGGCGCGGGGCGCCGGGGCATCACTTCCGGCGCCCACCCCGCGCCAACGGACCCAGGGGCCCGGGGTGCGGGGGCAGCCTAGACGCCGGACCTAAGCCCGACGTCTAGCGGAGGCCTCCCCGTCGCTCCGAGACTTGAAAGCCCCCGGAGCGAAAGGGAAGACCCGCCAAATCGGCGCCAGGCGCCTATCAGCGCGGTTGACTACCACAACACACGCTTTTAACCAGGATCAAATATTATCGTAAAGTCAATTTCTCTAAGATAGGACAGCACCCGTTCAACCATACTGGAGTCACGGCCGATCAATTCTAAGAGTGTGGACTCCTGCCGGTGCACGCCAAAATGCAAAGACCTGTGTCTAGCATATTCCGGGCACGAGACTAGCACGTGTCGGACCGACAGGGGCGCCGCACATCGCTGACATTGTGGTCGAGGTTCGCCGCATAACAGATATCGGTGAGTGGCCAGCGTGTGGCCAGTCCGCAATCGACACAACGCCACCTCCTCCCGGCGGTTAGGCCGCAGCGAGGATGGCCACTCACCGATCTCAGGTTTGATAATTTTCAACTTGTTTATTATATCATTCCATTGTTCTTGCCATACACTGCGAAGGTGAGTACATATATATGGGTACAAATCTCTAGCGGGGATTCGTTGCGCACGCTTGCAGGGCCTACGGGAAGCACGTCGGGCCGCTGCGTCTGCCACTTCATTCAATTGTATTCCAACATGACTTGGGATCCAGCAGAGTGTTACATACTTTCCCAGTCTGGCGAGGCGAGTTAAGCGCAGGACAATGTTTAAAACAAGTCCATCACTTGGGTTGAAACCACTCACAGCTTGAATGCTGCTAAGGCTATCGGTGAAAATAACGTATTTCGTGGCATCACTAACTTCGATAAAGCATAGAGCCTTATCCAAGGCGGTGAGTTCAGAGGTGAAAACCGATGCAAAAGATGAAAGTGAGAAATTTCTTGTTACTGTATCCGTAACAAAAGCGCATCCCACTCCAACATCAGTTTTTGATCCGTCAGTGTAGAACGACACATGATCTGCATACTGTGCAATGTGTTCGAGCGCCAATTGTTTAAATTCAGTAGGGATAGTATCGGATTTGGTTTTCCTGCGAGAGTCATGTCGGTTTTTGGGCAGATAAGTTCCCAGGAGGGTGTCGAAAGCTCGCTATGAGTCCAACACTTGGCTGGATACCACTTTCGGCCGAGAAACGTTGGACGCGTACGCCCAGTGGGATTCCTCTTGCGTTACAAACAGCCGTGCATGTTCCGCGAAACTGCGTTATATGTTGGGTGTGACGGAGACTGAGCCAGCTTACAGGCGTAACGCTGCCCGAGCAGGCGCCGTCGCAATGCGAGAGGTGGTTCTTTGCTTCCACCAACAAGCTGGAGCACGGTGTTGTCCTAAACGACCTGTGGCCCTCGGAGTGCACTATGGTGAATCGTATCTAAACAGCGTTTAGCTGATTCCGACGCAGAATCGTATACAAAACAGGCGTAATCCATCTTGGAACGAACAAGAGACCGATAGAGATGGAAGTGTCTTCCTTTCCGCTCCGTACGATAGACGGATGTCATTTCAGGCATTCAATGATTTAAAACACTTGTCACGTATATTCCTAATGTGTCGTTGTATGTCGCCGTTTATCAAACGTTACTCCGAGAAACTTTGCTGTTGGTTGAAAGTGATGTTTTACCTCGCTCCTGGAGTACCCGAATGGAACGCACCTGTCAAATTTTAGTGCCGATGTCTTTACAGACGATGTTTTACATTTTACGGCCGATGTTTACGTATTATAAACACAGGTTAAAAATACTTAAAACAGATGATTTTCACAATAAACAAACTTGGTGTAAGCTTACGCATCTCATCAGCCACGAAAGGATGGCTCGCTCGCTAACACAGCATTTTTATGAGAGGGGGCGCTTAGGATTTAGACCAATCAAATTGCTGCAACCACTGCAACCAGAATGAAAGAATTCCTTCAAGATTTGAAAAGAGATGCAATAGATGCTTTGAATTTGAACTTAAATTCGCGCGGCAACGTAATCCAGGGGACTGAGTGAATACCTTAAGTGCTTTCTCGCCGCGATCTTCAAAACTGCTATTTCCGCCCCAAGCCCATTTAAATGTGGAACACTCTCAATGACACCATTCCTGTCATGAAAGGGGCGGATTCCGCTCCACTCTCCTGATTTTTAGGGGATATCTCTAAAACGCCTCGCAATAGACTTTAGAGACTTTGTGACATTTATCAAAACTAAATTGGCCAGATGCCCTGAAAGTTTGGAGAATATGTTTTTAGCAGGAGCGGAGCTATGGCTCAGTATTTAGGGCGGATCTATTCGCAAAAGGCTAGCAGGATTATTTTATTCTAAGAGATATATTCTACGTGGAATACCTCAGTGTTCTGGGAGGATGTACGAATCTCTTGGAAAGACACATCAGCAGAGCGGCTAAAACATCCAGGAAAGGTCTCCAGTGAGGTCACACGACATCCAAGACGATACGTTACCGGTATTAAGGGGCGCGTGCTTTTGTACTAATAACCTTCGAACCAGTGGAGGAGGGATACTTATTGAGACTTCATTGTAATCTTCTTGTCATTACGAATCTAATTATACATGATTTTACCATGTGAGATAGCTTTTAAAGCTGAGCTGACCTCTTGTCAACTGAGTAATCTAGTAATGGTGTACATCAATCGGCTCGCTGCGATAAAACCAACGCAACAACGACAAATGGAAGGTTATTTCTTCATTCAATAACTTGAATATGGGCAATGGGCCCCAAAATCATGGCGGTGCATATTTCAGACTGATTTGAGGCTTGGCTGAAATACAGACATTTCAAAATTTTCCCATTGCCTTACAATGGACAAGTCGTAGATCTGAACGAACTTATGGCATAAATAAGCAAAATTCCACATAGCTGAAAAGTAGCCCCAGCTGCACTCATGCCAGTTACGGGTTTCAGATCATTCGGTTGAGATTTTTAGAACTAGTGCAAGCTTGAAATTTTGTTTTGGAGGACAGCGCGCTTAAAGGGAGATACGCGAAAAATTTTTATTGGCTAGATCAAAAGGTCACAAAAAGTTGTTTCAGAAGTCCTATTCTCATTTTTTGCGAATTCGGCCTGCAAATGCCTTAAAATTACTCTCAAAGTCAACATTTCTAAACGACTTTACCGGTACACCTCTTATCGATGTAAATGACGTACCCCCGGCTAAGGCTATCAAATTCTCTATAAAACCGGTCCCATTTTTCCTAAGCAGTGACTTGAAAGTTTAAACCTATTAAATAAAAAGTTATTTTAAAAAAGCTACAGCCAAAAATAATATTAAAACAAAAATATAACACTTCTAAGAAATCACAATTGACCAATCAGAACGTACAGACACCTCATAGGGGGGTCACGTGACCTTTCTGACGCAAAAGTTTCGTCATCCTGGGGCTGAAGCAGAAGACGACTCAAGACCAGAGGTACGAAACGGCTGAAGACTTGAGTAATCATGTTTTTCCCTTTCTAGGGCAAACTAATTCATTTTGTATTTTTTAAAGGCTTTGCAAAATTAATTCAAAGATAAATACAGGAGAACAGACATTTGTATTACAAAAAAACATTACTTTTCAACTTTAAATAGCTTTCGAAAAGTAAGTGATGGGTGAAGGTTTCAGCATTTTATCGAAACTGTTAACCTATTTCGATAATAAGTGGGTGGCCTCCCAAAATATTGCCGAGGATACAAAAATAATCGACAGTTTCGTAATCAGAATTTTTCAAATAGCAAGAAACCACAATAATAATTTTTTCGCGTAAATCCCTTTAACCTAGGCTCGTGACCGGACTTGGCATAACCTATATTTGAAATTCCGAAGAAAGATGTAAAAGGTCCCAGAAATAGCTATACTATGTACGGTGGCACTGCGCGCCGCCATCTTCTGACCACCTTGAGAAACCTTAGAGGGGGCTAAAAAGACCCTCCCTCCGAATCGAAGGTCAACAAGCAGCAATGCCACCAAAGACAACCATCAAAAGGCTATGTAACCAGCGAGTGGGTTCCAGGACAACGCACGAATGGCAGAAGGGTACTGCAAAAAAAATTCAAGACAATGAAGAGCCATTCAGGAATGTTTGAAATTGCCCTATTGACACCACGGGGCGCAGCCAAGGGAGGAGGGAACCATAACCCCCCCCCATCGGTGCCGGAGTGTCTTTTGATCGCTAAGTGACCCCATTTCGGCTGTCACTAGAAATTTAGCCCCTTACGCCGTTGAATCTAGATGCAAGCAGACGGCATGTAGCGATTGAAAATATTGTTGCATGATTTTGTGCTTTTTTTGGCCAGGTAGGGCATTCTGTCGCGTTTCAAAGCACCCGGGAAGAATATCGGCACCTAATTCGCGTTCAGCTAATGCCTCACCGTCGCCAATAATCGTATGGGCAAAGCAAATCTGGTGCCCCTTGAGCTCACCAGGTGCCTCCTGAGCTGGTCTTGGCCCCTTGAGCTAATCACGTGCCCTTTGAGCCAATTTTGTGCCCCCCCCGAGCAAATAATTACAACTTCTGAACCTACATATATGTATAATGTTGAGTTAGTATGATGCCCCCGAGCTTGCCTGGTGCCCAATTAGCTTTTTTGGTGCCTCTTGACCTGATCAGGCGCCACCTGAGCTTATTACTGAGGTCTTCTTAGCTGGTCTGGTGCGCCCTAAGCTAATATAGTGTCCCCTGAGCTGATATGGTGCCTCCTCAGCTGATTTAGGTCCTGATCTGGTCTGGGGGCCAGGGGCTGATCTGGGCTCCCGAGCTTATCGATCTGGTGCCCCCTGAGCTGAACCAATGCCCCCTGAGTCGATCTGATGCATCCTAAGCGATCATTGTGCCTCCTGGGCCCACCTGATGCTCTCTGGGCTAACGAGTTGCCCCCTAAAGTTAAGCTAAAGGGGGAAGTTAAAGTTGCCCCTATTAAAGAGTGCCCTTTTTATCCGGGGTGCCCCTAAAATATGCTATCCCCCATACCATGTTTGGCTGCGCCCCTCTTGACACCCGATAGACCCACCGCAAAACAAGCAAGTACTGAGTACCAATGAAGAGCCAGTAATTTGCTGAACAATGAAGCGGTTACCAGCATGGGAGCCTGTGAAGCACCCGAGATGCATTACTAACTAATCCAAAATACCCACAAAATAGTGCAGGAGGGCACCGCAAAGTTTTGATGCGTCAAGTACAGAGAATAACTCCTTAAAGGGAATGTGACACCTTTATAACGTAATTTTAACTGAGATAGCTAAGTTGTAAAGCATGCCGGAAAACCCGGTACTCTACATATCATTTGTCTTAAAACTCACTTTCCGTGGAGAAAATCTAAAAACCTACCTGAAATGTACCCCACATGTACCCTAGCTAGGCAGCCACAGTTGTCAACTGTTGGTGTAATGACAGCACTGACGTCACAGTGAGTAATCAGCCAATTGAAGCCCTTGAAGCCTATTGAATACGGTAGTAGTTGCCAGATCATGCCGTCATCCACAGGCAGAGGTTTATTTTTCACCCCAGAGGAGGATTTTTAAAATCAAAATATTGAGCTCATTGTACATTTTTCAGAGAAATCATGGACGTTTTCATGATTTTCGGCTAAAAAAACCTAATTACACTAAATTCATGGATTCGAACAAGGTGGCACATACCCTTTAAAGAGCAACTCGGTCGAATCCACGAATTTGGTGTAATTACGGGTATTTTCACCCGAAACTCATCAAAACATCCATGATTTATCTTAAAAAACACAATTTTGATTTTTAAAATGCTCCTCTGGGGTGAAAAATAAACCTCTGCCTGGGGATGACGTAATGATCTGGAAACTACTGCCAAATTCAATAGGCTTCAAGGGCTTCAATGAGCTAATTACTCAAATTACTCACCATGAAGCCAGCGCTGTCGTCACACCAACAGCTGACAATTGTGACCGCCTGGCTGGGGTACATTTCAGGTAGGCTTTTGGCTTTTCTCCACGGAAATTTTGAGTTCCAAGACAAATTATATATTCAGTGCCGGGTTTACTGGCATGCTTTACAACTTGGCTATCTCAGTTAAAATCACGTTATAAAGGTGCCACATTCCCTTTAAACAAATTTTGCTTATGACAGCACTGGAGGAGAAAGTGCGGGGCAGCAAAGGTACAGACCACGTCACTGCAAGAAAATGTAATAATTATACAATACTCTTTTACTACTAACTTTATTGCTACTGACGCTATCACTGCAGGCCAAATGTAAAGTTAAGAAGTTTTCCGAATGTTTACTGTGTATAATGCACTGCGTACCAAACTGGTGAACGGAGTGACCCCAGACCCCAAAAAGGAGCCTGGGAAAGACCGTAGAGAGCAAAACCAATGAAAACTCTACAGCGTACAATTTAAATGGAAATGCCCGGTCAAATAATTCTACAAAACTATACTCTTTCTCTCCGAGTCCCTGCAAATTTAAGTCAAAGCAGGACTGCCAAGATTATAAACACAAATCAAATTACAAACCCATGCTAATCACAAGCATGCCATTACGGGCAGCCAAAATCAGAACGATAAGCCTGTAAAAACTGTTCGCGATAACTTTGCAAAGGATGTTCCCACTGGATTACCACATGAGCACACAGCAGTCAGAGGGGACGATTAGCTAACCTGCGCTGAACTCCATGGTCCCGGAATCGTTCTTGGCGTCCACGATAGGTATATTCCAGAGCAGCGCCGGGCGGCGCGAATCGTGCGTGTACTCGCCATCGCACTCTGTGATCACCGGGTCGCCAGTGCCGCGCACCAGAGGCACCTGTCGACACAAAATGAAACTATAACTTCGGAACACTGTCGCCGTGCGTGGTTATGGAGTTTTATGACACGAGGACGAGGCGATACAAGGGCAGGTGCGTGTGCATTGAAGCTTGAATAGGTTCGAAAAGAGTCACATTCGTAAGTTATGAATTCAACAATCCAAGCATGTCGAAGTTCGTGCAGAAACTTTAATTTCTACAGACTTGTGTGCAATCTTCATGACGATTGCTAAATTCCTCGAGCATGCAACCATCAGGCCAGCAAACCATCGCCACAACAATGGATCAGTAAGAGTTTAAAATATCTCTTACACAAATCCCATACATCCGTGGGTTCGTTCGAGACCAGTGCCAGAGAGAGAGAGAGAGAGAGAGAGAGGAGGAGAGAGAGAGAGAGAAAGAAAAGCCAGAGAGAGAGAGAGAGAGAGAGAGAGAGAGAGAGAGAGAGAGAGAGAGAGAGAGAGAGAGAGAGAGAGAGAGAGAGAGAGAGAGAGAGAGAGAGAGAGAGAGAGAGAGAGCGAGAGAGCGAGAGAGCAGAGAGAGACAGAGAGAGAGACAGAGAGAGACAGAGAGAGAGAGAGAGCAGAGAGAGCGAGAGAGAGAGAGACAGAGAGAGCGAGAGAGCGAGAGAGAGAGAGAGAGAGAGAGAGAGAGAGAGAGAGAGAGACAGAGAGAGAGAGAGAGCGAGAGAGCGAGAGAGAGAGAGAGAGAGAGAGAGAGAGAGAGAGAGAGAGAGAGAGAGACAGAGAGAGAGAGAGAGAGAGAGAGAGAGAGAGAGAGAGAGACAGAGAGAGACAGAGAGAGACAGAGAGAGACAGAGAGAGAGCGAGAGAGCGAGAGAGAGCGAGAGAGCGAGAGAGCGAGAGAGCGAGAGAGCGAGAGAGAGAGAGAGAGAGAGAGAGAGAGAGAGAGAGAGAGAGAGAGCCGCGTCCGTACCGATATGACGATATCGCTGAGTTCCATGCTCTTGTCCTCCAGTGAGTACTCGATGTTGACATCGCAACCGCTGCTGGCGTTCTCCGACGGCCAGCAGTTAATGCTGAGGGGGATCGCCGACTCGTCCGTCGTCTTGTACCGCCATCTGTGGAGAAGAACCGCTAGCTGTAGTTCAAACGGCCGGGCGGAGGTGGTGAAATATCAAGCGGTCAAACCATAATGAAAACAGCCGATAGTACGAACATGGATACAACGCTAGATAACCTTAGACATATTTGTTGGACAGGCTTACTCGGTCCCCGAGCGCATGGAGCAATTACGTGACGCTATCTACTAGGCACTGATCTCAACATGTTTTTTTTAGGCGTAAACTGTGAGCTAACATTAATCACACGACGCGAAATCTCCAGATTTAAGGAAAGTGGCCCCTGATCTCAACACCAACCGCGATGCACCATCCTCCTGAGGTGAAAACCAGCCTTCTGGCAGCGCTGCCGACACCCACCTGAGCACACCGACGTCCATGTTGACGGGGAAGGGCCGCTGCGGCTGCTTCAGCTTGATGAGGTTCTGGCCGCGGAAGGCTTCCTTGTCGATGTGCGGATGCGTCTGCAGCTGTAGCTCCCGCGTGTCCGTGTTCTCCATCTGAAGACAAACCAGAAATACATCTGAATATTTATCACCTCACAGCTGATGACGAATCAGAACACATCTGAAGACGAATTATAACAAATCAGAACATTCATCAAAACACATCTGACGGCAAATCACAACACATCAGGGCACGAATCAGAAAAAATCGGAACACAAATCTGAACACATCTGCAGACAAATCATAACATATCTGAACACGCATCAAAACACATCTGACGGCAAATCAGTACACATCTGAAGACGAATGAGAACACATCTGAAGAAAAATCAAGAACATATCTGAAGCTAAATCAGAACACATCTGAGGACAAATGAGAACACATCTGAACACAAATCAGATCACATCCGAAGACACACACACAACATTCAGTCCTGATGTTAAGAGAGTAACAGTGTACTTTCATCTGGGGAAAAATACAGAATACATCCCAGTGTCACGCACAACACGGACGGAAACTGGCGTTGAAGTCGAGAGAGCGGTTTCAACGAGAGGAGAGAACGGAGAGTGGTCCCCATCTGGGAGCACACAGCCGTACACATCTGAGAACAGTGTTCCAAATTCTATGGTGCTGAGTGGAAAATAACACCCGGGCCAGCTGAATTCTCCACGCATTTCTGTGTTATTTTTACTCAATTTTCCACTCGCTCTTTCAAGTAAAGCCTTTTCAGCCCAGTTCATTAATCCTGGTGCATAACGCTATGGCAGTTAAGTAATTCGGATGGCATGATGATGAAGATTGGAGTTTTGGGCACTGCAGCTGCAGGGCTATATGTGCCCGTCGTGTTGTATTACATCGTTCTGAGATTTTCCTTACAAGCTAAAGTGGCCTATACGGGGTGTGATATCTAGAAACTCTGAAGGGGTATATACTACGTGAATTTTACTTCTCTCAGGTATAATAAAACTTTCCCGATGTCTATGGATGCGTCATTGCCTAAGATCTGTCCCAGCGGGACCGGTGGAAGAAGCGGCGCTGACATCGTTTCAGCTGGTCGCAGCTGTCAGTGCCATAAACATGCTGCACGTGAGGCGGCTGCCGCAATGAGGCGTGTTGGGGCGGTTGTTCAATGATGGGCGTGGGTCGCATACCATGGCCAATTCGAATCCTAGTAAGGCTCCCTCCTCCATTCTGCTTAATTCGGATGACAAACTCTTCATTTAACCATTACCAAACTGTTTGGATAAAGGTTTAAATTGACTTTTAAAATATTGTTACTTTTGCATTTTCCACTCACAGACTATTTTTTTCAATATTAATTTTACACTCACCACCCTGGCGCAAAACCAGTTTTGGGACACTGCCTGAAAATGCATGCAGGACAGCCACAGTGGAGGTACATCGAAATCAGTGTCGGTGTTTTCACCAGAACGCAGCGTCAGCCCGTGGGTGCACTGGAAAGCAGCGACTGTGCTCCCTTTCCATAACCGTTCAGTGTTCGCCAAGACCTAAGGATAGGGTCATTCCTACCGCACCACCTGTCGCTGCAGTTTTTCGTGATAGAAACACAGTAAAGGCTCTCGTTGGAAGAACCCCCAATCGCCGACTATTTTCAAATCCATAAATTAATTATCTTAATCAAATTACGACAAGTTCTGAAAAAAAACTTTACTACATCCAAATCAATCTCACGCCATCCTCACCTGAACCTGTAGCCGAGCCACCGCCTCATCTTGCACTCTAAGGGTCATATTCCCGTGCAGCTCGAGGTTCTGCAGTCCGCCGTCGCGCGGCGCCACCAGCGTGAGTGTTTCAGAGACCAGCAGTGAGACCGGGTGCGAGCTGGTGGGTACGGCGGCCGGCGCCGAGGCCCGCGCTGCCGCCGCCGCCGCCGAGCGCTCCGGCGCCACCTGGAGGACAGAGAGCGATCAGAGGCGGACGCAGGCACACCAATTCACGGGGAGCGATCACGGGCGGACGCAGGCACACCGGTTCACGGGGGAGCTATCACGGGCGGACGCAGGCGCACTGAGGGCTGAGGAAGCGCGTAAAAAATAGCGAAATGATCAGGCATGAAAAGGGCGATATAATACAGCAATCTCACCCATATAGTGCATAGAAATAAGTTAGACGTATGCGCAGAAGGTACAGCCCTTGAATAAAACTATTCATTGGTTCTTCCTTACAAATCTTTACTTGCAATCACTAAAAAATGCGACTTTTCGCCGAGCCACGCGGCCGTGTAAACACGGTTGCCTCGGGGTTTCTGTGCCGGATACCAAAATCTGCTAATAGGTTTTTGACCATGATCAACTCCGATTTTTTTGTTGATACCTATAGCATTTTTAGAGCTCGCGTTGTGGAGTATATAAGGGACCTAAGAGTGTGAGGTCACCAAGGTATATGTGCACCAAATATATGAAGAGGGAATGAGCTCAAACTATTTTAATAACTTTATTTTTACAGCACCTATTTTACTCATTTGTATGTTTTTAGCACTAGGGTGTTTCGGACATGTTTATGTGTATGTGTTAGTTTTTGGTGAGAGAGTTTTAATACCTGACTTCACCTGTTAGTGGGCATCAGCCTGAGGGTGATTATGTTTAATAAATAAATAAACAAATAAACAAACAAAAATACGAGTAAAATCGACCGATCCAATGCTAAGACAGATACTTTTCATATTTACTTGCAATCACTAAAAAATACGAGTAAAATCGACCGACCCACTGCTAAGACAGATACTTTTCAGCTTCTACTACAGCTTCTACATTCCGCTGTCTTTCGATTGAGCTCGAAAACATTGTAAAGCTCTTTAAGCAGCCAATGTGTAGAAACGCAGCCGTGCAGTCAATATGTATAGACTTCATCTAATGCGCCATACGCCAATAATAACAGGACATACTTTCTCGAATCATGAGACTCCTGTAAGGGTTGGCACTGAAGCAGTAATAGAAATCCTCCAGAAAACTCCAAATCCAGGGGTACCAATCTCCCAGCCACCACAGAATCTCCCTCCACCAAACAAATGAACCACTGCCTGTCAGCATCCTCTCTGACCTGTTCGCCCTCCGACTTGAGCTGGTCGACGAAGGCGTCCGTGTCCCTGCTCTTGCGGCCCAGCTTGAGGGCGCGTCCGCCGCCCGCCGCGGCTGTCTTCAGAGGTCGGGACGCCGCCGGGGGTGCCGACGACGGAGTGTACGAACCGGCCGTGTCCCCCACCTGCGGAGAACACACAGGGATAACGGCATGGCTTCACACACTGTCTCATGCTTTTCCGACGAAGGGATTATCCATAAAAAAAAGTTACCGCATATTGAAATAAGCAATGAGCTTATTATGGGAGCAAATCTCAGACAGTTTCGTTTAGCCTACTCACACGACTTTGGCCGAGACATTTGGAGGCGAAGGTCGCTTGATCCAGCGATGTGACCTAACCCGGGATGACCCCAATATGGAATTTTAGGAAAAGTTTGTTATGATCCCGTTGTGCTCTGCGGCTTCGTCACGTGAACACGTAAATGCACTGTGCAGTGTCAGGATGTATTACGCTCGATTCCCGAGCATCGACTGACTCGCCCACACACAGGCACCAGCCACGGTCACCGCCGCGGGCCAAGCCCGGCAAGGGCGGCGCAAGCACGCCGGCCGGCGGGGGATTACAACCAAGTTGAGGCAATGACCGGATGTTAGCTCTGCTGGGTACGCCGGCGCAGCACAGCGTCATTTTCACAATGTACAGACGTCGACGGAGTAGGGTTTGGTACCTAACATCACGACTGCCGGTACACAGTTCACGAAACATACCCGCTACACAACACAATATCTATTCAACCGTGGCACGTTTGCGAGTCGTCAGCCGCCTTAGAAATGAACCGGGACAGTCCACGCGATTTCGACAACACTGTACGCCCCGCGTCTAGAATAGATACCAGACTTTGTCTCCAAGGTAACTGGCACACCTGAAAAAGTGCGTGAGATTTTCAGTTCTCTATAATAAACGGTTTGTAAATTTAGCGTCCC
Source organism: Lepas anatifera (assembly GCA_034440635.1). Taxonomy (NCBI): domain Eukaryota; kingdom Metazoa; phylum Arthropoda; class Thecostraca; family Lepadidae; genus Lepas; species Lepas anatifera. The sequence continues at coordinate 229,607 of JAOTON010001488.1, forward strand.
CCTTCCCTCCTCCAATGCATTCACAACATCCGAATAAGTTTTTTTTTCAAGACAGGATGCGTATATTAACCCTTGCACGTCCTCGGGTTTTCGCCACCTTCGCTCGTGCAGGGGAGGGTTGTTGCGACCCCCCTCGCGATTTGCCCTTAACTGACGTAGAGCTCCGTGGTAAAAACCAGCATGTTGTTCGCCACGAGTACTCACGATTGATACTAATTTATATGACCTTAGGTCATAAATTCACCTTCCAGGTCAGGTCAATGCCCTGATTTTCACCCTGTTGCGGCCCATTTTGCCGTTTTGGCTGCTATTGACCAGAATTTTGGTAAAAAATCACATATGTATGGTCATTAAATTGAGAAACTGACATTCACGCGTCGATTCTTATGCTATACGCCTATGTGAGCCATCTAGGTAATGCAGGAGGTGAGGTCAAATGTTAAAGGTCACTGACCGGTAAAACTCGAAATTGTCCAATATGTCTAATTTTCAGTTACAGAGGGGGTAATTTTTGGCGTGAAATCAAATTTAGCACTTTAAACAACCTCAAAGGCTTCTGTCATCAATATCTGAGGTCCTCGGGTCAACTTCCAGACCAGGTCAATGACCTGGTTGGCTTTTCGTATCATTTGATTGAGGGAACCCAGAATAAAAAATATGAGAGTCTTAAGCAAACCTTCCCTTTTTCGCCGAAATTATTTTTACCTTATTCGTATCCTCAATTCAGTGTGAAACCATGCTCATACGAAAGGAAATGATTTCAACTTTTGAATTTACTCACAGCACCATGGCTATCTTAGTCTGAAATGTCTGCACACACAACCTCACTCGTTGCTAGCAGCACTCTAGCCGTATAAGGCGGTACCTTCAAATGGAATGAGTCACTTCGTCGAAATTCTACGAAGGCGTACGTGTGGACAAAACAGGTCAGAAAACCAGGAAATCGCATTTTTTCCACCTTCAATCGCAGAAAACAAAACTATCGGCTGTTGTTTTACTTCCCCGGGTTGGCCTAAGCAACGAGTGTAATTACGAGTCTGGCTGCTTGCGGTAGCTTACGGCATATAACATTGACGAGTCGTTACCATTTGTTAAAATTTATCACGTGGCATGCACTACCACATAAAAAGGGATGCATTAATGTCCTGAAATAGTACAATACCTAGCTTCATTTTGAGCTTTAAAGCCTGCGGACACTTAATACGGAGAGCTTTCGGTGAAATGAAATATGTCATGAGTGGATCCTTGACACACTGTACAAAACTGCTATCTCAGTTCAAACCCCAATATAAAAAACACCCCACCACACCGACAGCGCTTCCGTGGGTATAATTGGTGCCCAACAAGGGCGGCTCCCCTCTGATCAGAAGCCTCGCTACCTCTGATCAGAGACCTCGCTACCTCTGACCAGAGACCTCGCTACCTCTGACCAAAGACCTCGCTACCTCTGACCAGAGACCTCGCTACCTCTGACCAAGACCTCGCTACCTCTGATCAGAGACCTCGCTACCTCTGATCAGAGACCTCGCTACCTCTGATCGGAGAGGAGCGGCACTGCCACAGGCGTCAGGGGCGCCGGCAGCACCGGAGACAAGGCATCGCCGAAATCCCTGGCACCAGGGTGTACATTTGACCACTCTGCGCGTCAATTTGTCAGAAATGGCAAAGGAAAATTACTGACCCACTTGTACGTGGGCCGACCCGTTCAAAACCGTGTTGACGGTAGCATACTAGATTCTTCGTGATCCATTTTATATTTCTACTTCCCGTGTTTGTGGTGTAAATACAACCCCGGCGGAAGCTTAGGCCACCACGCTACAGATAACAGTTTTAGAGCTATGTGTATGCAAACCCGCATCAGTCGCCGAGGGGTGGTACAGAGCAGATCTGGACAAAACTGCGGTGCCAAATACTCGTCAACCGCCTCACCACGTGCTGCATTGTCAAACACAAAACCAGAGCTACTGTAAGAACCCTCACCTGTGGTTTGACGTTGATGCTGCCGCCGCTGCCTCCTCCCATGCCACCGTAGCCGGACATGGAGCCGCCCCGCTTCTGGGCCTCGTACTTCTGGCGCTGCAGCTCCTTGGCCTTCTCCCTCATCTTCTGCTTGGCCTCGCGCTCCTGGGTCTGTCGCACCGCCTGGTACACCTTCTCCTCGTGCGAGTCCATCTCCACAAAGGTGCGCACCTGCCCAGTACACCAAGGGTTAGGAAACTTTCGCTTCGGCGCGCTCACATAGGAATGCACGGGTGCTGGGTTCTTACTCCCGTTCGAGTCCTCACACACACTGAGCTACCGCGGAAGTGGGCTAAGGGTCCAAGCACCAAAATTGCAAGCACCGCAAATACAAATCTCACAATATGCATGGTAGCTGGCCCCGGGAAGCCGTCCAGTTTTATTCTTAGCCGGTTTCGCAGGACGCTGAGCTCTACAACCATATTGCTTAAGAGGAAACGGCCAAAGCAAAGCTTGTGCTGGCGACAGAAAATATTGTTAAAATTATGCCACCATCACCACTCGATGCATAGTTTCCCTCCAGTTATTTGATGTCAGTGCCATACCGAGTTCCCTCACAAAAGAAGAAAAACGGCGTCGCCCCGGCAGCTCCGTTGGTAGAGCGTTTGACCCCGTCCCGCTCAGAAAACCATGCAGTGGCAGTGCAGTGATGAAAACTTGGGGTCGGCTCCCCTGAGACGTCGCAGCGCTCAATATTTACCCGACGTATGTCGGGTGGCAACTGACGTGAGAGGGTGACCTGAGCGTGGCAGACACCCCGATGCTTTGTGGGACGTTAAACTTTCGCTTCTAAATCAACCAGTCACTGTGGGAATTGCTCGTTCGGATGGAAGTGTCGGAATTCAGACACGTGCCTTGATGACTTTCAGAGGTTTGGATCCAAAAAGCCAAATCTACAATAACTTGAATACAATTTATCTCAACAATGGCCTCAATTAAAAATAATCCAGAGGGATCAGTTCGCTTTTATGCTCATCCACCCACAGCCCTCATTCTCCGACAAAAACATTGTGAAAACCGAAAAAAAAACTCAATCTTCAAATAACAGCCAACAAAAACCACCCCCCAGACGTGGATGAAGTCTCACCTGGCTAAGATTCACCGACTCCTTGTATCCCAGTGCCACAATCTCGTCGAAGGCGAAGATGAGGTTGAAGGCATGTTCATGCACGTCCGCCTCGGTGAGGTTGGCGCAGTACTCGGGCACGACGCGGGTGAAGAGCCGGAGGGTGTCCAGGTCCTCCAGGATGTTGGAGGCCTTCGTGGTGATCAGCAGGACGTACAGCTGATCCAGAGGCTGGTACACGTATCTGTAAAAGCGCAGAACAGTAAGGCAGGCATTGGAGACTGGGGCTAGTTGCAGCCACGAGTGAGTTGAGGCACTTGCGATAAACCCGACGATTAATAAGATATTATTTTCTTGAAAAGGTATGGTGTTGAGTTCGGATGTTTGTATATGGTCGTTCGGACTTACTCTGCAAAGTGTTTTTGGGGTCGGAATTTTCTTAACAAGTCTTTTGATGACTCTAAGAGGTTTGGATCCCAAAAGCCAAATCTGCAACATCTGGAATAAAATGTATCTCATCTGTCGCCTCCTCAAGTGTTTTTGGGCACTTACATCCCCATCAGGGGCGCAGCCAGAGCTTTCGTATGGGGGGGCACACCAACTTTGAGGGGCACCCCAGGGGGAAAAAAGGGCACTTTTTAAAGTAACCTAAAAAACTTACTATGTCTTTGTTTATATCACTTTTGGGCATCTTTGGTTCAATAAAAATGCAAAGAAATCATTGACGGAAAAGGAAAACTCGATTAAAACCGAAAAAAGGAAGAAAATATCACCAATGTGAGGGCACTCTGTACATGGAACAGCTGTAGTTGATCCCAGTGGCCTGGTCTCAGTGCCAGAGACATTCCAAGCACTGCAGTTGACTGTGTTTTATCAGATTTCTGCTCTTCTCTGCATTAGTCATGACAGTGTTCCAAAGCCCATGATAATGGGTGGAGAGCAACACACAGCATACTGGATGTTCCTCTCATTTCTCAGTTATTTATACTATATTTTCCACTCTTTTCAGTGTGGGCCAAATTATTGTATGCATCCTTTTATCTGCTTTCATGCACCTGTAGCATGAAGTGTATGCATGCATATGTTTGCATGTTCATTTGCATTGAGATAAGAAGGTAGAGCCTCAAGTGGAAGTTAGCACAATTCAACAATCCTGGTGTATATGAGCTCATCAAAAATATGGCATTGGGGAAATTTTGATTTAAGTGTTCTCCTCAATTTTTAATCATGGCTTAAATAAGGGCTTCAAATGACCCTACCCTCCTACCTTACCCCCTCCCCCTGACTGTGAGCACTGACACCTCAGTGATAGGATTTGGTGCCAACTTGACAAGGGCAGGTCCAAGAGAGGGGGCAATCCGACTCATGCCCCCCATTGAAAATTCTGAATTCCCCTATAGTTAGGTGCCAACATCAGCATTCCTTGCCTCCCCAATTAATCATTAAATTTTCCCTTCTCTGTGATATGCTGCATACAGTTTACCATTATCAGTACTGTACAGGACCCCTACTGACAAGGATCAGTTTGTGATTGTGAGTATAACTTTTTTGGGAGGGGGGGTTGACTGGCTCAAAATTTAGCTGATAGGAAAATATTTTGTCATATTTTTAAGGAAGTATACACAATTTTGAAGCATCCAAAAATCAGGACAAACAGTTTCCATCAGTTGCAGAAATTCACAACAGCACATTTACTGTGACAAACCTTGTTACCAAGGCAAAAAACAGTGATCATTTCTTTGGTAAAAATATAGCTGCTAATTAGCTTCCCATGAAACTTCCATACCTGCATTAAATTCTCTGTCAAATCAAATTCAGTCACTGTCCAAAATTTGGTCCCTTCCCCTCCTACAGCTCCATAAATAAATAAATAAATAAATAAAGGTGTTGCAACTTTGTTAGCAGGTCACACCACTCTGCATTACACTTTTTGGGCGTTCTGCCCAATGACTCAAAAATGAAGCCATATACATGTATTAAGAACATACAAAAACATACACTCATTTTGACCCAAAAAAAAGATAGAAAGACATGCACAATCCTGGGGAATTCTCCAGCAAATAGGCACAGACATATGAGGGGGCGAGCCAGATTGGGGAGAGCGATGAGATAAAACATTGACATGAGAACAGCTAATTGAAATACTGTCGCAGATCAGTGGGAATTCAACATTCTCCCAGTCTCACACACCCACCAATCAGTCCAAATAAATGTGTGCACACTTGAAAATCAGTATTAGGTATGTGCTTATGAACAATACACGAACAAAAGTATGCTGCGCTCCATGCATATCGTCATGTGGTTCTGACTCACCTTACAGACTCAGTTTCTACAAAAGTATGCTGCTTTCCTGCGGACATGAGCTTAGGAAACGCCGCCAGGAGGCCCTCTATTCTTGCTTTTTGCATTTCAATGAACTGTCTGGAAAGGACTGCTTTCCCTGACCGGGTTGTAACAGCAGCTGCTAACAGCACCATGATGCCGGTTCTGGCTTCTTGAAGGTTGTTTGCCCACGGTTTGAGATCAGGCTTTCTTCGGTCACGCTCACGTTCTTCAATATATTCCGAGCAACGTAACAGAGAATCGGGTCTTGAGTTATTAGTTTAACACTCCTCCTCTACACATGGGTATATTTTCTCGGAGTCCAGACCCTCCACAAAATACACAAAACAAAAAACAACGACTTCTTCGGCACCGCTGCGCCGGAAGTAAATGAAGGATTGTTTGCTAAAGCGGCGCGTGTACACGTTGACACGTAAGGTCATTATGTTTTACTTCAACTTTTTTACGCTGGTAGTAAACATACCAATTTATGATTCGCTTATACGGCAGTTTTGATAACCACGTGATATATAAGATTGTTTGCAAACGTGGAAAGTGTAAAGATAGCAGAAAACTGTCCTATCATACACCACGTGATAAAAAACAAAAACACTTGGTAAGCCTTGCAGCTATAATTCTTTAGTGGCTTTCAGCTATTCTCCTTTTTGTTGTTGGCGCACGTTGCTGGAGAAAAGAGGAGTGACGCATTCATCATTAGTTTAGGGCGTATGTTCCTCTTCTCAGGTTTCTAGTTGGGGGAGTTTCATCGCAAGGGAAAGTGAAAAAGGGCGCTTTATTGTGCAGATTGTTTCGTCTTTAGTTCATTCTTAGCTCAATTGCTGCATCTCTCGCTTAATCATGCCGAAAGGTTAGTGCAAACCGAGTTACGGAAGTGGTTTGGAAGGAGTACAGTTTTTTCAATGTGTCATTGAACTATCAAATTTTCCCTTATTGAAAAAAACGTCGCTAGCCTTAGAGTTTTTGGGCAGAGCATATAATACTGAGGGGTATTCTCGAAAAAAATAATGGATCAGCAACATCCTAATGGATGCTGAAATATCTACAGACTATTCTAATGTTTTCCGGGTGTCCCCACTTAACGGGTTAGCCTATTTCCCAATCCTCAAATGAACCAAATTCGCAACTGTGCATGCAATTGCTGGACAAAATATTTGTGTCAATGGTCATTTTTAAAACAAAATACACTATAAAGGCAGATCCCAATGTGCAAAGTATGACATTTTCGACAAGATCTCGTCAGTGTGAGTGCCCTTGGAGACAGGAGCAAGTGGTGCGAATTTTATCAACCTGGTGCGAATTCTCTGCTAACAGGCTACAATTCCATTCTAGTCTTTGGAATTTCGGAGGGGGCGGACGTGCGCTCACGAGCTCCTGACAGACTGTAAACGATTGACCGAGGACTGACGACGGTACTTTGCTGACGTCTAGCCACTTGTTTTGGCATTGAAACCTAGGCATATGTGGTAACAAGCTTAGGTATAAGCACTAGGTATATGATCCTATATTTGATATGCCTACAATACTCCATTCCCGATACAGACGCGGAAAAGTTCATCGTCAGTAGTAATGTCAGATTCGAGGAGCCATTCTCCAGATATTCGCGATGTCACAAACGTTGCACGGCGTGTGACTTCAGAGACCACACAATCTGGCACTTTGCAATGTAGTGGTGGTGCCGAGCCGGGGTCAGTGCAGTGGAGAAGTGTGGCGATAAGAGTGATCAGGCGAGAGTGGAATACCCAGCAGGTAAAGAGGATAAAACCAAAGGGGGAGGGAAAAGGTGCACCACAAATGTGAAAGGTCTTAGACTTGATGTCTGTGGGGGAAGCTCATCTAGTGATGATGTGGGGGTAGGAACGACTGGGATACCTTCTGCCCTGGCCTCTCAAACTGGACTAGTAACGACGGTTATCAAGTCACTGCCACTTGATGCGGAACTCTCACTCTCCCCTTCCCTGTCACGCCTAACAGCAACGAGCTGAACTCCAACACACTGACCTCAGTTTGCAAAGGTGGGCCTGGGAAGGCCACCTGCGGTCTAGAAGTGCGGGGGGTCAAATGGGGGTTCAGTGCGATATTTGTCATTATTGGTATCACACCTATTGCCAGTCAGTTTCCAAACCAGCTTACAATGCCTTGAATAAGCATCCTGTGATAGCATTTGTCTTCACATTATGTAAGGCTATCTACCAGAGTGCTCACCAGCCACCGTCTTTCAGTAGCATTGGTGTTCAGGCGGAGTGCTCAATGGAGCTGCACTCTGCTCACGTTTCTCCCAGGAACAGAGTGACTGGGGTGCATGGCGGATTCGGTTCTGAACATTTGGATGCATGCGCACAAACATCTCCCTGTTGGTCTGGTTCCTAGTTCATTACCCCTGATCTCACATCAAGAGGATCACATTAGGCAGCTTGACATCTCTGTGACCAAGCTTTCTGCTTCTGTGGAGGAACAGGTGAAAAAGATGGCCAAAATTCAAGATAACATTCAGCTTCTCACTCGTTCAGTGAGGGAGCAAGAGGCTCTTGCTGTTGATCAGTCCAACATGATGAAGAGAGTCCTCACCGAGAGTCAAAATCAAAAGTTTCTGTACTCTGATGCAGTGAAAAAGTCATGTGACAAGATGATTGGGGAAGTAAAAGACAAGCTTTCTGCCGTGCCTGGGCCAAACAGCAAGTCCTCAATCAACATCAAAGAAGCTCAGACAGTGTCCAAAGTATTTGATGACTTCCTGGACAAAAACAAACGTGCACGCAACCTGGTCATACATAACTTTCCGGAACAAGAGGGATCCACTGTACTTGAGAGATCCCAAGCTGACATGTCGCTTTTTTCATCCATGATCAGGGAAACACTGCACATAAATGTCAGACCTACAAAAATCTTTTCGTGCAGGAAAATTCATCTCAAACAAGGACCGGCTCCTTATCATCACGCTTGAGAATGAAGATGTGAAGTATGATGTCTTGAGGATGGCCTCACAACTGAGGACATTCACCTACAAGGAGCGCCAACAGCAAAAGATGCTCCGTGAAGAGCTTTGGAAGCGCAGGGAAGCTGGTGAATCTAACCTCTGTATAAGACGTGGAAGGATTGTGAAAACTGGCCAATCATCTGATGTTTCTTCTGTGTGTCATTTCCCAGCCCTGACTTCTGCCATGTCTACTAGCAGGTCTGTAGCCACACCAACTCCTACAGCTGTTGGGGAACTGACCCAAAGGGTGGATGCAGCTGCTGAGGATAGACACTTGCCACAGCTTCAGCGAGACATGGAAGCAAACAGGCCTTGCACTTCCACAGTCACCAATGCACCATCCCAATCTCATCTCCATTGACTACTATCAGACCACAATGTGAAGGCTCTACAAGTATTCTACACAAATTGTGATCAATTTCCTAACAAGCGGGAGGACCTATGCACATTGATAGCAGGTGAGGAACCAGACCTAATCATCCTTACTGAAGTGATCCCTAAGGCTCAACGCTTACCTATCCACTTAGCTCTCCTCAATATTCCCAACTATTACCTATACACTAGCTTCAATCCTGATTGTTCCAATCTGGGTCCAAGTGGAGAGCGTGGGATATCAATTTATGTTAGGTATACTCTCAAATCAGCACTTGTCTCATTTCCGGAAGCTGGATTCAGGGAGAACCTCTTTGTTCGGATTCGCCTCCACAAACAAGATAGCCTCCTCATTGGTGGTATATATCGTAGCCCTTCAGGGGATGGACACCAAAATATGGAAGACTTCTCCAACCTTGTAAAGGCAGCGGTTTCTCAGCAAGCAAGTCACTTGCTCATCATTGGTGACTTTAATTTCACAGAGATAGACTGGTTTGGAGATTTCTCAACTGCACGCACAGGACATCCTTCTCACCAGTTGATTGATGTAATGCACGACTTTTTTTAATAAAAATATAGGTGGGCGATCACCAGGCCCCCCATCGAGTTGGTGCCAGGACAGGATGTCGCTATGTTGCGCCAGGGGCCGGTGTTGAAGAAGCCGGCCGGCAGAGAACACAGGCGGTCGGCCGGCGCTCCCCGCAGCACCCCGGACGCCGTCAGATGCCACGACGGCACTCTGGACCAGTCTCTCAGGCTCCCCAGCCAGTAGCAGGTGACGGAGCGGGTCAACATCAGCCGCCCCCGAGGAAAGGTTTATTCCAGCATGTCCAAAAACCTACAAGATTTCGGGAAGGTCAAACTGAAAATATTCTTGACCTCATATTCACCAATGAACAGGGCATGGTCACGAATCTTCAGCATCTCCCAGGAATAGCAAAAAGCGATCATCTTATTCTTCTCTTCAGTCTTGAATGTTACACAGCTGTCCAAGACAACCGAGCCACAAAGATGAATTTTTCAAGAGCCGATTTTGGTGTATTCAACAGGATGATAACTGAAGTAAACTGGAGTCACATGAATCGGTTGGCAATGGAAGATGCATACACCTTCTTCATGAACCATGTCAACCAAGTAACTGACACATGCATTCCCAGGAGAAGAATAAGGAAAAAAAGGAGAAATATATACATGACAAGTAAAGCCCTGAGTCTAAAGCAAAAGAAAAAATAATTATCCAGAACCTACTGTCACACAAGAGACATAATCGATCTTGCAAGATTCACAAACTGCCAAAGCGAGCTTAGGTCACTGACCCGCCGTCTACACAGAAATTATGAGTACAACCTAGCAGCGAATCTTAAAACAAACCCGAAGGCCTTTTGGAGCCACACAGGCTCAAGACTCAAGACGAAACCAAGGATCGAGGATCTCATTAAACCTAATGGCGCAATAGTGTCTGACAACTTTGAAAAAGCGACTCTTCTCAACACATTCTTTTCTTGTGTATTCACAGTGGAGGACACAACGACCATCCCAGCATTTGAGGATCACTGCTATGGTCCATTCCTAAATGATATTCCTATTTCCATACAGACCATCCACTCCAAGCTTACTCGACTCAAAACTTCCAGCTCGCCAGGTCCAGATCTTGTTCACCCTAGGGTGCTCCATGATGCGGCCAACTCCTTGTGCGTCCCCCTGTCCATTCTGTTCCGCAAATGTCTTGATGAGGGTATTATCCCTAGGGAGTGGAAGCTGGGTACAATTGTCCCAATCCACAAGAAAGGAAGCAAGCAAGACCCTACCAATTACAGGCCAGTTAGCCTCACGTCAGTCTGCTGTAAGGTGTTAGAATTGATTTTGAAGGACCACATCCTTCAGCACCTTGACACACACTTGTTGCTATCCAAATCCCAACACGGATTCCGCCCAAAGCGCTCTTGCGATACTCAACTTCTTGAGACTTTGGAAGATTGGACCTGCTACCTGGAAATGAAACACTCAGTCGATGCGGTGTATTTAGACTATCAGAAGGCGTTCGATAGCGTTCCTCATCAGCGACTCTTGAATAAATTAGAAGCATATGGGGTTCGTGGAAAGGTACTGCGACTGATACAAGCCTTCCTCACTGGTCGTGCTCAGCAAGTCTCAGTAGAAGGCACTGTCTCTTCATGGGCCGCGGTTGCAAGCGTCGTCCCTCAGGGGTCCGTGCTGGGGCCAGTGCTATTCCTGGTGTTCATTAATGACTTACCAGATATAGTTCAGTCCCATGTTAAAATATTTGCTGATGACACCAAGATATATAGTAGTGCCAGTAACACCATCAGTGTAAATGCTCTTCAAGCTGACATTGACAGGGTCCTTAAGTGGTCTGTGGATTGGCAACTACCTTTCAATGTGAATAAGTGTGTCGTACTCCATATTGGTGCACACAACAAACATAACAATTATACTATGCATGGGTCACTGTTGAAGAAGTCAAGTTTGGAGAGGGACTTGGGTGTGCTGGTAGACACGGAACTCAAATTCAGAGAACAGGCTGCGGCAGCTGCTTCCAGAGTTCTTGCAGTAATTCGACGCTCGTTTGCCCACATTGACAATGTCACCTTACCCCTGTTGTACAAGACACTTGTCCGCCCTTTGCTTGAATATGGGAATGCTTCTTAGGGACCCTTCAATCGAGCCGATGAGAAGACCGTCGAAAAGGTTCAGCGTCGTGCTACCCGTATGGTTAGCTCCCTCAGAGGTCTCCCGTACACAGAGAGGTTAAGGAAGCTCGAGTTGCCATCCTTGTACTTCAGGAGACGCCGTGGTGATATGGTACGGGTTTACCAACTTCTGCACGGAACTATTGATCAGGACCCAAATCAGTTCTTCCATCTGGACACCTCTGCTCGCACTCGTGGGCATCGATGGAAGTTGCAGAAGCCTCGAGCTGCGAGTAGAACTCGGAGAGCTTCATTTGGTGTTCGTATAGTGAACGACTGGAATTCCCTGCCAAGTTCCGTTGTAGATGCTCCTACTCTGAATCATTTCAAGGCGAGACTTGATGACCATTGGGTGCCCCTAAGATATGACGTTCCAGACTGACCATTACGATCCCGGAAATGACACTCAGGCCTAGGTCCTGAGAATGACCGAGTATTGACTTCCTTATACCTGAGCTCGTTAGTGAACGGAGCCAGCAGGCCATCATGGCCTCCAATTTCCGAAATCCCTAGGTAAGGTAAGGTAAGGAATTTGTGAGACTGGTGCAAGGAAGGTGACACTGAAAACCAAACAAATAATGACTGAATGGTTTTTAAAGACACAGGAGGGGGCCTTACAAAAAGTCCATAACTAACTAATAAGAGAGACAGCATTGCTTTGTGTGGGTAGGAATGGGGGCGTTTTTTCTCTGGTAATATGACAGGTTGGTGTGAGTTTTTGGTGGCTGGTAATGGGACAATTTTAGATGGCTGGTGCGGTTTGTCTGGCCTGCTGCCATACTTTGCAGACTGGGGTAGATCTTGGCAAGGGACAAGCGAAAACCAACAGGGACAGAGACAACTTCTAATCTTGATCTTATAAAATGCTTCAAATGAAATATTTTCTCCCAGAAATATCCATGTTTTTCACTCCCACACTTACCTGGTATTTGTACATGGTTTAGTTTCCCCTCCAGTCTGCAAAGTATGGTAGCAGGCCAGACGAGTCACACCAGCCATCTAAAATTTTCGCACTACCAGCCACCAAAAATTTGCACCAATCTGCCATATACCAGGGAGAAAAATGCACCCATCCCTACTCACATGATGCAAGGCTACCTCTTTTATTAGTTAGTTAGTTGAGGCCTTTTATAAGGCCCCCTCCTGTGTCTTTATGACTATTTATCTCGTCGAGCTGTCGGTTCGACCAGCGGGCGGGTGGCCTATTTCAAATTGTTAGGTTAGGTTAGGTTATCCATTATTTGTTTGGTTTTCGGTGTCACCTTTCTTGCACCAGTCTCACAAATTTGCACCAGGTTGATAAAATTCACACCACTTCCTCCTGTCTCCAAGGGCACTCACATAGATGAGATCTCGTTGAAAATGCCACACTTTGCACACTGGGTTTCCCTTGACACAGAGAAAGGAAGGTTGAGTAAGATCCAAGGAGGAAAAAGGAAACTAGGCTTATGGATGTGCCAGTCCTAGAGAGTGATTGAGTACTTTGATTGAGTTACTGGAATAAAATGTCTTCCATGAGAACTATTGAGTGCTAGGCACCAACATTGTGAATATTCTAAGAGAATCAGTTGCAGGCAATTGAAAATGCATGACATACATTGGTTTTCTGTCCTTCAAAAGGCAAAAAAGTATTACCTTACCTTACCTTACCTAACGATTTCGGAATTTTGGGGACCACAATGGCCCGCTGGCTCCGATTCTCCGACGAGCTCAGGATATCAGTGTCTCGGCGCGATCCTCCTCAGGAAAGAGACCTGAGGGTGGCTGAGTTGTCCTCCTGAGGCAGAGGATGGGATGCATCGGTATCAGACAAGTTCAGGAACTTGGTACATGAGGTGGCCCAATGGCGTCAGCCGTTTTTGAACTGATTCGGCTTTGGCTGCGCAACCGCTGGTGGAGTTCCAATCGTTGATCCCTGGCACCGGAGTTCGCCTAACCCTGGGACTGCATGCAACAGCTTCCATTGTGCATACATTTATTCAAAATAGCCTTAAAACTAGATAAATCAGGGGCACACACTGCTACTGAAAGTAAAGAGTTCTTTGAGAAGTACTGAGTGCTAGGCACTAGCATCGTGAATATTCCAAGAGTAGGTATCAGTTGTAGGCAATTTGAAAATATGTGGATCACTTTGGTTTTAACCTTAGGGTGTTCCTGCCACTTTTGTTCTGTGTGAGCAGGGTGCACAGTCTGCACAGCCAACCAGCATCAAACAGAGCTGGCATGGGAAGTGGCCAAACTTGTTGTGAAAAGGGCATGATGTCATAATGCTGTGTACAGTGCACAGCTGGAGAGTGTGCATACTGTACACATGACAATATTTTAGACAAATAAATCGCCTGTAACAGACTCCAGTGCTAACGGTATAGCGGAGGTACTGTGCCAAACTTCAAACTTGTTTGTGCACAGTGTGTTTATGGAGGGTACACAAAGGCCCAACGTCATGGCACAGATGGGTGGAGGCTAGGGAGCCTACACCAGAACCCTTGAGGTTATGTGTCTTAAAGCACTTTCATTTCATGCTAGGTAGCCTGAGGTATGTTTGCATCCACACTCTTTTAATGTCCACCATTAATTTGATAGCAAAGTTCAGGAAGGAATTTGTCATCCAAATTGCATTATTACCATGCCTTTAATGAGATGATATGCACCAACTTTTTTATCTGTGCTAAAAAAGCTATACATGTAAAGCGAGAGGAAAGTTGAGTAAAAATAGCATAGAAGTGAGAGGAAAATTTAGCTTGCCCAGGTGTTGTGCTCCACCCAGCACAGTACGATTTGAACACTGTCATGGTGGAGATGCTGTTTGCTTGTGTATTACCTTATATCAGACAATGATAGGCATGCCATTGAAAGGATTGTTACATGCCTTTGAATACTATCAAACTATATCACTGGGAGTAAGAAGGCGCAGACCATCTCCTGAGTCACATTCCAACAGGGGTTGCCAGCCAGGTCCTCTCTTACATTGTCTCCTGTGTGTGCGTGTAGGAAAGCACAAGGGCAAGCACAGGGTGTTCACGAGCCCGGAGCAGTTGGAGGAGGAGCGGGAGCGCGAGCAGCGTGCCAAGGAGTGGCGCCAGAAGAAGGGAGAGGAGAGCAGCGATGAGTCGGGCTCCGAGTCCGGCTCTGAGTCGAGCTCCAGTGAGGAGGACGCCAAGGTCAGTGCGGGGTCAGAGGTGTCAGTTGGCAGCTGGAGCCGTTAGCGGCTGATGACGTACTGATTCCGGGTTTGGAGTTGGTCAGTCAGGCTGGGGAGCCTTTGTTTTGGAGAAAGTGAGCCTGTGGAAGCACCTTGGTGCTGTTTCTGCAAAACAGTGGCAGAGAATAAGGAATCCAGCATTTGGGAGATGAAGTGTGAGCTAGTGGCAAAGTTGTTAATGTCAGGGCAAGATTTGGGTGGTAGACCGTTGAAGGTTGGTGTAAATGGCTTTTGAGTTAGTGACTCGAGGTCTTAATTTACACTGGGTTTTGGGCTGGACAGGGTTTAAGATATCTTATCTATGTGGGACCTGTAAGGGGAAGAACCTTAGACATTTGTGTGGCAAAGCCGTTTCATTTGTGATAGATTGATGTTGCTGTCCCATTTTGGTTGACTTTGTGACTTCTGTGAATGTCTCACGTGCTGTCATGCCATCCCCAGGCGACCAAGCCGAAGGGACCCCAGGTGGCGGTAGAAAATCCCAACCGTGTGGTGCAGAAGAACAAGAAGTTGTCCACTTTGACGGTGGAAGGTGCCACCAAAGAACCGGCCCAGCTGTCCAGGAGGGAGAGGTCAGCTGGATTAGGTCACGTGATATTGCTGGAGCTGAAACACCCTTCTCTTTCACGTGGCTACACAACCATAATATTGAACGACGCAGATATGGAAGAAGGCCTGTTCTCATGGCACGATTTTTTTTTGCATGGCCTTGTCGCTATGATTGTTTTGTCTGGCGTTCCTGTTGATAAAGTATTGCGTCCTGAATCTACGCAGATCTGATGTGTATAGGGGTGGAACCGAGGCCATCATAGGGGATGCATGGGGGGCCTGCACCGTACACTTGAGTCGGAAAACTGCGATTTCCAGAAAATTGGGAAAACAAACGAAGATTTGTTGGCAGCCTGAGGACAAGTTGATCGTCCCAAATACGAGCAGTCTTCTCTTTAGTGGTGGTTATTTCCCTGTAGTAGAAAGCAAAAGGTTCACTATCTCTTTTATGTTGTAGGTTGAGTGGGCGCGGCTTCTGCCACGTAAAGTTGGTTCACTATCTCTTTTATGTTGTAGGTTGAGTGGGCGCGGCTTCTGCCACGTAAAGTTAAAGGCACCTCACTCTAGAGAACAAGTTCCTTGCACTGCTCATCCTTTAACGTATCTAGGTTTTGTGAGCGGCAGTATTGCAGACAGACGAGCTGAGCTAGTGCAGTGATTAAGCGGGTGTGTGGTGTGTGTGCAGGGAAGCGATAGAGAAGGAGAAGGCGCGCCAGCACTACCAGAAGCTGCACTCGCAGGGTAAGACGGCGGAGGCTCAGGCCGACCTCGCGCGTCTCGCCATCATCCGGAAACAGCGCGAGGAGGCGGCCAAAAAACGAGAGGAGGAGAAAAAAGGTGCGGCTCGGATCGGAGGCCCCGAGGCCGGCGTGCGGGGTCACTGAATCAGTGGGGGGAGGGGCCACAGAATTAGTACGGAGATTTTGAATGGAAGGAGGCCAGCCCATTTTTTATTTAAAAGTGCAGGCAGTCTGGTGATTTCCTTTGTGGGCTGTGCATGGAAATGTTGGTAGCTTTTTTATCGTGTGCTGGTTGCAATGGTTTCTTTTCAGAGGGCGTACTTTTCGCGGGTATTATCCTTTTGGTGAAGGAAATGTTGTAATTTTCGTGTCCCAGTCATTTCCCAGTCGTTGTTTGTAATCAATCCTACCCATCAAGTTGAAATAGGAGGCTTTCTAGATCGATATAAGCTCGCGGAACACAACATAGTGTTCTGCCCAGCGTCCCTGTGTCATGCGTGCTAACATCCACCGCCTGTTCCCAGCCAAGGAAGGCAGCGACGGCGTCCAAATCGAAGCGGTGACTGTTCACGCCACAAGATCACTGCCCACGTCTAAGCTGCGCCGTTACTGTCTCGGGTGCACCACCACCGCGCCAGTTCCGTCTCAGGTGCGCCGCCACTGTCTCAGCCGGTTGTCGCGTCGGCAGCAGTTCAGCTTGTCATCAACTGTCTCTGCTTGCCGGAACACCGGTGGTAATAAGCTTCCGCGGCGGTCGGCACTACTTATCTGCGGACGGAGATCCTGTGCACGGCGCGTGACTGTTTCTTCGTTGCGGTGTCTCGCTTTTCGACGTAACCTGGCGCAACATTTGCGTGCGTTCGATGACTGATTCGTTTGCTGCTTGTGGGTGGGTGGGGGAGGGGTTGGAGGGGATTGCTTAGTGCAGAGCTGCGCGGAATTATAGGACATCGTATTGTAGAAACAAGATAAACAACGCAATTAATTGGCTCCTGATTTTCGTAGTATGCTGTCATAGCACATTAATAATCTCTCGTGTCTGTTGAATGTAACTTCCAATGCGTTTCAGACAGGGATTTTACTTTATCGACTGTTCCGACCTTCCGCACTAAATTTTGTCCTACAAGCTTAATCAATAACCCCAGCGGCTACAATTGTGACGCAGATCAGCTCTTGGCTCAGTGATAATGTTGCATCGTCCGGAAATGTGCTTCTTTGCGACAGAACACGCTCACGCTTATGAAGCACTGGCCAAGGGGAAAAGATGGACGACGGTCCCCGCTCGTCCCATGATGGTAGGACTCAGGTCGTCGGTTCCGTGTTTGGTTGGGGGGAGGGGCCTCCCTTGAAATCTGCCTGCAGCGGGTGCTGTGGGTCTTCTGAAAACAATCGCAACCCTACAAAACTGTCTTTAATGGGGAGTCTATTGAGGAATTCTGGATAAAAATATCGCCAACCCAGCGGAATGACAACGGACAGTTGTTGGGAAAGTTCTGAATCAAAGTATCACCAACCTTCTTGGCTCACCTTCAGGATTGCAGATCACAAAGGCAAGTTCCTGTGGCTTGTTGACGGCTCTGACTCCACAGCTTGTCTGCGCATGCGCGCACAGTCGTGTGTTTCGTGGGATGGGGTTGGCGGCTGTGCGCGAGCGATTAGCTGGACGTTTCTACCAAAATTATTCGGTATTTATCGAGTCAACTCTCAACATCACTTGCAGACCGGTTTCTGGTTTTGTGCTGCTGCTAGACGTGCGTCGTGATGGGATGGCAATGCATGCCATCGTGGGATAATGTGAAGGCGTGTGGCCCTGCTCTATTTGGAGAACGGTGATTTGGCGGTGGGAATGCGGTTATCTGAGGCGGTTCTGTACATCGGCAATACGTGGAAACTGCGTTTGCGCAAGCGTTATTAGAATACTGCTAGATATTTCCCATGCGATCCTGTTTCATTAACAATTATTTTCATTCAACTTTTAACTGTTTCAACCAGTAAAATCGCACAAGCATTGTGTTAGAAAGTTTGGATATGGAATTGACTGTTGCAACCTACGTGTTAACAAGTTCCGTAGTAATAAATACGCGTTTTATAGGTAATGCAATTGATTTGCCCTGGTTTGTTTTTGGTAAGACATGGTCGCCCATCTCTTTTTGCTGCCCATGGATTAGTTTTCTTTCATTTTTTCTTCTGTTGAGTTGATTTTAAGGTGGCATGTGCAACGGATACGGTTTTCAATCTTGAAGAAATAATAAAAGTTTTGAAAATTTGCGTTGTTTTAAAGCAGCAGAGGTTTCCAACAATCGATCGGACAAAAGAATGGAACTCAGCGATTATATCGGTACGGACGTGGCTGTCTTTCAGCTGGTACTCAGCTCGAGAGAACCATGCACCCACTCCATTAACGAAATCCAGATGCTGCCAATTCTCTGATATGGGGATTTTGGTGGCACAGATCAGTAACTTTACTGACACATTTGTGACCCAATTAATCGCTCGCGCCTTACGTTTTAGATGCTGCATCACTTGTTGCTTGTGTGAAAAGTACATGTTTGTAATTGAGTTCTCAGCAAGGTATGGTCTGCGCGCGTCGGATCCTCCGGATCCTATTAGTGGGATACTATCAAGGGCAAGAACGGGGAGTAAGCTGCACCTCTATCATGCTGTTGGTGCACGCCGTTGATGAGACAAAGAGAAATCAGAGATTAGGGGCTTAGAATTCGATGATACCTGCTCTAGATGAGAGATTGGATTGGCGCGGGCATCTCCATTGCGAGGATTCGACACATTTCCATCGTTACGAGCTTTGGGAAGCTTCGCAATCACTGCAATATGGGGACGCATGTGCCGGTGTCGTATATACGGTACAATGTCGTGCAATATTGCGCGTGTTCCGGTCTTGGGCCGTCATCAAATGGAAATTCACTCCGCAGAGTTGTGCGGGCCAGGATCTGACTTAGAAACACGCGATTGTAGTAAAATACCATGTTTCTAAATGCAGTAGCTACCAGGCGGACGCTCGACAAGTGTCAGGACTCAGAACAGCAATAGCTACATACTTATTCAGCGGTGATGAAAGCAGACGGCTGAAATTCACCGCTTGGATATTAGAACATTTCGGCTGCACAGTGCGGACACCATCATCTCACAGGCAGACATAGGTGGAGACGCTTATTCGTGGCAGCTATAACCCATTGCCTTACATAAGGCGTCTATGGCGCCTGCTATGTCTATGGCGTTATCTATGGCGCTTTCCTGACGACTGCTATGGAACGCAGGTTATTTTACAAGCATCCTCTATGGCTATATCGTAGAAACTACATCCCCCAGCGTAACAATGAAGGCACTAGCAGCGACCGGGTAACGTTACAGACGGGAATGGCGCAGCCAAGAACATTTTTAACATAACCGACGTTTTTAAACATCTGGAGCAGATCTCATCTAAGACGCAGCGACGAGCATCAATAAAGCGTACCCTGGGCGCTATCGATGGCACTGTGAGCAAAACTTCGACCGGCATAAGTCCCTAGCCTGCGCGTTTTTCGCTCCTGTCCATTTGCAGTTTTGTATTCTGAATCTGATTGACAGCTACGAGATGATAAATAGGATTAGGAATGGTTGGTATGTGAAGCTTAGATAAAAATAAAACGCACAATTCCCTACCGTTGGAAGTAATCGATTTTAAAAATTTTTAGCACCCAGGGCACGGAGCATGACCCCATCTAGTAAGAAATCCCCTGCGCGTCAAAAGTTTCTAATAGAAGTATAAAAATAACACAGCTACAAGCAACTCGGACAACAGCGGTAAGAGATCTAAAATAAACGAGCACAACGCAGGAATGAAAGCCTGTGGCTCACAAAAGGGCGAAAGTCGCGGAATTCCAGTAAAAAAGCTCCTGAGACCGGACGCTTCCCTCGTTCACAACCAACAACAGCACACACTATCGCAGTCTCAGACATCTTCGTCCCGAGGGTTGACCTGAAGGCTGGCGCTCCAATTGACGGCACAGTCGACCGGACATGGCTCCGTTGGTTTTCATAATCGCACAAGTTGCTGCTATTGCGACTGCTCCTGTATTCAACATTCGGGAGGTAGTTTGCCGCAAGACCTGGCGGAGGCCTTCCACGCCTGCCCGCGGCAGCGACTGAGTTTAACTCCCTCCCCTGGGGTGTACGCCTGGTACCAAAATGAAGTCCCTCTTCGACCCTCAGGAGGCCTTCCAGGTGTCCCTATACTAGGACTGCTGACACACCGGGTGCATCTTCCACTTCCTGATATTCCCATTCGGCCGATATTACGGAACTAGTCCTCAGATATCTCCAGCCAAACCTATCAAGTAGTCATCCGTCCCCTTACAGAATCGCCGGTCCTGCTCCCCCAGGACTGGCTCTTGGTTAAGACAATTGGAGGAGATAAACAGTCAAATTCGTGAAAGCATTCAACTGGTTTTGTGAGAAGAATCACTCCTTTCCTTCAATCCGGTCCTGCCTCGTCCAGTTACTTCCCCTCGATGCCGCTATCATTTGCAGCGCCAGTCAGCTCGGCCCCTCCATTCTGCGTCATCTGCAGCAGCAGCTGTGTCACCCTGTCCAGCTTCCTCTCCAACATCTCCATCCTGTCCGCGTCCGCCCGCTCCCCGCGCGTCAGCAGAGCCTGCGCCGACTCCACGATCTTCTCGTCAACGCGGAAGTCGTGACAAGCGCAGCCCGTGAAGCGGGTCTTGTCCTTGTTGGGACACACGCTCAGCTGCTTGTTCTTCAGACACCTCGGGAACAGAAGCGTACGGTGAGCTAGCCAGAGTTTCAGGCGGCTGCCGCAAGATGGCTTTCCGTGGCTGTCACCGCCGATGCTGCAGCGGCGACCGCAGAGGCCGCCACCTCCGCAGAATCCTCCGCCACTTCCCAAGAACACAGACTCGATGTAGTAGATGAGCGCAGCGCGGGCCACCAGACTGTGCAGCTCCGCATCGGCCTGAATCGCAGCTGTGTCCGAGACAGCCAGGCCGTTCAACAGGTTCATCAACACCAGTGCGATCAGAAAGAGAAAGCCGAAGAAGGCAATGTGTCCGGAATAAGCCGCCCGGCTGAACTCAAGCGCCGTGTACTCCATCTCGCCCGTGGACATGACAACCGTCTTGAGAAGAGAGCGCCAGTACGTGTTGAAGTGTGTGTCGGTGCGGAACAGCAGGTGGAATGCGATGCTGAAGGCGATGATGAGGAACGAGTAGAGGAAGATGAACTTGATGAAGTTCTCGGAGACGGTCTTGAACATCATGATGTAGGTGCTGAGCTTTGGGTGTCGGCCGAGAAGCAGGACCAGCTCCAGCCAGGCTAGGATGATGGCCCAGACGGAGACGTGGAGACGTGTCAGAGGCGTCAAGCCTGCCCACAACACCACCCCCAGCACCACTACTAGCGCCACCTGTCGGGTACAGCGTCACCTCAGTTTGTATTTACTTGGTGGACAATTCGCTTATTTGAGCAGAATCGGATGCGGCCTGATAAGGAAGAGAAGTCTCTGCAGCTTCACTTACTAAGGGCTTTCCTAACTTTGGAAGCATGTTGCGCTTACTTTACGATCAGCTTCTGCAGATCTCACTTGTGAGAGCATTTACATCACATGTTCTTCAACGTAATTAAGTTCTTGTTATTTTCAATAAGGATTTGGATTCTTATCTAAAACTATTCTTAAAGATACAGTTTGAAATTCCTTCCTGCACATACTATTTGAAGTTACTTTGACCCGCGTCTGTTTGAAATTAATGAATAAATAGGCCAACAAGTGGCAGGCTTCTCACCTGTAGGTAGTTTTCTCGATGTCCAAGATAAGCACGCCAAGAGAGGCTCAACTGGCAAACCTCACGGACAGCCAACAGCACGAGACTCAGGTTCAACACCGCCTCCATCGCGGAGAGCGCCGCCGGCGGTGCCAGTGGTGCGGGACCCACCGCACCAGTTTCAGGATCCACGTCAAACGCCAGATACACCCAGCCTGTTAGTATAGCCACGAACGCAGCGTAGGCCAGCACGTTGGCAATGTAGAGTGGCTGGATTTTCAACCACTTGAGCAGCAGGAAGCTGGCGAGAACAGGATGCCTCAGCAGGCGCCGGTGTCGGCGCGACTGGCCCATCCAGAAGAGAGGCTCGGTCTCGGCAGAGAACGGCAGTCCTGTGTTGTCGGGAGGGATCAGGCAGTGATACTGGAGCTTGACCGTGTACTCGGTGTCAGCTGGGGCAGCTCCGTTGTCGCGGACGCAGCCGTCCAGAGCTGTCTCCAGAGCCTTCGGCTGCAGGCGGGACATGGCCAGCGTGCCGAAGACGTTCTTGACGCCAACGGAGGCACCGGCCAGAAGGAGTGGTGGCACCAGGGACTGATCCTGGCGGAGGGCTGCGTAGTGAAGTGCAGTGTTGCCTCGTGGGTCCTGCCGGCGGATGGATAGGTGCGTCAAGGAGGTAGATCCTGTGCAAAGACCGATAGAAGTAGAGATAGATGGATAGACATGTCAGACTAACAGACATATCAGGGAATCGCACCAGCAGCGGATCTAGGCTTCCATTTGGGAGGGGTGCTGGGGGGCCCAACTCTAATCCACCTTTACCTGGAATAACCTCTTACTACGTTATTACTATGGGCACTCAGAAATTTCCGGGGGGGCTGGAGCCCCTAGCCGCCCCCTCGCCCTTGTACCCGTCACTGAATTGTACATTTAAGACCGAGGGACAGGCAAACAGACTGATAAACAGATAGAACAGAACTGACATAAGCATGTTTATGAGAGACAGAAATATATAAAGGCAAGGCCGAAGATCTCTTCTCGATCGAAGGGCGTCCTGGTTGGGTAGGGTAACACTGTCACGGTTATGCACAAACACTGTACAAACCTTATGAGGAGACCCAAAATCTAGGGAGTGCGGGTTCTGATTCCTAACTCCATTAGGTTCTCCTACCACAGATTCAGGTATCATTATCGTTTGATGTTTTTAGGTGGCCCGACTACTAAGGTCATTTCGCGCCCAACAGATACAGCTAAACGTACCCGCGTCGAGAGATCGACTGGCCCGGCACTAATGTTCACGAGAAGGTCCCAAGCCCGAAATCAACACATAGCTTCTTGGGAACACTACCACACAGGTTAGAGCTCATGATCTGCATCGTCTGATGAAACGCGAAGCTTTGACACGAGAAAGCTAATCGTGTTGCTGATCAGGCGCTGTCCACTGGCGAAGTTTTCTCAAGCGGCCTGTTAGTTTCTATC
The DNA here is from genome assembly GCA_034440635.1 of Lepas anatifera. NCBI lineage: Eukaryota > Metazoa > Arthropoda > Thecostraca > Lepadidae > Lepas > Lepas anatifera. The sequence continues at coordinate 252,836 of JAOTON010001488.1, forward strand.
ATGTATTCGAATGTTATTAACATTCAAGGAACTGGGTGACCTATAGGCCTGTAAGCACTATAGGGGCTTCACTGTCTGCCTCCAGGTTTAAAAAGCATGGATTAACGCGGGTTCAATCCTAGCGGCGGGAAGGCGACTTCCGTGTTCCATCTGGCCCCGTGGACAAGATCCTTAAGAACACATACCAATAGACTCTTTCACTGGGCAATTGCAACTGTTTAAATGGCCCTAATAAACAACAAGAAATATATGATATTTACCGGAAATCATCCAAACGTTCGTAGTATTAAGAGCTCCTAATCGCGCTTTGGAGAGTATTCTAGCAGCTGGTACAAAAATTGGAGAATATTTAGTATTTGAGTTGTCTTCGTACGCGTGTACCGTAAATTTCAGCCTTGATCAGTCGTCTGTGATTATAGCTTGGATCCTAAGACACGGAAATACACAAACCAGCTCATTTCTCATGACGCGGGCCGGGTCGCGTCCTTCCCAGCGGCACGTGATCGTCACTTCTCTCCACTATCCATCTTGGAGGATGGGTGGGAGGAGAGGTGATTATTACATGCCCCGGGGAGGAATGGCGTCAGGCCGGTGACGCCCACCGTCGGTGCTAACTAGACAATAATGCTGTTTCTACAGCCGAGCCGGGTTATTGGCTCTAGTCCATACAACCAAGCCTGGAAATCTCTTCTCGACCCAGGGAGGTGATGCTGGATAGGTTAACCCTGGCACGACAATACAAACCCTATACAAAGCCTATGGGAGACCCAAAACTCAGAGGGGGTCCTGACGCACCAACGCCCCCCGCCGCTCAGATCTCCACCCATGCCGGCTACCAAGAGTAAAATTTTGCGCAGCAAGAGAATGAGTGTTGCCAAAATGAAGCCGAAACGGATATTTCTGCATGGTTTCCATATAGAAAGGTTTTGTCATCAAAATGAAAAGTAGTCGCTTGCGTATTTGACTACAGGATACCTACATTTGGGTGCACAGTACAACTCATGCATGAGAGCAGAGTGGAGACTGTAGAAAACCCCACAACAGAAATTTCCACCACTCTTGGAAAAACTCTGGAGACGATGCCTAAGTAGTTGCACCGATAAAAATTCAACTACTTGGTTTTTTCGATTCAATGCATAACGCTTCATGAAAATATCTGAACCTATTAGGTAGGCAAGTAGACATTATCGCAGAAATTTTTCCCTTGAAAACGGCGTTGGACCTGTTACACTCTCATCAAGCTAAAAGCCAAAACCGAGTAAAAAATTGGTGTTTACAGAACCAGACTGTTTGGGTCACACAGGCTGCGCAAGTTATAACCTACGTACCTAACCGGAATGCCCATCTCTCACGCTATTCTAATGTTGCATTTGGAGCAGAAGAAATGATAAACTTAGAGCGTAGAAATTGAGAAAGACGGAAGTGGCTTAAGTCATATCACGCGTTATCTTGTTGGGCACGAGGAGATGCCTTTTGTCCTTCTATTTCCGCACCTGCCCCATGGCGGACGACTATCGCAGTCCTCCACCCCAGGTCAGTGCCGGCGGTGGCGAATGCACAGCCGCTCGGTACCCCGACCTTGGCGCGGTAACACGCAGAACATCGGAGAGACCAAGGGGAATTGTCATGCGACGCCATAGCGTTAGCGGCTAAAAGTGTTGGGGATATATGAACAGTAGCACCTCGCAGTCCATGCAGCTGGTCAGTGTCAGATACAAGGGGGGGCTAGGGGCTCAAGTCCCCCGCCCCGAAATGTCTGAGTGTATATAGTTAATACATAGGTGGAGACTGATACCAGACAGTGATAAGGGAGGCTTGAGCCCCCTAGCTCCCGCCCCGAAAATGAAGTCCTGAATCCGCTACTGCTGCAACTGGTCTCACCTGTTGGTCTCCACCTGTCTCACCTGGTCTCACATGGTCTCATTTGTATCCAACTGGTCTCACCTGTTGCTCTCCACCTGTCTCACCTGTCTCACCTGGTCTCATTTGTCTCCAACTGGTCTCACCTGCGCGTTAACAGCGACAGGAAGTCCGCACTGCAGCAGTAGCGACAGACACCTCCCGAAGTCGACTCTGGCGTCATCACTAGCCTCCCGTGTGGTCCCCTTGGCCACCTTGTGCAGCAGCGTCAGCCCTCCGGCGTCTCTCTGGGTGAGGTCCACCCCTCCTTTCTTTAACGCCGCCTGCAGCAGCGGCTCCAACACGCTGTGGTAACCATGGTAACACGCGTAGTGAAGCGCCGAGTAGCGGTTTTGATGGCTGACAACGGCGACCTGCGCGCCGGCCTCCAACAGCTGGGTCACACACTCGACCAGTCCGTTGTCGGCGGCGAACTGCAGACAGGTGTAGTTGCCATGGGCACGATCCAGCGCCTCCTCACGTGCGGTTTCGTCCAGCTGGAGCACGCGAGAGAGCGCGGCAGGAAAACCGGACTGGTCGGCGGACGTCAGGCTCTCGTACAGAACCTGGCGGACAAGCACGGTGTCAGCGTGGCGGGCAGACAATAACGTTTGGAGCACTCACGTTCTGACGAAGCTAGCGGATCCAGGAGGACCGCTACCGTGATAATTTTTCGGCACGGGTAATCACTGGCAAAAGGACATTTGAGCGTATAAGCAATGAGGTGCGCCGACTTGGACTTCCTGATGTGTCAGAACTTATTATCACCAGCTGTGTCTGGTGCGAAATGTACTGGTCACTGAATAACCGAGTGACCTGCGAAGTATGTTTATGTATGCCGAACACCACCATGGCGCGAGACAAGTTCACCAACTTCGACCTGCGCGTGCGAGAAATTGCGAGGGTAAAGGAGACTGGGAAATGTTGGCACAACCAAATATAATGCACTTCCGTCTAACGTGCGCAATGTCTCGAGCCAGACTGCTTTCAAACGCGCTTTAAGGGGTTATTTGCAGAGTGGACTGTGATTTGTGGTTTTGCTTGAGTGGAAGGTATGCGTGGAAGTTTTAACTATCTTTGTCTTTTAACCTGTGTAATTTACTCCTTTAATGTGCTTGACGTGTAACCATGAAAACCTTGAATGATCGGGGATGATTGCGAATAAACTGATTCTGATTCTGACAAACCGGGCAATTGCCTCTTCCTCCCAAACCCCGCGATTTGTTGCCGATTTTCTTTCACAAGAAGCGTTTTTCACGATGTCGGGCTCCGATGCCCCTGCCACACCGTCGGTCTGGATCCGACCCTGCTGATGACTCCATCTATATATGCCGATCCCTCCATCTATATGGTTCGTATGTGCCCTTTGCGGCTATACTTGCCTACCTATACTTACCCAGGGGCGTCGCCACGGGAGTTTTAGGTACTGAGGGGACCGGGCAGAACCATACTGGTGATGAGCGGGGTATGGAAGGCGATTTCTTGTACATTGACCGTCTTTAAAAACGTTAACGACAAAGCATTCCACAAGGACATTTACGCCGGTTCACACAGGTAGTACGGAGAAAATACAAATAACTTACACGCGCAGTGGAGAGAGGACTGGCGTCAACGTGCAGTGGAGGGGGCTCCTAAAGTGCTCCTCCCTGAGATCTCGGAAAGCAAGAGAGACACGAAAAGACGTTGGGAATGCATGGAGGCAATAGTGATCTACATTATGACCAAGTTCCATTGACCTAGCTTAATATATTCAAGGTCAAACGAGGTCATAAAGGTCAAAGCTGGGCCGTGCTTGAGACCTCATGGGAAATACCGTGATTATGTGAAAAATAGCCGGGAATACACCAAAAGCGGACTAGCGTCATAGAGCAAAGGTACCATGCAATGTTCTCTGAATTTATTAGGTCAAGGTCACTCAAGGTCAATGACCTATGAGGTAACAGTATGACATTCGCAATAATGTACAATTTGACTGGCACTGTAGCAGCCTTTGGGCGTGAATTGAGGGTTTGACCTTGAACAAGACCTTTTATCTTAACCTTTGACCTTGACCTTGAGTAGCCTTAACTATGATGTTATAGAATAACACTTCATACTGAATAATGCCATCTGACTGGAATACTGGGGTCAATGACCTTGACCTGTGACCTTGATGACTTCATGTTGGTTGACCTTGACGTATAACCGGATGTATGACGTTATGACGTCACCACTCGGTCTACAGTGCATGCAAACTGGTACGGCCGCGCGATTGCTACGGTCTCGAAATATAAGTCTGACTTTGAAAGCCTAAAGTCAAAAAACTATTGACCGATTTTCAAAATTCCTTCACCAATCAACGCGCTCATCAATTCTCTCAAATTTCTCAACATAGACTTTTCTGGCGGTTGTGCCACTTAGGAAAAATAGGTGGGAGGGCACTTTAGGACCTCTCCACTGCGCGTAATAAGAGCAAAGTTGTTTATGTCGGGGTTGAGGCAGAGTCGGAAGGACACTGAATCTGACTCAAAAATATTTAAGCTCTGTAGTACAATTCACTGAAAGTAACCTGCCTCAACGAAACGTTGGCATTCATTAGATAAACCATAAAACATTTAGGTGCAACCTGGTTTGCTCGCATTTTACTCACCAAATTGAGTCCGGTAGTCAGTTCTTACCATTTCCAGCTTGAGTCGGTCTTGAGTTACCAACAGCTCTAGTACTAGTAGGCATTGCTCAAACTTCATGAGCGTCGCCAAGGTCGCTGCCTGATTAACATCTAAATTAGCAACACAACAAATTATCATCTAAATTAATACATCAGTGACTCGGGGGGTCATCTCTGACACCTCGGCATTGTGAACAATTCCGAGCCGTTTCAAATGAGAGACGTGTGGCAGTGATACCAGTGAAGTGATCGATCTGGCAACTCCAGGACGACTACTGACATCAGGTCAGGTTAAAGATGTTTCATATCATCTCTAAATCTATGCAAGGCGTTTTTGAGCCTTTAAAACGTGAGAGACCAAACCGGGGTGCAAATCGGCTCCTGGAAAAGCTAGGTCAAGTTTCTGAACATCATTTGAAAGCTTTCGGAGATTTAATTCCATCTGTTGCTAATCATTTTGAGGTCACATAATACTAAGGTCACCAAAAGTCACCCAAGGTGACGAAAAATGTGGTTATATAACTTTTGAAAGAAAGGTGAAGCAAAAATGAGCTGATATCATAGGGACGGATATGGCCTAAGGTCTCAAATTATATGCAAAATGACCTTGAAACTTCTTATATGACATTGACTTTCGGTCAAGGTCACCGTGTGACCTAACAAGACAAACACATTGATGCACTTGGCTTTGTTCTGTATCTATTAGTTCTTGAGCGATAGGGTTTCTGCTAAATTGGTATAAATTGGCCCATATAGGCCATATGTGGCGTCACGGCCCAACGGATGTGGTTTCAACTTAGTACAAGTCAGATAGTTTCAGAGCCGTTCCGTTTTTTCTATTATTATTGGTTTTGGAGATAGTAGAGGATTGGGACTCAGAGGTACCCCCCCTCGGCAGTCGGAGGTGCCAAAAAAGTCTAGGCGGTAGCAGGTTAAATTTTAAACAATTCACGACAAACGTGTTGGAAGACCCTAATCTTCGGGGAGCTTCCAGTCCGTCCATCGATTAAGGAAGAAAAGCAATATATAATATACTCCTTAGATAAAACTACAGGCGAAAATTCCTCCATACGCCAAGACGCGTGGTGATTCTTTTGTCTCTGGAAACGCAGGCGTGCCATCGAGGCGTAAACAAATGTGTTTATCGGAAACGTTCACAGCTAATGGGATCTTCCAGCAACATTTACTTAGCCTTATCTAAACAGGTGTCTGCAGTTTTTTCCCGGTAAACACACGAGAAGGTAAATTGCTGCAGCCCTACTCTTCAACTTCCGATTTTTAACCTACTGATAAAAATTGCGTTTGAATAACTATGCCTACTTCACTTTTTCCAAAATGATATCAGTCCCGAGTCTCTGTCACCGGATACCTCTCTTTTGCTTTCGTTTATATTTTCTGTATGTTTGTTAAAAAAGAGAGGTCACTCAGTTAGCAACGTTATAAGCGGATCCAGGGGAACAAGGGGACGCGCGTCCTCCAGAAATCCCACCTGAAGATCTCTGAAACGTCGCCCCCTCCCCCAGGATGCAGGCGCCTCTATGATGCAATTCGGCGCCCTTCTGGTATGTCACACTTTAAGACATCTGGTAAGACCCCCCCGTACAAATGTCACCTCTCCGGTCCCAAATGACGTCCTCCTGACCAAAAAATCCCTCTCATCGGAACCCCTGGATCCGCCCATGAGCCACCTGCTGGAAAAGTCCCGCCTGTCCCGAATCGCCCGGGAGCCCCAGCGCGCTCTCGCAGCCTCACCTGACCCGGCTCTCGCTCTGTGGGCGTCTCAATCGTCGGCGTCACCTCCAGCAGCCACGGAAACTGTTTCTGTATCAGGTCCCTGGCCACGTGGCGTCCGGCCTTGCAGTCCAGGTCAGCGCCTTTCTCCACCAGCCGGCGACACAGCTCCCCGGCGCCCCGCTTGGCCGCGAGCAGCAGCGGTGAGCACTGACTGCAGTCGCGGTCGTCGAAGCCGATGTTGTCAACAGCCAGGAGGACGTCCAGGGTGGCGGCGTACCTGGCCGGGTCGTCGTTCCACTGAAGGGCCAGCAGGTGAAGAGGAGTGCGTTCTTCAGCGTCGCGGGCGTTGACATCAGCTCCGCTCTGGATCAGCGCGTGGCAAATGGTCGCGAGGCCCTGCTTGGCGGCGTAGTGCAGCGGGAAGGACTTGGCGCTGTCCGCGACGTTGGGAGAGGCGTTGTTCTCCAGTAGGATGGTGACGGCATCTTCTAGCTGGTGACGCACGGCGTGGTGCAGGCAGGTTCCGCTGTGGGGCGGCGTGTAGAGGTGGTTGACGTCGGTGGAGGGGTTGACCAGCCAGCGGCGAAGCTGAGCTGAGTTGTTGTCCATCACCGCCTGCAGCAGCTCCATCTGCGGCTCCTTGCCGATGGAGTTGTCGGTCGGCAGCATTGGGAGGGTTAGCTCGGTCTGTGTTCGCATCAGGCCTGTCGGGAGAGAGATGTCAGAAGGCTGATTTACCGTAAAACGCGCTAGTGTTTATCCTCTGTATGAATTTATTTTTAAAAATACGCATTATACACATCAGCCACTATCCATCCGCCATTGCTTTATATTCTTCCAGCTTCAGGCAGAGGAAAAACCGGAGGGCTTATCAACAATATCACTGGGATGGTCTCAAATGGGATAATTTAATCTATATAGGGAGGTTAATAGTCCGCCGCAAATTAAAATATTTCCTGGTGTAACAGAAAATTGATTTTGTTTATTTTATCCCAATATGTATCTATTGATGTTTCCAGAAAACAAATTCAGAGTATCAATTGTACTTTAATCACATGGTGCATAAGTGGAGTACCGAATGCTTCAAAGTAAGCAGTGGCAACAAAAAGAAAGCATTTATTAGCTTCTGACCATGTTTTTTGAGACGATTTGTTTCGTCTTGATTGAACTTTTATGGTTGAACTTTCGTAGACATTTCCGCCTAATACTGGACTTATTACTTCTCCTATTTAAAGGTCAAACATTTATGCTATCATTTGAGCTGGACTAGGAGATCATGCCGGCTATAAATCTCTCTACCACACACTAGTTTTGTGGATAATTATGTTTACTAATTACTTTCTGATTTTAACTACCACAGTGGGCAACTGCGATAAGCTAGCCAGATGTTGGATATTGGCAAGTTGGAAACCTCTTAAATCTGCAATGAGATTTTAACATTATAGATCGCAAGTCGGTTTCATATTCATATTTTTATTTTCACCTTTTGCCTACAGTGACGAATATTTTAATCTCGACTCATTCGGCGCGCATGCCTCCGTTTGCAGTTCTGTTTGCTTTTTTATCGAACACCTGACCATATCGGAAAGGTAGCCTGTTCAAAAGCCTGTGTAAGCTCCTATTGTGAGATGAAACCAGCGATTGCCCTGATTTGGTACGTGCCGATTAAATCTCCGGCACACACTGGCTGCCATTGCGCTGCTGCATACAGGGGGCGTCAACGCCTCCCGCCGGATTTCCGCTATATTGCTGGCCTGTGGCGTGATTGCTGTGAAATATATGTAGCATAGTACTGTGCTCATAGCTGGATGCAGGATTTTCAATCAGGGCGCTGGGGGGACACGGGACACAGGGTCAGGGAGTGCCATCCGGACCACGGGGAGGCACTTCTTGGCGCCAAATCCTATCCCATGGCGCGGATAATCGCACTTTGGGGTGAGACATTTCACAAGAGCGCCATCGAGCTTTCAGGGAGCGCCATGACCATTTCAGGGGACGCCGAGTCATAGGCGGATCCAGGGGCGGGGGCACGTCCCCCGATCGACCCTCGGGCCCCCTGAAGGTTGATGGCGCCCCTGAAATGTTGCTTCCCACCCCCGCAGGATACGAAAGTCGGCGCCCACCGATAGGATTTGGCGCCCACCGACAGGATTTGGCGCCCACCTGATAGGTTTTGCCGGTCATAGGTGGCGCCCCCTGGTCCGGTGGCGCCCCCCCGGGAAGGTGCCCCTCCGATTGGCAATCCTGGATCCGCCTATGCGCCGAGTGTCGATCGGGGGGGAGATGCCCTACTTGAAAACAGCCCACCACCTGGAGCTGCCTATAACTGCGCTCCAATTCCTTATGCATGTGAATAGTAAGTAAGTAGAGTATGTAGAGTTTGATGTTTAGTTAGAGACTTCTAATGGCGACAAATGCTGATAAGGGACAACTTGTTACAGTAATCTTAGAAAAACACCTATTACTGGCGAGAAGTCTTTGGGCTTAACGACTCAACAATTGCTGAGGTCATGGCTGGAGATATCTTCTCGATCCAGGGAGGGTCCTGGGTGGGTTAACGCTGGCACTGCAATACAAGCCCTATACAAAGCCGATGGGAGACCCAAAATCCAGGGTAGGTCCTGACCCCCCAACCCCCCCCGGGATTTCCACCCATGACTGAGGTCATACGGAGTCGTCAACTCTCAGCTTCTTGGAAGGTTATACTGGGAACCAGGAAGTCCTTGTTGATTATTCCCGCCTGGGATTCGAACCCGGGGCAGCAGCGTGGAAGTCCAATATGCTACCGCAGCGTCATCGCATCTCCTCTACCGCCTGTACTGGATAATTGTTGTTTCTTTACAACAAAGATTACGGCGTCATTCTCAGGAAACCCTGCTCTTAAACTGATTTGCAGTGGGTAAAGTTCCAAACAGATGGGGAAATAAATTGGGGGCCACTGATGTTCATCGTATACCGTTGTGGAAAAAATGCAGTCTCCCAAGCCATAAGCGTCGCCACCGGCAAAAAGGAGTCGGCCAGTCAATTTGCAACATCTTGCTGACAGGAATATGTACCGTCTAGAACCGAAAACTCATCGAATTTGGACTCCCTGTTGCCTTGTGCACTTGCTGAGTGCAAAATCGTGCAATTTTTTTCCAATCTGAGTGAACTCTGCACATTTTTAAGTGAAAAGTGAGGAGGCCAGCACTCCTCTGGCTCCTCTTATTTCGAAGCGAACGTCCTAAGCAGACTCCTTTCCTCCTGTCCGCCTTCCTTCGCGTCCGCCTTCATTCCATATTCCAACAAACAACGTATACAACCAGGGTTCTGCTCTCCTGTCACTACAAGACGGCCATATCATCTGAAAACCCGTTCAAAAGGGGTCACATCGTCTTTGACTCTCAACGTCATCTCGGGAGACGGTGATAGTTGTCCACTGGGAAGACTTTAACCGTACCTAAGGTGCTTTTAGACAGGGAAATTAAAACGGTGACCGTGCGTCGTGGGAACTATTGGCGAGTTCAAAGATTACAACCCACAACCCACGATCCCGAGACCGTGGGAACTCCGATAATCTGTGGGAAACGTGAGGGCTCCGCCCCCTCCCTCACTGTAAATCACACTTGTCGCCTGTCCTACTGAACGCATCGTGTAGTCTTCTAAAATCAAACCCGTCCGGCCATAAAAAATCATTTCAAGAATAATTGGCAAGGAGTTTTCCAAGCAAGAAATCCAGAAAACGGTTCCAGCTTGAACGTGATAAGTCGACCACCACACTCTCTGCATCCCTAGGGAGCCTGCCAAAATACGGTATAAATACACGTGAAACACTATTGACCTGTGCAACATCGCAAGTCTTCTGCAACAGTCATCAAGTTACGCTTCCAGACAATCTGGCGAGACGTCTGAGTCCTGGTTGGCGAGAAACCGAGCCAATCTTGCCAGCAGCCGCCTGTACGGGATAGGATAGACTGTGCCGCCCAACACAGTAGACGTTACGCTTCGGTTTACGACGATGGAACCGTGGGAAATGCGAATTTCCGGTGGAAACAATCGATAGCTTGTGCTGTCTTTGGTGAAATTTGAGGCTGTAGTTCCAAGAATTGTCGAAAAATGCCTCCATGACGCCAAAATAACACGTTGAAAGAAGCCCCAGCGTGGCTCAGACCACCCGTAAACAACAGCGGTAACATATCTTTGGGTACAATATCCGCACTTAATCCCACGCGTTTTGACAGTGGTTGTCTCCAGAATACGGCACGAACACTTGAATGTGTATGTTTCATGGAGAAAAACCGTCCTGAATTACATTGGAAATGATTCATGATCTATATAACAGAGAACCCATGTTCAAAACTAGGTCTATGATAAGAAACAAATTAACAGCAACCATAAATACGTGGTTTAGACGACGGAACTAAATCGAACAAATGCTCCGTTGCCTTCCGAGTCATTCCAGACAGTCTCAAACCATATTTGTTTCGAATTTTTCTCAAAATCCCCACTCACGTGGTCCTCAGTTTTCATTTGGCGCCATACGTTGGCGCGCTTTTGCTCAGTGGCGCCGGTGGGACGAGACGTGGCGCGCCCGGCTGCCCACACCGCTTTCCAGATGACTACGTCACAATCGCCCCAGGGTGATCCGGGCCTTTAAACCGGACTTCAAGGCCATTAAAGTCCACATCTCAACACAAAATCACATTTCCACGCATTTCCTACCTTCTGCCGTTTAGCACTAGCTTCATATCGCATCAACGCCGCATATTTTGAGCTATTTTAGCTAAAACAGCACTGATTTCAGCCGTAAATGGCCACCACTGCAGGAAAGGACGCCAGGCAGCCACTGCGTGCCCGGCCGCCATGTTGACTGGACGCTAGCCTGGAAATCAATAGCACCACTGCCACGGCAACGCGCCGACGCCGCCTGTGGATACAGACGCCCCCTGGTCCCCAGTCGACAGAGACTCACTTCCAGGGCAGGATAGCACCGCGGTGTGAGATTCAGCTACTCTCTTTGGCCCAGTTTCGGTTCCCCACGCCCCGGCGTGACCCCTCCCATGCGGGTGCGCAGAGCCGCAGCCCTCCGCCCCAACGCGAGCCACCGTATCCAGCACAGGACTCTGCGATAGCGGACACGTGTCCTCTGTCAGGACGGACACCGGACACGGGAAGCTGACTCACCGCTGTTTCCGGGGTGATCTCGGCTGACACAGGTCGGCACCCCGCACTGACACCAGCTGACACCCTCACGCCGCGGACGCACTGCGGCCACTGACTGTGTGGGGTGTAGCTCTCCCCGGACCGGGCCCGGCCGGCCGGGCTGGGGGCTGTACTCCACAGCGTACACAGCAGCCTCCACAGCACAGGGGCGGCAGACGCACCGGCTGATAATAATGCACTTGTTGAGATTTAGCGAGGCTGTGTGGCGCGTGTAACTAGCACATTGTTGATAGGGATTGCGGTGACCAGTCCATGCCTTATTTGGGGGCCTCCCTGGAGTCGAACCCGGGACTGCCCGCAGCAGGTGGGCCTTAAGGACCACTGAGTCAGCCACCCAGCGGAGCCCCACTGCTCTTTTTCAGGGAATTAGGGGGGTCCATGTTAGTTACATTCAGACTGTGTACAAACAATATTGAAAAAGGAGCTGCGTAATATATATATATATATATATATATATATATATATATATATATATATATAAATGTTTAAGTACCCTGAAATGGTGAATATCTTTTTTAGAATAAATCATTTTAAGAATACGGGCAAAAATCCCGATATTTCTTAATGTGTTTCCCTGGGTCCTTCTGTTTTCCCTGAGACCCTGAGTTCTTCTACCGGCCCTGATCTCCGCTGAGGACAGCTAAAAAATGCAAAGGCGTAGATTTTTTAATGATTGGGATGCCAAAATTTAGAACGGTGTTTACAAGAGCCCTATTCAAAGATGCCTGTCAAGACTAAACTGTATTTACCATTGTTTCAGGCTGTTCCCGGGCCTTGAACAGCTTAAACCCAATTTGAAGTGATTAAAATGAAGAACACGAGAAGCTTAGGGATATTCTAATACTTCTTCATCGTTATATTGAGAAGGCACTCTAGTAGGTACCTACCTGCAAAAATATACAAATCCACATCCCTAACACACTGACTTAGGCAAGGGAAATAAGGCATCCAGGGTATATATATATATATATATATATATATATATATATATATATATATATCCATGTACAAGCAAACAAATAATCCGCCCTTAATCCAACCTTAGCAACAAAACATTCTTATGGTAGTATTAATCAAAGTTTGGTCTGCACATTTCCAAACGCAGAAAGGAGCACTAAATTCTGAAGAATTTGTAAAAATAACGATAGCTGAGCATCTCAAATACACTGCACCATTTCAGAAACAATTCCCTTCCTAAAAAACGGGTTTGGCGGGCATTTCGCCAACGTTTTGCGTCACCAATGTGGCTTCGTTCCTGCGACTACAGCTGAGGTCAGGGGGCGCGGGAACGAATCCCGTCTTTTTCCCAGCAAAGGCGGCATCGGCACCCACAGTCGCGCGGGCTTCTAAAGATGGCACCATCCAGCCATGGGCGGTGGGTAATTTTTCTGACTGTGGGAGGACGGGGGGTAGTGGATATAGCATCCTTTTTCGCACTTTAATACGTTAGTATTCGCCTTTGGAGCAAGGAAATGTGTCAATTATAACAATATAAAGTATTACAAAGTGATAAAAAACGTGCAGCGCCGTTGTATAGGCGTTCACATATCTTGGCACACATTGTTCGCAGACTTAAGGCCGGGGTCACTAAATGTCAGGTTATAAGACAATTTTAAGTACCCTCGCCTTAAATTGTTTAATCTGACACCACATTTATAATAAAAGTTTAAACTAAATGATCTGCAACTCACCGAGTCACAAGGGTGCCCCGGGCTACGCAGGTTTTTACCTCCCGTTTAGCTCGAGGGCGTTTTCTCCAATATTTTGACACGATAGCAAATCCTATCCAGTACGTAAACAAGTCTAGGATTTATGTACGCGTTAAGATCCACCAGATTCCTACATGGTGTACTTTAACTGCCACTGTTCTAGCCGGACTCCAAAAGTGGCAGCTCCAGCTGGGGGTCAGAGAGCGTGGAAGCCGTCTGTGTGTGGGGGGAGGGGGAGGGTTCGCACGCGCGGATGGGCGGCCCCGTGGGAACTGGGCGGCTCCCGTTCCCACGTGCCCACGGACAGGGCGGCGCAGCGGGCGGCTCGGCTCTGATGGTCCCGGGACCTTCGGCAATGGTACCGGAATTAACATTCAGGAATGCAGGATCCTTGGAATCAATCTGAATCTGCTTTGTTTCGCAGAATTAAGATGGATAGGACAGTGTTCGTATTAGGGATCTTTCACTTAGTCTGAAGCAGGAAAATGGACATTTTTGTATTTTATAAGGGATACATGAGGTCATTATTAGAAGTGATACATGAGGTCATTAGAGAAACTCAAAGTGCATACGGTTTTGAGCATACCGCTTGCAACTTCCGGACGCAAGATGGGAAGCAAAGGACGACATAAAGATCGGAGGAGCTCTGCTAAATGGGACGCCTTGAAAGCATTTAAATGTTCCCTGGCCACATCATTGGCTCACCATACCATTTCTCATTGAGCTATCGATTCGAGAATTGTTCCCTAGACAGCTCTGTCCTTCATAAGCTGCACTGTCCAGAGCAGTGGTCCCCAAGTTGCGGTCCAAGGTCCCCTTTGGGGTAGCGGAGTCATTTTGCGGAGGTAACAGAAGTCTGTGCAGGCGAGCCGTGAATGTTTCTCCTTCAGCCGGGTGCATCACTCGGGGCTCGCCTAGGACAGAAGAGAAACAGAGCACCTGCACTGAACTATAGGCGGATCCAGGAGACAAGGAGGCAGGTGCTTCCCCATAGACCCACCCGGCGCTCCCACGCTGCTCCTGGTGGCCCCTGAAACCGCTCCGACGCCTCTTGAAATGTCCCTTTCCACCTCCTTCCCCTTAGAATGTAGGTATTGAAGCCCCTCTGGCAGGTCGCACCTTATGAATAAGAATCCACTACAGACCCAGGTCGTGCCACCTGTCCAATGACCGAAGTCCTCATCATCGAAAATCATTCATCCGCCTATGCACGGATCACGAATTTATTTGGCGTTTCATTCCTTTTGCGCTTCAAAACAACAGTCCAATCCGTTGAAAACGTCCACTGATTTTAAACCGCGGGGTAGTGGCTACTCCAGACTGCTGAATAGAGTTGGGTGTACTCGTCCTGAGGGCCATGAGGTCCTGGGATCTTCATATACCCGGAACCCGTCCGAAACCAACCAACTTGGCTCAGAGGCGGACGCAGATCCGAGTTTGGGGGGGCAAACCCATGTCTGCCTCTCCTCCTGGGGGGAGGGGGTGGGGTGGGAGCAAAAAATTGTTTGCTCTACAGAAATAGTGTAAACACCTTTTTTCAAGAATTTATCCGTCGTTTGGGGGCCAAAAGATAGTTTGGCCCCCTCCAGCGCTTTGGGGGGGGCAGGGTCGGAATGCCCCCCCTGCGTCCGCCAATGACTTGACTCCTGAAAGATGGATGAGCGGACCACCCACGCACTGCCTTCAATCCCCTCACTTAGCGGTACATTGGCACCCGAAGCAGGCCCGGGTAAAGTCATCTGGAAACACTGTAACGTTACGAAAACGGTGTTTTGTTCTTTTTTAAACAAAGGCGGGAGATTTGAGGGACATTGGCAGGGTTATCCGGAGTCCATCCACCAAGTACTTACTTACTCACCCAGCCCAGCGCAAGGGCAGACGCTCGGCCTCTTGGACAGGTGTTGACAGCATGAACAGGAGACATCAGAGGTCATTCAGAGGTCGTAAACAGTGACTGAGTGTCACCAAAGGAATTTCAGTCCAAACTTGCGTTACCAGGAATATCGAGCTTCGGCACCGAAAGGGGATTATTTGCCATACCCCCTGAGTCATTTCATATAGTCTACTTCTCGCGCTGACGTGGGCACAATCTTACCTTCTTTATCACCAACTTGATCTCCTTTTGTCACCAGCATCGTTGGCAAGTTGGCAGAGTTTTAGGCATCTGGCAGCCGGCTCCCTGGCCGGCCGGTACACAGAGCAGCGCCTCCCCCCGAGTCCAGCAGCCTGAGCCCGCCACTGGGCCGGCACTGAGTGATTGGTCACACGCGCAGAACGATGATGGGCCCGCACATTACGCGGCGAGGCGGCGCGAGTGGGCCGCACATCCATCATTTGCACCCCAGCTGGGCGGGCGGGCGGCGGCTACGGACGTGGCGACTGGAGCCGGGAGAGTGACGTCACAGCGAATTTCCGTGATGGAAATGATCAGCTCACCCGGACAATTCAATCAATACGCTCAAGTAAGCAATTGGCTGGGGTAGGTCGCTTCAGATTTCAGGCAGAAATCTAACACCACTTGTTAGTGAAAGTGCGTCATAGGTATGCAGATGCCGACAGATGTGTACTGGTGGTAACTTCTAAGACTGGCGTCATGGGTGGAGAATGTGCCCCGGCCACACCGGCCATGGCCGGGGTAACTTTCAAGTTACGCCGGCGCGGCCGGGGTAACTTTTGGATTCCTTGTTAATGCTGCAGAAGGTCAAAATTTACGGTTAATATGGTCAGATTTTACAATAAATCGAAGATGCATTTACAAGCAATATGTGCCTACATAATACCTATTCATGGATGCATTTTAATTTTAGCTAATATTATCTTGCTTCCCTGCACCTACTTAACCGTTCCCTTATTTCCACAGCTACCTGACAGAGACAAGAAGGAGTAACGAGTGTCTGGTGTTTTGAGACGTCCTACCTATCACGAATCCATTTTTCTTTATAGGTCACATCCTTCCCCTACGTTCAGTAAAGATGAAGCGGCAAAAGACTTTGGAGGCATTCTTTTAAGCAAGCATCGAAGAGAAAGGTGAGGCATTACGTTTATTAAATAATACAAATGTCGAAAACTAAACGTTCTTGGGGGGGGACGTCAGTGGAAGCAAATGGATTGTCATAAAAGGTTTGTACTGAGCATGATTTGATATAATTTATGAGGATATTATTCATAATAGTCTGCACGGCTACCTGCCAAGGACTTAGGGCAAGGGCGGTCATTTTAAGTTTGATATCACAACTCACGTACATTGTTCCATGTTTTATCAGTTTGTGTAGATGGAACAATTTCCCATTTTATTCACAACATCCACATGGAGTGTTTTAGTTGGCAGCCCATTTGGTCTCTTCCTTTCTATTTAATTTCTATTCGCCTTTTTCCAGTTTGTCAGTCCAGTCAACCTCCTCTGCCACCACGTCTGGAGCACATTGAAAAGTGCATACATTGAGCGTGCATTGAAAACTGTGACTCATTGCCCATTTTAGATAAACTACAATAATAATTTAATGCAGGCTTTGATAGCATGATATAAACATGAAATCACGCTATATTAAATACTTAATGTCTGGTATTAACTCCGCGATTTATTTTGTTCAGAAGGCTTTTTCGCGTGTCTATAGGAAAGTAAAGTAAACCACGTGTTTATTTGATCTTAACTACATGTAAATGCACATCTTCAAAAGTCCATCCAGCCGTATGATCCTGGCAGTTGGAGCGTCGTTAAACCCCAACAAAAGCCCATCCAGGTTTCAGCTGAAACTAAGGCCTTCGTGATATTATCTGACGTTGCCTGTTCACTTAGTTGTAAAATAACTCTCTTATCAACATGTGTTTATTCTGCAGGAAGCATTCGATCAACCGTTCCCCAGATGGGTATCCCAGCACCAACATCGACATCAAGTCAACACATACCCGAGGACGTCCATCTTCCTCGTCATCGTTCCGATATATTTTGCCCGTGCCATTTACCGTGTCCCTTTCCAGGAATACCTTTTTGCGGCCATTCATTGCCTCAAAAGATCATACAAGTTGATATTGAAAATAAAACGAGATTCTGTGTTTCGTCTTTACTTTTTTGGTCTGTTTTGTGCTCTTTTACTTTTCAATGGACCACTGTGGACCTCCACAGCTGACCTTAGCAATAGGCATGACAGTTTTTTGCGGGGAAACTGTCCATTTTATTATTCCTCTGGAGTACGTAGGTACACTGGAAGCATGCAAGGCAAGCTGGCGGATTCAGGGGGAAAAATGGGCCTAGCCTTCCTCCAAAAAATATGTGGGGGACTAACAATACAAATTAGCGCCCCCCCTCTCTCCCGATCGACGCCACAAAACCCAACACCACGCCAACACCACTTCACACCCCACCCCCCCGTGGACACAATAAAGGCCACGCCAACGTAGTTTCCCACCCCACGCACCCCCCGGTCGACGAGCCCTGGTTATCTCCCCCCACAAACAGGTGTGCTGGATCCGCCACTGGCCAGGCATCGGCCGCCGGCCGGGGTAACTTTCAGAACAATTCTCCACCCATGACTGGCGTTACCGATTATTGTTATATTCCGGCTGACTAGCAGGGGTAAGATACATTTTCTATTTTAAGGAAGGTAACACAGAAAACTAGCACTTCTAAATCTTAAAGA
This sequence comes from Lepas anatifera, assembly GCA_034440635.1. Classification (NCBI taxonomy): domain Eukaryota; kingdom Metazoa; phylum Arthropoda; class Thecostraca; family Lepadidae; genus Lepas; species Lepas anatifera. The sequence goes on from JAOTON010001488.1 coordinate 270,664, forward strand.
GCAGGGACCAGGGGCGTAGCCAAGGGGGGGCGGCGTGGGACAGCCGCCCCCCCTGAGGGCCCAAAGGGCCCTCCTGAGGACACGATTATGTAACAAGCAGGGCACTTCTTACCCATCAGGGCCCTTTTGGCGCTGTCGCAGGGGCCCTTTTCGGGGCGCCGCCCCCCCCCGACCCTGAGCGAAATCCTGGCTACGCTCCTGGCAGGGACAGATCCAGGGACGTTTCTGGGGAAGGAGGTTTGCCTGATAAGAGCACCATTCTGGGGTCAAAAAGGGCGCCGTAGCTTTCATTCGAAGTCTTAATCTAACAACGGGAACTGGACCACTAATAGCAGTAGGGTGGGGTGGGAGTGTGGGGAAGCAGCCACCCCCTTAGATCCGTGGGGCTTCCCCTTCTTTTTGGGAGCCGGCTGTCCGTTTCGCTCTTGCATACAGGTTTACAGCCGGGGCGTATCCGGAAAATCCAGGCTAACCCCTTTGAAAACCACGATTGTCTATCCAGAACCAATCCATATTCGACACACAGGACTATCGTGACAAAAGCGGGACTATAAATCCGAATCCCAACCCTAAACTTCCCGACTCCACGGGTCAGTCCGATCCCACCCAATTCAATATCGATTCGGGCATTCAATCCACGAAGCAATCGACATAGAAGAGCTTGCCAGGCTATGAACCCAAAAGAATTACGACATCTTCCAAGTCACCAAGGAGCTACGGTGTTGTCTGCAAAGACACATACATATATTGCTACTGTGCGTAAGCCCTATGCCAGTTAAATCACACAAGCTAGCTTAAACCAAAAAGTTTTATCCCTTAATGTTTTCTTGATATGTTGCAACGAGATATCTACAACTAGACCATGGCGATTTTGAATTCAGACGCACATCGCTAATGGCTGCTTACTATGCAAACACAATTTCCATTCTAGAATACGACAGTGTAGTTTGGTCGGGCTCGGCTGATTCCCACCGGGCTGAGGTCGATTGGGTTCAGCACAAGTTTCCCATTCGGCTTCAATATCCCTCTTTCTCTGGATGTGCGCCCTCGCTTTCATGTGTGAACCTACGCCAGTATACAAGGTTCCTTCTCTTGCTGCTAGGCACTGGCGGATCCAAGGGGAAAAGGGCTGTTGTCCCCTCCAAAACCTAAAATTGTTTTTGCCCCCAATTAAGGCCCAAATTTTAGCAGTTTTTTCTTTCAAAACTGCTAAACGGGCACCATATTAGCCATGGGTCACCAGACTAGCTCAGAGGGAATAAGATGGGCTCAGGAGACACACTGATGACTCAGCGGGCACCATATCGACTCAGGGGGCATTAGTTAAGTTCAGGAGGCAGTATATCTGCTCAGGGTGCACCAGATCGATCAGCACAGGGGGCATGTTCAAGTCAGGGGCACTAAATCAGCTCAGGGATCCCTGATAAGCTCGGGGCCCAATCAGTTCAAAAGCCTCATAGCTGCTCAGGGCACACCAGATGCTCATAGGGCACCAGATCAGCTCCGGGGACAAACAATCAGATCAATGGTCCCTGACCAGCTCGGGAATACCAGATCAAGTCAGGAGGCACTTAATCAGCTCAGGAGCCCCATACCATCCCAGGGGCCCTCATCCCTGAGCTGAGCTGGGCCCACCATCTCTGTGGGCCCAGCTCAGCTCAGGGCTTTAGATCTGCTCATGAAATCACGTAAGGAGGCCCAGATCAGTTTAAAGGGCACCAGATTACTCAGGGGGGCATCAGATGGGCTCAGGAGGCACCAGATCGACTAAGGGGCATTAGTGCAGCTCAGGTGGCACCAGATCGATCCGCTCGGGGTCCAGATCAGCTCCCAGCCCCCCAGACTATGGCAGGAGCCTAAATCAGCTCAGGGAGCAACATAACAGCTCAGGGGACACAAGGTGGGCTCAGGGCCCACCAAACCAGCTCAGGGGGGACCAGACCATCTAAGAATACATCAATAATCAGTTGAGGGGGCACCTAATCAGCTGAAGAGGCACCATATTGACTTAAGAGACAGAATCAACTTGGGGAGGCATTAGATCAGTTCGGGGGCTCGAATCAGCTCAAGGGGCACTAAATCAGCTATTAGGGCACCAAACAAGCTCGGAAGCATTAGACTAACTCAGAGAGAATTATATAGGTTCATGAGGCACAATTATTTGCTCAGCGGGGCACTCGATTGACTCAGGGGCACCAGATCAGCTTAGAGGGCAAGTAATCAGCTCAATGGGCCAAGACCAGCTGAGAGGCCACGAGATGAGCTCAAGGAGCACCAGATCGGCTTTACCCGTACGATTATTGGCGACAATGAGGCATTAGGTGGACACATACTAGGTGCCCATACTCTTCCCGGGTGCTTGGAAAGGCGATAGAATGCCCTAGCTGACCGAGAAAGGTATTAAGTTGTCCAACAATAGTTTCAATCGCTACATGCGGTCCAGTTACATCTAGGTTCAACGGCCTGGGCACTAAATTTCGAGCGGCACGGCCCAAATTGGGTACACCACCTGGCAATCAAAAGGGTACCCTGGCAGTGATGGGGGCACGTGCCCCCTGTGCCTTCCTGGCTGCACCCCTGGACAGTAGATCAACTCCGGGAGGCATTAAATAAGCTCAGGGGGCCCGGATCAGCTCAAGGGACACTAAAACAGCTAAAAAGACTCCAGGCAAGCTCGGAGGCATCAAACTAACTCGAGAGTATTTTATAGGCTCAGAAGGCACACTTATTTTCTCAGGAGGGCACCAGATTGACTACGAGGGCACCAGATCAGCTCAGAGGGCACATGATCAGCTCCAGGGGGCACCAGATGAGCTCCGCCCGTACGATTATTGGCGACGAAGAGGCATTATCTGGAAATGGATTACGTGCCTATGCTCTTCCCGGGTGCTTGGAAAGGCGACAGAATACCCTAGCTGACCAAAAAGGCACTTAGTTGTCAAACAATAGTTGAAATCGCTAAATGCAGTCTAGTTACATTTAGGTTCAACAGCGCAGGGCACTAAATTTCGAGCGGCACGGCCCAAAGAGGGTACACCACCTGGCAATCAAAAGGGCACCCGGCACCGATGGGTGCACGTGCCCCTTGTGCCCTCCTGGACAGTAGATAAACTCCGGGAGGCATTAAATAAGTTCAGGGGGCCCGGATCAGCTCAAGGGGCACTAAAGCAGCTAATAGGGCAGCAGGCACGCTCGGAGGCATCAGACTAACTTAGAGAGCATTATATAGGTTCAGAAGGCACAATTATTTATTCAGGGGAGGGGGGTACCAGATTGACTACGAGGGCATCAGATCAGCTCAGAAGGCACATGATCACCTCCAGGGGGCACCCGTACGATTATTGGCGACGATGAGGCATTATCTGGAAACGGATTATGTGCCTATACTATTCCCGGGTGCTTGGAAAGGCGACAGAATGTTTTAGGTGACCAAAAAGGCGCTTAATTGTCAAACAATATTTGAAATCGCTAAATGCGGCCTAGTTCCGTCTAGGTTCAATGGCGTACGGCACTAAATTTTGAGCGGCACGGCCCAAAGGGGGTACACCACCTGGCAATCAAAAGGGCACCCGGCACCGATGGGGGCACGTGCCCCCTGTGTCCCCTGGCTGCGGCCCTGGACAGTAGATAAACTACGAGAGGCATTAAATAAGTTCAGGGGGCCCGGATCAGCTCAAGGGGCACTAAAACAGCTAATAGGGCACCAGGGAAGCTCGGAGGCATCAGACTAACTCAGAGAACATTATATAGATTCAGAAGGCACAATTATTTTCTCAGGGGGGCACCAGATTGACTACGAGGGCATCAGATCAGCTCAGAGGGCACATGATCAGCTCCAGGGTTCAAGACCAGCGCTCAGGGGGCACCAGATGAGCTCAAGGGGCACCAGCTTTGCTCTGCCCATACGATTATTGGCGACGATGAGGCATTATCTGGAAACGGATTACGTGCCTATACTCTTCCCGGGTGCTTGGAAAGGCGACAGAATGCCCTAACAGACCAAAAAGGCACTTAATTGTCAAACAATAGCTCAAATCACTAAATGCAGTCTAGTTCCATCTGGGCTCAACGACGTAGGGTACTAAATTTCGAGCGATACGGCCCAAAGAGGGCACACCACCTGGCAATCAAAGGGGCACCCCGGCACCGATGGGGAGGGCACGTGCCTCCTGTGCCCCCCCTGGCTGCGCCCCTGCCCTTATGGTATTTAACTATATTGTGTTGATATTCTTTCATTATTATGGTTTTTTGCCAAGTTACGTATTGCCCATTTCTCAAAGTCTTAAGCCGCCTCTTCACCTACCAATAGGGCGCTTCCGTTGGTGGTAACAATGAATAAATAGCAAACTAGAGGCCTGCATGGAGCATCAAAGCGGAATGGAAATTTATGCTATTAATACCCACGATGTCTTTAAAAAAATTGCAAATTTGTCTCCAATTTACTGCCATTTTTTGACAGTGTGAAATGATGCAAGATAAGACGGAATGTTTGTATCTCCTCTACGAAAGGACAAAACGGGACGCTTTTCTGGAAATGTCAAAAATGAAAGGGTGCGGGGTGGGGATCCTCCTGGATACATTTTCCAAACGCATGGGCTGAGACAGCCTCGCATGGCACGGACTATGACTGAATGGGGTGAGTGAAGCGATACTGACTTATAGCCCCGTACTGACCTCTGCAGTGGTCAGTACGGGGCTCTGTTCTAACCAGAGCTCTGGTTAAAACTGAGGTGGACAAAGCCACAGTCTCGGTAGTTAACAACCACCGCAATACCTCGCCAGTTGACAACCACCAGAGTATCCCACCAGTTAACAACCACCGCAGTACTCCGACAGTTAACAACCACCGCAGTACTCCGACAGTTAACAACCACCACGGTACCCCACCAGTTGAGAGCCACCGCGGTATTTCGCCAGTTAAAACCCACCGAGGTATTCCGACAGTTGACAACCACCGCGGTGGTCCACCAGTTGACAACCAGCGTCTAACTGCAGCAGGAGCCAACAATCACAGAGCACCAACAACCGACAATACCGGGGAGACCCGAGATCTGGTTAGCCGCGAGACCGCCGTCTCCCAGCACGCCCGTCCTGACGGCGCGGTGGGTGAACTCGGCCGTGCTGCCGTGCCCTCGGGCGTCAGCCCCGGGCCACACCAATCACTGCCCACTTCCGGCGGACTCCGCCTGCTAACGAAGTACGTACAATGGGCTCTCTCAGCTTCTAAATGCTGCTGGTAACAGTCAGGAGTGGTGTTGCGGTTTCTGGTGGGAGTGGGGCAGACCTGGAGATGGAATATTTACCATCTACCTACCGAGTGTATCAGTCTGCTGTGCTATTTCTGTAACTAGCGGCTGTGGCGGCAGCCGACAGCACAGTCCTGCCCTGGGCAAATCGCACGGAACAACACAAATTGAAAGATTACGACTCAATTATCAGGAGTTTTGATATGGCATCTGGATAAATTCATTTCAAAGTATTCTGAACCCGAATTGCTTCATAAGGAGGTTCTATCTCTAAGACCGTTTCGAAAATTTCCGCATTGTTTTTTTTTACGTTTTCTAATCTCATTAAGTGAAGAGCATAACGTGACAAAGGCCAAAATCGCCGCGAAACCTGGCTCTGATATATATAGAATCCCAATTATATATAGCTTCTGTCAGTGGCGGATCCAGGAGGGGGCAAAAAGGCAATTGCCCCCAAACGGAAAAGCTCGGGGCAAAACTATGCTTTTGCCCCCCCCAAAGCGATCGACCTCCTTTTCCCCGACTCCTTTTTAGCTTGTAAGCAAGATTTTGGTGCTTCAACTCTCAACTTCAAACAGAATTAGAGAAGTTCAGTGTAAATATTGGGGCTTGGATAGGAAAAAAGTATCTTGAGTCCATATTTTTCACCCCGTGGCGTTTTTTTTTTTTGCTTTTCGTCTCCAGTTCCCAAAATCCTACCGCAAAGGCATTGTAACGCAATTTTGCACTGCGCGGCGTTTTTTTTTTTTGCTTTTCGACTTTGGTTTTCCCCTCCCAAACCATCCGGCTAGATCCGCCACTGACTTCTGTCTCAAGAAGCTATGCATTACAGCAAAGCATCTAAGAAGCCTTTTCCAAAAGTTTCCTGGGTCCTTTAGCACGAACTTAAAGCTTTGACCAAATTTCATTTAACGACAATCAAAATCACGTTTACCTTTTCAGGTTACATTCAGGTTACTGAAAACCCTTGGGTTGTTAATCTCATCGTAGGTTACAGCCAGATCGAAGCGAGATTGCTGCTAATTACATCCCAGCAGCACCAGGTATCATCTTGCGAATAAGTTTTTTTCTTATGAGCTCTTTCCTTTCTCTCCAAATTTCCTCCAAGACATCGTAAATTTTGGTTTTGGTTTCATTTGCAAGTAACTTTGCAGCGGAACTTTCCTTATAGACCCGGACACGCACCACTCGAGCAAATTATTCCCCCCCCAATGACGAAGCCAACGCTGCCGATGCAAGCGAGAGATACACGAGACAGAGAGGTAGAGGGTCATAGCAGCCAATGCTGAACGTTTTTCTATGTATCCGAAATCATTTAACAGCAATACAAAATGTTTGTGATGTCTTCGCTTATGTTTGAGAAGAACAAACGCTGTGATGGTGAAGTACCCTTTACCATGGCAAATGCCGCATAATAAATATTATTCTATCTGACCTTCAACGCGTGGTACACTTCAAAAGCGGATGCACCTAATGCAGACAGAATATCGCACTCTACCGTATGCTTAGATATGTACAGAAGTAAACACTTCTCAAGGCAAAAATATTTAACTTATCTTAACCATCTTACGAAGCAGGCAAACAACTACCAAAACTCAGGTCCAATTTGTCCTGGGCTCCGTCTACCCTCTATTTGATATTTTTAATACGTGTCGTATTTCTCATTCTGTCATTTTTCCGAAATATTTTACTTTCTTGTGACTTATCAACATTTCAGGTCAATTATTTCGATCTCCTACGACCGTGATCGTCGGGCAGAATCCACAGACGTGGCAACAGCGACATCTGTGCCTTGCACGGTAAAGATGTCGCTATACGGAAATATGCCAGCACAGCGGCAGAAGCCTATAACCCACGATCTGTGTGAGCCTGTAGCTTTGTCCACTTCAATAACGGATCTAGGATTTCAGCAAGGGGAACCTCAGAGGGTGGCATTTGACAACGATGGCATGCCTTTTTGCATTCCGAGGAGCCACACTGCGACGTAGTTTTCTGGCGTTTTGTTTTAAGAGGTGGATGTTTCAAAGGTCTTACCGTGGAGTTGCGGAAAAAATCGGCCAGACGAGCGCAAATGACTGCAAAGAGGTAGTAAAAAATTTAACAGAGACCTGCAGCTGGCAGTAGATGAGCAGCAAACGAAAAGAAGACGGCTCTTCCAGGGTCATGGTGTAAATTAAATTTTAAGGCGCCTGGGTTACACAGTATAAGTCTTAAAAAGGATGTCCGGGGTGTCCAACGTCCACAAAGGGGGGGTGGCTCCACGGACTTATGGAAAAATGAGCGACCACTCGCTTTGTCCTCCTCCTCCTCTTCCTCCGTAAACGTGAGCGTGATGTTTGCTTCCCGCCAGGGGAGGAGTTAACCTTATCATCCGTTACAGGGCGAATAGCACAAGGGAAACTTTTACCACAAGATGTTGTGGTTCCGTGGCCAAATCCGTCCGAATATTAGACAGAGTTAGGGCTGCATTTGCGAAGATCAACATCCGCAGAAAAGATGGTGATCAGGCTTCCCGCCGCAGAAGAGATATCGGCTGACAGAACGGCATTACTAAGAGCTGCCCAGCAGGAGCCATATCCTGCAGAGACGAAGGCTCTGAAACTAGGCCAAAGAACCCCAGGATTGCCGTCAGTTGATGGGTCCTTGGGAGAATCACCATCATCATCGTTGGTTTTTTTGGAGCGCTGGCATGACCTTCGAATTCAACGCACCCAAGAATACTAACAATAATGACGATCTTCCCCAGAGTTCACCATTTGACTGCAATGCCAGATAAAGAATATATTTTTAGAGTTTACGGAGATCTCCAATTGTTCAGCTTCTTCTATAAGGCTAAACACCTCAGCACTCTGCTCCAAGAACGAATACCTGGGTCCGTATTTGTTCATGACGAGCAGTCGTTGTCCAGATACCCTGGGGAGTTTCTGCTCTGGTAAATGCCACCAGAGGGGGAATTTGAGATTTAAGGTCTCAGAGAATATGTGTGTTCAGACCTGGCAGAGCGCACTCGGAGTGTCTATTTGAGAATGGTCAGAAAAGGCTCGATCCTGCCAACATGATCGGGGAAAATATCATGGAACCAGAAAAATCGATATTTTCTTTGTGGTATTTGTATTGTCTTCAAAACCAAGGCAAGTAGGTAACTATGCATTTAGATGCGAATAAGGTGGTGCACAGAATTCAAGACTTTTGTAGGCATAATATTTTTTTAACAATTTAGCACCCTACGTACTACTTGTGTCCGTTGTGAAAAATTATTTTGTACTTTCGCCGGATTCCAGAAACTCTTCCGTTCGGACAACTCTCGAGCTTTGAGGTTAAAATTGATCTGCGTAGGGAAGAATGGATACTGTTTTACCTCTGCTGTGTCAGCGGCTAGACACATAGCAACGGGATGCACGTGGATACCACAACCTTACACTGCCCTTCTGCCTGAGGCGCGAGGGACACAGACCTCACCGCCCATAGCAACAGGAGTGGGCTTCACCACTCATAGCAACAGGAGTGGGCTTCACCACCCATGTGTTCGGGATTGGTTTTCCAGGCAAGAAGTTCTATGTCTGCCTGTTCACATATGCAGCCACACGTGCCACCTTCCTGAAACCAACATTTTCGCTATCACAAATACAGTGTATATCAACTTTGCAACGTTTCGCGGCTGAGAAGCTTTACCATTTACCCTGGTAATGCTAAAGTCTTCCGGAGCGCGGACACCGTCGCATGCTGTCTCAGCTCAGAAATATTGCTCCCTAATGGCCCTTCATTGTCGTGCACTCTCGCTGGTAAGCTGGCTGGTGGGACTAAATGGTCTGCTCAGTGCAAACGGGTCCGATAAAACCGTCTGGCTTAAAACGTCCCGCAAATCCGGTCTGATGTAAAAATCATTGCGAGTGGGTGCATTGCAAAATTTCAGGTGGATAATATTATATTATATTAGTTACACTGTAAAAATTTGTACACCGTTGGTGCAACAACGCACCTTTAAAACGTGGAGGGAGAACGGACGTTTTAAACGGACATGCGTTTGCCTAAGGGTGTAACATGCACTGGTATCCGTGTACCGACGCTCCTTAACCGTGCCTTGTAACACCTTTGGTGCGTTACCGTTGATCAAAGAGTGTAACGTGCACTTCTTCCGTGCTAGCTTGCTCTGCTTATCAGTGTATCGTAAAACCTTTCGTACTTTACTGGTTACCTATGAAGTGTAACGTTGCCTGCTCCAGTACTGCCCTGCGCTCTTAGTGTTCATTACCTTTCGTGCGTTTGTGCTCGCTAGGTGTGACGTAACACTTCCGTGCTGACCTGCACTGTTTCCGCAACGGCCATGATTTTTGTTCTGCAGAACTAAATTCGTTCAGTAACGAACCTCTGAATTCGGAGATGGAATAGCATTCCCGGTAAGCAAGAGCTGTACAATCACGCGCGTTTCAAACCATATGTTTTGTTTCAGGCCTTTCATGACCTTCCCGAACTGTCTTGCTGGACGACTCGGAGGTAACACTGCAAATAACGGGTCTTGTATTAGCTATATTACGACAAAACTCGAGCAAATACTCCACCACACCGATCACATACCCAAACACGTTCCGGCCCGTTTCTGTCCTGCTATTCGGCCTCTGCCGCCACGGCCTCGTGGCTGTCCTCCACTGGCCTTAGTTCTCATGCTTCCCACGTGGACCTGAATAGCCACCGCTAAACCCTGGTTACTTCCGGAAAGACGTGCTGATGCGGAATGCGCCACTTTTCCCAACCGCCAACGCGGTTTCGGGGCGGAAACTTCTGATGAAGTACCGGGAATTTGGCTCTCCTCTTGCTTGCGCTGCCACCTGAACAAGAAGGACTAAAATAAGCACTCAGTTTTTCGTTATCATATTAGACCCCTTTTAAAATAAATGAACAAGTGAGATAAAATAGATATCCAGAATAATGAAGGACTCCACCACAACATAATACGATCCCGGAATAAGTATTGCTGAATTTTGATCTAAACTTAAACAAATATTCCAGATCGCGGAACGTCATTTTTCTTCGCGGAATAGCGATAGCAAACTACTTATTTTTGGATCGCGGCCCGCACTGGAAGGTGAGGGTTTTTCTAAGCATTTATTTTACAATGCCATGGGATGGGGCTAGTTCTAAACTGGGGGGGCAGAGCTAATAACATTATGTTTGAACTATATTCGCATGCCATCATGTGTGCGTGTGTCTGTGCTTTTTTGGTTCGTTTAACCAATCTGAGCATATATCGGAGACTTGACCGATGGTTGGGGGCTTAATTTAGATTGCAACTATTACGGTTTTGACGAGATCTGGTGAGGGCAGCCCTTGGTAAATTTGCTGGTTTGAGGCAGCTTGTTCGAATTTCGGTGGGGAGGGAGATTGGGAGAATGCATACACTTTGGGCATGGTATGATATGCCAAGAAGTGTAGGGCAGCTGGGGGATGAAGTGACCTTCATTGCCGTGATTTATACGACAATGGTGATATTCGAAATGCGCATGCAGCGGAATTATTGTGCACGCAGAGCCAAAGTCCCCTTTCTACTAATGAAACATACCCCTTGAGTCCTGATATTGCCCCTTCCTTCTGCGGTCCCCAGTTAAAATTTGAAAAATGCCTGCATGATCATTCATCCGTGATGAACCTACCCGTCTTCCATGTATTGTGTTTGTTGTAATATTTTTGAGTTCTCGTGCCCCCACGCCCCCTGGATTGCGTATGCGCTGGGCCTTTCGGGAATGCCACGAGCAGCATGGGCGCCGATGCTTGATTGCTCTTTGTAGGAAGAAGCGGGAAAATAATAGCCCCCCGAAATATTTTTTTTGTTTGTTGAGGAAAGCATGTTTTCTGCTTTTTTCAAAACGTGATGGCCCCCCTCCCCGTCCACTAACCCGTAATGACCTCTGGCCTCGGGGGGCGAGGCGATCTCCTGAAAACTTTTTGCCCGTTTTTTTAAAAGTTTTATCGACATGGGACGATTTCCCCCCCTCCTCGAAACCCAACCCGATCCGCCACTGGTGAAGACCGTCCTGGTAGACCATCTAAACAATTGAGGAAGGTGGTATTCGGTCATTATTTTTGAACGCCACGGTGTTGGTGGTCAGTACCATGGTTGGTTGCCTTCCTTTTTCCTCGTCTTGGTAGGCGAATAACTGCCATGTCCTCGTGGTTCTTGGCGGTAAAGGCGCAAATTACTCGGTGGTGCTGGGCTTCTTGCTCAGTAGGTGAGGCTTAGTCAGCAGCTCCACTAAATAAATCGATGATCCGGCACCCGAATCCTCACGGGTGTGGCTTGTGTTGTTGCCCTAATCTACTGATAAACAATAGTGTATGTCGGCCCATCCGCCCGTGTGCGTCCTGAACCAGTGGGGGACGCGTGCGGGTGGTGCACGTGCGTAAACCGACGGCGCGTGTGGCCGCCGTGCCGCGTTGCACCCTTAAAAGTGCACGTTACACGCCTCGCTTTTGGCGATCGATTTAATGTTCGATAACTCGGTTTTGTTGCACTGCGATCTCGCCTGCACTCTTGTGAATCTTCGTTGTGCTGGTCGGGTGGGGTGGGCCTTCTCCGTGATATTGGGGCGTGCTGTGCCTTTTAAGGGGTGTCTCTCTCCCACATGGTGCTGTGATTTTGCACCTGATCTTTGGTTTTTTAGTGTAGTGGACCCACACAGTGCTGAACCTGGCCGGGGGTTTGGGGAGGGGGTAAAGTGACCTGAAATCCTGAAGATAGTGTTTTTGAAGGAAGTGGATGAAACTCGGTGGGCTTAGACAAGGTAAATGCCTTTTTCCCTCTCCCTCCTATGGTTGTATTTCAGATGGGAGGGGCACTTCGGTCAGGGGGCGCAATTTTGGCCTGGGGGGTAGCATGTGGGCCAAAGGCGCAAATTCTAAAGATATCGCTTGATTTATCAGATGGGCATCAATGCTTCCAAAGGGAGAGGGCGGGCTGGTAATAGGGGTGCTGGGGTCGGGGTGCAAAGGGGCTGAGCGGGGCGCCACGGGGCTTCTGGACGACACCTGACCCCTTTTCTCACTAGATCAGCCTACGATTCTATGGCTTGTGAAAATGTTTTTACACCGAGCCATTTTCTTCTCCCCTGCGCGGCGAGAAACAGTGGCAGATGTATCCGTAAAGTGCAACGTCTTCTCCATCAGATTTGAGAAATGATGCGGACTTGCGAACATGGTAAGGAAGAAATGTGGCGCCGTCCCGTGTATACAATGTATCGCTGTGTAAGTACTATCTAACCATGTTTTGAATGATATGAGGGAAATTAAGCTGAAAATATCCATAATAGGCACTTGCTACTGCATGGGCCTAGGAACATCCGGAATATTGTGGGAAAGATATAAAAAAACATAGTTAAGTGTTACTAAAAAATGAACTAAACTCGTGTGACACATTTTTTAGTTTTAACACAAAAAGCGGATTATTTGCCAGACTCTCTGAGTCCTTCTAAATCTTGAATAACGTATTGACAGACTGAGCGTCAACTTCTCTTGGTGGGGTGAGCACGATATTCCCTGTTTTGTCGCCGGCTTTACCTATTTTTATCACCAACATGGTTGGCAAGTTGGTATATTTTTCTATCTCTGATCGGGGAGGTCAAGGTGTATTTTAAACCGCTTTTTTGCAGCCAACACCAGAGGGTCAATGGCTAACCCTCGCTGCGCTGGAGGGCAGAGGGTGCTTGAAAGCTCCCTGCCTTGGATTTTTTCCGACGGCAACAGAAAACGGCGATGCAAAGTGTCGCCGTACATGACACACCTTATCCTTAATCCATTTAGAATTTTTCCGGAAAATGTTAAGTTTGGGTTATTTCAGGTCATGTCACCAGGCCAGATCAAGTAACCTTACCTCCAAAAACGCTTCAAGTAGCTCAGTGGAAGTAAGCTTAATCTATGGATGTGATATCTATATCACATAATGGGCCGACTGAGTACCACAAGTTGTAGGAATGGAATTTTTAAATCGATGACCGAAAGTCAGGTACGGGTTATGACTTTCCACTTGGAAATGCATGAGGAAAACAGGAATGGGCCAAAAGATGGCTCCCTTCCTTTAAATATGTCTTAGAATACCTTCATATTCTGAAAATGTATATCATGCTACTCTCTACGACAGTATTGTTAGTTTGAACCAGTGACCTCCTAGAGGTCATCTGGGACTACTTACGCAGCTTTTCATACTTGATCAATAACTTCGCAGGAAATGGTGATAGAGCCTTGATTTTTGTACCAGTGCGCTCGGATTATCATTGCAAGTTGATTGATATGCATATTGACTATGTTAGATTAGATCGTGACCTTGAATTGGTCTTAGGTCAGATCATTTTCATATTTTGACGTAGTATGGTCATAGCATTCATCGTTAGATTTGCTGCAACGAGGAGAAGAGAATGGCGAAAAATTTGCCATGATTTAACCCACTCAGGCGCTAAAAGCCTCCCTAACCTGCCACCTTATTCAAACTTTCATGACCTCAATATTGACCTGAGCCAAAAACTGATGGATATGGTACTTTCATTATTTTATGGGCTATTCACCAGCTTTTGCGTTTGTTTTTCTATCCCGCATAGGAGCTGAGATTGAGGGGACACACTTCAACACCCGTGTTTGAACCCACCCACTGGGGCCAAGGTTGACTGGAGGCCTACTGGGCGTGTGTTACGATCAACTAAAGTATGTAACAAATTACGGTTGAAGTGTTTTATTTTCTAACGTGCACGTATATCAAATCACAGTTATTCATGTTTGTATCTTATGTAACAGTATGTAACAGCGCATTTTACGTACAAATGGGTCCATAATGGCCAGAAATGTAATACGAGTATGTGACAAAAGAAAAAAAGTCATTCGGTCGAAAAAGTGTTTATGTCAAGCCACAAAATGCTTAAAAGTCTCGATTGGCACTGCAATGGAACAGTTGGTACCTCAAACTGTTGCAATTCAACCGAGGCTGGGGTCCATTGCAACACACGCCTAACATTTTTGAAACTAGGCTATCCTTACTTAATATTTACAAATATATTTCTCGGTGTTGGGAGGACAAAACATGACAGTATATTGCAGTAAGGTGGATTCGGCTTTGTGTCAAAATTGTTGGCTTCACAAATTAATCAGTAAGACATGTTACGAGTGACAAAAGTCTACCCTATGCTTTAGAAACCTGGAAAAACCATCAAGCTTTGATCAGCCGATCACAAGAAAGTGCAAATCGATGTTTTAGTTCTGACATAAACAACCACGACAAGCATTGAAGGCTGTCAGAAGAATAAAATGATTACAGCATAGATAGGCTTTATTTGTTAACAATTGCCTCGCCAGCACATTTATGAAAGAGATGTCGACACAAAACACTCTTCATTTCAGCTGAAGTGTTTTGTTTGCTTCCAAAGGGAAAACAATATTTTCAGGAACATCAACACACTCATGCGTCTCAGCCAGACGACAGATTCATCCAAACTTTCACACGCAGCTTCTCTGAGCCAGAAGAAAGCTCAGTGGTTGGGGCATTCCCCGCGTTTTGGAAAGCGGAAAAGACATTCCACAGCTCAACTCAAATACGAATCACTTTGAAAAGCGGCTCGCGATCGACATAGTCACGAGCTAAAACGAATGTCAATCATCGTGGAACCAGTCTGTCATTACGCGAACAGAAAACATCCAGGAAGCCGCAGTTTTAAGACTACATGTCAGGTATCAATTTAGGAGTGCCCAAGCCGTCTTTTTAGAATCAACCATGTGGAGTGCTACTTCAGTTAATTGGATTCGAAAATCAATACAGACCTGAACTAATCTCAACCGTTCTCAGTGGTTTCAAGTACCTCACTCAGTAGCAACCAAGATAGGGAGGGCGTGCAACAGCACTATGAGGTGTCAAATTGACTCCATGCTGAGGAACTGAAATTAATAAATTTCTGAGGGGAGGAAATTGGTCCCTTTCTGAGGGGGGGGGGTAAATCAATTCCTTTCTGAGAGAAGATCATCATACAGGGGGAGTTTAGACTCCTTGACAGATTCCAATATGAGGTTAAATTATGCTGAAAATGCCCTCCTTATCCTGGTCATTCCAGGAGTAGTATCTGAACCAACTGAGGCAGGTGCAGATCAGGTCAGGTCTTTATTACTTTTCAGATTCAATGAACTGAAGCAGTTGTCCGATTAATTTGCTCCAAAAATATATTTCAGTTTTGAGCACCGCTATAAGCGCCATTCACACCCGTATAGGACATTTCAGGAAGGTTTACCACCTAAGATAACGAACTTTGTCTCTCAAGAATAATGCCCCGATTAGAGAAGTAGCTAGGGCAGTCGCTCGAGTGTGCTGTGACGAAGAGAATTTCGGTGCAATCAGGTCGATATCGGAAGTTTATTGGCTTAATCCTGGCCAAACCATGCGCCCATTGAGATCATCAATAGTAACCCAGTCGATGTAAGTAAAATGCAAATACACCAACAAGTATCAAAATTCAAATGTATATCTGGATCCAAAACTACCCAAATTTTCTGGTCGATCTGATCTTCCGATGGATCGGGCCCGATCTTCCGATGGATTGGATCTGACTTCGTCTTCCGATGGATTGGATCCGATCTTCCGATGAATCGGATCCGATCTCCGTTCTATCGAATCCATTGACACACACAAAGTGACATTTTCTACCTCGTCGTCCTCGCCAATGAAGACCAAGAGCTTTCTGCGCTGTCGTGTATATCCAACACCAATATCGCAGCTGCCAGACATTCCAACATTAAGCTGTCGGCGCAGGGAGCTCCGGACGATCTATTGCTGATCAATAGCACATGGTGCACAGACGAAGCCACCGACAACAGACGGGGTGGCGACTGCTGGCTGCGCGGTCACCCCCTCTTTAGGATCAAGATCCTCTCGCTTTAAGAAAACGACAGCTTTCGAAGCCCCCTGGGCAGGCCTTTGCTACAGCCTGGGTGTTTTGCAGGTATTGCAGTCATTCTTGCGGGCAGCAGAACTGGTCACGATATGCTATCGAGTGGGAATTCAGCTTACATAACAGTCGTAAAGACAGGCAGGGTTCATATCCTGGAGGAACTCATGTCAGTGACTAAGATATCAGTAACTTCAACACGCCGCAATCCAGCAACAGCCTTCAGCATCTAGCTTTCACAAGAATGCACTACTGATGCCAACACCGCACACTTAAGCTCTTCACCAATTAATTAGTAAACATTTAACTTTATTTAACTGCGTGTTTCATCCTTGATACATGTTCAGCGAAAATCTGCCGCTCTCGCTGTTACCTGTGAGGAAACACATCAAGTTTGTTTCCTCGGTGTTACGGGTCGGTTTCGGTCCTCACAGATCCTCGTAGGTTTCAACGTAGCTGTTTGACATTTTGAAGCGCTCCGCACTGAGTGTTCCATAAGAGGCAAAAGCACGAGACAGGGCACTCATCAATGCAATGTTGGAGAAGTTAAGGGCTGCCCCAAAAAGCAGAGGGTCTTCTTGACCCAGTCCTTTGATGTTCTCTTGGCAAATCAACACCCAGTTACGTTAATGTTCGCAATTAGACGCCGAGTCCAGGGCTGCCAGTATATTTGCAGAAAAGAGCCAACCCGAGTCAGAAAAGGGCAATGAGAGCCAAATGTTTCGACACAAAGAGCAAAATGGGTACCTAAACAGTCAGATTTGGGGCTAAATATTTCACCATGCTCACAAAAGGACAGAAGAGCGTTAAAATATTGTTTTACACCTGCTTAAAACTGGGTGTTCAAAATTTGAGGTTGATTTGAAGCCGTATTGTGTCCGAGAAGGTACCATTGTTTTGGGATCCGCTGTCTTTTGTTCCAGTAGAGAAGCAGGACTTTGATTGCTCACTCTTGGACTGAAAATGATCTTCTCAGAGCTTCTTAATACTGTAAAACTGTGGGTTCATATGACCTGAAAGATAGTTTCCTGAAATTTTGATATTTGTTGATTTGAACATAGACCGAGAAATAGCAAAGCTTAACTGTGCTTCTAGCAATGCCCTGGGTATAGCGCTGGTTCAGTTGTTCCCGGAACACCACTTGGACAGAGGATTTCATATAGTTATCTTCTTACGGTGAAATTTGATCCGAGATAATTTACTACTTAATCAACGGTTAAATGACATATTTTCCCGTAAAATAGCTGGCAATAAAGTCGTTCGAAATCATACCTATATTTTACGATAAGTTATAGAGATATTCCCTGAACATCAATGCTTAGCTTTATTTAGTCGAACAGCTGCTACTGCATATCTAGAAAAGCGATCGACTTTCCTGCCTTCTGGCCAAAAACAGTTCTCACCACGAGTCCATGGGACAGCTGAAAACGCAGCTCGCAATTTCTACTGCAACAGCGAGAACAGCTATGTTGTTTTGTTTTTTATCGGTTCGAAAAACTGACCGGACGGCACATCCCATTATGCACATGTTCACCAAAGCGTGGAAAAACACCAATCCCCACTTACTGTTTTCCTGTTGATCTGTTGCTTTTTTATATCGCTGAGGCCGGTGCTACGTATTCAGCAGCAAAAAGGCAAAAAGAAGCCAGAGGGATATTGGCAGCCAATCGAAATAAGCTCACGAGCCAGCAGCTAGAAAATGAGCAGAAATAAAGCCTGATTGCAAAAAGGACAATCAGGACAAAATTCGGGGCCGAACCTTGAAAAGAAGCAAAATTCGAGATATTTGACCCGAAAAGAATCAACCTGGCAGCCCCAATGCAAACCGCACTTTGCATCGCCTTCCATGACAACCAATGTCAAAGTCCTTGAAGCTTTGGCATCCAGTCTTCTTTGGTGGTCAGCTCGGAGCAGGACCTTCCTCCAGCCCCTAGATCACCAGCTGTCGGCGGTGGTAACAACAACTCCGTGCCTCGCCCCGGAGTGCTGCGGCAGGTGCAGCGACTGGAGAGGACTATGTGCCGCAGGGACAGGCGGAGGAGGCTACGGAGCGCTCCTCCACATACTTCTGCACGTTGAAGGTGGTGCCGTTCGGGTGCAGCTGACGGTGAAGAAGATCCCTGGAAACGCAACATCGTGTAAGGGTTTTCACGCGAGAAAATGCTGAACGTGTTTTCTCTTGAGAGGAGCTATACCGTGCTTTGATAGTGCGGTGAAAATAAAAAGCTGGATCTGGATTTTTTCATGGAACGGTTTTTTCAGGTCCTTGATATAGACTTCTGTAGCAGAATTAACGATGAATTTTGCCGAATGGTTTTCATTCCTGCTCTTGTAGGACTTAAATGCCTGTTATACGCTAATTATGCTGTGTTGTGAACTTTGGGTTTGGTATAAGTTGTTGGAATAGAAGGTAGCGTAAAATGTTTTCATTGTTTTATTTGCCGTTCTTTTCTTTTGTAGATAAGACAAAGAAGATATATCACACATATAATCTTAAAGTTGTTGTACAAAAGAAATGAGCCGCTGTCTTTTCTGTGTTCTGTATTTTGCAGCCTAAATACTGAGCCATACACTCTACTATTCTTGAGCCCCACTCAAAACAAAGAAAGACGTACACAGGAAAAAATACAAAAAAGCAAACGTATTCAAACACGCATATGTACATACATCACATCACAAAATCTCTGTAGCTGGTTCTACATTATACTCGTCAAGGAAGATCTTCGACCTATTTATCGATGGCCTCTATATCTCTTCTGGCTAAATATTTATTTCATTAGCCCTACTTAATAATTGTATTAATAAAAATTTCCGGGTAGCTTCAGTCTTACAGGAAAAAGTAAAGCAAATAAAACCCTCCAAAAAAACTTAGCATTGACTTAACTACCAAAAAATAAGCAAGCAACAAAATACACAAAACACGCCCCCACGATTTGGGGTGTTTCGCTCATCTCCAGTGGCGCCACTGAGGGAGCCGTTGCTGTATGATCCGTTACCTACCGCGCTATAGCCGTGAAGGCGAGGTCGACGTTGAGGCCGGTCTTGGCGGACGTTTCCATGAACACGACACTGAACTCGCGGGCCAGTCTCTCGCCAGCCTCCGCCGGAATCACTCGCTCCTCCAGCCGGTCACACTTGTTACCTGCCGCAAAAATGGCGTCCGATACTTTTGTGTTTATTTCTTTATGATTTCGCACAGCCAGTTTATTTTCACCCTTCGACTTGTCAAAACGTGATATAGAAATTAACTAACAAAACTGGTTCTCAAACAATATGGTTTTCATATGCAAATGGGACATGCTTCGAGCCGTAGTCCATCAACTGAAATAGCAAACACTAAAAACGCTTTTGTACCTGCGTTAGAGTGTGTTTTAGTTTCTGTCTATATTTGATCTTCCTCTTTCTAACTCTCCAATCCTTTCTCTCCGTCTACCTCTCTCTCCTCTTTCTGTTCCGCTTTACTCACCTAGAAGCATGATGACCACGTCGTCCTGGGCGTACTCCCGAATTTCAGCAAGCCAGGCCCGGGTGTTCTCGAAGCTTGTCTTGCTAGTGACGTCATAAAGAAGCAACAACGCATGCGCGTCCCTGTCGATGCAAGCGAACGTCATTGGAGAGAGAGAGAGAGAGAGAGAGAGAGAGAGAGAGAGAGAGAATAGGAGAGACTTGCTTGTTCAAGACAGTGATGGCGGAGGGTCAGAATTGGCGGGTGAGGGGAGGGGGAGGGGCCGGGGGCAACATGCAATTTTCAACTCATTGATTTCCGGTCAACGCGATTGATTTAGTGCTAAAATCTATCAGTTAATCACTTCAGGGGAAAAGGAAGCTCCTCCTCCTGGCCTGGTGCGGTTCACGTCCTGGGACGGCATTACCTGTAGTAGGCGTGGGTGACGGACCGGAAGCGCTCCTGACCAGCCGTGTCCCAGACCTGCAGCTTCACTCGACAGTCGTCCACTTCCACCACCTTATTCTGCCGAGACAATGAACCCCCTCCACACACTCTCACAACCCCCTCAAACACCCTCCAAACCCCAAAACCCCAACGTTCTGCCGAGACAAGGTGAAACACTTCACTGCCCTGTTCAGCCGGGACAAGGGGAAATACTTCACTGCCCTGGTCATGCTCGATACAAGGAGAGGCGCTTCACTACCCAGGGGAGGCACTTCACTACCCCGCTCTGCCGGGACAAGGGGGACACTACGCCACCATACAGTGGTGGATCGAATACTTCATTTGGATGGGGCAGGGGTGAAGGGGGCTCGAGCCTCCCTTGCCATTGCCTTGAAACAGCCTCCGGCTTTGCATTTACTATAGGCACTCTGATATTGGGGGATTAAGCCTCCCTCCCTAGTCCCCCGTGTGTCCACCACTGCCACCACGTTCGACATGGGTAGGTACCTGGTCCATGGGTCATAGGCGTAGGAACCGGGGGGCCAGGGGGCCACTGGCCCCCACTTTTCTGGGATGGGCCCCTGCAACGGAGATAATAATATCAACAACTGTAATATCAAGCAAGAAACTCAAACTGGCCCGATAGCTTGCCCCGGAACCCCGTTAAACTTACCTGTGCCCCTAAACTAAGTTGAGGTCCTATGAGTTGATTTTAAGGTCCCCTAAGCTTCTCGGGGCCCCTGAACTGGCCTCTGATGTCATACGAGCTAATCTGGGCCCTTTGAGCTGAACTGAGTGCCTTTGAGATGGTTTGGGCAGCATAAACTGTTCTAGGATGCCTAAACTGAGCTAGGAACCGTAACCTTAAACAGGGCCCCGTGAGTTGGCCAGAACCTATATCCACCGACCTGGGGGCCCCTGAGCTGAGCTGGGACCGTAAAGTTAATATTGTCCCTTGAGCTAATCTGGATCCCCTGTGATGCACAGAAGACCCTAAACTTATCTGAGGCCCCTGCACAGGAATACGGCCCTGCTCTGAAATTGGGTTCTAAGCTTTAATTGAAACCTGAACTGTTCTGAAGCCCCAAATATGCCGACAAGGGGCCCTGGATGATCCGGGCCCTTAAGTTTATCTGGTCATCAGAGCTAATATGGGCCTCTGTGTTGAACTGAGGGCCCCTGAGATGGTCTGGGACCCTTATAAGGCTTTACAGCCACTGATCGGGCGGCCGAGAGCTTGAATGGGCCCCTTGAGATGTTCTGGCAGTGGTGTAGCCAAAGGAGGGAGGTCTCAAGGGTCCGCGGACCCCCTTGGGCTGACTTTATGCACTTAAAACACAAAAATTGATTTCGGGGCCCCTGAGCTTGGTCTCGGGGGCCCTCGAGCTTGGTATCAGGAGGCCCCCGATAATCGGTATATCGAGGGCTCCAGAGTACCGAATATTGATCTTAGGGGACCCCTGTGCTCAGTCTCAGGGGTCCCGAGCTTGGCTTCAGGGCCCCCGAGTTTGGTCTCAGGGCCCCTCCCCGAGCTCGGTCTCACGGGCCTTTCGATCTTGGTCTCACGGGCCTTTCGATTTTGGTCTCAGGGGCCCCCGAGCTTGGTCTCAGGGGCCCCTGAGCTTGGTCTCAGGGGCCCCGAGCTTGGTGTCTGGGGGCCCTCCGAGTTTGGTCTCAGGGAGCTCCCGAGCTTAGTCTCAGGGGGCCCTTCGAGTTTGGAATCAGGGCCCCGAGCTTGGTCTCACGGGCCCCCGAGCTTGGTATCAGGGAACCCTCCGAGCTTGGTCTCAGACAACCCTGAGCTTGGTCTCAGGGCCCCCGAGCTTGGTCTCAGGGGACCTCGAGCTTGGTCTCAGGGAGCTCCCGAGCTTGGTCTCAGGGGGCCCTTCGAGTTTGGTCTCAGGGCCTCCGAGCTTGGTCTCAGGGGCCCCCTGAGCTTGGTGTCAGGGAGCCCTCCGAGCTTGGTCTCAGATAACCCCGAGCTTGGTCTCAGGGCCCCTGAGCTTGGTCTCAGGGGACCCCTGAGCTAGGTCTCAGGGATGCCCTCAAGCTTTGTCTCAGGTCCTCCTCTCCCCGAGTTTAGTGTCAGGGGCCCTCGAGCTTGGTCTCAGGGGGCATCCGAGGGCATCTGATGCATAAGGCTGACCGTATGCACTGGAAAACACGAGCATTGGTCTCGGGGGCCCTGATCTTGGTCTCAGGGGGCCACCGAGCTTGGTCTCAGCGCCCCCCGAGCTTTGTCTCAGGGGCCCCGAGCTCGGTGTCAGGGGCCCTCCGAGCTTGATCTCAGGGAACGCCGAGCTTGGTCTCAGGGGACCCCCGAGCTTGGTCTCAGGGGCCCCTGATCATCGGTATCGAGGGTTCCAGAGTACCGAACATTGATCTCGGGGCCCCTGAGTTCGGACTTACGGACCTTTCGATCTTGGTCTCACGGGCATTTCGATTCTGGTCTCAGGGTGCCCCAGAGCTTGGTCTCAGGGCCTCACGAGCGTGGTCTCAGGCGACCCCTGAACTTGGACTCAGGGGCCCCGAGCTTGGTCTCACGGGCCTTCCGAGCTTGGTCCCAGGGGACCCTGATCATTGGTATCGAGGGCTCTGGAATACCGAATATTGATCTCGGGGGCCCGTGAGCTTGGTCTCAGGGGCCCCTGAGCTTGGTCTCAGGGGACAACCGAGCTTGGTCTTAGGGGGTAAGCTTGGTCTCATGGGCCTTTCGATGTTTGGTCTCATGGGCCTTTCGACCTTGGTCTCACGGGGTCTCAAGCTTGGTCTCAGGGAACCCCTGAGCCTGGTGTCAGGGGCCCTCGAGCTTGTTCTCAGGGAGCATCGAGCTTGGTCTCAGGGTCCCCTCGAGCTTGGTCTCAGGGGCCCCTGAGCTTGGTCTCAGGGGTTCAGGGCCCCCCTCGGGGTGCCCCCGACTATTGATATCGAGGGACTCATGAGTGAGGCACGAGCATCGACCTCATGAGACCCAGAGCTTGGTCCCAGGGGCCCCCAGGCCTGGGTTCAGGACCCCGAGCATCGGCATCGAGGGCTCCAAAGCACCGAGTATTAGTCTCGGAGGGGAGCTCGAAATATTGATCTTGAGGGCTCCGGAACATCGGTCTCGAGTTACTTATGAGAAAAGCGCGAGCATGGGTCCAAGGGTGCCCCTGAGCCTGATCTAAGTGGGACCCCGAGCTTAGTCTTAGGACCCCCGGGCATCAGCATCAAGGGGCTCCGGAGTATTGGTCTAGGGGGAGCAATTACTTCAGGGGCCTCCAAATGGTGATTTCGAGAGCCCCCGAAAGTGTGGATGCAGTGGTGTAGCCAAGGGGGCCCTAGGCATCGCAGACCCCCACCCCTTGGGCCAATCTGAACCACTGTAAAGGATTGTCTGATCACGGGGCCCCCAGAGTCAGTCTCAGGGGCCCCTGAAGATTCGTTCTCAGGGCGTCCCGAGTCGGCCTCACGGCCCCCGCCCTGAGAGTCGGTCTCAAGGTCCCCGAAGTAGATTTTAGGGGCCCCAGAGGGTTGGTCTCAGGGGCCCCAAAAATTCGGTATCAGGGGCCCCGGGAGTCTGTCTCAGGGGGGGGGGCCGAGCTAGTCTCAGGGGCCCCCGAGAGTGGTTCTCAGGGCCCTGCAACATAGTCTATTTCAGGGGCCCCTGAGAGTCAGTCTCAGAGAACCCCAAGAGTCGGTCAAGGGGACCCCAAGAGTCTGTCTTAGGGGACCCCAAGATTCGGTCTCGGGGTCCCCTGAGAGTCTGTCTCAGAGAACCCCAAGAGTCAGTCTCAGAGCACCTCAAGAGTCGGTCTCAGGGGGCCCTCATAGTCTCACGGGCTTCTCTCTCAGGAGTCAATATTTAGTTTCAGGTGGCCCTGAGAGTTAATCCGGGGTCCGAGGGTTAGTCTAATTTGATCCGCAGAGTGCTGGTTTCAGGGGGCCCCAGAGGGGTAATTTCGGGAGCCCTCGAGATTTAGCCTCAGGCTGTGCCCCCGAGTTTTGGTATAAGCGGCCCCGAGAGTCAATCTCAGGGAGCACCCAAAAGTTAGTCTCAGAGGGCTCCCGGTTGTCCGTTTCAGAGACATCCGAGAGTTAATCTCGGGGTTCTGAGAGTAATTTCAGAGGTGCTCCCGAGTTTTGGTCTCACGGGCCCGGAGTTAGCCTTAGGCCCGCGAGAGGTAATCTGGAGCCTCGAGTCAGTCTCAGGAACGCCAAAGAATCAGTCTCAGAGGTGATTCACCCCCCGGGTGTTTGTCTCAGGGGCGCCCTAGAGTAAGTCTCAGAGGGCTGTCGGAAGTCATTCCAGCCCCCTCCTCCACCCCAAAGACAGCCTCAGGGGACCCCAATAGCTAATCTGGATGGCCACGATAGTCAGTCTCAGCCCCCTCCAGAGCAAATCTGGGGGCCCAATAATCAGTCTCAGAGGTGCTGCCGATAACTAATCTCAGGAGCCCTGAGGAGATTCTCAGGGGCCCCCAGTTTTGATCAATAGGCGCCGTGAATCGGTCTCCGAGACCCCTTGAGATCTAATCGGGAGAGCGTCCGAAAATTAGCTTTGAGAGCGCCGCCAAGTGTTGGTCTTAGGTGGCCAGAGCTCAAATAAAAAATTCAAAATCATATGCCTCGGAAAAAATGTACCTACCCCTATTGCGTACTAAAAAAGCACAAATTGAAACATGTCGATCAGGCACCATTATCGAAGGAAAGGCAAAAATTAATCTAATTTTACCATAAGAGGAAATCGAACAGGGAATTTGGCACTTTAGTCAATTTTTAATATATTAGCTTAACACCAATAACTACATTCCTAAATATTCTGAAATAAACAACTTTCCAATATTTTCGTAGGAAACCAGACAAATAAGGGTAATGACAGATATTGATGAGCATAATCCCAAAAAGAAAAATAGGTATGAAAGGTTGAAAATAACAATAACAGTGAGCCAAGGCGATAGATATCTTGGGCGCCTTTTGTCTTAATAATTTGCTCGTTTACAAGATAGCAAGGGTAAGCAAGTAACTGGATCTCAACAGGATCTGTCGACGGAATAGAGGTTATGTAACGTTCGGGACACACTACCATATCACTTGTATCTTTATTCGTTTTTTTCGTTTCTTTGGAAATTTCCTGATTAAAGAGTTCATGGATTCGACACCGGGATATAATTGCTAATCATTTCCCGTAGAAGATGATTTCTTCATACTCAAAACGACTGACCTCCAATAACTTCATGTCTGATTACCCGAGTGAATTGAGGTAGACTCAGGCTTAACATCATGCGCGCATCAACATTGAACTTTCCGAAATATGGCTCAAAGCTGTTATTATAGCCACGCTACCATATAAGGTATGGGTCATCCTTAATACTTGGTGACCTTAGTTTACCAACACTTGGTCGGATCGAAAAAACCAAGCTATAAACAAAATAAGAATGAATGCTTAAAAAGGCACAACAAAATTTCCTTCGTGTGAATGTTATAATGTTAAAATACTATACAAAAATATAGGAGATGGGCCCGGTTACTAAGGGGACCCCCGGCCTGGGGCCCCCGACGGTAGTCGGACCCCTCCTTCGCCGAATCCTGGCTACGCCACTGTTTTCTGAGACTCTATATCAGCCACCCTGGGACCCCCTAAGCCTAGCTGGGGCCCTGAGCTAATCTGGGTACCGCTGTGCTTAACTGGGGCCTCTGATCTGGTATGGGGGCCCTGAACTGTTCTAGCATAATTGAGCTAAGCTGGGATCCGTGAGCTTGAACAAGTCCCTTGAGCTGTTTTGAGACCCTACATAAGTCGACCTGGGGACCTCCGAGCTGAACCGGGCCACTAAGCTAATCTGGCACCCTGTGCGAATCTGGAACTCCCCTGTGATGAGCTTCTAGGGGTCCTGTGCTTATGTAGGGTTCCTTGATAAGCTGGTCCCGAGGCTAATGCACTGGTCTAGGCCCTTGAGCTGACTGATCTGGGTTCCTGAGCCATGGTCTGGGCCTTGGGGCCCTCCGAGATAATTTAGCGGTCCATGGGCGGCATAGGCATAGGAACCGGGGGTCAGGGAGATACTGCCCCCTTTTGAGGTGGGCCCCCGCAACGAATATACAACTATCAGCAACTTTAATCTAGGACAAGAAACCCAAACGGGCCCGACAGCTTGTCAGGGAACGTTCCAAGTTCGGTAGTACGCTGCCTGCAAGCCCCTGGAGGAGGAGCGCTTCGTAAAAAAGCCAAGGCACCTACTACCCGAGTGTTTCCAAATGAGTCCCGAGAACTGGGCCCAATCAAACTCCATCCCAATTCCAACACAAAATATGAATCGGACACGGACCCCGCACCAAATGCCGAGCAACAGTCGTCCCTGAGCCATCGAAAGGCGCGACGTCTTTCGGTGGAGGGCTATATGGCGTCGCCAACTCTTTCCCTGTTGGAGGGGTTTCTTGGGAGTTAAATTGATCCTTGCACATGGAATCTGCCGTGCCTTAAACCCGAGTTGGTCGCGTGGAAAGCAAGGTTGTTAACCACCATAACACCATGCCCACACCTCCTCGGCATCACAAATCTGGCCATCAAGTACCTACATTGCACTTGCAGTCATGCTGGAACTCTGCATTTTAGGCATCGAAATATAGCTAGGCGTATTCATTGTGACCAGGCTTCACCTAAATCAATCTCTAATGATGGCAAGAAGAGATCTGTAATAACCTAAAAAATGTTTCCATTTTCGTCATTGAATAAGCAAATGCAAGTTGATTAGGCATAGCGAAGTCAGGCTATTTGGTATCAAAACATTGTCTGTAGTTTTCTAAGCAGTACTTAATTTTGTAAATGTGATGAAAAGGGCCTAAACATCTGTAAATATAAAAAAACGCGCTCGTGGTAAAAAATGATTTTTTGGCGTTTTACTATGATTTATTATATCATAATAGGTACAACTCGAAATCATAGGGCAAAATTTAATTTCTCAATTTTCCATATATTGACACCCTTGTGTGCATGCGAGCCTTATTGACACCAAACGAGCTAATTATTTTTTTTATAATTATGGGCCCCGTGAACTGGGGCCCCCTTGAGGTGGGCCCCTCTAAGGTTGGCCCCCACTTTTCAAACCGTTCCTACGCCCCTGCCATGGGTATTGGGTATTCCAGCCAACCAGCCTGTTCAGTCTAGACGAGCTGGGTGGTATTGGTCTGCCAAGACAATGACAGCATTTATAACCTTGAATATTCTTAACGCATGTTCCACAAACAAAACAAAAGCAGATTTGACAATGAACATTTCTACCAGCTTCTTCTGCTGAAGCAACTCAGCTAAGATGTCATCTGCAATGCCGGCGTGCCCCAGAGATAGGCTGTAGCCGTGGAATATCACATGCAGGAATATCACAAGGACCGTTTTAGGTTTTCAAGCGGATTCACGATTGAGGTTACTAGCACAGGGCCATAGACGGCAGAAGTAGGGGCACCGTGCCCCGTTTGATGATGCATTTTAACACTAACCCGTTGGCTGGAGAAAAATGGATAACAAAGATCACGGTACCTTTCCTACCATAAATTTGGACCCCCACTGCCACTGGACAGGGTGGTGCTTCTTTTGGACAGCATGGTTCATGATACTGGGGACCACCAAATATCCTTGCAGGGGGCCTGTGCTCGCATCCTCTGAAAGAAGGAGAGCGGGAATGCCAGAGAGCAGGATTCTCTGTCATGGGCCTTAGGCACATATACCCAATGGCAGCTATAGGACATTTGGGGGAGGGAGTAAGGGCTCAAGAGTGACGGACCTAGCCGGTCGGTTGGGGGGTCAAACCAAAGTAAAAAAGCGTCACACAGTGAAAAATTGTGCTACAATATGACTTGATGGTAGAACTTGTGGTATTTGAGGCGAAAAGCAAAAGAAAGAAGAAAAAACGTCACGGGGTGAAAATATTGGCTCAAGATACGTTTTTCCTATCCAAGGCTCAATATTTACACTGAACTTAAATGGTTCTATTTGAAGTTGAGAGTTAAAGCACCAAAAACTTGCTTACGAAATTTAGAGTATAAACTAAAAGGAGCCGGGGCAAAAAGAAGGTCGACCACTCGGGGGCCAAACATAGTTTTTCCCCGAGTTTTTCCGTTTGGGGAAATGTCTTTCCCCCTGGATCCGTCCGCCACTGCAAGTTTCCCCTCCATTGCCTCCGAACAGCCTCCGGTCATTCAATTACGAGCCACTCTGGCATTTCGTTGGGGAGGGGCTCGAGCTCCCCAGCCCCTGCATCCGCCACTGCCTAAACTGCACAGTTCTCAGTTCTCGCATCTGAGGCTGTTCAGTGTGCCTCCAGCATCCAAAATACGCGCTCGGAACATAGGCGGATCCAGGATTGCCGATCGGGGGGACACCTTCCCGGGGGAGGGGGCGCCATCCGGACCGGGGGCGCCATCCGGACCAGGGGGGCGCCACTTATGATCGGCAAAAGCTATCAGGTGGGCGCCAAATCCTATCGGTGGGCGCCGACTTTCGCATCCTGGGGGAGGGGGGAGGGGGGTGGGAAGCGACATTTCAGGGGGGCGCCATCGACCTCTCAGGGGGCGCCGAGGGTCGATCGGGGGGGGCACGTACCCCCTTGCCCCCCCTGGATCCGCCTATGGCTCGAAATCCCCAGGGCCCTGACTCTACACAGGGGCGGACGCAGACCCGGCTTTTGGGGGGGGGCAAACCCATGTCTGGCTCTCCTCCTGGGAGGGAGGGGTTTGGAGCAAATATTTTTTGTTCTACAGACCTAGTGTAAACACCTTTTTCAAAAATTTCTCCGGCGTTTGGGGGGCAAAAGATAGTTTGGCCCCCTTCCAGCGCTTTGGGAGGGGGCCATGGCCGGAATGCCCCCCCCTGCGTCCGTCAATGACTCTACAGACCTAAGAGATCGAACTTAGAAGCCGTCTCGATTAGCGTTTTCAAGGCAACAAACCAGCACCAAAATTGGGAGCATTGAAGCACATAGGTACGCGCTGGCGAAGGGGAAACAACACAAAAGCCTAAGTCGAGCCACTGGTTCATCAGTTTATGAGACGAGTCCCTCGTTCCCCACCATTGGCGGATCCCAGATTGCCGGCTGGTAGAGGGCACATAGGTGGATCCAGGATTGTTAATGGGGGTGACACTTTCGACCGGCAAAACCTATCCAGTGGGCGCAAAATCCTATGGGGGCCGATTTTCCCATCGTGGGAGGGGGGGTAAGAAAGCGAGATTTCAAGTGGCGCCATCGACCTTTCAGGGGGTGCTGCGACCATTTCTGGGGGCGCCGAGGTTCGATCAGCGACACCTGCCCCCTTGCTCCCCTGGATCCGCGTATGGGCGGCATGGAGTCGAAGGGGCGTCATACGGATCTGGGGGCACCACTTTTGGGCGACCAAATCTATCAGGTTGGCGCCAAATCCTATCGCGGTGGGAAGTGATATTTCAGGGGGGGCTGGTCATTTCAGAGGGTGCTGAAGGTCGATCGGGGCAAGTTCTCCCTTTATCCCACCTGGATCCGCCTATGCCACCCGCTCTTGACACCCATACTATCCATTAAACACCACCCGCAACAATTGCGGTTCGTTGTCAGACAAATTTTCATCTCTAGTTGGGTTTCCAAACCGATAAACTTGCATCAGCCCAGTTGAATCATTTTGAAGCGGACAGGTTCAGGCATGGGCGGAAAATCAGGGGGAGGGCATGGGGGAACGTGACCTCCTGTTGGCCAACCAGGGAGACGCCCCCTAAATTTTTGGTCCACCGTCATTAACGCTGTCAGGTACCGAATATGCTCGAAGTTCGCCTTCCCCCGATCAGCACCAGCCCGGATCCGTCCCTCCTGTAAAATTTCCGTGGCGGCACCCTGGATCCGCCACTGGGTCCAGAGTAGAAGAGGGCGGCTCTGCTTTCCCCTCTTACAAATTGGTTTCGTCGGTTATAGCGCTCAGGAAACCACTCCCCACGCAATTCAAATAAATTGTTGAATATAATTTGAATAATTTGAAAATAATAATAATTTGAAATAATTAACATGATAAAAATATAGATATCAAAAGTATCTGTGATATAAAATTACTGAGCCATTGTTTTTATTAGTTCTTAGTCAATAATATCTCTATTTCCCTGAATAAGAAAGATATTACTGATTATTCTCCATTACCCTGAGTAATATTCCTCTTGATGTACGGAAAATTTCCTGCGGCGCGGCCGTTCGGGCGTCGGCGGTGGCGTCCGCTGTCAGCCAATCAGCGGCCTTGCAGCCGAAGTTTTGGGCGGGAAACGTCTCGGCGTTTCCAAACCAAGCCCCGGTACCGTCCATACACACAGTTTGGCCCCGTGGAACTTGCGATGAGGTCGGGGGTGGTTCGGTGTATGGTTGTAGTGTACATACAGTGACCAAAGGATTGGTGGTGTGATGTTTTTTGCGATGTGGTGAGTGTTTGATAGGGCGAGCTGCCTGTGACCACCCGGATACATTCTCAAGGCTTGGCTTAGAAAGCATAAAGGTGGAGGAAATCGTACGATGGATGGCTCCGCTCTCAAAGTGTAAAGCGATTGAGTGAGGTGTTGAAGTGGGTTGATTGGAAGGTGAAGGTGGAAAGTGATATCGAGTGAATTGGGTGCTGGGTTGGTGTTCGGTGATAGTGAAAGTGAAATCATCTATGGCAGCTCTGGTCGTTATCGGTAAGTCTTCATTCTAATCCAACTCGGTGTTTTGCGATGTTTTGCCTTGTCTTTGCTGCGGGGCATTCAGTGGCGGATCCAGCCGGCCGGTTTGGGGGGCAAACCAAAGTCGAAAAGCAAAAAACAAACAAACGTCACAGTGAAAAATCGTGCTGCAATGTGACTTGACGGTAGAATTTGGAGTATTTGAGGGAAATGGAAAACAGTCACTGCGTGAAAAATGTAGCGTCAATATAATTTTTTTCTATCCCAGGTCCACTATTTACACTGAACCTAACCGGTTCTGTTTGAAGTTGAGAGTTGAAACACCAGCATCTTGTTTATGAACTAAAAACGAGTCGGAGCAAAAATGAGGTCGACCGCTTTGGGGGGGGACAAAATATACTTTTGTCACGAGCTTTTCCGTTTGGGGGCAAATGCCTTTTTGCCCCCCTGGATCCGCCACTGTAGGCATTCTTGTTTACCGTTGTTCCTAGGGGCCAAAAAAGTGTTCAGTGCAGTGGGGGAAACTGGTCAGCTCCTAGGGGCCAAAAAAGTGTTCAGTGCAGTGGGGGAAACTGGTCAGCGTTCCCAAGAATAGCTACGTTCACAATAATGGGAATATTGACCCATATTTGGGAACGCTTGTTCCATAAATGGAAACGCACGTTCCCAAGGATGGGAACGCCCTGAACGATATTTTCAGAAAACACAACAGGAGCTTAGAAAATGTAAGGGGAATCTTTCTACCTGGTCAATTTTAACTCTTCTTAAAATTTGAGGGGGAGTTCTACTTTAAATTAGAAAATCTGTCTTTGAACGCTCCCTCAAATATTCGTCTCAAATAACTGCGCGATACAGCCCCAACGGTAAAGAACGATAAAAAGATTGCTCTCTGACTGTGAATCCATACAGGTATTATTTTTTTAGATAATTTTCGGGGAAAGTCAATGAAAAATAGTAGTATATAAACAGAATTCCAAAATTGTAGACTGCAAAAATATTTTTTCTTGGCGTCACACAGTTGCTGCTCGCCATGTGCTGACGAATGAGGAAATAGAGGAAAACCGTGCCTTTCGTCTGTTGAGAAAGAAAGTAGTGCTTAAAAGTGGTATTTTCGCATTTTCTAAGCTTTTTTATATTGATTTGTATCAGAAAGTTTTTAGAGCCAGTAGTTTTTGTCCCCAAGATTGTTTGAATTATTCCGTAGTGTTTTGACGAATTATGGTGCGCCGATGCATCAACTCGATATTTTCTACTGGGGTGCTTCATTCATATGCAGTTCCATCAGGCGGAGAAAGAGGGACACGTTCCCCCCGCTCGACCCTCGGCACCCCCATCAAACCTTGGCGCCCCCCCATCGACCCTCGGCGACCCCCCTGATCGACCCTTGGCGCAACCCCCCATTGACCCTCGGCGCAACCCCCCCCCATTGGCCCTTGGCACCCCTTGAAATGGTCACATAGGTATAATGGTCCCATCCCAGTAGAAATAATGGTCACGGCGCCCCCTGATATGTCGCTTCCCACCGGCCCCCCAGGATGCGAAAATCCGATACGATTTTGCGCCCACCTAATATTTGTTGCCTAGGGTCTCAAGCTCCTCCCTCAAGATTCAGAGTGCATGCAGTAAAAACATACGCGGAGATTATTTGAAGGCAATGGCGGGAGATGCTTGAACGCCTAGCCCCCCCAAAGTCCTGGATGTGAGAATTGGCCACTCTGTGATAAACTTTGGCACCCCCTGCTCGGATGACGCCCCCCTTTCGAAAATAAACTTGGATCCGCCTATGCCTCCTTCTACTCCTTTGAGCCTGCTTCTTGCAGGGGTAGGCCTTTATCCTTGAGACGCTATCATAGGCGAATCCAGGATGTCGATCGGGGGGACACCTTCCCGGAGGTGCCATTCTTTACCGGAAACCCTATCGGATGGGCGCAAAATCTTATCGGTGGGAGCCGATTTTCGCATCCTGGGGGGAGTGGGAAGCGACATTTCAGGGGGGCGCCGTGACCATTTCAGGGGGTGCCCAGGGTCGATCGGGGGGGGCACGAACTCCCTTTGCCCCCTGGATCCGCCTATGGGGCACATGCCCACTTCGCCCCCCGGATCCGCCTTTGGCTGCCATTCATATTTCGTCCGGAAAACTAACATATTGAAATAATTCGGTATATATACGCCTTTATTCGTTTCATGCTGTCTGAAATTCCAGTTTGAATATATGATGGAAAATGCGTTTCCAAATATGGGTCATTGTTCCCATTGTTGGGAACGTAGTCATTCTTGGGAACGCTGACCACAGTTTCCCCCACTGAGTGTGTCACCATTGAAATTGTCAAGCCCTAAATGTGTCACCAGCCCAGGCTGAAAAATGTGGCACGTTTTGCGTTAGTAGGATACCAACGGATAGGCGAACCTACTCCTGAGCGATCCTAGTTGCTGAAAAGCATTGTGAATCCAAATTACAGGTGCCTATTTCGGCGATTTGTTCCGTTATTGGTCTGAAGGAAATATTTCGGCTAATTTTTGTCACTTCGCCCACCATGGACTGTCACCATTTAGAATGCCAAAATGGTAGGTTTTTCGACCCCTGGTTTTTCCCCTCACAGATGGTCCGCGAATCTTGTATTTCTAACAGAAGGGTCACGTTGGTCACGATGTGTCTTTTGAGCAGGGGTCAAAAAAGTGTTCAGTGTGTCACCATTGAAAATGTCAAACCATAAATGTGTCACCAGCCCAGGCTGCAAAATGTGGCACGTTGTTCATTAGCAGGATACCAATGGATACTCCTGGACCATCCTAGTTGTTGAGAAACATCGCGAGTTCAAATTACAGGTTCCAATTTGGGCGTTTTTTTCGTTATCTGGTGGAAAGGAAACATGTAGACCTAGTAGTTTTTGTCACCTTGATCACCCCGGGCTGTCACCATTTAGAATGCCAAAACGGCAGGTTTTTCGACCCCTGCTTTTGAGTCCGGACGAGGTGTCATTTGAGTTTGGAGCACTGGCGGATGCAGAAGCGGGGGGGGGCAAAGGGCTATGGTCCCCTCAAAATGGCGAAAGTTTCTCAAATTTTCTTTTAAAAATACTCTTGGTTTTTACGATTTCTCGTGAGTTGCCCCCTCCCCCAACGGCGCTCCTGCGTCCGCCACTGGTTTGGAGGGGTCATTATTTGGGCCAGGAGCGCCAATTTCCAAGGTGTAGCCTATCAGAGGGCGGCAGATTTCGTCGAGGTGCTAATACTATCATTTGGGGGAGGGGTGGGAAGCCAAGTTTCAGGGGGTTGGACATACTCGGATCCAGAGGGGGCAAAGGGGGCACGTGCCCTCCCCGATCGACCCTCGGCGCCCCCTGAAATGGTCACGGCGCTCCCTGCAATTTCGCTTCCCACCCCCCTCCCCAGGGATGCGAAAATGGGTGCCCACCGATAGGATTTGACGCCCGCCTGGTAAGATTTCCCGGTCAAAAGTAGCGCCCCCTGGTCCGGATGGCGCCCCCGGAAAGGTGCCCCCTCCGATCGGCAATCCTGGATCCGCCTATGGGGCGGGACGGTCCTGCAGGGCGACGGACGCAGCGTGGAGGACATAGGCAGATCGAATCAGGCATGGGGTGGGGGGGGGCACGTGCCATCCCCGATCGAGCGTCGGTGCTCTGGCAATAAATTTTGACGCCCTTGATAGGATGCGCCGTCCAAAAGAAGAGCCCCTTTGGTCCGCGAAGTGCCCCCTGGACAGCTGCACACCCCTTTTGAAAATCCTGGGTTCTCCTGTAGTGGGGGGCGTCAGGTGGGTTTAACCGGAGGGGGGTGGAATCTGTCCACTGAATCTGCCCAAGTGTTCTTTTGTATTTTAATGCTGATGCTAGAAAAGCTGATGAAAGAAAAGTCTCTCTAATGTTTACTCGGGCAGGTGTTAAAATATTGTTATCCATTTGTCAGCTCCACTAAGCGCAGATACGACCCAGGATTTCCAATGGGAAGGGTCACTTTGGTCAGAGGGCACCATTTGGATCCAGAGAGGGCCCCAGTTCTTAAGGCTTTACTTATCAGAGGGGCTCTCCAAACTGCATCTTGGAAACACCGCTACTTGTATTCTGTGGGGGGGATGCAGGGGAAACGTCAGGGTGAGGGCGCGCCCGTGTCGTAACAGGAGGAGCCGAGGCTCGGTGTCGGGGCACCTGGAGGGTTGCTTAAGGTAGGCACATGTCCCTTGGTTCCGCTCTATCGTCAGCTTGTGGCCTTCCCCTCCAGTGGTGTGGATTTATATATATATTTTGGGGTTGGCCGGGAACCCTGCAAAAAACGCCGATATAATGTTGAAAATCCTTTGAATTTAATCGTTTTTCAGTTCCAAGACTAAATTAAAGGGAATAGACAACTGCTGAAATTCTAAAAAGACATTCTATGGACAAAATAGGTTTAAAATCTGGAAATAACATTTTGTTTCCACCTCCAATCGCTCAAAACAAAGATACCGCCTCTTGTCTTGCGGCACTGGGCCGACCCAAACATCGTGTGTAATCCACCGACATTAATCATACCTAGACAGCCAATCGCTTCAGTGCTGACTGTACCCAAGTGAACCACTAATATCAGCTGCCTTCGAGTGGCAAAAAAGAAAAGAAAAGGGCATGTCATTGGTCTACGTGTATTATTAATACACGTATTACATTCTTATTATTTTATCAGCTATAAACTATTAAATCTTTATATCGGTATAAATGCATCCGTATGTATTAAAATAATTTATAATCTTAACAATTTAATAAAAAGGTTCAATTGCATATCGTCCATTTTTAACGCTCAAGAAAGCTGAAATTAGTAGTTCAGTTGGGCACGGTCCGTGGCTGAGCGGCCGGGCGGGAGTTGGCTGACTAGCTATTATTATTGTCGGTGGTGCAATCTTTTATTTTTATTTTATTAGGGCCACTCCCAACAGGCACACTTGCCCAATTACAGGGAGTATTGGCGTGGGTGTTTGAGGATCCTTTCCACCGGGTCAAATCGGACACGGAAGGCGGTTTCCCGCCGTGGTGATTGAACCCACGTTAATCCATGCTATCCGATCCGTAGACTGGCAAGGAAGCCACTAGGCCACCCCGGCCCCAATCACGAATCTGGCAGCTTGCGGTGGCGTGCGACATGTAAGGCTGCATGTAAATGCCATGTTTTAACATTTATCAAGTGGCATGTGGTGCCATATGGAAAGGGATTCTTTCATGGTTTGAAATGAGGTTGTAAGTCCCTACTGTGAACATCAAAGCGTGCAGAAATTTTATACAGAGAGCTTTGGTTGAAATTAAGAATGCAAATAGTGGTTTCTGGACACGTTCTTCAAAATCGCCATCTCAGTTTAAAACCCATTATAAAGGTGGGACACTTCATTTAACTTTTATAGTTCAAGAGGTCTGTGTAAGGCTTAAAACAAAGATCATGCCATGCTATGCATTTTAACGTGACGGCTATTGACAGTTTCTCAGTTTTTAGCATCCCTAACGATTTTAGGAAACCCACGCCCCTGCTCCTCCCCCGCCCCCTCGCTTGTGGATCCGGGGAGCCAAAGCCCATAGCCCTCCCAAATATTGAAAAAGGGTCATCTACCTCTCCCCTGCTTAGACGGTTTGGCCATATGCCGAATGCAAGCCAAAAAATTGAGCAAATGTGTCAAGAACCAAACAATTCCCTCGGGGTCCTGGTGGGGAAGGTGACACAAAGCCATTTATCCCCAAAACTATCTTCCAGATGTTCTTCAAACAAATGTTTTCCATGATTTTGGGTCCAATTTTACTACAAACAACACAAGATTCACCACTTCCACGGGGCGTGGTAAAACCGGAATTACCTATACAAATCGGGGAGAATGCATGATTTTGACTTCTGAATGCTGAGAGGCGGATCTAACCCGAAGTTTTAGCAGTAAATAGTAGGAAACACCTTTTTTAAACAGAGTTGGTCAAAATCGACTGTGAGTGAGTAACATTTGGCCGCTTTCGAGGGGCCATGGTCGTAATGGAACCCCTGGATCCGCCTCTACATGTCGCGTCGCCCCCACACTGGAAACCCCTGGATCCGCCTCTACATGTCGCGTCGCCCCCACACTGGGAACCCTGGATCCGCCTCTACATGTCGCTTCTCCCCCACACTGGAAGCCCTGGATCCGCCTCTACATGTCGCGTCGCCCCCACACTGGGAACCCTGGATCCGCCTCTACGTGTCGCGTCGCCCCCACACTGGAAGCCGTGGATCCGCCTCTACACGTCGCGTCGCCCCCCCACACACACTGGAACCCCTGGATCCGCCTCTACGTGTCGCGTCGCCCCCACACTGGAAGCCCTGGATCCGCCTCTACATGTCGCGTCGCCCCCCACACACACTGGAACCCCTGGATCCGCCTCTACATGTCGCATCACCCCCCACACTGGAAGCCCCTGGATTCACCTCTACGTGTCGCGTCGCCCCCCCCACACACACTGGAACCCCTGGATCCGCCTCTACATGTCGCGTCGCCCCCACACTGGAAGCCCCTGGATTCGCCTCTACGTGTCGCGTCACCCCCCCCCCACACTGGAAGCCCTGGATCCGCCTCTACGTGTCGCGTCGCCCCCCACACTGGAAAAAATTGACACCTCTCAGGAGAGTTTGTCCCTGTCTTGAGACCAGGCCAGATTTTACACCTCTTTTGGGTTCTACCTCGGGTGACTCCGCTGGCACCAACACCCGGCCATTACGTGAGCCAGGGGGCGCAAGTATGTGAACGCAAGCAATAACCTCATTCGTGACCCCCATTCCATCCTCCTCCAGCCGTCAAAAGGTTTTCGCCCCGTTCAGCAGAAGTCGCTCCAGTTGCCCCCCCAAACTCAGGTCCTGCCTCCGTCTGTGCAGGACTTTTATGCACCTGACAGAATCAAGGTATGCAGCTTACGCAGGACATACAACCTCATTTCCAGGCTTTTCTAGGTTTGGAGTAGGGGGAGTGGGGCATGGGTTCAGACAGGCTCATAGTAACCGGAGGTTGATCGGGGTCAAGAGACATATGACGTAACCATGAACTTGTTTTCTGCAACATAAATTCACAATATTTTTAGCTTGGCATCGTGCATGGATGGGAAACGGATTCATCCTCTTACAGAAATGGTGCAAGTCTGATTAGCGGTTGGCTTACAACCCTTATACAACAGACGATCACTATCCCTGAAAAATTTTCCTCCGTGTTTTTCTTCAGGTGCTGGCGCCCGTTACGCCAGAACGAAGCCACACGCCAGGATGGATCCTGCAAAAGGTATGTCCGTCCCGCTGGGAAAGAGAACACCCCGTCTCCCATACTACACCTGGTATATAATACGCTTATTCTGTAATATGACGTTTCAATAGCATGTAAGGGGCTGTTCACCTATGACGTCAGCAACCAAAAGGATGAAGGGGTGTAACATTTTCTGGCGTTTTCTGACGGAGGGGAGGGTCTGGCTTTTTCTGATTATTTCTGGCGGGGGTGGGGCGGACAAATCATCGATTGTCGAGGAATTGTTTTATTGAGCGAGAACCTCGCAGACCCAGGGTAGTTGAAGAGCGGGAACTTTAAAGGGAATGTGGCACCTTCACAACGTGATTTTAACTGAGATAGCCAAGTTGTAAAGTAGGTCGGAAAACCCGGTACTCCATATTTCATTTGTCTTGGAACTCGATATTTCCGTAGAAAAAAGCTAAAACCTACCTGACACCAGCCCCCCTCAGCCCCCTGTCGCCGGCGGCCATTGTTGTGAGCTACTGGTGTGACGACATATGCTGACGTCACGATGAGCATCAGCCAATTAAAGCCCTTGAAGCGTTTCAAGTATGGTAGTTGCCAGATCGTGACATCATCCACAGTCTGATATTTATTTCTTTTTCTAGAGGAGTATTTTAAAAACCAAATATTGAGCTTATTGTACATTTTTCAGAGAAATAATGAGTGGTTTCATTATTTTTGGCTAAAAGTACGCCTAATTTCACCAAATTCCAGGATTGGACCAAGGTGCCACATTCCCTTTAATGTTTCTTAGTCACACCCTGTGTCCACTGCTACCAGCTGCTCGTACCGTCAGAGCATTGCAGTTCTGCGGCGTCTCAGCGTGGTTGTCATGCCGACCGCCGTCGCTGTGGAGAGGGGTTCTGACAATTTCTGACGATTGCTATCGATGGGGGAGGGGTGTTCAGCCATTTTCTGACTCTGACAAAGAGGGCGGCCTCCAAACACCATCAAGTTTGGCGGACGTCTTACGTGAACAGGCCCTTAACAGCTATTGAGGGAGAGATGCACAAGAATTAGAGAGAACTGGCCCTCACAATTCTTGATTCGCATTCTCCATTTTGTATGATCACGAGCTTGTATCGTGCGGAATAAGTGGAGGACTCCGCCACTCCACACTTTCGTGGCATCTGCACTCCCCGTGGTACAAGACGGCGGTCTTGTGACGCGTGGAGGGTGACTTCGTTTTGGGGGCTCTTCCGCAGGCCTCGCTGGATACCAGCGTTGTGGATTATTGCTAGTCTGCCCAATTGATGGGTTACAGGCGGGCATGCATGTGTGTTTTCGATTTCGACATAACACGCTATGCTATGATCCTATGCTGTCACGGCTGACATGATTTAGTATGCAGATTTCTCGTACAATTAAGCGTTTGTCACTCGTACTTTTTATTCTGCCGTCAAAGGCAAAACCACGTATGTCCCATGCAAAACGTATGGGACATACGTGTTTCCCTTGCCGGCGATCTGACGGGCATTCCCAAAATGAACCGCAAATGGGGGAGAGGGAAGGCGGTATACATGGTTCTTGGTTTAGTTTTCATTGTTGAAACTGGTGGTTCTGCTGCCATGATTGGTAGAATTTCATTTAACAGCCTTCAGCCCGCCGAAAGATTGTTCAGTTACAGCCTTTAAAGTGGAACAATTTTGCAACAATTTAATTGCACAAATGTGTTGTACGACAGAGGACGTCACGTCCAAAAAGTTCAGATGCAAACATGTTCATATCCGATATTATCCCGGTAGATGCAAACCAATCTGTTTCCACGCCGTGGGCACAAATTGTAGTTCGGTCATCTTCGACATCACACATTTAAATACAAAAAAAAACTGGGTCCAAATTCAAATTCGGATCCAAACTACTTGAGTTCTCCGGCCCATCTAATCCAACCAATGGATTGGATGGAATCCGGTGTTAGCTCAGATATCCTGTTCATGATATGCTCTACGGCACATGTCATGGAAATTCAGCCCGAAGATAGATGACATCCATAAAATGGAGCCGAGTTTAATCCGACATTTGAAACGTTCCCACGTGGTCGGACACTTATAGAGCTAATCGATAGTGCGATGCAGAGCGCTTTAACCGGGAGCCTCAGCACGCCTATATTTCTCCGGCATAAAAATCCCGCCCACAGGGTCACAAGACTAATTACAGACCGTATTGGCAGAGACTGGTTCAGGGGTTCGAAGCTCCTCTAGAAGACCATCAATCTTAACGCATCGTAGAAGTTGAACCACGTTAGTCCACAGGTGCCACAAGGTCGGGGCCTGGTGTGTTCTCCGCTCTCGAAAAGTGGAGCCAGTCTTCCGTCTTTGGGCCGAGATTTTAGCTCAGGAGCTCAAAAAACACTTCTATTCCTAGAAGTGTCTTTTGAGCTTCGTGGCAAATAAGCTAAAT
Source organism: Lepas anatifera (assembly GCA_034440635.1). Classification (NCBI taxonomy): domain Eukaryota; kingdom Metazoa; phylum Arthropoda; class Thecostraca; family Lepadidae; genus Lepas; species Lepas anatifera. Next base: position 311,024 of record JAOTON010001488.1, read on the forward strand.
TCAAGGAAGAAAACGTTTACTTTTGTTATTTTCATAAAATTGCAGCCTGTCCCAGAGGGGGCTCCAGTATGATGTATGCTTTGTTTTTAAAGTTATTTCCGGGAAAATTGACTCCGCCCCTCTGCTCGAGGTGTTCCCTTACATGTACTGTAGCGACATTTTTCTGTGTAGTGCATGTTTTGCCCCGCCTACTCTTTTCCTTATATATATATATATATATATATATATATATATATATATATATATATATATATATATATATATATATATATATATATAAGCTGATATTAATGTGCTGCGCCGATGTGGTCCCGGGTTCTCTTTAGCTGCGTAGACGCGATCTGTGCCATTGGCTCGGTGTGGGAGGTAAACAGCACCCCCCCAGGCTCAGTGCTGCGGATATGCCGCACGCTGGAGGTGACAAATTGGTTCCCCCTGGTTCCCAGTTCCAGCCGAGGTACCGTACTCGGCCCCCTTTTTTGGGTGCTCGCATGATGCTGATGCAGCACTGAGTCCCAGGCCTCAGCTAAGATAGCGCCCCTGGAACAACCGACTTTTTGGCCTCCACCCGTGGGTTGGAGCCTTTGGGATGCCATGGTTCACATGGTTCTGGCCGCTGAAGGCGGCGGTAAATGGGTCACAAGATAGTGATGACCAGAGCAGAGACCCGCACCCCTGCTCGGGGAAAGCAGACGCGGGGAGGAGAGCCAATGAGGGCTCTGTAGAGAGGTGTCTGGATCCCAGAGGGGAGAGAGAGGAGAGACAGGGGACTCGTGGTGTGGAGGCCGTAGAGAAAGGAGGCTTGACTCCGGGAGCATACGCCGGAGAGCAGGCTGGGAGGACGCGCCAGCGCTGACACAGCAGCCATGTGAGTACAAGAAACGATGAGCCGTTTCTTCAAAATTCAAAATTTATTTCATCTCTCCCACCGAGCCAAATGACATGCATTGTTCGAATTGTGAATATTGGCAAAATCAGGGCAAGGGAAGCAACTATGTGAATGTGTGCCGCCGCGGGCCCCTATGAGCAGGCAAGATTAGTCGAAATGTGCCAAATTACGAAATTGTCTGGAAACGGGGGATGGTGGCGAAAAGGAAAGATGATACGACTCAGATTGTCCCTCTGCCATTGTGTTAAAATGGTACTGCTGACGTGTTCTGGACTGTCCAAATTAGTACACGAATAAGGATGTGAACGTTATTTTTTTCAATTGTCTTCTGATTCACGGATGCCGCTGATGGTCTGGGACAGAAGATGAAATGAAATATCACTAGCTGATCGGAATGGGATCTAACGGAGGGTAGTTTGCTTTGTATGAATTTAAGGAATACTTGGGCCAAGTTCTACGGGTCTTCCATAGAATAGCAATACATTACTTGCCATCTGTTTCTACTAAATATATCGGATTCTAACAAGTTCGTAGCTGAGGACAGAATTTTTAACGTCATGTTTTTTTTTCATCCGCAGTCAGCACATTTGGTAAAAGCTTGCCGACGTGTACGATGAATGAAATCTTCAATGTTTTGATTAGGTGAAGGCAACACCACATATTTTGCACATTGTTTGTCCTCATGCATTTTTTTTTGCACGGTCGCCAAAATGCATGTTAATCCCACAATTCAGGCTATGTTTGCGGCTGGAGATTGGCTGCGACATTTTTTATGTCGGTTGAAATCCACCTAACTTAAGTTTTTGGGCGACTTTTAGAGTAATCACCATTATGTACTCATCAAACGTCAGTGTATTCGCATGATTCTTGTTTCAAAAGAGAGTCTCTTGGAATTATCACATTGTTTACATCAGTATTTGCAACTGCACCGGGATACTTCATGCTAGAATTAAATCGGTAATTCATACAAAAGGGGCAATAGAAATTAGCAACGAATTAGTATGAGTTGTACAGATTCGAGCAGGTGACGCGGTGGCGCCCATTCTTAGAACCAGTTCTACGCGACAATGTTGGATGATGGCTCCGTTCTTATTGTACTGATTTATATTTTTGTGGTGGGGTTCGGACGTAATAGCATAAATAGAAGGTGACCAAAGGAAGAGAGTTCAAGCATGCTTCTAACCATTCTTAGGCGGATGATGTAGTTTATTCTGGGTTGTGCTGTGGCTTTAAGTGATAAATTTTGTGAACCAATTATTTTCGTGCCAATACGTTTCTCCCCTTGATTGATCTTTAAAGATGAATATCAAGTTTAGCCGGAATTCTGAAGGGTTGATTAGTTTCCTCTCCATATCAGTGCACCGCAAGAGCCAGCCTGAAAACCCAGTGTGAAGCAGGGGCCGCTTTGCGTTCCACACGTCCGCCAGTCGCCCAGTCGCGAGAAAAGCGGTCACCCTGGTGGCTGTTGTAGATCGCCGCCGCTCTAAATGGCTATTTGTGCATATTTTTGCGTTTCTCTCCCCCCCCCCCTCTCGCGCGGGCAAGACCGTCGCAGGAGGGGAGCAGCCGAACTCGGTTGTTACGCTGTGACCCGCCCCAAAAAGGGTTCGGACTGGGAAGAGCGGGCTCGCGGCGCGGCCTGTTCTGATCGACTACAAAGTAATTAGACCTTCAGCTGAGCGCAAGTTGCCAAACCGGAGAAACTTATATTTTTCAGGTATAGTATATCATCGGTATAACAACCTCAACGTATGTATGGCCAGGGGGCGATCCTTTCGAATGGTCATTTGACCTATTTTTGGTTGAACGTCTATAGTATCCCGAATGATCAGGCGGTCCGCTAGCAGTCTGTTCTCTTTGTAATAATCTTCTTTTTTTCTTCCTTTTTTAAACAGAGCGGCATTCCTTTTTTGTGTCCCCTTTATTATCACTGTCAAGTTGGGATGGGGAAGGCATCATGCGACCCGTAGAAACTTAAACCGAGTAGTAGCGGAGATGTATTTTTTATCTAACTTTAAATCAAAGGGCACAGTCGGCGGGACCTCCCCGGTCAACATGTAGGGATGTAAATAGTCGTTACCGTTGGGAAAGCGCTGCTCATAGCTTTGAAACAAGGGCGTAAGAGGTTTCAGCTGGATTGGCGGGGTATGATATCGGGCGTGTTTTTTTGCGGCGGAAGAAAGAAAATGAGAGAGGAATGAGAATAATTTGGCGCAATTTAAATAAGATGAGGGCTGGCACGGTGAAGGTCTGGGTTAGCCACAGGGAAGCGCGAGGCTCTTCGCTTTCTGGGGTCGTTAACCGTTGACCGGTCGCCTATAGGGTGCATGCACGGATACCCGTTGTTTGATATTTGTGTATTCCTTTGATGAGGCCGGAATGCACGCTGGTCATGCATTACTGTTCCAGTTGCGGCCTTTAACGGGAAGCCGTGGTCTGCATTTACCCCCCCTTTTTGTTTACTCGGAGGTATTTGTGAGAGTCCCCGCCGGAGGGCTCGGTAGAGATAAAATTTGGGGCAGCCATGCTGCGAACTGACATCTTTAGGATGGGGAACGCATGAAAGAATGGAATGGATGAGCGGAAGTCTGACGTGTGAGTGAGGGTGTATATGATAATTAAGGACCGGTGGCGCCGCAGTCAGAGGCGAGTGATTCCAAAGTGCCTCCCAGTAAGAAAACTGCAAATCAGCCCCCCCAATCAGAGTTCGACAAAGGAAATCCGTGCCACGCCCGAAAGGTGACCGCTCAGGCAAAATCTGGAGGACGGAATCCAGGGGGCGAGGCCCTACGCCCGAGGGGCGGACGCAAGGGGGCGAGGCCCTACGCCCGAGGGGCGGATGCAAGGGGGCGAGGCCCTACGCCCGAGAGGCGGATGCAAAAGGGGGCGAGGCCCTACGCCCGAGGGGCGGACGCAAGGGGGCGAGGCCCTACGCCCGAGGGGCGGATGCAAGGGGAGGCCCTACGCCCGAGGGGCGGATGCAAAGGGGAGGCCCTACGCCCGAGGGGCGGATGCAAGGGGCGAGGCCCTACGCCCGAGGGCGGATGCAAGGGGCGAGGCCCTACGCCCGAGGGGCGGACGAGGGGGCGATGCCCTACGCCCGAGGGGCGGATGCAAGGGGGCGAGGCCCTACGTCCGAGGGGCGGATGCAAAAGGGGCGAGGCCCTATGCCCGAGGGGCGGATGCAAGGGAACGAGGCCCTACGCCCGAGGGGCGAATGCAAAGGGGGCGAGGCCCTACGCCCGAGAGGCGGACGCAAGGGGGTGAGGCCCTACGCCCGAGGGTCGGATGCGGGGGGCGAGGTCCTGTGCATGAGGAGGGGATCCAGAGGGGCGAGGCCCTAAGTCCGAGGGGCGGATGCAAGGGGGCGAGGCCCTACGCCCGAGGGGCGGATGAGTGCCTGAGCCATTGTGTTTGGCTTCCACCGGCAAGCAATAGCGCGATCTCCGATACCGTCGGTCGCGAGCTTTCGCCGCTAGGGTCGAGTCCGTTAAATTAACAAGTGCGTCTGGCACAAGTGACTGCGACGGTGCGCTAGTGCGGACTGGCTGCGGTGTACTGACCGCAGCGACGTGGCGGCTAAACGCAGGAGAGCCGCTCCAGTCGCGGGGAGCGCGGCTTATTTGTATTGTTCATCGTCCTCTTCATCGTTCCCGCTTATATCTCCGAGCCCTCTCTCTCTCTCATTCTCACTCTCACTCTCACTCTCTCACGCTCACGCTCACGCCCTCACGCTCACGCCCACGCCCACGCCCTCGCCCTCGCCCTCGCCCTCACTCTCACTCTCACCCTCACCCTCACCCTCACCCTCTCTCTCTCTCTCTCTCTCTCTCTCTCTCTCATCACTCATCACTCACTACTCACTCACTCACTCGCTCACTCACTCACTCACTTCACTCACTCACTCACTACTCACTCTCCTTCTTTTTTCATTCATAGGATCCGTCAGAATTAGTCTGACGGTGTGGTCTGGCGCGAGGGCCAGGCTTCGTCACAGAAGCGTGATTTAGGGCTCCGTCAGAGTTGGTCTGACGGCGTGGTCTGGCGCGAGGACCAGGCTTCGCCACAGAAGCGTTTTATTAGGTTCCGTGAGAAGTTGTCCGATGACGTGGCTATGAGGGGGCCAGTCTTCTTACAGAAGCCGCCCCGGTAGCTCAGTTGGTAGAGCGTTGGGCTCCAGCCCGCTGCTGAGAAGCATGCAGTGGCAGTGCATGTCCAGGCTTGGGATCGGTTCCCCTGAGACGCTCCGGCGCTCAATAGTTTGCCCGACGTAGGTCGGCTGGCAACCGACTGGTGAGAGGGTGACCTGAGCGGGGCGGCCGTCCCTGTGCTTTGTGGGACGTTAAACATTGGCTTCTAAATTATCCCTTCATTGTGGGAGTTGCTCATTCGGGTGGTGGGGTCGGGGTCTCCGTGATAAGTCCCTTGAGGACTTCAGTGAGACTCCGACTCCAGCAGCCGTACTGGGAACAAGTTGGACAAAATTTATAAATAAATAAATAAATAAATAAATAAATATATATATATATATATATATATATATATATATATATATATATATATATATAGCCCTCTTAAATTCGATGTAGCACTGGCGGCGCGTTAGCATAGGGAATAGTCTAGCGCCGGTGTGCGGGGAAGTGTCAGCACCGGGGAGGAATTTGGAATTACCTCATCGAGGGGGCTGGCGTCGAGAGTGTGTAGGTCGTGCACTGCGTTGTTGCAGGGCAATTGAAGACGATTGAGCTTGGGGTATAATTTAAGGGGAGACTGGTCAGTTCTGAGCACCGCTCCTATGCGGACAATATAAAACGTAGTATCTTTTATTAGGTGGTTGATACTATTTCCCATTCAAGCACCCCCAGCGATTTCCGACATCCATGACTCTGGGACAACCCTATACTCGATGCGTGGAGCTAAAACTTCGTAGCCGTGCAGCGGCAGGGCCCAGCTATAGTTTTTTGTGTGTTGGTTTTTTTTAGCGAGCGACTTTCTAGTGCCGAAGCCGTGCAAGGCCCCTCCACCAAAATCGTCGGGCAACCTATATGGTTGCGAAGGACATTTATTGTCTTGAACAATCAGGGGCGGGTAAGGAAAGGAGGATTAAACTACAGGAAAGTACATTAGACAATAATCGCACCCGCTCAGTGATCGATACATAGGGATAAAAGAGGTTAAAGACGGAAATATGAGAGGGAAGGTAGGATATTTGGTTCCGAAGAATACACAAGGAAGTTTAGCTTTGATGGATTTTTTCGGGCTAAGACAGTGCGCTGCTTTGAAGGAGAAACTGCGACGCAAGTAAGATATGTTTCAGAGCGAGAGGGATATCGAAGTTAGTACGATTTCAGTTTAACCCTATTTCCAGCAGGGGGGCTAATATTGCCCCCCTTCAGGTTTTTCGAGAATATCTCCGAAACGGCTTGCGATAGAACTTTGAAACTTCCTGACTTTTCCTCAAACTAGTACAGGCAGGTTTTCTGTAATTTTCAAGATTATATATTTACCAGGGGCGGAGCTATGGCTGGGTTTTTGGGGAGGTTCTATCCACAAACCAAGTATTATCGTATGCGATGGGTTCCTTGTAAAAGAAAGCCGTCTCTGCTGATCCTGATACCAGTTATATGGTTTTATTATATCATTTGTTATGTGAGATGATAGTGCATTCACAATTGTCACTATTTGTATTCATCAGGGGCGGTTACAGCAGTTCAAAATGGGGGGAATGTTATCAAGAAGGACTAAACGTTAGTAAGTGAGAAGACTACTTACAGCCGTGCCAGGGCAAATACAATTGGGTATATGAAAATTCAAAATAGTTATAACCCAATTCTAGATTACCACAGGCGTGTCCAGTCACTAAACATTTTCAAAATGCATATTCCCAGCCAGTATCACCGCCGCGACTCAATATCGTTGTATGTTGAAAATGTGTTTCCAATCATCCCCACCCCCCCACGACGAGAGTCCTTGATCCGCCTATGTCACCCCCTTTCCCAGAGCTACCATGGGAGGGTAAAAATTATCAGAAATAAATTTCAACTAGTCGAGGGACTAATATACTCATGCATACCACTCGCATATTGTTGGTATGTATTTTACCACACTGTTTCACCTTACTGCATCCGCCCCTGATGAGTTTTTCACCTTTCTTCTCATTTATTTATGTGTCAAAGATGCCAAGCAGTATATGACGGCTTCTAATCCGCGTAACAAAAACTTTTTAGGTTGTATATATTTCCCTTCATAGTCCTGGTCTTGGAACTGCCATTGAATTTCGAATTTTTGCGTAACTCGAGTATATGAAAATTTTGGGTCAATTATTTGTAAACCTGAACTAGTTTTGTGAAAATCGTACAACAGAGACAAGGGTTATGGAAAATCTAAAAAAATACACAAAAATTGTATATTTTGCACGACCTTCTCCTTAAAAATCAAAATTTTAAAATTTCCTTTTTTCAAAATAAAGTTTAGCGTCAGAGGAATCTATAGCACTTTGAATTTTCAAAATCGGCCGGTTAGATTACGAGATCTTAGGGGGGGGCCGATATTGCCCCCCTTGCCGGAAATAGGGGTAGCCGGGAGCCTGACGGAAATAGGGTTAAGGAGACATAGACGGTCTCTGACACCGCTCTTATGCGGGTTGGTTGGGAAGGAGCGCTCCGGGGCCGGCGGCAATAAGATTAATTGTGGCAGATATTTATTTGGCCTAACGCGAAAATTTCCAAATCTCCAAAAGGGGGGTATATGCATGTTGGCTCATACAATGGGAGCTTATTTGGCTATGTGCATGTAATGGCTCATTGTTTGTTGTACCTGCGTGTCTTATGTGTCCCGCTAACGGTCCTGGAGGCGCGTCCAGCTCCTGACCGCATCGCCTGACTCCATAAATTTCCGTAACGGGTGGTGGAGAGGATGGTCACACAACACCAGTGTACAGGCCTTTCAACACTCATTCCCTTTCCACCGCAAACCCCGTTACAGTACCTCAGCGGCGAACCAGGTCTATGAGAGTGCAATTAATCGTCACACGGACAATAGAGCTCTTTAGCAAAACACGTACTTTATTAACTTTTTGGAATGCTATACGTTTCAGAAACAGAGTTCCTTCGTCAGTAGCTCACATCAAAAACACTGTAAATACACATACAAAAGCTTAAGTTCGAAACAGATCACTGAAAAACACTTTGAATCGCCTTGGAATATTTAAGAAAATCATCTGAAATACTCGTGATCTAAAGCTAACCGTGCCGCTGCTGTTCCCCACCTGAAAAAACCTGGTTTAGAGTTATGTGCCGAATGATTGCTTAAAATATATGCTGCCTCTAATGCTTTTCTGATTGGTTTTGTCATGCCACTTTTAAGTATTTTAGCGTTCTCCCATTTTGGGAGAACGCTAAAATACTTAAAAGTGGCATGAATACTTAGTGGCTAAAATACAAAGTGGCTAAAATACTTAAAAGCTAAATACTTAAAAGACCTGCTAAAGAAGAAAAATCTAGTTATTAATACAAACAGTGTCATTTACCAAATTCCCTGCTCCGGACCATGCCAAAAATGTTACATAGGAGAAACTGGACGAGGCCTTTCAACAAGACTCAGCGAGCACAAACGAGATGTAAAAAACCATTGCGAAAATAGCAGCGTAGTGAGACATATCGATAAGTGTAACTATTTACCAAAATGGGAGAACGCTAAAATACTTAAAAGTGGCATGACAAAACCAATCAGAAAAGCATTAGAGGCAGCATATATTTTAAGCAATCATTCGGCACATAACTCTAAACCAGGTTTTTTCAGGTGGGGAACAGCAGCGGCACGGTTAGCTTTAGATCACGAGTAATTCAGATGATTTTCTTAAATATTCCAAGGCGATTCAAAGTGTTTTTCAGTGATCTGTTTCGAACTTAAGCTTTTGTATGTGTATTTACAGTGTTTTTGATGTGAGCTACTGACGAAGGAACTCTGTTTCTGAAACGTATAGCATTCCAAAAAGTTAATAAAGTACGTGTTTTGCTAAAGAGCTCTATTGTCCGTGTGACGATTAAAAACGTCAACAGAAAACAAGAGTGCAATTACTCCCATGTTCCGGTGGCACGCGTGGAAACAATAAGGCGTGGTTTGTTTTCTCGGGCGGTGCTGTGTTTTAACAGTCATGTTACACGGCATCCCGAAGCCGACCCTTTCAATTCAACATTAGCAGCTTTTAAATCCAGTGTCAAGAAACATATACGAAGCCATCCACTTTAAATGTTTAAAGAGCGGTATATTTATTTGTTTCCGTGAGGTGAAGTGCAGTGTTTTTCCTGTTCATTTTAAATTTTCAACCTGCACAATTTTACATCTTATTATCTTAGTGTGTCATGTTGACTGCCATTCATCCGATGTTGATCTCGACTTCAGCTATAATTGGGTGCTTACCTGTTGCTGATTATGCTCAATAAACGATAAACAATAAAACAATAAGACCTCCGCGCTGTTAAATACTAGGCGTGCGGCTACTGGTTTTCTTTCCTGCTCGCTTTTGGAGCTGGGTGCACCACTGGCCTTTCCTCTTATTTTAGTTTACTCGATTTGTCATCACCGATTTTTTAGGAGAATTCGCGTGACAGGGATCGGGTGGTTCTTGGCAACGTGTAAGGTTCTCAAGCTGAAGAATGTTTGAATACTGTGTGACCACCTTTACCACGGAGCTGACTTGCGACACCAATGACAGCGTTTCAGAACCCATCCCTGTATTCCATCCCAAGTAAGTCCGTCTTATTCCGTGCCGGAAATACAGGAGGGTGCCGTCCCCCCTGAACTTTTCCTGTGGTGTTGTAGAAGAAATCGTTCCTCACCGTCCCGTTCCGAGTGAAGCATGGTAGCCCTCGTCTCGCCGCTCTCATTTCATTCGGTTCCGTTTCGTAGTTCACATCTTGCTTCCCATTGTCGCCAGATGTCTGTGTCATCTGTCATCTGTCCCCAGATGTCCGTCAGTGGCGGGATAAATAGACTCATAGACAGGTCGACTAGGAGGGGTGGGGTGGGGGTGGGGGGGGGACACGAAAACAAGGGCTAATCTGTATTGGGCAGTCCTGTGCCAGTCCTAAGATATCTCACCAACGCTAAAATTGGAACAATTGGAACATTTACGTAGCCTTGCAATGGTTAGAGGCAGGAAGTACAAAAAATGATACATTGAGTCTGGTAGTTTTTTATTAGGGCCACTCCAAACAGGCACACTTGCCCAATTACAGGGAGTATGGCGTTCAAGAACATCCCCTAATCCAAAAGCTGGGAAGCACCTCCCTGTCCCCCCACAGCTTCTGAAGTCCGTGTTTCTTGTGCATGGTAGCTCCGGAACCACGCAGGATGCGCGCCTGGCCGGAACAGGTGGATGTTGTCTCCTCAGCGGGCTGCGTCAGTGTCGATCGATGACCCGCTCCCCAGCCCTGTCGCGCCCGTCGGCTGCCGGTGTCAGCTAGAGGATGTCGTCGTCAAGGAAATTCCAGTCCACATCCGGTCCACATACTGATTTCGGACCAATCGATTTACACACCGTAAATATCAACCCGAATCTACTTCGTATTAAAAAATACGACAAAGTCGACAAATATCGTAATCGAAATCCATGTCCAGATACGAAACTGCCCAGATCCTCCCGCTCATCCAATCCACGGCCCACTCTTATGTCAGCCTCCGTTAACGCACGTGCCCCGACGTACCACACTTCTCGTGTGAACAACCCGGTACGCACCGCGGCGTGCTACCTCATCACGGCTAACGCCCAGCGAATCAGGCTCTTGGATATTAACACCGGAGCGCCCACGCATATCAGTCCAGCCGGTCGGAAATGTGGGTCGAGTGAGCGCGCACCGTCAGCTCGGCTGTGCCATCAGCTAAAGTAGACGTCGCAGCCGGCGACCCATTGCGACGAAGTGCGCAATTGGATGGAACTGGGTGATCTCCAGACGAGAGGTCAGGACACTTGTAGTCTGAGCAGATAATCTGTTTTAAATACTGACAAGGTCTATGAACCATAAGCGTCGAAACCAGGGGCCAGATGAGCCCACACTCTCCGGACTGAACGGGAAAATGGGGTGGTTTCGTCGTCACCAGTGCCGGATCCAGAACTTCATTTCGAGGGGTCAGGGGCTCGAGCCTCCCCGCCACCGCCTCAGATCAGCCTCCGGCTATGTATTTACTATAGACACTCTGGCATTTCTTGGGGGGGGCCTGAGCCCCTGAGTCCCCCTCCCTTGTATCCGCCACTGCTTGTTACCTACAGACCGTGGTATCAATGGATCAACAATCTGAACGGCTGTTGGTTCTATGGTGTGCATTTTCCCTTCAGCTGAAGTTTGAGGGTGCACTATGCCCCCTTTTTGCTAGAGGTAATGGAGAAGACAAGGAGATAGGGCTTTTCTAGGAACGAAGATTAAATTCCAATTAAACGAAGAAAGTTTGATCAAATTCAAACGGCTGCGTCACTGGTGGCATTCGACTAAGTAAAAAGGGAAGAATTTCGCAAAAGAGGCAGAGAACATAACTGATTTTTTCTTATCCGTTGGTTGAATCTAAAGCTTAAGAATGAAGAACATGAGTCGAGAAGTTGTCAGTTGACATTTTTTGGCTTCGAATTCTGGATGCAATAGCAAATTCAGTGTGCTTATATACCTTCTTGGGCACAGCCCTTCGCCCGAATATCATGTTTGCCGTAGTTGCAGACAACTGCTCGGTCATATTCTGAGCCGTGGTATCTAATTCGAATTCGCGGCTAACGTTATGACCGATAATTTTTCTGGTCATCTACAACCGACAGGAAAATGGTGGACTGTGCCCGAATATTTAAACGCACAATTTGGCATATTTTGCATCCAGGATTCGAGAAAAGGGTCAATTAACAACCTATCAACTTATAATCTTTCCCCGGGTGCAGCACTGCGAAATCTATCAACTTAACATCCCATTGAAGTTCGTGGACGCTGATCTTGACGTAGCTTTGACCGAACTTCAGAGGCGCGTTCTCTAGTTGGTCTGGTAGCTGCTCTGAGATTGGCCACGGTTAATGCAGATTCAGATTCAATTCTCGGACTAGGACGCATTCGGGAGCAAGGAAACTCACCAAAGGAAGCATTTACATTTGGCTGATTCGGAATAGCTCACTTTCATATATATATATATATATATATATATATATATATATATATATATATATATATATATATATATATATATATATATATATATATATATATATATATATATATTAATACAGTGCTGGTTGAACGTCACCGCAGCTTTGGCTTTGTGTAGTTTTCTTTCTAGGGTTTCAATGTTCCTGATAAGTTTTCGGTTTTCTATGCTATGTTCGTGTAAAATTGTTCCGATATTCATGTCATATTAAAGAAAATTGAAGTAAAAACGCACCTAAAGTCGACCGGTTTCATTTATCTCACATAAACATTTTCAAGACTGAGGTACGTTGAATAGTAGTTACAAAATTTAAGGTTTGAATTTTTGATGTCTCGCACAAGATCCCATGCATATGAGCACTAATCACTTCACATTGCGGCAAATAAACATGCAACACGATTAACACCACAGAGATTGATTAGATTGTCAAGATGAATAAATTGTCTAAAAGGAAAGCTTTACATTACGAGACAAGGACAAAATTCATAATACACTCTAAGCGTTACAATGAAAGTACACGTGAGGGGGAGGGGCTACTCTATGATAGCCGAGGCCCCTCAAAAAGTAGGAGAGTTCCCCTGGCGTTCTGCTGTTTATTGATCAGTGGGTCGCGCTCCCTGATGCACACGGCCTCTAGTGCCGCCAGGCGTCGGACGTCCCAAGCTCGTCCAATGATGGTGGTGTTCTCTACCAATTGCTGCCTGGTCAGTCGCCTGTGATGTTCTTCCAGGGTGTGGGAGGATGGTGCTCCACTCTGCAGGTGCATTGTGAGTCTTCTTGATAGCGTTGTTGTCGTGTACCCAATATAATTACTGTTTGCCCAGCCAGCAATTATCGTGGGATCAACTGCAAACAAGTCGGGCGGCCCTACCTAAACCGACTTCGGCCCGCTTTAGATGGACTTGGACAGACTCATCTGATCGGGCCAAAGTGGGCCAGTATCTGGATAACTCCGTCACGGAGCTGGCCCGAGTTGGGCCCGCTTTAGACGTAACTCCCAGCAAAGCGGGCACAGCTGCGGCCAGGTTCACCTGTCGCCGGCTGCTCTCGTAACTCGGGCACACCTCGGGCACTGCCTGCCGTAACCTCGGATAACTCCGGCCAGGCTAACGCCGTACTGATCATGCGCAAACAACCGACTTTGCAGCAGAATTTCAAAACCATAATTTTCTGCCGCCATTGTTGTAGCAGCGGCTTTGCAGAGCAGTAGTATCAACATATTAGTGTATATTCTAACCGTGCAACATTACAGCCCAGGTAACAGGCAAATCAAGATAAAAGGTATCTTTTGCGGAAATGTGGGCATTTGACGTGCGACTTTCTACTGATAAGTGTGCCCTTCGTGTGAAACTTAACCAAATAATACCTACAATAACTTTCGACAAGTCCACTGCATAATCCCAATTACAAAGAAGCATGACTGGACGTTTAGCTTCTGGCCATACCTACCTACACATCTACATATCTCTGTCTAGCTGAAGAAATTCCAAGAGGTGTTACTTTCAACCATTCATTGGTAAGTAAGTACCAGAGTACCCAACAGCAGTATATTTTTATAAGCAAACTGAAATCCTTTATGATCATCTGCCTCCCCAATTGTCCTCAGCCCAGCATATTTTCGGTCATTCTGGACCAGTGCCGTTCTAGCTTAGAATAGATGTCTGAAGACCTGTCCCTTGTTCTCCAATAGTTATTGTGCGCATGATGAAGGCCATTATTGCCGCCACTGGTCGTGGAAACTGGGGGGGGTACCAGGGAATGGTGTCTCCCTTTAAAGGGAGATTCGTCAAAAATTATTGGCCAGATCAAAAGGTCACAAAAAGGCGTTTCAGTAGTACTATACTCAATCTTGCGAATTCAGCCTCCAAATGCCTTAACATCGCTCTCAAAGTTAACATTTCTAGACGACTTATCAAGAATTCTCACTATCGATTAAATGACGTAACCTCGGCTATGGCCATCAATTGCTCTAAGAACTTCGTCATATGCGACTTAAACAGTGGTGTAGAACTTTGAACTATCACAGAAAATATTATTAAAAAACAACACTCCAAAACATTTTTTTGACAGAAATATAGAACTTTAAAGAAATCACAATTGGCCAAACAGAAGCGCAGGAATTCTCATGCCTGGGTCATGTGGCCTACCTATCTGGCGCAAAAGTTTCGTCATGCTGGGAATTTTGCAGAAAAGGGCTGAAATACCGAGATTGAAGACTTAAGCAATTATTTTATACTTCATTTTAAGCGCAAACTGATTCATTTTGTAGTTTTTACAGGCTACGTAAAATTAATACAAATACTAGTACAGGAACACAGACATTTTCATTACAAAAACAATTGCTTTAAAAAGTAAAATAGCTTTTGAAAATATTGAGATGAAGAGCATGTTCAAGCCTTTTATCGCTATCGTTAGTTTGAAGTTTTGAACTTTAGGTTACCTAATGTAATAAATTGATAATATTTCAATAACAGGTGAGTGGCCTCCAAAAGTTTTGCCGAAGATACAAAAATAAATGGCAGTGTCGGAATCAATATTTTTCAAGTAGAGAGAAAAATATTTTACGACAATTTCTTTCGCTGGTATCACTGGCGGATCCAGGGGGGGTTACAAAAGAGGCATCTGCCCCCAAACCTGCCGATTTTAACAGATTTGAAAAAAACACGTCATATGATTATTTTACGATTTTGGACCCAGCAGCCCCCCTCCACCTGCCGTTCAAATAGCCACTGTCAAATCCGCCATCGTCTGGTGCCCAATGCAAATTTGAGAGAAGATACCCGTCTCTGAGTTTGTTTATGTAAAGTTCTGATTTCACCATATTTCCCCATTCAAAACCCGCGGAAGCCGTGTGCTGAGATCTATGAACGAGCATCATTTCATGTATTTCGCTTCTCTGGGATCAAATATGTACATCCAATCAAATTCAAAGGGAGAACAAACTCGAATAACTTGTGGTTTTATGTATAGTACCAACTTCATCTGCCAGGAGCTGTCTTACAACTAGCCTCCCGCCCGCGGGCGGGCGGGCGACGGGCGGGCGTGTGTTCGGTTAAAAATGACCGCGTTCCGGCGGTTTACCAAATCTATTTGTAGTTTTGCTTATAATCTCACCGCATTCTTACTCTCACTGTCTAGTTTAAATATGATGTTTCCCAATAAAGTCAAGTAGTTTGACCACTGGTTTCATAGTATTTATGAAACATCATCAAATCCTACATCTTTTTACATGAAATAAAATTTTAGTTCTTCGTGGTCTAGTATCTACGTCATAAAGTACCTAATATTTGTGCAAAACGTTATCATTTATTTTAACGAACTCGTAGAGGCTCTCTAGAGGCGATGTAATTTATTGCATTTCGAAAGTGATTAAGAAAATTTACCTGCAAATTTTTAGGTCAGATCAATAACTTATTAAAAAAGCTATATGTCTAAATACATTTTCCTAAACCTGAATCAACAACACGTGAATAAATACGTGTTTTGTCTAGCAGCATTGTACATACAATACTATGCCTAACCCCAGATGTTCAGACCTGGCCTGAAGAAGTCACCGTGAATATCCATTGATATAAATTGATTGATTGGTAATTACAATGCTAATGATGTGGAGTCAAATCACGTACCTATGAGGACTCTTGAAACGGTTATTGATGAGAACCTGATAAACTGTTTAAGGTAACCCAAAGGGTCTCCCAGGAGTGACATAAATTTGGATATGTGGATATCTTAGTATCAAACGTATGTTTGGATGGGTATCAAAGTATACCTACAACCCTACTTTCTGGTAATATTTCAAAATACAATAATTGTTAGTTCCCCAAAATGGATTACGTATGTAAGAGACACCCGCATACTAAAAATTGGGTAAATGTTACCTAATGTAATAAATTAATATATTTCACAGAGGCACTGAGGTACAGTGGCGTCCCTGTCAGCCGGGGCGGGATTTGTAACGCTATTAGCAAGTGGCTTTCGGGAAGCCGCGACCGGCTGGAACGACGAGCAAACCGGAGGCCGACCCATCGCTACTCTGGAGGCCTCGAACCTGCTCCGGCGCAGGAGGCCCAGGACATGACTTTCCAGGAGGTGGAGGTCACCTATGAAGATTTTTAGTTTAAATGGTTGACTCCGTTTATTTGATGAATAAGTTCGTTTTGTGCATGTGTGCTAATGGGTGTATTATTTTAAGTTGGTAAGTTGTTTACTGACCTGCCTCCTTCAATACTGGATGTAAAATGGATCTAATACTCTGAAAGTATAGATTCAGGCACAACCCTTCATCAGAATTCTCGTAATACAAAGAGTGAAAACATCGATTATTGGCTATAGTGTGGGCAAGACCACATGCTGATCAGATTCGAGGTCCTTCCCACACTATGACCAATAATCATGTTTTCACCTAATGTATTATAAGGATTCTGATGAAGGACTGTGCTTGAATATACAATCTCAGTGTATTAGCTCCATCTTGCATCCAGGATTGGCGGAGGCGGGCCATTAAACATCTTATCAACTTTACTATCTCTTATTAACTCAGGTCAGCTAGTTTGTTCGTTTTACCCTTTTTGGGGCCGTTCAAATACATGTTGAATATATATTTGCTTGTTTCCAGAAATGGGTTTCATTGTTTGTGGTCAGCAAGGATCTTCCCATATATACTGTGTTAAACTTTAGGTATCTAATGTGCCAACGAATCAGCGATTCTACCATGACCTCATTAATTAGTCAAACATATGAAGATTTAACATACCAGTTTTTGGTACTGGTTAACCATGTACGTATTATTGAGCTTGATGGAAAGCATGAGCTTGTGCATCAATTTATTCACTTATTTGCACACAAGCCTGAATGTCTGCAAAACAGCCACAATCATGCAAAATGCAAAAATATTTTTAGTACAACACAAAAATCAGGCTCATTGCGTACAGGCCGAATGAAAAAACCTTTAAATGTCTCTGGTGAAAATAAAAGACTTAGGCAGGTCTAATATGCACATTGCACATCTTGTGCTCGCCGGATACGCCTCACTCAACACAGCAATGAGAGTGAGGAAGCGCTGACACAACTACCAGCATGTCGTAACCACCATCTACCAATAACTAGGGTCGGAACCGTGCTGACCCGAAATGGCCTGATCTGGCACATAGTATTAATACAAACAATGAACTCTGGCCCAGCTCTGAACAGTGCCATCAACTACCAATTACTACGGCCAGGCCCGCTTTGGCCTGCACTGGCCGGATCTGGCACGCAGTAGAAATGCACAGCAGTAACTCTGGCCCAGCTCTGGCGAGAACCCATCAACTACCAATAACTAGGGCCAGGCCCGCAATGTCTCGAGGAGCTGGCCCGAGCTGGTCAGGTCTGGCACGCAGTTACACAAATGGCTAATAACTCCGTCACGGAGCGGGCCAGCTCCGTTGTCGGGCACAACTCGGGCCAAGTCGGGCAGCGGTAACTCCGTCCCAGCTCTGGGCCAGCTCTGGGCCAGGTCGGGAAAGTTGTTTCAACTCCTGAGTTACACCCGACAACAGCCCTACATGTGCCGGAGCTCCGTGCCCGCGCTGGCCCAAGCTGTGCCAGGTCGGGGCCGGAGGTAAATTGCTGGCTGGGTGGGAGGAGTGCACAGTCTCCTATCTGACAATTATATTGGTACACGACGTTTGTTTGTTTCAGTGCCGATTTGTCCTCCGCCATGTTGTTCTTCATTACCAGGGATGAAGTTGACGGGCTCTGGTAATAAACTTGCAGCTTGATGTTTGCCTCGGGATCGGTTGGCTTGCAGTTCTTTGTGATTATCCTTTTTAGCACCTTTTCTTCGGTCTCGTAGCCTGCTGTCATTTGGCTTCTATAGAAGATGTTGATGGTGTTTGTTTGGTCTTTTGCTGCTGTTGCTGTTAAGTATTTGTTCAGAGTGTTGTTGATTTGTTGGTCTATAAATGCGATGTCGTAGCTGTTGTCCGCTAGCGTTTGTTTTATTCGTCTTAATTCTTTGTGCACGAGAGGCCATGAAGAACAGTGGGTGAGCGCCCGGTGAACGTATGCTCTCACCACACTGCTTTTGTAGCGTTGAGGGCACTGGCTCTTGTAATGTAGGCACCTTCCGGCGTCTGTCGTCTTGCGATGAACGCTGGTGACGAATGGTCCGTCAGCTGCGTCGATAGAAATGTCTAAGAAATTAATATTTTCTTCAACACTTTCTTCTACCGTGAAGGTAAGCCCCGACACTGCTTCTAGTCTCGACTTGAGGTGTTGCAAGTCATCTTGATCTCCAACTTCCAGAAGTATGTCATCAACATACCTGCAATAGAGGGCTGGTTTTTTCAGGCGTGTGTTCTAACACTTCGTCTTCGACTGCCGCCATAAAGGCTTGGGCGAAGAGCACACCCAGTGGCGAGCCCATGGCAACACCGTCAGTTTGGTAATACATATTCCCTTGCGGGCATCGAAATGGAGACTTGAAGATGGAACGGACAATCAAGATCCTTGCTGATTATGTGTATCGCCATGACACACTACCAGGACTTGACATCCCCGAGCACATTATGTGTGCCATGCTCAGGCTGTGCACCACCAAGTCTCCATTTCGATGCCCGCAAGGGAATATGTATTACCAAACTGACGGTGTTGCCATGGGCTCGCCACTGGGTGTGCTCTTCGCCCAAGCCTTTATGGCGGCAGTCGAAGACGAAGTGTTAGAACACACGCCTGAAAAACCAGCCCTCTATTGCAGGTATGTTGATGACATACTTCTGGAAGTTGGAGATCAAGATGACTTGCAACACCTCAAGTCGAGACTAGAAGCAGTGTCGGGGCTTACCTTCACGGTAGAAGAAAGTGTTGAAGAAAATATTAATTTCTTAGACATTTCTATCGACGCAGCTGACGGACCATTCGTCACCAGCGTTCATCGCAAGACGACAGACGCCGGAAGGTGCCTACATTACAAGAGCCAGTGCCCTCAACGCTACAAAAGCAGTGTGGTGAGAGCATACGTTCACCGGGCGCTCACCCACTGTTCTTCATGGCCTCTCGTGCACAAAGAATTAAGACGAATAAAACAAACGCTAGCGGACAACAGCTACGACATCGCATTTATAGACCAACAAATCAACAACACTCTGAACAAATACTTAACAGCAACAGCAGCAAAAGACCAAACAAACACCATCAACATCTTCTATAGAAGCCAAATGACAGCAGGCTACGAGACCGAAGAAAAGGTGCTAAAAAGGATAATCACAAAGAACTGCAAGCCAACCGATCCCGAGGCAAACATCAAGCTGCAAGTTTATTACCAGAGCCCGTCAACTTCATCCCTGGTAATGAAGAACAACATGGCGGAGGACAAATCGGCACTGAAACAAACAAACGTCGTGTACCAATATAATTGTCAGATAGGAGACTGTGCACTCCTCCCAAACAGTAATTATATTGGGTACACGACAACAACGCTATCAAGAAGACTCACAATGCACCTGCAGAGTGGAGCACCATCCTCCCACACCCTGGAAGAACATCACAGGCGACTGACCAGGCAGCAATTGGTAGAGAACACCACCATCATTGGACGAGCTTGGGACGTCCGACGCCTGGCGGCACTAGAGGCCGTGTGCATCAGGGAGCGCGACCCACTGATCAATAAACAGCAGAACGCCAGGGGAACTCTCCTACTTTTTGAGGGGCCTCGGCTATCATAGAGTAGCCCCTCCCCCTCACGTGTACTTTCATTGTAACGCTTAGAGTGTATTATGAATTTTGTCCTTGTCTCGTAATGTAAAGCTTTCCTTTTAGACAATTTATTCATCTTGACAATCTAATCAATCTCTGTGGTGTTAATCGTGTTGCATGTTTATTTGCCGCAATGTGAAGTGATTAGTGCTCATATGCATGGGATCTTGTGCGAGACATCAAAAATTCAAACCTTAAATTTTGTAACTACTATTCAACGTACCTCAGTCTTGAAAATGTTTATGTGAGATAAATGAAACCGGTCGACTTTAGGTGCGTTTTTACTTCAATTTTCTTTAATATGACATGAATATCGGAACAATTTTACACGAACATAGCATAGAAAACCGAAAACTTATCAGGAACATTGAAACCCTAGAAAGAAAACTACACAAAGCCAAAGCTGCGGTGACGTTCAACCAGCACTGTATTAATAATAACTTGCTTCCGTCTTATACTATATATATATATATATATATATATATATATATATATATATATATATATATATATATATATATATATATAGTGACACGTCATGGCTAGGTTCGTTTGTGGAAACCGATAGCGGTAATGGTGTTTGTGGTGTTTGTTTTCCTTGAGTGTGCTTATTTTTCAGAAAAGCGATTACTTTATTAAAAACAGCAATTAGAGTTTGATGCATGCTGCTTCGTAGAGTTTTCATACAGAAGCCCTGACTTATGTTTTCACACAGGAGCCGCGTCTTAGCACTTTGTGCTTTTGCATGAGCTGGTTACGGGAGACTAATTTTTTATGGACGTGTCCGGAAACCGACTAACCGACCGACCATTTAAAAAGTACATACCTACTGCCCGCAGCCGGTCGCCGGCCCAACTTACCCGATAGTCAATACCCACAGTGGAGATGTAGGTGCCACCCAAAAAGTGGCCATCTTTGAATTTGATCATCATGCACGTCTTGCCAACCCCGACGTCACCGAGTAGCATGACCTGTGAGTGGTCATCAAGGTCAATGTCAAGGTCGGCCCTGTGGTGTGCGGCTGGTGCCTTTCGCGGCGAGAACACACTGACAACACACTGACGGATGCGTTAGTGACATTGCTGCAAATACAGGGCACGGACAGTGAAGAACATGCGTACTCAACAGTTGTTGGCGTCCATTTTTCTAATTTTGGGTTCAGGAGTGCTCTTTTGGCCTGCCGTGCTCGAAATGAAAGCAGAAATGGCGAGTAAGGTTTTTCACGGTGTCTTTGGGATTTCAAAGTCTCCAAGAAGCGGACGCCAATTTGCTATTTTACCGTGAATGTCCATGCAAAGCTACGGGTAGAGAAGCACCACAATCATTTCCGGGCATAGTATACACGTGCTGGCCTAAAGTAAATTTGCATTGCAGTAAGGGTGTGCTGGGCAGCGCTATCAACGCTGCAAGCATGCGAGCAAGAACCACGTTGTAAGCCCGAGCGCTGATCTGACTATTGGTATCCAAGATACCTTTACTTAAAGGTACGTTCAAGAGGGATTCCTTCACGCCCGAGTGACGTCACATAGGCGTGGGGGAATTCCTTCACCATTGAGCCGTGTGTTACTGCTGCTAATGGCGCTTCCCGCTTACGAATTTGTGAGAATACACGGTAATCCAATTTTTCCCAAATGCAATAACTAAGCATTCTATTTTCGATTCTGGGCCTCTTTTTGTAAAAATTTGAATATTTAATCTTTAAATTTTCCCATGTAATATTCGGACGAATGCAAACAGGGAAGGTTGTGCCTGACTTTTCCCTTCCGCTCCCCTTCCCGAGGGAAGATACGACACGCTCCCACTCCCTACACACCTGCAAGCTTTAGAAACATAACGAGCACAGCTTCCTGTTTGCAAGCCTTTTCATGTGAATGCTGCCTCCATTGAGCTGCTTACTTTCAAAAGAGAGTTAAAGTCGTCAACCTTTTCTTGGAATTATGGGCTTAAGTCTCGAGAGCCCTTTCTCGCACGTCAATAAAGCACGAGGCTTATAAAGTTTTGCGCTTTTAGGACTTTCCCGTGCTTAAATGCATTTCCTGGTTGTCTTAGCAACAATAATTTACAGGACGCACGGAAAACTGACCTGGTGGTCGTAATTGCGTGAAATTCTCACATATATTTTGCTAAAGGCTTGCATAGGAACCGCAGAAAATTAGGTCAAATATGTTGTGAAGTGGAATCACCCAACACTTGTGGTATTCCAAGCTTTTGTAACTTCATACCAACATATTTTGTACACATGTCAGAGCTCGCGGTTTGTCACCAGATAGGTTATGACCTGTTGACCTGACCTGTATGACCTGGTTGACCTGCAGCTTCAACCTGACAAAAGCAGGCAGCCGGCTGATGGAAAATACCAAACAGCCATTGGATTTTTAGCACAGGACACACGATTTTCAGTGGCGTAACCTGTGTCAGAGCGGACTCATCGCGAAAGACCACCTCAAGCCGTTGGATCCTTGCCGATTCTTATAAGGAGGGCCTAGATCTATAGATTCTTGCTGGATCCGTTTCCACTGCGTTAACACTCTGAAACTCTGGCCAGCTATTTCAGCGCTGACGGTGGCCCTATGATAATTAAAATATTGCTAAAGAAAGCGGGGAAACTTCGTATGAATTCATATAACGTTAATTTGGAACAGCCTCACCATTCCATAGCTCCCAGCTAGATTCTAAGGTGACAGCGAAAATATCTTCAGAATTTCAAACCAAAAACTGAAGTACTCTGGATTGTCTTCAGAGCTCTCACCCGGGCGGTGAGGGTGCTTCTGAGTGCTGCCGGGTCAGCAGGCAGGCTCTCCGGCTGGCTGGGCAGCGCCACCTCCGAGGCGCTGCCGATGCCAGCGTAACTGGCGCGGCCGCGACGCCGGCCCGTCTCCGGACACCTCCGCTCCGGAGGACCCTCCGAGAGGGTGCGCAGCACCCGCCAACTGCCCTGCTGCTGCATGCTGGCTGCACTGGCGCACAGAGGTCACACAGCGGTCACAAGGGTCACACAGCCATCTCCAGTGGCGTAGCCAGAGCCTGGGTGAGGCTTGGGGCCGTGTCCCTTCCCTTTTAGGTGAATTATTCCATAGAGTGCGCCACGCCCAAGGTAGTTTAGATCGGTTTCGTGTCGGTTCTATTTTTTCCACGTCACTCGGGGCCGACATTTCGGTCCATATATCCAAACGTCTCCGGACTTATTCGGTCCATGTGTCTAAACGTCCCCTGACACCTGGGTCCATATGCCAAACTTCAAGCTGATGCTAAGAATACATTTGTTCCCTCTAGAACAAAAATGTTATCCCATCTTGGCTTTTTGGTGCAGTCTGCACTGCTTGGTTAAAACAATTTAGGATTTTCTCCTCAAAATTGCTAAAATCAGGACATATTTTGTGAGTGAGAGGAGGGCAGGCTCCCTGGTCCCTCTTATTCGAAAGGGTACATGTGCCCAATCTCTGGGCCTGTCCTCTCCAACCCAATCACGACTCTGTATTTCATTGAGATGTCAGGCCTGTGACGCACTCTAATACACTGCACCCAAGCATTCTAATTACCTCCGATCTTATCAGCATCTCGACTTAGTTACTGCGCTGTGACGTCGGGACGGGCTCCTGGCTACGCCCCTGGTGGTCCAACGAAGCTGGGGCAGGGGTGGCAGACGCGGAACATTGAACATGGTAATGCCTGTTTGGTGAGTTTCACGACACAGCAAACTGCTGAGGTCTTGCTGCTGGCGCAGGAGGAGGAAGTTAAGTGAGCTAGGCCTCAGTTAGGGAAGGAAGCCAAAATCTGCCCCTGAGTGGGCTCGAACCCGCGACAGGAACAGTGGGCATGCAGAGCCTGCAGCAGGGTAGCTCTATACGCCGCCGGGAGGCAGCGGCATCTGCCGGAATCTGAGGCCACGATCTTAGGTGCGAGCACGCACCTAGCCAGAGGGAGCGGGCGGGGAGACAAGAAGCCTCCTCTGCCCAGAGCGAAATATTTCCAATGAATTGGCACGGATTTTGCGGTCTAGGTGACATGCTTTTACGTGACTAGAGTACAAACTTACACCGAATCTTGAACAGAAAACGGCTTAAATAAGATATAATAAGTCGAGGACTTCTGCAGCTTCACGATCGGATCCTGCCTTTCCGGGGAGGTAGTTATACCTGGTTACGTGCGTGGCTGGTTAGCCTTGTACTACAATACGTACATGCAGTGCCGCAGTATCCATTTTTTGTGCTTTATAAATACGTGCAAACATATACATAAGTACCAACAAAAGCCAACCCTTTCGTGAGAAGCCTGACAGTTTGGTTCGTGGTATAGACTATCTCCGACGTCTTGGGCGCAGGCGTTAATACGTTTTGTTACTTCTGCACCAAGTGGCCCGACTTCGAAACACTCAAGTGCAGCATGCAACTCGGTCCAGTCACAGTGCCGTGCATGCCGTAAATGATGAGACCATCTGACAGAAATCATTACCTGTGTAATGGCCACGTCACCAGCATCCCGCTCTGAGCGCATCGCTCTTACATGTACCGTCTGAACGTCCATTCACTCACCTGCTAAAGCCGACGACAGCTCTCCACCACCACCACCATCAAAGAACCCTCGTCACCCATTCGCGAAACACCATCTCATTCACACTCTGCTCACAGATCGCTGCAGTACAGTCGTCACCGCACACCACTCCTCAGATTAATGTCGCGTCAGAGTTACATGTACCGTCTGAACGTCCATTCACTCACCTGCTAAAGCCGACGACAGCTCTCCACCACCACCACCATCAAAGAACCCTCGTCACCCATTCGCGAAACACCATCTCATTCACACTCTGCTCACAGATCGCTGCAGTACAGTCGTCACCGCACACCACTCCTCAGATTAATGTCGCGTCAGAGCCGGCGCCGCCCCCGCGTCCCACATCGTCGCCGCCGACGAACATCGCCGGGCGCCGAGCCTGCGGGCGTTCCCAGGGGCGGCCCCAGTGAGGGGCACCAGCAGGCTGCCTCCGCCCGCGTACAGCATCCTGCCAACGATGCCCTCGGTGGGCAGGCGCCACCTCTCGGAGTTTATCCGAGCGAGGAGGGATATCTTTATGGCACGTTGCCGACACTCCAAATTTATGACAGCGCGGACACCGCCTCTGTAAACGACGCACCTGTGGCCTGTTGACACCTCCCGGAGCAACGGGGAGGGGGCGTGGCACATGCGATCTAGATTGGAAGCTGCTGCTCGGCGCGATTGGCTCAGATTTAGCCGGGGTTTATTGCCAGCAAGGCTGGGAGCATAGAGCTTCTGGGAAATGAAGCTGGAATGCCATGGGTGTTAATTATGCACGATTTGACGCCATTTTATCCGTCGACTTTTTGCGGCAATCGTGCTTGGCGTTTTTAGGGGCTGATTATGTTTGGAGGTAAATGTAAATAAATACGCAAATGTTGCGTGAGCATAGTTACATGGGCTAAGGTCGAAAAACTGGGAAAACTGAGAAAACTGTCTGGAAAGGAGGCACTGAAGAGTGTATTAATGCAATTCTTCAAGGACCTGCAATTTACTGATGTTCGCTGTCCAGCGGCGGATCCAAGGCTAGGGGTCTGGGGGGCTCAAGCCCCCTCGCCGAAATGTCCGAGCTCCCATAGTTAATGCATAGGCGAAGGGCTGCCCGAGGTACTGACGGGTGAGGCTCGAGCCCCCCCCCCCGAAATGAAGTCCCGGATCCGCCACTGTTGCTCTCGTACCAAGTCGAATGTTTTTTAATATTGTGGTAAGCATATTTGCAATCTCTGTATGGCCTCGTTAACTTCTTGCGAACAGAGTGGCCATGAACCGTGCTCTGCAGCTCTGCATGTGGCGTAATTAACAACCAGGTGAACCGCGTAGGGTACAGGAGACTGTGGCCTAGACAAACACTTGAAAAATGCTTAGAAAAATGACTCTGGAAACTTGGAATTATAGTTATCTTAGTAGATGGGTGCGCTTGTAGATGTTCTGAATATAACAAGGTTCACCTCATTTTTTCTCATATTTGTGCTGTGGACCACAGAGGCAGGGGGGCACCTATCAGGGCTCAAAGAGGCGCAGAGCAATAGTCGAAAGGGCACTCTTTAACTCGTTGTCGAGTTTTTGTTTCCTGCTTGGTACAACAAACCTAGCTTGAGAAGGGGCTGCAACCATAAATGGGTGAACTAGGGGGCACCGGAGCACCGTGCAGCCCCTCAAATTATGAATTTTAACACTAAGCCTATGTCGTTGACTGGAAAGAAATGGGTTGAAAGTACACGGTGCCCCCTTATATCCAGATTCGCCGCCGCCTCGGCAGTGACAGCCAGTGCACTGTCTACAACGGCCTTCAGAAAAAGGCACAATAGCCCTTGCTGAGCGGATATTTATTGTTTCTGGACCAGAAGGCACTTGTCCCCATTGGTGGAAAATCTACAGGGATTTGGGGATGGGAAGAGGGAGTGGTTGGGACCTTTGGAGGAGACTGGGGACTAAAATGGGTGATTGTATTAAAAACACGCCGTGGAAAATCAGCCTTTCAGGCCTAAACAGTCCCTACTGAGCCAGCAATATGCCGACTTTGGGTGGTTGTGGTCCAATTCCCAGCTTGAAACTACGCGATTGGCAAGTAAAGGCTTAGTGAAGCAATCGCGAACCGGGAAAAACAGTTATATTTCGTTTCAACCACAATGAGTGACATTTTTTCTCAGGGTCCCAGAGTGATCGCCAACCCCTAACAAACGGTCGGCTATTCGCGACTTACAGAGCGCCCGTCAACGACTTCGGGTGACGTGGCCACAAGCGAGCGTACGATCAAGTTATCTAATTTCGTGATAATGAAACACGGTCACTTACTTCACTGTCAGTAAATTAAGATCAAGCTCGCCTTCAAGATCAAGATCAAGAATCACGATTGAGACTGAAGCACTTTCTGAAATGTGGGATGATGTGTAAGTCTCACACTGAACACATTTCTATACTGTCCTACGTATTTGGTAGGAAAGATCAAGTAACCTGAAACAATTTCAACATAGAATTCTACATATCCTCCATCAAGGATGGCTTGGGGCAGACCAGGAATGGAATACCACAGTATTGGTGACGTCAGCATGACGTCACTTACCATGAAGCCGATGCCAACTGTTGCAGCGAAGCCCTCCTGTGTGAACTTCTTCGTATCGAACTGGACGAGAAGTGATGTCTTGCCGACTCCGCTGTCGCCGACGAGAATTGTCTGCGGGCAGGGGAGGAAAAAAGTTCAAACCTGTCGCAAACCAGAATTCATATCACTAAAACTGTCGCACCTAGGATAAGTAGCACGCTGGTAAAACAACATACATAGCTTGGAAAATCGGTCGTAGATCTGCCTAAAACTCCAGTTAAGCATAAGTTCCTCAGCCCATCATACCTTACTCGCTAAGAATGGTGGAGGGGGGGCAAGTGCTCCCTTGCCTCCTGGATCTGTCTTTGTATCGAGGTTTTTAGATGCGTAAAGGCCCAGCTCCCTGGGAGCTGGGCCTTTTTTTGTTTTCTCGGCGACTGCTGGAGTTCCGATTTGGTAGACGTTTTCTGTCGCACTGAATATGTTCAGTAGCCAAGTTCTGTCGCAATCCCTGGTGGGCGAGTTGGTGGTTTTTTCCACCCCTGCCTGCGGGTATGCCACACCCACAACCCGTCATTGGTCTCACCGCTAGTCCACAGTGGGAGGGTTTCTAATTATAAGGACAGCTTAGGTCTGCTTGATGAAAAACCATCCGCTAAAACCAGCCTCTCTCAGACTTTGCTTCTTTGCTGTGTTACACCAACGTGATCAATAATGCGCTTAATGTTCTACTGATCTGACTGAAATCAGAAAAAAAAGTTGAAAATTGAGACGGTGCCTGCGATGGGGCACGCCGTTATTTTTTTATAAATTTTGTCCAAGCTGTTCTCAGTTCGACTGTTGGAGTCGGAGTCTCACTAAAGTCATCAAGGGACTTGTCACGGAGACCCCGACCCCACCACCCGAACGAGCAACTCCCACAATGAAGGGTTGATTTAGAAGCGAAAGTTTAACGTCCTACAAAGCACAGGGACGGCCGCCCCGCTCAGGTCACCCTCTCACCAGTCAGGTGCCAGCCGACCTTTACTTCGGGTTAACTATTGAGCGCCGGAGCGTCTCGGGAACTGATCCCAAGCCTGGACATGCACTGCCACTGCATGCTTCTGAGCAGCGGGCCGGAGCCCAACGCTCTACCAACTGAGCTACCGGGGCGGCTTTGCAATATGTTTTTTATTTGAGTGGATAATACGCTCTGAGTGTGTCGCAGTATTAGAACTCGCAATTGCTTGCGGCAATGCGGCGCTTGGCCTGAATTGGTCCGAGCTGGGACAGCTGCAGGAGGACCCTGGGACCTTACTCCACGTGGAGGGTCTAGCCGGTTGCGAGAGCTCTCAACTCTGCTCTCTGCTCTCTGTGCTAGCTCTGGCACAGAATCGGTGAGACAGGTTAGTATTGTTCGGGTTTCATGAGGCTCTAACTTCTAAAGTCTTACACCGTTGCCATCTACCGCTCTGTGGGATGGACTTCCAGGAACAAAGTTAACTTATTCAGATTCCCTCCGGGACTTTAACTTAGAGTCTTTGGCTCAGGAAGCTTTGAGGCAGGAGAGCATGAACGGATTTAACCCACTGGACATGGTAACATACCCGTATGTTTGCACAGTCCATTCTATGAAGATCGCTGCTAGTCTATGGTGCCGAATAGCCCAGGATAGGTTTTGCTAAGGTCACGATCGTAATGACCATCATTTGGGCTATCGAACACCCCAGCCGGGGTCATTGTGATGATGATGTGATGGTCGTAAACCTCCTGCATGGACCTGCTAATTTGCCGCCGACAAGAGCGATAGGTGCTGTGGGACAGTATGAACACGCCCACCACGGCGCGGTGTTAAGGACTCCACAGAGGGCGCCACGTCCCGCGGGAATCCCAATGTTCCCCGGGTGGCCCGGTGGTGGTGTGATCGGTGGAGTTTGCCGATAGGTGATTCTGACAGTCATAGGCAGATCTAGGGGAGCAAAGAGGGCACGTGCCCCCTCCGATAGACCCTCGGCGCCCCCTGAAATGGTCACGGCGCCCCTGCTAAAATGTCGTTTCCCATCCCCGGCCCCAGGATGCGAATATCGGCGCCTACCGATAGGATTTGGCGCTCACCTGATAAGGTTTTGCTTGTCAAAAGTGGCGCCCCCTGGCTCGGATGGCGCTCCCCCCTCGGGAAGGTGCCCCCTGGAAGGTGCCCCCCCGATCGGCAATCCAGGATCAATCTATGCTGACAGTTACCTGAACATCTTGGAAAGCCTCTTTTGTCACAGACCGTTTGTGAGGACGTAATTCATTATGTGCTGAGGTGGTAGGCAGATGCGCGAGTCCCTAAAATTTGTTTTTGGAAACTGCCAACGCCACTATCGCTTACTTGGCTAGCTAAAACCTCTATCCAGGGGGAAATAAAGTTGTTTTGCGCCGAGAAACCCCGGCGTAAAATTCGAGAAGTTTCAGCCAAATGCGTAAGTTTTCCACCCCAGAATACATAAGCGTAAAGATACCGCCACCTCATATACAAGGGGCGGTAAGGAGGATATAGAAAGGGAGGGGGCGCCTCATAGATAAGGGGGTCAAAAGCTAGTCTTAGCGTTTTTTCATGGCAGACCTCGTGTTAACTGGTTTTAGGTGAGCTTTTTCAGTCTCAGAAGGGCGTCGTTTGGGTTTCAGGGGGAGGGCTAACCCTTCGCCCCCTTGGATCCGTCTCTGATTTCAGGTTGGGTTTATCCTGTTTACGAGAATTTCGAGTTCTGAAGGAAACGATTGCTGAGCTAGGTTTTCCCGGGTGTTTTGCTAAATGGCTCTCTCAGTTATGATAGTTACGTAAGATGGGGCCACTTGAAATCGTTTTGAAATCGTGGGTAACTTCTAACAGTGTTAGAAATTGATGAAAATTGTATTTGATTCAATAATGGTTCTCGGGGAAAGTTACAGAATTGTCAAGAAAAATAAACATGTATAAACAGAGTTTATTAACTGGATCTTTACGAAAACGCGTAAAAACTCCACAGATTTCTTACGCTGCGTAAATTTTCAATTATGGTGCACGGCGGAAAATTCATAATTGTCAAGCCCATTATTCAAAAGCCCATTGCGAAAGAATTCGTGCCCTACCCAACTATTGTTTTCCCCTGCCACTATCGCTATTGGCGCTTCTTTTTCGCACTCGTGAAATATTTATTCATTTACTTTACCGGCGCGAATTTTTAATTTATAAAACTTTCGAAAATTTATAAATTGATTGTCTCGTTGCGCTGTGCGCCGCCTTTTTGGCTATCTGCAAAAAACCTTAGGTGTGGGTATCTTCCCTTCGTACGGTGGCGTTTTTAAGTAGCGCACCACCTGGTGCTGTTAATGAGTTTGGTAATCACTTCCTTTGCTATGACAGGGGTTAAAATCGGCGATTCTCTGGTCTGCTACCTATATTTACT
This sequence comes from Lepas anatifera, assembly GCA_034440635.1. NCBI lineage: Eukaryota > Metazoa > Arthropoda > Thecostraca > Lepadidae > Lepas > Lepas anatifera. The sequence continues at coordinate 341,310 of JAOTON010001488.1, forward strand.
ATAGTAAACCACTCGTGGTGATCCTTATTGAACATTTTGAAATGCGCATATCCCAGGGCCCTTCACTTCAGCAATAGTTTTAAGACAGCAACGCCACGTTAGATGAAGAAATTGGATTAGTTTGGTAGAATGGACCACGAGGGATCAGACAAATCTCATTTGGAATCTTGGATCACAGCACATATGCCATTTTAAAATATTGTTGGGCTCTACCATAAATTCCTTTGATCAACATAATAAGAGTCGCTGTCGACAATTGTTTCCTAATTGTCGATAATCGGTTATGGATTATCGAATATGTGTTTTTAAAGTTATGGTGTCAGCAAATCGACGATAACTGTTTGGAAACAATTTGGTAAAGATTTTCCTCTATAGTGAATCATATTGAACACACAGTGGAGACGAGCCCTGTACGAGCAGAAGGAAGCAAGCGTCAGTACACTAGTTCTGTAATCCTCAAGCGATTGTCGCAAGAGGTGTGGGGGTTCGTTTTGTGCTTGTCTATATTGATCCACGTTCATAATGGGAGGTGATTTCAACATACAGCTTATACAGCGCAACTTGATACAGATTGTTGACACCCACGATCATAGCCAGATCCAGGGGCAAGGGGGGGAGCAGGTGTCCCCAGATCGGCCCTCGGCACCCCCTGAAATGGTCTCAGCGCTCCCCCCGTGAAAAGGCGATGGCGGTCACCTCCTATCCCTCTCCCGGGATGCACAAATCGGCGCCCACTGAAAGAATTTTGCGCCTACCTGATAAGCTTTGTCAATAAAAAGTGCCCCCCCTGGTCCGGATGGTGCCCCCCCGATCGCCAATCCTGGATCCGTCTATGCTCGTGACTATTTTAAATAATACTTCCCATTAATTCTCGACAACAATTTTGCAATGAATCCAACTCACCTTGTGGATGACGTCTTCCAGCTCTGTACCGACGCTGATCCGAAGACTTGACGAGTGTGATTTGCGGACGCCGCCGCTGCTGGCGCTGGTTCCGCTGCTTCGCTCAGATCGGCCAGGTTGGGAGGAACTAGCGCCGCCCTGCGGCGACCCGACACACTGCTCCGGCTCGAAAACGTCATCGTCCAGAATTGAGTCCTCGGTCTCAATGCGCCGCGTCATTAGCCAAAACGGCGGTGGATGCACTGGTTGTTGGTTGTGGGTTCTTCGTGTTTACTTGATATTATGATGCCTACGTCTCGTATGTTGGTTCAATTGCGGTCTTGCAGAAATCGATCGAGTTTTACAGATTTGCAACAGCTCGAATGTTAGAATTACGGAATGGGTCACTACAGATAATCAAGTTCAGCTTCAAATTCGTTGAGGTAGAGTAAGTAGCAGCTGGGGTGTTGAACAAATTGTGTTCATGTGAAACCAGAGACAGGAACATACTACGTAGGTATTTTCTCTTTATTAGCTCATAAAAAGACCGTGAATATGAAAAAAATTTTGATGGTGACTTCTGAACCATGAGATGCCTGGTTCAGGATTTTTCTTGCAAGATTTGTCCTAGAAATATTTTAAGACCATTTGAAATGTTTGATAGGCTATATTTTCCTGTAGACTTGTATGTCCATATTTATAGAGCTATAAATCGGCTAAAGATTGTTGCAGAAATGTCGAACAGCTCTGTTCGAGGAAAGCAAGAAAGCGAGTTTTTTCTGACATTGACAACATTGAAGTTGTGGTCGGTCGAAGAAGTTAACAGGTTAGCGACAGTTTTTTTTTACTCCTGCTTCTGACTGGGTTGGGTCAGAGCTAATGCTGGTGCATCATTTGATTCCTTTCGTTGCAGCAAATTGAATTCTGCACAACCTGCTCATACTAAGTCAAAATATTGATATGTTTTGGGTAGGTAGGCAGGAAATGGTCATTCTGACCCAATATGGCCATTAAAAGGAGTATCCCACTTTTATGATGGGGTTTGAACTGAAATAACAGTTTTGTAGATCGTGTTGTTAAACCACTATTGACATAACTCATTTGAACCAAAGGTCTATATTAAGTTTTGCACGTTTCAAAATTCAAAATAAAGGGATTAATGTCCGGACTTCAAGTCATGGAGGAATTCCTTTCCTTCTGGCAACGCATGTCACGTGATAAATGTTAACTAATGCCATTGCTTTTGCAACGTTAGACGCAGCAAGCAGCCAGCTCACCGGAGTTTCGTAACTACAAGCGATACTTAGGCCAACCTAGAGTTTTGAAGGTGGAAACAAAAGAATGTTCCTGATTTTCAGACCTATTTTGTTCATAAATAATCCTATCTTAATTGTGTCTGAGTGGTCTGTTCCCTTTAAGAATATCAATAGGCCGTCAAAGACAACACACAAAGTGATATCAAAACGCAAGCCCCAAAAGAGTGGCCTAAGATATCAATACAAAATGGGCCTAAAGTACCAGGACTTTGAAAAGGTCATTCTCAGCTGGATCTACACAACAGAGCCATGTTTGGATGACTTCTTTTATATTTCCATTAGAGAGGCCAGAATCTATACTTGACCCCAGGTCATCGCAATCGAAAATACGTTTATCAAAACTTGGGGCAGCCGGTGGTTCTATTACATTACATGAATCTCAAATCAGTAAGTTTGACCCGCAATGGGGGGAGGGGCTAAAGTGTCACCCACCTTTCTGTCCGAGGAGGCCAGAAAACCGTTTGCATCCCGAAAATGTTACTTTGCCTTCTAAGAATTGTTGGTGTGCGCGTCGATTGTTGACAAAATTAGGAAGATTGGCCAATAAATGTTTGGCGTAAATGCTTCAAATTCAGACCTAGCATTTTAGATTGCTACAATCGCGCTCCCGCACTGCACTGTAACTGCATTGTAGACCATGTGGCGACGTCATAACAGATAACAGATAACAGATTTATTCGAAGATGATCCACATCAAAGTGCGGCTTTTCACACATTCACGTCATATCATAAAAAGGTTCAATGTAGGCTGAGACTAAAAACACTCATACTCATAAAATCACACATAACAATGAGCTGTGGGTAAAAGAATGTAGCTCGATGCTACTCTAAAATTTATAATAAGGCCTGTTTGAGTTCGGTCTTAAAACTCGACGAGCCAGGTAAAAGTCCAGTCCGGTTGAGCAAAGTCACTCCACGAAAACATAGCCGCCGTCGACCTGCCTCGGTACGTATCGCCGGCAGGGTCCGTTGACCCGCTGCCGGGTATGGTGATCATGCACCTGGTTGGCTTGCCGGCCCATGGTCTCACACAATTTAGGTGGCTGTCCTGTCACAATCACTCGCTCCACTGCGCACACTGTGTGGTAATCAATCATCTGCTGGGCAGACTGCCAACCAAGTTGCTCAATAGCATCCGTGATGCGGTCAAACCTCCTCCTCCCAGTCACAACACGAGCACAAAAGTTAACAACCTTTTGCAGTCGGCGGACCTGAGTCATGCCACATGAGCCGTACACAGATATGCAATGTCGCAGTATTGAGATAACGAGGGCTTGCACAACAGTTACTAGTACGTTCCTAGGTAAAACATGACGTGCATGACTAAAAGCTATGAGGATCCCAGTGCATTTATGTGTTAATTTGTCCACGTGATTTTCGTAACTGAGGTGCCGATCCATTGTGAGACCCAGATTTTTGACGATCCTGTCCTCTCTAATGGTTGTGCCGCAGAAACTCAGGGTAACGGGTTGCAGGTCGCGCAGCATTGCCTTAGTGCCCAATACAATCATCTGTGTTTTATCGGTATTCAGTTTCATCCCGTTAAAGCAGAACCAGTTGCATATATTGCTGAGTGCAGTCTCCATGCGTTCAATTATGTTTGCGAGATCCCGTTTTTTGCCGCTAACTAAGACCTGTGTGTCGTCGGCGTATTGTACCAGAGTGACATCGCTCTCAACACACAGGCTCAGGTCGTTGGCGTATAACATGTAAAGCAAACATGAGGCGGAACCCCTGATATACGCCCATGTTGTTTTGCGCGTGCTTGACGTAAGAAAGGATGAGCCATCGGCGCTTTTGACTTGCACCTGTTGAGTATGTCCCTCGAGATACGCACGAAACCAGTCTGTATCTATGCCATATGCTGAAAGTTTTTGAAGTAATTTGTGATGGGGAACGACATCAAAGCATTTTGAGAGATCAGCCAGTACCAGGACAGAAATTTCGCCTTTATCCTAGCGAGAGAGCTTTATCGGTAATTACATGAAGGGCCGTTTCGGTAGAGTATCGTTTTCGATAGCCGTGCTGTGCGTCCGAGAGGAGGTGATTTTCTTCTAAGTAGTTGGAGAGCTGCTGCTGCACAACACGCTCGACTAGTTTCGTGACGGCAGGTAGGAGTGAAATAGGTCTAGTTTCAGACGGTTTTGTACTCTTCGTGCCTTTGGGAATTGGAGTTACCATGGCGTGCTTCCATGCCTGTGGAACGGAGCCAGAAACAAGACTTGAATTAATTATATCGAACAGGGGTTCGCCGAGTCCGTAGCAAAACTTTTGAAGCATATGTATGCTGATTCCGTCAGCTCCCGTTGATTTAGAGGGCTTCATACTTGCTAAGGTCAAACACAACGTGTTAAAATCTATGGGTTGGACTTTAAAAGCGCTAGTCGTCACTCGTGGTAAAAGGGTCGGCACAGAAACTCTGGCTGCAGGGACACTGGCTGAAGTGTTCGGTCCGACCGACACGTAAAAATCATTCAATGCATCGGGTGTGATGTTAAACGCGGTGCACTGCTGTTGTTTCCGTCCGATAACTGGTTGAATAACACGCCACAGACCAGCGCGGCCGCCGCGTCTGATCTCCCCTCGTACAGTGCCACGCAGTCCCGGCGAACTGCAGAGCGGCAGAGGCGGTTCACGCGCTGGTACTCGGCACGATCGCCCCGGCTGAGGGCCGCGCGGCGGTCGCGTATAAGTTCCTGCGATCTGCTGACACTGGTGGGGCTCTGTACTGCCGCCTATTGACGCGCTTGAGTGGTGCCACAGTGTTAAGATGGTGGGTGAAAATGGCCTTAAAAGCTTCCCACTTTTCCTCAGTGGAGGGGAGTAGAAAACATGTGTCCAGTCAACATCGCGCAGTTGATGATGATTAAAAGCAGCAATGTCAACCCTCTTAAAAGATCGTGTCAACATGTTACAACCACGCGGTGTTGGTGAGCGCATTTCCTGAGCTAAAACAAGTCTGGTAAAATCGTGTGGTCCTCCATAGTGACACCTTGTGACACCTGCACGCTGTACTAAGTCTGGTCTGGAGGTGGCCATAATGTCAAGTAAGCTCGCTGCGGGTCGGTATGTCGGACGATCCTTGTTCACTATGTGAAGGTTATACATCGAAAGCAACCGCGACAAGTCATGACGAGTATTTTGGAACTTGAACAAACAACGGTTAAAATCACCAGCCAGAACTACAGTTGCTCTAGGATAGTTTGCCAACATGTACAGTAGCTGAAGCTCTAAATCATCTAAATCGGTAGAAACCTGACGTTCAGTGGTATTAGGCACTCGATAACCAGAGGTGAATAGAACAGTATGGCGATTGTCGATATGAACTAGAATCCAGATAATCTCTAAATTAGAACCTACGATTCCCGTCACAGGAGTTTGGAGAACTTCACACCGAAGACTGTCACGTACTAACACAGCGACACCGCCCTTGCCTTTTGGTAGGTTTAAGCTGGCTGGCCGGTCTCTTGTTGTTGTTGTTGTAGTCCTCGGGCCGGCCTACGGCCGGCCTTAGCAAGAGGCTCTCGGTGTCCCAGGTAGTTGCGGGCCAAGGCCGCCACGGCCCCGCCGTCCCGGAGCTGCACCGGGTCCGGATGGATGGTGCCGAAAGGCGGAGCCGCAATCCCGCCAGGCACGGGCACCGGAGCAGGACGTGCTCGGGTGTATCCGGGCCTTCGCGGCAGACGAGGCAGCGCGCCGCAAGGCACGCCGGGTCTGCGCACTGCTGACATTGGCGGGATGGAAGACGGCCGATACGGTGCAGGTACTGTCGGGAGAGTCCCCAGTGTCCTGCCCTCAGCTGGTGCACGTTCACGGCGTCTTCCCGGTCTCGGTGAGGACCGGCGTCGGCATCCGGTCCCCATGATGCGCCTGAACAAACTGTCCGACCAGCAGCATCGCCAGGCCCTGGAGGCGGAGCGGTCGACAGCTCGGGTGATGCTACGGACGTCCACAGGCGCGGTTTCCTGTGGGAGGTTGGAGGCCTCCTTCGCCAACACGTCCGCACGTTCATTTCCTGGGAGCCCACAGTGGGCCGGGACCCACTGTAGGAAGGTGTCCTGTCCCCGGCCGCGGCTTGAGGAGAAGGCGCCACACCGACGCGCCCAGCGTGGTCTTCTGGGCGCCGGCGCCGCTCGCAAGGGTCGACAGAGCAGCCTGGGAGTCCGTGCAGAGGACGATGGGGCACTCAGCTGGGGCGCCCCCATCTCCAGCAGCTTCTCCAGCGCCGCTCGGATGGCGACGAGCTCGGCGCGCGTGCTGCTGCACAGTCTCCCGGCCGGGGCGGTGACCGAGTGCTCCTCCCCAGAAGGGAGCACAATGAGGGCCCCTCCTCCGCCGGCACTCACTCCTCCCTCCGCCGAGCCGTCACTCCAGACTCAGGTGGCCTGGTCTGGCAGGGTGGAGAGGTGCTCCTCCGCGGCGGCACGGCGCCGCGCATCCGGCACCCCTCGCAGGGTGTCCGGGCCGACATCCAGGCGGATGTGGACGCGAGTCCTGTCCACCCAAGGGGGATGGTGACGTGCAGCCTCGCCTCGATGGGAAGGTCGGACGCACCCGCTCTCTCCAGCGCCCTTGCACCAACAGCCCGCCAGCCGGTGGTGGTGATCAGGCGCTGAGGGCGGTAAACTCCGCCGTCACGCGGGTGGGTCGTCCTCTCGTAGGGCTCGGGCCGAGCCTGCCAGTCTTGCTGCCAGCACCTGCCGACGCACCCTGATGGTCGTGAGGCCCGCTTCTGCCAGCAGCGGGTCACGGGGGTGCTGACAGGGCAGCCGGTGATGGCTCGGGCAGCGGCCCTGAGTTCGCGCTCCAGGAGCTCCCATGTGACCCGACGCGGCGGGCAGCCATGCAGCGGCGGCGTACTCCATGGCGCCGCGTACGTAGCCGCTAGCCACCGTGCGGAGTTGTGGCTCTCTAAGCCCCAGGAGCGGCCCGTCATCCTACGCAGCTGAGCGATGCGGGGCTTTACCTTCTTCCGAAGGTTGAGGCAATGTTCCCCGAAGTGAAGCTGCCTGTCAAACGTCACGCCGAGAAGCTTCAGTGCCGCCCACCTCTGACGTCAGCGCCGTCCACCTTGATGGAAAGGTTCCGAGCGTCCTGGTAGCGCTGGGACAGAACGAGCACCTGCGTCTTGGAACCCGCGATGGCCATCTTCCAGTCCCGAGCCCACTTGGCCATGGTGTCCGCAGCCTGTTGGGCGCGCTCTCTGGCGAGATCGACGGTGCACCCCGTGCTCAATGTAGCCGTATCGTCGGCGTACATGTACACAGAGGTGCCCGGAACGCGCCCCAGTGCCTCCACCAGGTCCGCCGCCCAAAGGGTGAACAGGGACGGGGCGAGGACCGACCCCTGCGGCAGCCCGGCGCGGAAGATGCGGTCGAAGCTGCGTACCCCGTTCACCTCCGCGCAGGCGCGGCGGTCGCGCAGGAACTGGAAGACCCAGGATGTCATACACTTGGGAAGGTAGCGCAACATCTTGAGCAGAAGCATCCGGTGGTCAATCTTATCATAGGCGCGGGAAAAATCATACGCGACAAGGACGAACCTGGCGGCAGTCTTGCCGTCTGACGGGCGGCCTCGCGGCCTCGGGAGGTTAAACCCGTCCTGGACTTCTTGGGTGAGTCGTCCCAGGTTCTCTTCAGCGGAACGGCCGCGCTTCAGCCGTCCAACGAGTTCCGCCTCCCTGCGGTGGACGGTCGAGGGTGGAGCGCCTACTGTTCTTCGGACCCGAGGAGCAGGACGCCTGCCCCAGGCCCCCGCGCGGCGACCGCGGGGGTTCCTTCCAAATGGAACTCATTTGCCCCGAGGTGCGGGACGTTGCGGGGCCGACGCCCTGCGGCCCCGCCGTCTCGGAGCTGCCGCGGCTGCGCGGCGATTGGCAACCGCTGCGCCGCCGCCACCATCGGCCGGTCTCTTCGGAAGAGCCGATAGCCACTCACCGATATTAGTCTGTCCGGCACGTTAGGTGTAAGCCACATCTCCTTGAGAGCCAAAATGTCAAAACCGTATACGTTATCAATATCATTCCTAAGGTCCAGCAGCTTGGGCTTGTATGATTGGATGTTTAGTTGTCCGATGATCAGCTGGCTGGACCCACAGTCCCCGTGGCGGCGCCAGTTGATTCCACCTCTGCGACCTCGGCGCCTGGTCGCGCCTCTGCCGCCCCTCCTCCAACCGTCCGCTGTGTTCGCCGCTGCCGCTGGTGCAGCAGTCAGCTGAGTGCCGCGGCCCGGTGTCTGGTCAGCTGAGGGATCAGCGGCTGCTGACCGCGGCCGCGCAGATCTTAGAGGTCAGGTCGTTCAGCCGGTCGGGCAGCTTGCATGATTATATTTGCAGCGTGCAAGAAAATCAAAGCACCGATGAACAGCTCGGCTGGTCTTGGGGTCCTAGCGTGGTTGGCCATGATGACTCAGGTTTAGTCCTTGCTCACCTTTAGGCTGGTAAGTCAATCCGTGTGCGTCACAGGTAGGGTATTAAACGTCATATAGAGTTATCACACTTCACTCTTTCCACTTAATTAGCTCACACTTCCCGCACATTCATAATTGATACGATCACACTCATACGCTTGATACACTCGTACAAGGAACTAGTAGCGGTGGTGGTCGGAGAGCCGGTGCGCGTGCGACCCCGGGGCGGCGCAGACCAGACAGATAACGTCGTATAATTGGGATGCTGTGTTAAGGCCACCTCACATCAAGGTCAAGTTCACAGTTCAAGGTCATAACAACATTTTCAAAGTCATCGAGCCCGTTGCCTCCGGTCAGATGACGTCACCCAGTATGACGTACCTACATTTGTTATGGCGTCCTTGTTATGTCACTCAATATCAAGATTATGGTAACAGTTCAAGGTCAAAGCCCATGATTAAAAGTCAAACCTTCATTTCCCGGTCAATGGTTGCTATAGACCTAGTCATGGTGTACTTAGATCATGGAAAATATATCATTTTGTGACGACATAGTTCAATGGACTTGCTCCCCATGATTTTAGAGTAAAATTATTTGGAACTCTTCTCAATAGACCTTAGTCCGTCTTACGTTCGTTATTTACTTTTTCTGCATTATCATGGAATTTTACCGTATGTCCCAGCACAAACTTCTTGGGCCTTGATTGAATATGATATAGGCCTATTTGAATATAATTTACCTGTTAATATGAAGATATTGACCTAGTTGAATATAAAGATATTGACCTAGCTGAATAAAAATGATATAATTTAGATGAGCATACTCCTCACAAACGCCCCAAAGGGCGTTTTCCTCACCCATTGGTCTGCATATCTCAGTAGGGTTGGGGAGGGGGGCAATGTTAAAACCCCTCTCCACTGTGATTTTACTTTCGACGCCTTTCCACCGCGCATGTTGAACCTATTCTTCCTGGTGAAGTGAAACAGTTTGAGAGGGTAAGTTCCCTTGACCTGGCATAGTGATCTGACCAGACATGACCCGGAGCAGAAATTTTGATAGGAATCGTGCAAATGATCAAAAATGGAGTTTGCCAAGTACAGCAGTGGTGCTACGCCTAGAAGCGCCTAGAAGTAGTTTTTTTCTTAAGCGGCGGCTGAAAACTGCGATGTGAGTGTTAAATTCCCCTCCGCGTCCCGCCAAAAATTCAGCATCGTAAGATAGGTATATCGATTTTGGCACACGAAGTCATGGGTTAAGTTTGACGTCACAGCTTTACCTCTCATGCCAGAATGAATGCACTTTCTCGGCCTCTATCTTATCGATAGCAGATGAGGATTAATCAGCAGACTGTGAGGTTATCAGGGTTCAGAAAATGCCTGCAGTTCGCCCGATAGGCCAGAGTGTGAACTAGAGATGCCAACACTCAGAGATACCATACACTCCATTTATTTTAGAAACTATTTAAGGTGTTGCAGCCAGTGCTTGAAATTGCATCATTGAGACTGATTTTCAACGATGATAGTACACAGTGATCTTCACAAGACTCGCAAAGGTGTTCCGAAGGCTGTTCCGAGGCAATGGCGAAGGAGGCTCGAGCCCCCCCGAAATGTTGTCCTTGTTCCGCCACTGGTGGCAACTATCAGAAGAAATCAAGTCTGTTGAGATGGTTGTCGCATAAAAGCAACAACAATATCAATGTTTTTTTACTGGCAAACGTGTTAGAGCCCGGAGCTCACTAACGCTTGGACGTTTAGACTACGGTCATGTGCATGAGGCACCATTTTCAGAAAATCAGGCAAAATTCAGCCCTGAATCATTTAAACATCTGTTCAGGTATTTATGCCTTTCAAATTGCTCATGCATGGCGGTATCAATGTCGTTAGAAACAAGCTGGAAAGGGTAAGACTCCTAGGTGCCAGATGTTGCAAATGAATATTCCAACATATTCCATTCGAAAGTCGCGCTCAGTGCTTCATATGTGTTTAATTTGTTTGTATTACGTTGATCAATCAATGCCGATGCACTATTTTTGTTTTAAGTATATTAATGGTTAGGCAATAGTAGCTTGAACGCACATCAATATTTGTTTTTGCATGAATTTGGTCTTCATCAATGTATTTTCTTATCTGCAGTGACTTTGTTAAATAACCGTTTTTAGCATGCAATATTATTTTATGCTTACGGATGGACTCAGGCTGTACCAATTTTGTTTTTATTTTGTGACCAGAAGCAGACCATTATTGGCAATCAGTGCATTTTGTCAGAAATCCGTCAACATGGTTTTTCACTCGTCACGCCGTTATTGCACACAAAAATTAGAACATCAGTGCAATTGTAAATAAATAAATGCAGAAATTGTTAGTGAAAACAACACTAAAGGGGAAAATGAACATTTAAATTTTGATAAATAATTTTGCAATTTCGAAAAACCTCAGCCACTGAGCCCATTCTGGTGGGCCCGTGCCTTATTCCCATAAAAATTCAGCCCTCTGATGTCAGTTCTCAGGCCAGACTGCAGACGCCACCGGACAAAGCAACTGCTAAAGAGTAGTATATAATATAAATATTAATATCTAGTATATATATATATATATATATATATATATATATATATATATATATATATTATATATTTTTTTTTTATATATTATATATATATATATAGTATATAATACTAGGTAAGAGGTTTTATTATTTGCATTTCGTTAGCGGCTTTTGAAAGGCCTGTTACAAATACGATTGGAAACTGCCGAAACGTGGTTAAAATGAGTACAGCAGGCGCGACCATAAAATTCATCTTCATGTGGCGCGGAAAGAACAGGCGTGGTACATGTTCAGTGCATGGTGCATCTGTGCACCGCCGAAGTGGAGAGGCCTACCTCAGCTACTACTCGGTTACAGTCAGACCAAGGAAAGCCTAGCGGTGCGCCCATTATCCGGACATTCGGGTAGACTTATATTCTCCCTTCTCCCTTATGTAGTTGCTCCAAAACAAGCACGCAGACAGCATAGCCATTGGAGCGACGACTAGTCATATCCTCTCCAAGTCCTAAGGGCTAAATGCCAAAGTCATTGGAAGATTCAACTCGGTGAGTGAGCCAACCATTTTCCGGAAAGGCACTACGGAGAACGGGATCCAACATGGCGTCCATGATGTTTATCTTGTGATAGCGAACGCAGCTAATATGAAGCGAAGAAGGCGCTGGAACAGCTAGGTGAAGGACGTGCTAGAATTGGGCCCGACTGGTGATCAGACGGTCCAATCCTCGGCTCACGGTCAGCATGGTGGAGCACCAGCGGAAATCTCTCCAGAACGTCCCAGCTCCGGGTGCTGGCGGCCAGAGTTCCGAGGCTGCTTGGTTTTGGCTCTCCGGAATCCCCCCAGCCAATCAATCTGAATTGTGAATTTGCATGAACAGAAACAAAAAACTGCCGTCTATTTCCCGCGTGCAATCCTCGCGAGCAGTGCACGTACTTTGTCTTTCGGGTGTGCTGAAGCCTGGAGCAACGAGTTCCTGGAGGGAAAATCCCACAATGTCCCCTAAATATTTGGGGTCAAGGCCATTTAAGATCATTCACCTATAATGTCACAAGATGTATATTCCTTATAATGTTTGCTATAACTTGCCCTATAGAAACTGTTGGGCGGAAAATTAGGGTTTGGAGATGACCAATGACCTCAGACCTTGACTTGTGACCTTGACCTTAACATTGAGCAACCTTATCTACGAAGTCATAACGTAACAGACGCCGTACTGAGTAACGCCATCTGACCGAAAGCGATAGGGCCAATGAATTGCAAATGCTGGCATGACCTTGAACCGTGACCTTTGAACTTGACCCTGACCTTCATGTGAGGTGACCTCGCCACATCATCCCGATTAGATGACCTTATGACGTCACCACTCGATCCGCAGCGTAGGAGAATCGGTACGCTGCGCGATTTTGGCGATTTCAACGTATGGGTTTGGCATTTAAAGCCTATGTACAAGTAAAAAAAGTTAGCGACCGATTTTCTTCATCACCACCAATCGAAGCATCCACAAATTCTCGAAAAGGTAGCTAAGTAGCACCTCCCAGCTGCGAACAGTTCTCCGGTCATCTTGCGAAAATAGGTTGGGGCACTTTCGGACCCCCTGCACTGTCTGTGCTAATTGACCGCAACTTTCAAAGTTTAGAAACAAAGCTGCATGAGGCTTGCCTATGATAATCTTAGTTTATTTAAGCGTATTCATGTTTTTTTCCTGCACGATTGCATTACATCTGAACAGGCTTGTGCCATTTGCAGTATTTTATATTTGTGACCTCACATGAATATAGGGATATCGACATAGGTCAAATTTAGCTATAACGTAGACCGACATAGCTCCTATAGGATCCTGATCGGGCGTTTTGTTGTCTTGTTTTTTCTTTGAATCTCAGGGGACTCTAAATGGTCCACTCCTATTGCTTGTTAGTACCAGACCCTCTAATGGGATGATAAAATCGTCGTAAAGCTTATTATATGGTCTCGACTACCTCAGGGAACAATCAAGCTACCTCAGCTGCGAAACCAACGGTACCTTCTGAATTTTGTCGGATTAAAGCTGCTTAAGTAGTGATTTTGAACAGAAGCGAGTTTCCAACACCCTCTCCGCCACTAGCAGCCGCGTGCTGCCGTTATCACGCTCCTCGGCAAAACGCGCACCCTGCCAACACCTCCCCACGCACACTCCTCGGTGCTCTGCGTGCAACTGGTGTGTCGTCTGTATTTCGCGCATGCGCATTAGCCTTCTCGACGCGGTGAACACAATCGATGACGTGCTGGGCCAACAGCTTTGCTAGAGGCGTAAAAGTGGTAGGATCTGTCGATGGTAATCCATGCGTGTAACGGATAAACCACAGGCGCCATGTATGTAAAGGGAGACGCATCTCTAACGCTTTGGAGATGATGTAGTTTGTCTACGGAGAATAATGCCGAGATTACTTTCAGTGCGCCTTGACTTCGTCGCGTTTTGGTACTCAGGCCGCTGACGTCGGGCTGCGCCTCTTCTTCTCGACGCTTTTTAAGCATGTAGGTATGTGAGTGCCAGGGATCAGCCAGAACTTTCTGGAAGAGCTCGAATTGGACTGTGCAGACGCGTAATTGCCTACTTTACAGCCATGTAAGTGACGATAGCACCATTGCCGCTCCGTGGAAGATGGGAGCATTGGGGTGCTATATAAGGCCATTGCTTTGTATATGGGTCATTTCGCGTCAAATCGATCAAGAAATGACATTTCTGTACCCAGCTCCCTGAGAATTGGACGGAATCTGGTGCACCTGCAGAGCCATTTGAAAGACAGTCCTGTATACCTTTGCAGTCTGAAGAACCGCCTGCGATCAAATCTATGCGCACCTCCTTTGACCAAGAAGCATGGAGGTTGGGGATGGGGGGTGAGCAGATAATCTTAAACTTTTTGCTGACAAAAATTGTATCCGTCTAGATACAGAAAGCTGGTCGGATTCGGGCTCCTTGTCACTCTCTCCACAGACTAGATGGTCAAATCGAGAGCTCATCATGGGCAGCACTTTTTACAGGCCTGGCTTAAAAAGCGGATGTAATTTTGGTTAAACAATTAATGGCCACATTGCCACCAAAGTCAGGAACATTTTCTGCCATGCTAGAGCTGTACTAAAATTGAACCTAACCTATATTTGAACTCTGACCTTGCTAGGTCAAACGTTATATATGCACCGTTTTCTAGTTTTGCTTGTTTCCAAGTCCGTGTTGACTGTGCAAGTGACTTATCGAGACCCTGCATGCCCATAAAAATAAAGACGGAGTGAAAAATATTTTTGAAAGATGGTTCTTTGTAGTTGGAAGTATCATAGAGGCAAGACATACCTCGGGACTTCAAATATGACACGTGCCAAAGAACCACATGACGCCCTAATAGGGGCTAATTCGGATTACTGGGCCATCCTAACATTCAAGGGCGTGAATTTGTGTCTATTTTCGGGTACCGTGGCACCTCTAATCCAAGTCAGTGTCCAATCCAAATCCAAATCCAATCCAAACCGAGTCAGTGTTACAATATTGTTTAGGTTTTGTTGTCTTTCATTTCCAGGACTTCAATTCATGTCACTTGTTTAAAAGGTCTCTGTGAGGGAAAAATAAAGGAAATAATCGGCATATCTTTTAGCATGCAGTAGTTGATTTTGTTGTCAAATTTTTGTACCCTTACTGATTTTCGGAATTCGTAGCCCCGACTATCATTGTTAGGTTGGCCCACAGAACCTCTGCCCATCTTGCCGGCTTGAACCTCTTCCCATCTAGAACCTCTGCCGATCCCATCAACCTCTGTCCGTCTTGCCACTCTGACCCATAATAAGAAATAGAACCCATGTTATCTTCAGGATTTTATTAAGACCATATGACCGTGAAATTGCTTCAAATTATTGCTGTTTATATACCATCAGAAGATTTCTGATGTCTGTAGAATTATTTTCATGTACCATGGTTGAAATGTTGCGAACCTGACTGTCAAAGAATAAATAATTTATTTTTATTTTATAAATTTTGTTCAAGTTGTTCCTGGTAAGGCTGCTGGAGTCGGAGTCTCACTAAAGTCATCAAGGGACTTGTCACGGAGACCCCGACCCCACCACCCGAACGAGCAACTCCCTCAATAGAGGGTTAATTTAGAAGCCAAAGTTTAACGTCCCACAAAGCACAGGGACGGCCGCCCCGCTCAGGTCACCCCCTCACCAGTCAGTTGCCAGCCGACCTGTACGTCGGGTAAACTATTGAGCGCCGGAGCGTCTCAGGGGAACCGATCCCAAGCCTGGACATGCACTGCCACTGCATGAGTCTGAGCAGCGGGCCGGAGCCCAACGCTCTACCAACTGAGCTACCGGGGCGGCTAAGCCCGAATGGCAGTGCATTTACGGGCTTATGATGTTTTTTCGTTACAATTATGTATTTGCCTACCTGACTGAGAAAAGCTCCACGAAAAAACTGTCTTCACACAACGAGGAACAAAGGTGTTCAAACAAGAATCTGTAAAGTTATTATGTATGTGCGAATTATTTCACTATTTGACTGTTAGGGATCTAGCCTGGCTCGGTGGGTGTGGGCCGCGTGGCCGACTAGCGGCAGAACGATGTGGCAGCTGAGGGAGCCCCGCGAAGGCTATATAAGCCGCTTACAGGTTAGAACGAGGCTCTCTTCTGCCCGTCGCTTCGTTGAGGTGGGTCGCGCCGTGCTCGTGGCTGTGTGTGTGCGTGAGTGCGTGCAGGTATGTGTGTGTGCGAGGGAGTGTGTTTGGAAGAAGGGTGGTGTGTCATGGTCAGACATGTTGAATTTGCAGAGTGCTAAATTATTATCATTTGCCCAAGAATTTGCGTGGCCTGATTACAATGGTCAGCAGATCTTTCCGTTTTGTGGACTGGATTTTAACAGAAATATGATTGATGAATTCGTAAAAAAAAACAGGGCCGTCTAACCGCTTTGGCGTGTGGCAGACGTTGTAAAGAAGGGAGCCGCGATCACCTCTTGTCTGATGCGGGAACCGGTTGTAGGTCTGACGAGACCTCTAATCCCCTTGCGCCTCGGGGTATCCCGGCTGCACGCTGGTCATTGCTTAGATTTCACGCTTCTTTTACGACCGTCGAGTCGGCCCTGACGAGGGCTGCGAGTGGAGCGCTTCGTCGTTATACCGTGACTGGCCAGTGCAGTAGCCGCGGCCGAAAGCTCAAAAGAAAGTATGCGTGTTATATCTATTTGAGGGCCAGAATCCGACGGGATCTAGCGTCGCAGACCGGGCTCACGTAATGCGAGGAATGCCGGGGTCGGTGGTCCGTATTCAGTTCATGGCTGCAGGCACTGACGAGTGTGAAAACCCGGGGCCGGGTGAGTCCTGGATTGAGTGACAGTGGCGGAGTCACCTTTCCTTTAACCCTTGCCCCGGTGGCGGGTACGAGCCACCTTCGCCCTGGTGGGGGGGGCTAAAAAGACCCCACACGATCTCAAAAACTAAGAGAGCTAGAAAAAAGCGCAAAACGGCAATCGAAAGCTCTTCCAAAATGATAAAATACTTCGGTCATTTTTCTTGTCAGGTTAATATCAAGGTCACCAGAGGTCAAAATAGGTCAAAATCGCTAATATGATGTGTACTAAGAAAACCTCATATACCTCAGAAACTATGATAGCTAGAAAATTTTTTCTAACACCATTCGAAAGCTCTTGCGATGTGCTTTCATTGCAGTTGCATTCATTTTCGTGTCAGGCCAAAGCCTAGGGAGCTACAGGTCACTGAATATTGGGCATATTCTTGGGAATGTCCATAGCCTCCCATGCATAAGGGCGTTTACTTTTCCGCTAATAGCTTCCAAACCAAACAAGATACAGCCATAGTTTATGCATCATTGCAATCCTTTCGTCAATACAAATCGAATGATATACGATGTTGCTATGCCAGGTCAAATTTAAGAATTTGACCTGACCCAGGTCAACGGTCTGACCCAACTTGACCTGGTATAGTCATGATGTATATCATTTGACTTGCAGTGACTATACAAATACTTCGGTGACAAAATAAAAGTTCTATCTTAGTTTATTTAAAATTTATAGAGTAAAACACCAACAAATGCTTAGGTATTTGACCTAAGGTGACCTTTTAAAGGTCACAAGTCAAAATGTTTGGTATCAACCTCAGAAATGGGCTAAGAGCAGGTCGTAACCGATTTTTGAAGTTGATTCCATCCATACTTACTGAGAAAAGCTCATTTCATGATTTTCTCCATGTATTTACAATGGGGAGGCCATGCTCTGCACATGACCTTAGTTCACCAATATCAAAAATCCCGGAACAAATGTAGCTCCTGGTGAGCCCAATATGTGGTCTCTCTCTCTCTCTTTCTCTCTCTCTCTCTAAGCCCTGTACATAAGTACATACACGCAAGGTGATGTAAGCCTAAGTCAGCTGGGGAATGTTTAAAAACGAAGCGTATCTGTATAGTAGATTCGTGAAACACGACAGGATCGACTCCTCTGCACTCCTCAAACACGCACCGAATCTGGTAGTCGTCAGAGGACTAATCGCGGAGCCATGTTGTACCACCCTCTTCCTCCCGACATCACCGGTTGTAGAGCACAAGCATTTACGATGGTGTTTCGAGCCGATCTGAAGCGTGGAGAGTGGCGTCTTCGTTATGTTAATACGTTGATTCCATGTTGAGGACTCTTGCTGCTGATTTCTTGCTTTATTTGTAGTGCCTCGAATTCTGATCTTTTTAGTCTATCACAGTGTTAGTTGTGGGTGATTTTACCATTGTAGTTGTGTCTTGCGTACGTGTCCATGGTATTTTTGAAATCCTTTAAATTCATCCTGAGTGGTCACTATAGACGCTGAACCCAAAATAGCCATGGTATCTATGGATACAGCGAAAAATTTTCCTAGTGTCTCTATTGCTTTGCTCTTCTACTTCCCCCATGCTACTTTACTATGTTTCTGTCGGTGGTCCTTGCTATGCTACTGACAATCTCGCTGCTTGGATCGGGGCCAGCCACCGCTGTCTCGCAACACGAGACACTGATGTCAGCCTGTAATAAAGTAATTAAAGTCTGATGGCAGCCTGTAAATGTTGGATGCGTTTTGCAGCTTGAGCCAGGGAAATTTGGCTGTTTTTGAGGGGCCATGGACAGAAAACTGCTGCATCTATTTATTGGAATTGAATTTGTTGGAAAGCTCATGAAATTTCTGCAAATGTTAACACGCGCATTGATGGGGGGGCGGGTACCCGTCTCGGTTTTTTTCAGAGATACCAGAAAAATGGCGGCGCGTAGCGCCGCCGTACTTGGAGTACCTTTTCCCTCATCATTTTTACAACTTCTGTAAAAATTTTAATGTTAGGTCATGTCAGGTCAGGTCACCAGTACAGGTCAAGTGACCCGACCTAAAAAAGTTTAAGATAGCATAAGTCGGAGCAAGGTGAACTTATCCGATTGAAACTCATATCACATAATGGCCCCACCGAGTTCTCTAAAATATGTTCCGGTATTTTTGATATCGATGACCTAAGGTCAGGTACGAAGGCATGACCTCTCCATTGGTAATACATGGGAAAAATTGTTTTTTACTGAATAACTCAGTAACGGATGGTGATAGAGCGTTTATTTTAGCTTCATTAGACTCGCCTTGGCTTTGCGGTTCTAATGATATGCAGTTTATATAATTTGACCCTGACCTGACCTCAGGTCAGATCAAATCCTAGATTTGACCTAGCAAGGTCGAATTATATATCATTCGATTCGGCTTGCTAAGAGGATTCATATTGTTCAAGTCGTTTTGCCCTATCTTTACTTGTTCATATATAATGGCCGAAAAACCGAATTTACATGTATCCCTATGACGGCTGTTTTTTTTTACCTCTTGTGACCTTAAATGTGACCTGAAAAAAAATGGTACAAATGTTTTCGATGTAAATGTGGATGGGCAACCCAACGCCGTTTACCGTTTTTCGCTACCTACCGTGGTTCTCGAGATCTTAGGGGGGCGGGTACCCCCGTCAATGTGAAGGTGGCTCAGACCCCCGTGAATGTGCGTGTTAACACGCGCACTGGAGGGGGGCCTCGGAGGCCCCCCCACCTGTTTTTCCGAGGTGGCCGGAGAACCGCTTGCAGCGGAAAAACGAAACTTGGCCACATTTAACAGAATTTAATAGCGCGTCGATTGGTGAAGACTTTTTGAAAATCGGCCGAAAATTTTTTGACTTATAGGCTTTCAAAGTCAGACCTGCATTTTGAGATCGCCGTAAACGCGCGGTCGGACCAGTTAGCTTGCATTGAAGACCAAGTGGTGACGTCATAACGTCATATAAGCGGGACTATATGTCAAGGTCACTTCACATGAAAGTCAAGGTCAAGGTCAAAGGTCACAGGTCAAGGTCATATCTGCACTTTCAAGGTCACTGACCACTGCGCGTCCGGCCAAATGAGGTTACCCCGTCTGACATATATTATGCTATGACGTCATCGGTAGGGTACCCTAATACAAAGGTCAAGGTCAAAGGTCAAGGTCAAAGGTCATTGGGAAAGGTCAATCCTCATTTCCCGCCAAACAGTGGCTACAGTGTTAGTCAAAGTGTAAATAATAAGTAGTATACCATATGGTGACCTTAAAGGTCAATGACCTTGAATGACCTTGACCCAAAAGTTGTGGGGAAGCCTCTTTGAGACCACTTCTCTATGAACCGTGTCCGCCTTTAGCTTATTCCCGCCATTTTCCTGCATAATCACAGCATTTATCAATCGATACCAGCATGGCCAATATTTGACCTTTACGACCTCATTTGACCTTGAAGATATAGACCTAGGTCAATGAAAATTGGTCATCATGTAGATCACCATAGCCCCCACCCACCTACCGAGTGTCGTTTTTCTAACCCTCTTAGTTTCCGAGATCTTAGGGGGGGGCCTACCAGGCCCCCCTCCAGTGCGCGTTAGTGCCAGACCCCCCCTCCAGTGCGGGTGTTAAAAAGAACATAAACCACTCAGGCTCTCAGTGGAGCAGTGGATCTGGGGTGGTTGTTGGTTATCCAGGTAGAGCACGTGTGCCACTAAAGAGGGCGCTGTCACCGCGTCTGTGTGCTAGCTCTGAATTTCACCTCGCTGCCCGCCGCAGAACGCCGTCTGGCCGATGGAAGCAGTGCGGGTTTTGGTGTTCACTGCCTCGGCTTTGTGGCTTGCCGGGCAGCACTGCGGTCTCTAGCACGTGAAGGAGGATGCGATGTGTTATTGAGCTGTTTTACACAGAAAGAATTTATTACAAGGTGCAAGCTTAAAATTATGTTTCTACAAGTTTTACCATTGCAGAACAATAGTTGCACCGTAGTTCAATTACTGAAGTAAAACAACCCTGGTTACGTCACTAGCATAAAGCAATGCAATTACTACGGAATGACAACCTTGCCTTGTGCCACAATAGTGCCAGAGGTGCAGAAACTTGCCAACTCGGCTACCGGAGTTTGTGACACATTTACGAAAATTGAGGTGCATAATTGTGACAAAATAGCGATCCTGACAGTATGGCTCAAGATCAAACCCCATATTTTCGAAATAGAGAATGAAGCGCGTAGGGAATATTTTAACTTAGCAGCTCTGTTCTTCAATTGCACAGCGTACCATTAGTAATACAATATTGGTACTGTGTTCAGTTTCTACTAAAACGAGGGACCCCCGCTGCAGAAAACCCGCAAACCGCTGTCACAGTTGCCAGATTTTAACATGCAGCCCAATGGGGCTGATTGTTAGTAGTTTGCAGAAAGTTGCCGCCTAGATACCGGAAATGTGAGTCAATTTTTTCGAGAAATACACGATTGTGGGCATATTTAACCCGCGCCCCACCGGGGGTCCGGCGCCACCTTCGCCCCACCGGGGGGCCATCGATGGCCCCCCCTCTAACTCCGAAAATATGGGCGTTAGCGCAAATCTGCAAAGTGCAATAGAAAGCTCGCGTGAATTCAGTAAGAAATTACTTCGCATGTTTTAGTGCTCAGGTCAATGGTTTGACCTCCAGAGGTCAAATTAGGTCAAGATCGGCTATTTTCACTCAAATATGCAATGATTAAGCCAACTGGGCATAACTCTTATGTCATTAGAGCTATTGAGGCCTGGTAAAGTACATTTGATAGCAAATTGCCAGTACTTTTTCCGCTATGTGGAACGTAAAGACCTCCCGCCAGTGGTTTGACCGCCAGAGGTCACCTCGTGACCTAATATGACCTGAGGTCACAAAAGGTCAAAAAGTGACCTTGCTGTATATCAAATGAAAGCCAGTGACAAGACAAACACGATGGTGTTTGTTTCACCGCTCTAGCTCAATTAGGTCAAAAGTTATTGTCAAAATACTGTTTTTGACCTCTGGTGACCTTGGATGACCTTGGAAAAGTCAAAGGGCAAATATGACCCCTGGGATCCGTGAAAGGGTGTCCAAAAACGTTGTCCTGAGCAGTCTGAGTATTTGCAATCATTTTTGTGGCTTTTATATCATGAAATAGCTTTTCCCCATGCTTTTCCAATGGGAGAGGTCGCCTCGTGACCTGACCTCAGGGCACGAAATCGAAAAATCCCGGATATACACCTTGTAGACCCTGGAGGGGTCATGAAGTGTAGGAAGTTTTAAATCGATCGACTTTGAAATGTAGCTCTTACAGAGCTCTAAAGGTGAAGTGAGGTGACCTTGGTTGACCTCGTCTGGTGACCTGACTTTGGGTGACCCGGGGTAAAAAATTTCAGGGATGATGGGAAAATGATGCAGTGAGAGGTAGAGCCCTCAACCGCGGTGCTGCGCCTCGTCGTTTTTCTGCTATCCCGGAAAAACCTTAGGGGGGCCATCGATGGCCCCCCGGTGGGGCGAGGGTTAAGGCATTAACGATAAAGCAGATACTTTATCAAGTATTTCTCTGTCCATTTTTTTCAGGTTAAATCATATTTACAGTTTGAGTGTCTTCGATTTATTGGCCCCTATTTCTTCGAATTTAGTATTAAGTACGCCTAAAAGCTACTAATAAAAGTACTAAGTGAGTGAGAAAATAAACATAGCTGGGCAGCAATTCTACTTAAACTGCGCAACAGCGACAAGACAAGTTAGAAATGTTTATGTGATGAAGAGCCTGCCAAAAATTTAAACAGGCGGGAAGCCACTTATTTTGAGGGCATATTCATTAGGTAATTTAAGATAAGTGCAGGCTAAAACTAGCTAGAATAAATATTGCTGCCCATGGCTAATCTAAGATGAATGTAGGCTATTGTAAGACTGATGCACTTTCCCATATCAAGCTTGGTTTTTCATTCCTTAGCCTGCTTGTGCCTTAGTTTATTTGTGCCCTAGATTGGTTAGATAGATTTGGAGCTGGAGGAAGTTGGGAGAGTTGGCGCCAGCAACAGGCTGGCAACAACAGTGATTCAGGTGAGATTTCATGATCAAATTATCATATCAATATTGTACAGATAGCAAATATGTGCTAATGCAGTCCTCCACAAAGTGTTAACACCCACACTGGAGAGGGGCCTGGAACTAACGTGCACTGGAGGGGGCCGAGTAGACCCCCTTCTTATCTCAGAAAATCACAGCAAATCTCAGAAAGAAATAGACTTCGAAAAACGCTGGTTGGGGGTGTGTTGCTTACTACCAGTGGTGGTAAGCAACGCACAGGACCTGAACTGCATGGAGTTAAAGCAGGATTTTGACTACACTGGATCTTTCTTTGGTATGTGAATTCCAATACCTCTGTACCTATTAGGGCAATAGACATAATTTTACATCTATGCAGGCTAGTTGCCTCAGAGTTTTTACTGCAAAAGGGAATGACTAGGCAGGTGATGATCGTGAGTGGGATGCAAATTTTAAGCATTTGATGTGTTTATAAAATGCTACCTAAGGTCCACTTTACCAACACATTTTAGGTAGATTCAAATACTATGTTGACATTGACATTTTTTCCCTTTTGTTGATATGTGAGATAGAAGTTTAGTGGGGGGGGAAGCTGTGGCTAGGGTTCCCAATTGTGTGTACATGCACGCTCCCATTAATAGGTATGTTCCCAATAATGACTATTTTCATGATAATTGCTACATGTAATCATGTGGAAAAGTACCTTAATTGGAAACACTCCTTCCAAAAATGGATACTTCTTCAAAAAAGGAAATGCATGTCATTGGGGGAAACTGCAGTCAGAGTTGCCAATAATATTTATGACCCCAATACTGGAAAAAATGACCCATAATTGGAAATTTTCCTTCCAAAACAAAAACATGATCTATAAATGAAAACTCAGTTTACTACTTTCAGGCTGTAATGGTTTGGTGCTAGAACCTTGTCTGCTGCAAAAAGTAAGGGACAGGTAGAGGACATTCAGCATATTGGAAATAGTATTCAAGTATACAATTATTATTTCCAGCTCTCTGTGACAGAGGAGGCATACGTCGCATTGAGTTTGTGACAGCCAGCATACTTTCTGCACCTCTGAATAGTGCGCGCCTCGTTCATACCTGGTTCATACCTTGCTTGCGCACCAGCGCTGCACTAACTGAATACAAGGCTTTGTAGTGGCATTGCAAATAGCTGGTAGGTAAAGCTAGGGCGTTGCTGCACCCTTGCTCGGCCATTGTCGTTTGACTATGGTTTCAAATACCTGCTCGGGTTACGGTCGCCATTTTGCTTTCTGTTTACCCGTGGCAATACGCAGTGGCCTGGCATGCATGCCGTGTAGGTTAGAATAAATGTGACTCATTTTAATCAATCGTGGAACTTTGGAAGCTGTCTGGAATATTTTTCAGTGATCTGCGAGTGGAAAGTATTGTTCTCTGTTCCAATAGTTGAGAAGTGAGGCATTTTGGAATGGTCAATCCAGGTCCAGATATGTAGGTATGTGGTTACTTCAGACATGTATGCCATATTGGTATTAAGGCTCATATTTTCGTGTCAAACGAGCACAGACTATTTGATCATATGGCTTAGGCACCTGCAGTGGGTAGAACCTAATTGTGTTTGCTTTATGGGCCTGTTTGAAAAACAGGGTGAGTTGAGTTCCAATATGATCTTGTGTGTCTTCAGATGGATCGGCGCCTGATGAGTGATGCTGTGTTTTACCGATAGTGGGTAAGACAACGTGCGGGTTATTTTCTTGCTTGAGAGGTGGCTCAATGCTTACCCTTTCTCTACCGATGGTCTTCCGGTTGCATTTGGGGCCAGAAAACGCTTTAGCTTTCGCATAGAGACTGAAAAGTTCCTTTTGAAGCAGAGGTAGGTACAAGGGGAGGGGCTAAGAGGGCTCAAGCCCCCTTCCACACCATGAAATGTCAGAGTGCCTAAAGTAAATGCGTAGTCGGATGCTGTCCAGACACTATGGCGGGGGAGGCGCGAGCGCACAAGCTTCCCCCGAAATGAAGTCCTGGATCTGCCGCTGTTGTAAAGACGTAATCCGAGTCTCGTTTTACCCTTGTAAGAAGCCTTGCAACACCCTTGTTCCCTCCCCGTTACGCACTGGTAAAGCGGTTGTGTAAGCAAGGTTCTAATCTCGTCACGCTCTTGTAGGAAGGCTGCGGTTGCGTACAAGGCGGACACAAGGCTTTGTTCTACCCTTGTTATGGGGTAATCATGACCTAGTAGAGGGCTTGTGGGGACGTTGTCAGACATTGTCTTTGCCATGTAGGTTAACCATAGCTAAGTTACAAGGTTTGTACAACGTCTTCTAGCCACCCTTGTCGTATTATGGTTCTACCATTGTTCTACATGGTTTTTCCTTGTATTTCCCTCGTTTTCGTGGCACGGATTTTGAACGTACAAGCTTTGCGTTTTACCCACAGAAAGAAATTTTTACAAGGGCAAACCTTGTCAGACCCTTGTTTACATGGAAAATTACTAGGGTAAAACTGAGCTAACTAAACTAAACTAACTAAACTGAGCTCGGCCCCCAAAGCTAATTTTGCCACCTGAGTTAATCTGGGTACACCTCAACTGAACTGTGGGCCTTTCAACTAGTCTGAGCCCCCTGCTCAGTTCTAGGCCCCTTGAGCTGAGCCAGGGGTTATGAGCTTGAATTGGTCCCATTCATCTGTTCTGAGGCCATATATAACTATGAGCTAGCCTTGAGGTCCCTGAGCTGAACCGGCCCTTAACACGCGCACTGGAGGAGGGCCTCGGAGGCCCCCCACCTGTTTTCCCAAGATGGTCAGAGAACCGTTCGTAGCCGAAACACGATACTTTGCCGCATTAAACAGAATTTAATAGTGTGTCGATTGGTGGAAATTTTTTGAAAATCGGTCAACATTTTTTGACTTATAGGCTTTTAAAGTCAGACCTGCATTTTGAGATCGCCGTAATCGCGCGGTCGGACCAGTTAGCTTGCATTGGAGACCGAGTGGTGAAGTCATAACACCATATAACCGGGATTATATGTCAAGGTCACCTCACAAGAAGGTCAAGGTCAAGGTCAAAGGTCACAGGTCAAGGTCATATCTGCACTTTCAAGGTCACTGACCACAGTGCTTCCGGTCAAATGACGTTACCCCGTATGACGTACATTATGCTATGCCGTCATCGATAAGGTACCCCAATACCAAGGTCAAGGTCAAAGGGCAAGGTCAAAGTCAAAGGTCAAAGGTCATTTGCAAAGGTCAATCCTCATTTCCCGCCAAACAGTGGCTATAGTGTTAGTCAAATTGTCCATTATAAGTAATATACTATATTGTGACCTTACAGGTCAATGACCTTGAATGATCTTGACTCAAAATTGAAGGGAAGGCTCTTTGAGATCTTCTCTATATGACCCTGGCCCACCTTTAACTGATTCCCGCCATTTTCCCGCATAATCACGGCATTTACCGCTCGGTCCCCAGTATGGCCAAGTTATGACCTTTATGACCTCATTTGACCTTGAAGATAATGACCTAGGTCAATAAAAATTGGTCATGATTTAGATCACCATAACCTCCAACCACCTCTCAAATTGTGTTTTTCTATGCCTATTAGTTTCCGATATCTTAGGGGGCTTACCAGGATATTCTCTTGTGCGCGTTAGCGCCAGACCCCCCTCCAGTGCGGGTGTTAACCCTCTCCCCGGTGGGAGGCGTTTGAACCCTCGGGTTTTTCTAGCGCACGAAAAAAACGGTGCCGCTTCGCGCCGCCGTACTTGGCACTCCTTATCTTTGATTGGTTACGCAAATTTTCCCAAAATTTTAAGGTTTGGTCATCTCAGATCAGGTCACTAGTGCAGGTCCAGTGATTTCCCTTCCAAAATTTTTAAGGTGGCAAAAGTAAGAAATGGGTAAATATATCGGATAAAAACTTATACCACATAATGGGCCTACCGAGTGCTACACCATATATTCCGAGATTTTTTATTCAACTCGATGACCTAATGTCAAGTACGGACCTTGGCCTCTCCGTTGGAAATACATGACAAAAACAGAACTTGGGCTGTATTTGTGTAGATACAGCTAAGAATACCTTCATAATATCCAAATCGTAATATCCTGGGCCTCTTTCCAGATTCATGCTGCAATTTTGACATGTGACCTCTGAGAGGTCATCTGGGGCTATTTAAGCAGTTTTCAGACTTATGTCAATAACTGCATGAAATGATGATACAGCTTTTGTTTTGATATAGTTGCGTTTAGATTGCTATTGCGAATCGATTGATATGCATATTGACTATGCTAGGTTAAGAAGTGATCGTGACCTGACCTGAGGTCTGGTCATTTTTGTGTTTTGACCTAGTGTGGCCATATACATCATTCGATTCGCCGTGACGAGAGGAAGCGAGTGGTGCATAAAAAATGATTCTAACTCAACTCTGTCAGACGCTAGAGCCAAAAACTCTACTCAGAATTCCACTTTCTTTGACCTGTCATGACCTCAATACTGATCTGAGCCAAAAAGTGGTTCATATAGTTTCTTCATGAATTTTGACGAGCTATCCACCAGCATTCGTGTTTTTTCGCTATCCCGCATAGGGGTCGAGTTCAAGGGGGTGTTCAAACACACCCCACCAGGGCGAAGGTGGCTCGGAGGCCCACTGGGGCGCGGATTAAGCTTCCTGCTCATCACAAGGTCACAGCTCGAAAACCTGCAAACGTGGTGAAACCAGGAGCTTTTGGTGTCGGTTGTTTTTAAACTTTAAGGGATATACGCAGAATAATTTTATCGTGGTTTCTTGCTATTTGCAAAGTCGTGATAAACGAAACTGTCAATTATTTTTGTATTTTCGGCAACATTTTTGGAGGCCACTCGCCTATTATTGAAATATTTTAACGATACCGGTAAAAAGCTGAAGCCTGCTCTTCATCTATTAGTTTTTAAAATATATTTTGTATTTGTATTTGTATTTGTATCATTCTTGAGCACATCCAATCAATTTTGGTTTTTCATGGCTCGTGTCACAGTAGATAGATGTGAATAAAGTGTGAAAAATACACACCCACACACCCACAGACACATCTTTCACACATTTACATATACAATAATCGATACAAGTGGTCACTGGTTAGGGGTTGTGCATGTGTGCCCGCAGTCGTCGCTTAAATGAGCCTGCACGGCCACCAAGCACACGTCCGGGAAGTCGGTTGTAGTACTTTACAACGCGGTAAAAGAACTGCCTCCTCCCTGCCTCTGTTCTGATTCGTGGCAGGTTGTAGGCGCTATCCTGACGCGTAACGGTTTGTCGCACATCACGCCTCTTAGTCAGCCTTCGAGAGATGACGCGTGGTTTGCCGCTTTCAATCGCACGTCTCAAAAGGCCCACCGCGTGGTACATGCCGAGATCTCGCGCAGACAGCCAACCCAGCTCATGTATAACACTGCTTATGTGGTCTCGTCTCCTCTTTCCAGAAATGACTCTCGCGCAAAAGTTCAGAATCTTCTGGACACGGTACATGCGCTGCATAGAGCAGCTGCCGTACACACTGATACAGTACCGCACATGGGACACGACCAGACCGTTAACTATTGCTGCTATCAGCTGGCGTGGCAAACAATGTCTCGCGTGGCTCAGTCCAACAAGGAGACCCGTGCATTTTCTGGAGAGATTACCTATATGATATTCGTAGCTTAAATGGCGATCCATGACAAGACCCAGATTCTTCACAGCGTCTGACTCCCTGATGACGGTTCCTTGCATGCTGAGTGTAATTTTTGGCAGATTTCTCAAAATTTGGGGGTTCCTAAGAGGAGAAACTGTGTTTTTGCAGTGTTCAGTTCCGTGTGATTTTGACTAAACCAATGGTGTAGGGTCTGCAAAGCAGATTCCATGTTCGTGATCATTTCGGTAAGTTGAGCTTTTTGGCCAGAGATGAGAATTTGGGTGTCATCTGCGTATTGGATAATATGAGCACCGCTTTCAAGATAGATGCCTAAATCGTTGGAGAAGATGTTGTAGAGCAGGGGTCCAAGGCATGACCCCTGATATACGCCTATAGAATTTGGAAGTCTTCCGGAAAGGTTTTTGGTGCTCGAATTTGTGGCCTGGAGGTGAAAACCCTGGTTATCTTGAAGCCCAGATGGTTGATTTTTCCTACATGGTAACCGAACCTGCTGGTAGTGGCCGGAAAGATAGCTGCGGAACCATTCACTGTCTATACCGTATAGTTCAAGTTTTTTACTAGTTTTTTGTGATCAACAACATCAAAACATTTGCTTAAATCTAACAGCACCAAAAGAGTAATTTTGCCGTCATCCATAGCCTCCAGAATATGGTCTGTTGCTGTCAGAAGAGCGGTCTCGGTTGAGTGGAAGCGGCGGAAACCGTGTTGAGACTCCGAGATGAGATGGTTTGAGTACAGATAAGATGATGGCTGCTGGTGAACAATTCGTTCAGTAATTTTGGCGAGGCATGGTACCAGTGATATGGGTCTGAATGCTGAGGGATCGGAGAGAGCTCCTGTTCCTTTAAAGATAGGCTCAATGATTGCCAGTTTCCATGATTCAGGGACAG
This sequence comes from Lepas anatifera, assembly GCA_034440635.1. Classification (NCBI taxonomy): domain Eukaryota; kingdom Metazoa; phylum Arthropoda; class Thecostraca; family Lepadidae; genus Lepas; species Lepas anatifera. Next base: position 370,370 of record JAOTON010001488.1, read on the forward strand.
ATCCAGTTACTAAGCTAGTGTTCACAATACAGAGCACAATGTGAGCAACAACATCGAAACACTTTTTCAGAAATTTCATCGGAATACCATCTGATCCACATGCATGGCTATCATTCATGCTCGACACAGTAAGGCACAGTTCATCTAGGGTCACTGGTTGTACTTTGAACGCCGCCGTTCCGACCCTCGGCAGGCGCACTGGAAGATCAGTGGCGGTGGCAGGTATCGCGGCTGCTACAGACGCTGCTGTTTTGACACCGATGTCGGCGAAGTATCTATTAAGTTGGTCTGGCTCGATGTCTGGCTGCTGTTGTTGGTTGCCGCCTTTCTTTCCCTGGATAATCGGTCGTATGCTGCGGTAGATTGATCCTGGTCCGGATGCAGCTATCTTCTGTCTGATGCTGTCGCGCATATCCTGCAGTATGGCAGACCGCACCTGCCTATTCAGTGTCCAGTACAGAGGCCGGTCTGACCGGCGTAGTGCTGCGCGCCGCTCAGCAGCCAGCCGCTTGGTGTTTTCGCTGATAGGAGGCGGGTTCGGGTTGCGGATTCTCACCCGGCGCACTGGGGCGTGAGTGTCAATGGCGGACATAATCTGGCGGTGGAAGTAGTCAGTTTGGGTGGTAACACTGTCAGTAGAAAAAACCGGAGCCCAATTAACGGCAGCTATATCAGCGCGGAAAAGTTCCATGTCTTTTAAGTGTTTACAGTAATTTTGTTTGTCAAAATTCCCAGGATGACGAAACTTTGGCGTCAGATACGTCACGTTACCCAGGTATGAGAATTCATGGCCTTCTGATTGGTCAGTTGTGATTTGTTTGAAGTCCTATATTTCTTTTTAAAAAGAGTTTTGAAATGTAGGTTTTTAGATAATTTTTGTCTGTGAGAGTTCCAAAGTTCTACATCACTGTTTAGACAGAATGACTTGATTTTTAGAGAACTAAATGGTCATAGCCGAGACTACGTCATTTATACGATAGTGCCAATTCTCGACAAGTCATGTAGAAATATTGATTTTGAGAGCGATTTTAAGGCATTTGGAGGCCGAATTCGCATAAATGCGAAGAGGACTTCTGACACTAATTTTTGTGACATTTTGATCCAGCTAATAATTTTTTTCGCATATCCCTTATTAAGCGCGCAGACAACCGGCTACCTATTAAGTGTTATTGTTTGAATTTTACCGCCATTAAAAGCTTACCTATGGTGTTACATTGCTATTGAACTAATAAAGCTGTGAAAACTTATTTAATAAGGAGAGCTTAAGTGCCGACGTGGTTTGTGATAGACAAGACATTTTCTCGTTAGAGCCTTACTTTGCATGATAAAGGGAGATGTTAAGTTTTAACAGTGATTTCTGGTTACTTTAAAAATCATTTAGAGTTTCACATAAAGAGCTTTATTTATAGGGCTTACAAAAGCTCTCTTGTTGGCAGGGTTTACACTGAGAAAAATTGAGTCCTTTTGGCTAAACTGAGTCGGTGCTGAAAGCGAGTCTGGATTCTGGTGTCAAACTCGGTTGGAATCAGGCAGAATCAGGCTCATTGTATTCCCTTCGCAGACTCAATGTAATCTCTTGGACTGGATTGAGTCTAGCACGTAGTGTTTTCTGAAGCTCATATAATGATCACCGTAAGCTCGGGAATAAAATGTCTGATGCCTGGTTTCAAATGATTCTTCGCCCGGTATAGAAAAACTCCACGGCATCAATGTATTCCATCAGCAAAATCGTCATGGAATCATTATGTTCCAACTCTCCACGAGACATGGTTTAGAAAAACATGCCCCTCCCCTCAACACAACTGAACTCGATGCAAGCCTCGAACGAAACCGCCTCTTTTGAGTCTGCATTTGGCATAAAATTAGTCTAGTAGCAAAACTGATGCTGGTATAATTGTAGTCTGTGTGGCATACTTTGAGTCGTGCCTAGAGTTTCATTGGGTTCACTAGATGTTCCTCGTTAGTCTTCGTGTTTTTTTCTTAAATTGAAACTTTCTGTAAAGATGTTACTTATCGTGCTGTTGTGGCCTTGTTATTACATTAACTTTGTCTGATGATAATGAGGGTAATCCAATTTGTTTGCCGCAGTCCACTTCAGCCTCGAGAAAGATAACATAATGGCAACTTTGTATTAGGACACAAACATTAAACAACAATCACGTTCACCATTTTTCGGACACACATGAAATGCCTTTAATGAACAGTTCTCTCCCATATCGCCCAGGAGCGGTCCAGGCTTACACTTCAAGCACATGCCGCTGTTGTCAGAGATAGCAGCCCTCGTTTACTTTGGATATATAGATATGATTGTAGACATGTTTGCTTCAAAGTATCCCGTCATGGCTGAAAAAATCTCATTCTGTGCACGATATTGTACAAAATGAGACTTACCTCTGTCCAGCGATGGGCGTGCGTTCAGAAGCTCCTGTGAAAATCCTTCTAATCTTTTTTAAGCGCCTCTAATCTGTGCTCAAATTGAGCTTAAAACGATCTTTAGAACACGTGGGTGACTGTATCCAACAGTAACAGATGCTTCTCACTACTTCACCAACTTTGCATAGCAAGGGCTGTTCTGCGCGGCCAAACTTGGGGCTTCAGTGCATGTTGCCGTCATCTAGCTGACACACATGGACTCCTGGTTTTGGCCACCAGTACAATGAATGCCTGAACCTTCGCAGTCCCAGTATGCTTCTTCACTCTCGCTAGCTCTCAGCGGAGTCTGTCGGTCATCAGACTCAGCTTAAGCTTCTCCTCTTGATCCGTTATCACCGCTAGGTCTGTCGATGTGGCTTCTCCCGTAAACCATGCCAAATGCAGCGTCACTTCTTCAGGCCCCTCAGGTCAAAAACTGAGTTGGATCGATGTAGAAGCACGTGCCAACGTAAAGTGAAAAGGGTCAGCTATTCCCCTCAAATTTCGCCCGGATCACGACGCCAAAGTTTTGTGGCCAGCTCTGCGTGCAATGGCAGGAACACTGAAGATGGTGCGAAACGGTGAGTAAGTTTTCTCAATCGCGGGTCGAGCACGCGCACGCAATCTCCGGATACGCTTTGACTTGGGATCAAAATACACTGGGGTTTCGAATGATTCTGCAGCTAAAGCTCCCATATTCCTGGTTATTTCTGGTGACAGACTATATTGATTCCCAGTATAAAATGAAACTTTGAAGAGGATATTAATAGCTCTTTGAATTTCGCGCCTAGAATAGGTCGAGCACCTAGGGTAAAATGATGCTTTGTGGGGTAAAAAAGATCTCACTTGTAATACCATATTGGTATCATATTAAGCTTCTTCCCATCATGTTTAGAAGCCGAGAATCATTTTAAGCTGCCAAGGCCTACAAAAACACTTCCTGTGCTGGAATTATGCTGGGAGGAGGATCTAATGAGAGCACGCATGCTCAAATGTTCCTTGAATAAGGTTTCATGGCATCATTTTATGCTCGAGCAGACCGTGATTCCGGATTAGATAGAGCACATAGGAATAAACATTTCTCTCAGTGTATAATGTAGGCGAATCCTCGTTACGGCGAATCAAATTATATACGGTATGAACATGCTGTGTCAAAATCTAAGAGTGACCTAACCAAAGGTCAGATCAAGAGCATTATCTGGTCTGACATAGGTAATAGATATGCATACCAATCGACTCGTAATGGCAATCTAAGCGAAATGGTACCAAAGCGAAATCTCTATAGTCATTTCCTGCCACGTTGTCCTGCGAAGTTGTCTGGGCTTCCTGCGAACCCATGTCTGAAAAAGGCTTAAATAGTCCCAAATAACCTTACAGAGGGCACAGATCAAACATGCCAAGATAGACATTTGGGGTGGCCCAATAGACTTTTATTAAGAGAACAGGAATTCATTTTAACCCTTGCCATACTGGAAGTAGTTTGCTTCCTCGCCCTACCAGGGATAGATTCGACCCCCCAACCGTTTAAACCTAAAAGAGGTGTAAATACGCGGTAAGGCACAGCTTGTTACCCATGACCTGAACTCTCCGACGATGTACATTTTTTTACCCTAGATTAACTAGTGACCTTATGAGGTCACAAAATGGTGAAATTTTGTTTAGAAAATCCCTTATAATTCGGGACTCAAAAGACCTAGAATAAAGGCCAATGTATCAATGTGTTTGTCGTGACCCAAGGATTTCCACAATGTGCGGCATGACCTTGTAAGGTCACGCGTAACCTTGACCAGAGGTCAAGGTCTAGCCTAACCTAAGGTTAGGTTAGACCACCTAACATAACCTTAGGTTAAAGTCAAGGTCAGGTCGCATACCATTCGAATCCTTGGGTGATGCTCGTCACTATGATACCAAATTCATTGCTGCGTCTTGTCCCGTTCATAAGTTATAGCCAACAACAGTTTCTAAAACAGTAACCTTTGCTGACCTTTGGGGACCTCTGGTGTTTTTGTTATGGACTTGACCTCAAAATGGATGACATATTCCAGATTGCCTTTTCAGTAGCTTTCGAATACTGTTTAGAAACTTGATCTAGTTCTTCTAGCAGCCGAAGAACGCGCGGTGTTTTTTATACTTATTTTTTGGACACAAATTGCCTTAAACGACGTCATAAATCGGTGATCTGACATGACATTGACTTAAAATTTGGTCAAGATGTGTCAAAGTTTATGCAATTTCTAGGCAGCATTGGGCTAAACCAAACTTTTGTGTCATTGCGAAAAATGACGAGGGGCGTCGAATCTGCCCCCCCAAGGACGGGGGTTAAGCATAGCACCCGGTAGGTCCATTATGGTGTAACTGTCAGTCCATTATGGTGTAAAGCGTCGGATTGCTGGGTTAAACGTGTTCTTACTTATAAATAACTTTACTTAACTTTACTATACTTATTGCACAAATGAAATCCTATTTTTTGGATTCCTTGGCCTCATGACCTGACCTAACATGAGCAAAGTAATTTTTTTAAAGGTGAGGAATTGATCAAGGAAGATATGCAAAACACGGTGACGCAGCGCCGCCGTTTTCCCCGCTATCCTTAAAAAACATTATGGAGACCATCAATGCTCCTCTCGGACGGGCGAGGGTTAAGCGCAAGCTACGTTTCCCAGATATTGGCCCTGATTTCCCTCCCCTTCTTAACAAGTTTCAATAGATGCACAGCAGGGTGTCCCGAAAAAGTTACTTTTTCGAGTTTCCCAAATACGAGCGGGGGAATAATGTAGCTATATAAGGACAATCTAAATCCAAAATTTGATATTTTTATCTTCATTTTTTTTTAGAATCGCCACCGCTTTTAATATTTTGCTTTGACACACGCATGGACGGGTGGCGGATACCTGCCACGCCCCCTTTGGCTTTTCGCGGATGTCCGAAACAACAATGGCGTGCAGTGCCACCGTACTTGATGCACCTTTTTCTGATTAATTTTGCAAGTTCTGTCTAAATTTTGGGCCAAAGTCATTCCAGGTCAGGTCACTGTCGCGGTTCAAGTGAAGAGACCTCCAAAAAGTTTAAGATTGCATAGGTAAAAAAGGTTTAATCTATCAATCTGAAACTCATATCACACAATGAGCCCACCAACCTCTACAAATGTTCCTTCGGGGTTTTTATATCGATGATCTGAAGTCAGGTAAGTGCTGTGACCCCTCCATCAGAAAAAGGGAAAAATGGTTTAAGCTCCATAAATTCTTAGGAAATGGAGAAATAGCGCCTATTTTGACGCCATTGTCTTTGCCTTGTCTCTCCATTTTGAATGATAAGCATGTTGACCCAACTTGACCTTGACATGACCACAAGCTAGGTCAAAACTTTATCTTAGGTAAAATCTTAGATTTGACCTAGCAGGGTCAAATAATATAGCAATCGACGCGGCTTGCCTATAATTCTAATGGTGTATGTAGTACGGTGTCCCGAACAAAAACACTTTAAGAGTCACCAACTACGAGCGAGGGAATAATGCAGCTATGTGCGGAGAGCCTAAGTCCAACAGATCATATTAATTGACATTTTTGGAGAATCGCCACCACTTTTACTCTTTGGCTTCGAACCGCCACAGGGCACAATTAAGTAAAACTCTTTTGATCGTATGCTCTTATCGCAGGGTACCATCATAATTATGTTTCAATTATTGCACTGATTTGCGCTACATGGCGGTGAAATGTGGCATGGAGCCAGACAATGATGACGGGCAATGCTTGGTGCGATTAATCATGCGACTACGCCAGTTTCTCACGTCTGACGTGATGGACACACTTGTTGAAACTAGCACATCTGCAGACTAGCTTTTGTGACACCCTTTACTGTCCCTGAAATGATCCATAACCTGGAAAGGCACCTGGCGCCGCTCTTCCGACTCCACACTTCGGATAAAATCTTTGGCAAGGTGGATCCCCCGCTCAGCCATATCGCTCACGATAATGAGGTTGGTTGCAAACACCTGCAGTTTCGTGTAGTCGGACCATAAATGCCAGCTCAAAGCGGGATCGAGGAGCCAGTCCTGGGGACCTGGGAAGTCACGTAGGTCGAAGAGCAGCCATGATTCATCTGCGGGGTCAGATACCGGAGATGGCGGTATGTGGTGCCCAGCACCTCGCAGGAAAGCTGGGGGTCACTTTCTTGTACTCGAACATGCTGCTCATGATATCCAGGTCCTGCCTGGCAGTAGAGCTAGCCAGCGGCGTTGCAAACCAATATCTGGCGTAGAAGGGCAGTGTAAAGTGCCGCGCGCCGATCTCGAAAGGGCAGCTCGAAGACTGGAAAACAATTTCTTACGAGACGGTTTTATTCCGTTTCTGCCGACGAAAGCGGGAATCACAATTCGGAACAACCTCCATGCTCACAGGAACGCCAGCTCGAACCAAAGATAACACAACTATCGATAAATCCGTTCCGCGACCAACTCTAAATATCCATAATACTAATACCTTGAAGCATAACTTCACAATTATTGAGCGACGTTACCTACTAGGCGCTAATCCGAAACACAACACTTTTGCAATCTAAACGTACCGACTCGTTGCGCTTCCATAGATGACAGCAACGCGCAGCTTCTACATCTCGCCGTACACCGACATCTGGCTCCACCACGGGACCCCACCGGCTCGGGATCACGGCTCACAAAAAGTCACATGGCCGCCAGAGACCTACGAGTTAAACGTGTCGTTACAAATATATAAAGATAACTCGAAACCCAGAAAATGTCGTATGGAGAACTTCTGATTTAACTCAATATCAAAGCATATCACGCATAGCAAATCACATTGATAAGCGTGCCATAAACTACTTACGGAGGCCAGCCGGGCTCTACGCACATCTTGTCACCACAGCGTCCGTCAGCGAAAAGACCAAGGCCCCTCGACAGCCGACCCAGGTCGCCACATAGCGCCCGCAGCAATTCGCATGACGTCAGTCAAAGTCCCTCACACAATACGCACTATCGAAATCATCGCACCTCCTACTGAAGTCTCAGACCTTTCACGACTCAAGAACCGCCTATCTAGAATATTCTACGAAACAGAGCACTTCACGCCTATTCCAAATGCTAAGCAATTATTAAACCTCAGCACTAGGCTCACGTCACGTGACGTCAGTGGCCTGACCCAAGTTTACCACGGGCCGCCAGCCGTCTAGCGGCAGGAGTACAAACCGACAGTACACATTGATCCCGTCCTCGGCGCTCTCAACAATACGACTGATACTTTGCCAACAGGGCTGCAAACGGCGCTTACAGGCAGGATGAACTCAGAGATGGCCTTCACGTGGCTTTGCTCCTCTGCTGACATATCAAAGATTTCACTGATCAGTTTCATCTTGAGAAATTATATGCGCTAGCTCATCCAGTGAGCGTGACGGTCGGGACCGGGCAGCTTGAAAGTAGAATCCTCCACCGTCCCCCCAGACAAGAGCCACCAACTGCATAAACTCTTCGCAGTCATCTCTGGGAAAAGTATCCTTGTCCAGCTACTCCTTGGCCCAAGTCAACACCTCTCTTGCAGTGTTTGCTGTGCGGTGGCGAAGTCGGTCAGTTCTAGTGCTCTGTACTTGATATCCAAATCCTTCCACTGGACTCTCAGTCGGCGAAGCAGGGCCATTCCTGGATCCTTGGTGCTGCCCTTGACTTACTTCACCGCATACGCCGGATGCAGCTCCGCCACGTTTCTGTGACAGGCCAGCCACAGGATGGGGGAGTCCAGCCAGGCCCCCCAGAAACCTGCAGGCCCTGGAATATTCCCTGCTGTTGGAAGCGGTGGTGTCGAACACCATACCCACTCACTGTTCCTTTACGCACCACTTGACCAGGTACTCCTTCGCTACCTCGAGCTTAATTATAATTTTTGGGGTTTATCGATGCACCAACTGCCAGGGTCATATGACAGTTGGTGCAACTGCCATATAGCTCTGCCGGATCCGAACTGCAAAATGTGTTTTTTGCGCAGATTTTTTAACAATAGTGTATCTTAATCTTTAATAGTGTCTATTATGCTTGTCTTTTGTATTCGGAATAAGTTATGGAATCAGTGATGCCAGGCTAAGAATAGCCACATGTCTGCTGTGGAGTGTCCTGAAGAAATAAAATAAATAAATAAATAAATAAATAAATGGCGCCACCAACCCTTTCCCTGTTGGAAGGGTTTCTCGGGAGCCAGCCTGTTCAGGGAAGCCGCCGACCTTGAACCTGGGTCGGCTGCGTGGCAGCCAGCTACGCTGACTACTCCACTTCCGCGCCCCCTTCCCCTAAACTTGTCCACACTAAAATTCTAAATTGCCAGTGTTGCACGATTGGAATTCTCTCTGAAACCGCGTTGAACAATACGTAATATGACCTTGCTAGGTCAAATCTAGGGTTTTACCTGACCTGATGTCAGTTCAGGGTCAAGTTGGGTCAACATGCATATCACTCAAACCGCAGTGATGAGACAAAACAATAACGTCAAAATAAACGCTACATCTCCATTTTCTAAGAATTTATGGAGCTTAACCCGCGCCCCCTCGCGCCACCTTCGCCACCGGGCCATCATGGCCCCTTACTCGAAATATGGGCGTTGCGCAAATCTGAAGTGAATAAGCTCGCGTGAATTCAGTAAGAAATTACTTGCATGTTTTAGTGCTAGTCATGGTTTGACCTCAGGTCAATTGGTAGATGGCTATTTTCACTCAAATATGCATGATTAGCAAACTGCATAACTCTTTGTCATTAGAGCTATTGGCTGGTAAGTAATTTGATAGAAATTGCCGTACTTTTCCTATGTGGAACGTAAAGACCTCCCGCCAGTGTTTGACCGCAGAGGTCACCTCGTGACCTAATATGACCTGAGGTCATGAAGGTAAAAGTGACCTTGCCGTATATCAACTGAAAGCCAGTGACAAGACAAACACGATGGTGTTTGTTTCACCGCTCTAGTAATTAGGTAAAGTTATTGTCAAAATACTGTTTTGACCTCTGGTGACCTTGATGACCTTAAAGTAGGCAAATATGACCCTGGGATCCGTAAGGTGTCAAAACGTTGTTTGAGCAGTCTGAGTATTTGGAATATTTTGTGGTTTTATATCATGAAATAGCTTTTCCCTGTTTTCCAATGGAAGTCGCCCGTGACCTGACCTCGCACGAAATCAAAAATCCGGATATAAACTTGTAGACCCTGAGGGTCATGAAGTGTGGAGTTTCAAATCGATCGACTTTGAAATGTAGCTCTTACAGAGCTCTAAAGGTGAAGTGAGGTGACCTTGTTGACCTCGTCTGGTGACCTGACCTTGTGACCCGGGGTAAAATTTCGGGATGATGGGAAATGATGCAGTGAGAGGTGGCCCTCAACCGCGGTGCTGCACCTCGTCGTTTTTCTGCTATCCCGGAAAACCTTAGGCCATATGTGGGGTTAAGCCATTTTCCTATGTATTTGCAATGGAGGGGTTACAGCCCGTACCTGACCGTAGGTCATCGATATAAGTAATCCCGAAATGTGTTTGTAGAAGCTGATGGGCTCATTGTGTGATGTGGGTGTAAGATGGATATATTTTATATATTATATATATATATATATATATATATATATATATATATATATATATATATATATATATATATATCATTACTTATGCAATCTTAATTTTTTTGGAGGTCACTTCACTTGACCTGTGCTAGTGACCTGACCTGACCAGAAAGGACCTTGACCCAACGTTTTGACACATCTTGTAAAATCAATCTGGGAAAAGGTACGTCAAGTGCGACGGCACTGCGCACCGCTTTTTTCGGCTATCTGCGAAAAATCCAAGTAGCGGGTACTCGTCTCCCGTTAATGGGCGTGTTAAAGCAAAATATTGAAAGTGGTGGCGATTCTCCAAAAATGAAGATAAAAGTCTGAATTTTTGGATTTAGGTTGTCCTTATATAGCCACATAATTCTCTCGCTCGTCTTTGGGAAACTCAAAAAAGTGATTTTTCGGGACACCCTAATGCACAGCTATCACATGTTGCCTTTTTGACCCTGCTTTGGTAGGCATAGCAGCTATGGACAGGTCTGATCTACATACGGCCTTAATGAATTCAGGACGAAATTTCAGCATACACCGTGCCATTTTGGAAAAGAAGTCAAGCAGTGAACTTTATTTTACTTTCTGAAAGACATGATCAAAGAGACAACGGCGAATCCAGCTGCACGACGACTCGAGTCTAGCTGCACTCGATGATACTGCTTCTGAGACAACGGCGACACGGCAATTAACATTTCGGAAAACGCACTCTTTCGGCTTTGGTCACAAGTGGCAGATACCTAATTTCCATGGTTACTCCCACCGTCTAAATATGACCTCATGCGGTTATATGTAACCTCCATATCACTTAACACCCGCACTGGAGGGGGCCTGGTAGGCCCTCCATAAGATCTCGGAAACTAAGAGGCATAGAAAAACGACATTTGAAAGGTGGGTGGGGGTTATGGTGATCTACATCATGACCAATTTTTATTGACCTAGGTCATTATCTTCAAGGTCAAATGAGGTCATAAAGATCAAAACTTGGCCATGCTGGGGACCGACTGGTAAATGCCGTGATTATGCGGGAAAATGGCGGGAATCAGTTAAAGGTGGACCAGGGTCATATAGAGAAGGTCTCAAAGAGCCTTCCCTTCAATTTTGAGTCAAGATTATTCAAGGTCATTGACCTGTAAGTTCACAATATAGTATATTACTTATAATGTACACTTTGACTTACACTATAGCCACTGTTTGGCGGGAAACGAGGATTGACCTTTGCAAATGACCTTTGACCTTGCCCTTTGACCTTGACCTTGGTATTGGGGTACCTTATCGATGACGGCATAGCATAATGTACGACATACGGGGTAACGTCATTTGACCGGAAGCACTGTGGTCAGTGACCTTGAAAGTGCAGATATGACCTTGACCTGTGACCTTTGACCTTGACCTTGACCTTCATGTGAGGTGACCTTGACATATAATCCCGGTTATATGGTGTTATGACTTCACCACTCGGTCTCCAATGCAAGCTAACTGGTCCGACCGCGCGATTATGGCGATCTCAAAATGCAGGTCTGACTTTAAAAGTCTATAAGTCAAAAATGTTAGACCGATTTTTAAAAAATTTTTACCAATCAACGCACTATTAAATTCTGTTTAATGTGGCAAAGTATCGTGTTTCGGCTACGAGCGGTTCTCTGGCCATCTTGGGAAAACAGGTGGGGGGCCCTCCGAGGCCCCCTCCAGTGCGGGTGTTAAGGAATCTTTTAAGCTAGAAATGATCTCTTCAGATGAATACTTGCTAGAGAGCTTCGAATCTCTTACACGTTTTACTTAATGGCTACATAATCCTGGAACTAGATCCTAGTAGAATGTCGCAGAATAGTTTTAGGGGTGCTTTTGGAAGTTTAGGGGTGCTTTCAAAAGTTTTAGGGGTGCTCGCGCACCCCTAAAAGTATGCAAAGTTACACTGCTGCTGCCCAAAGCTTTTAATGATTTTATGCTCGCCTGCCCATTTGCTGACCCATTTAGATTATTATTAGGTCAGTTCAAATTTCGAGTTCGGAAATATGTTAAGCAGTAGGAACGTACCATTTATTTTATTTCATTGTATTTTATTGTTGCCCTTTACGTATGTATTTTTTAATGTTTTTAAAGTTTTATTTTGTATTTTTTTCTTTTTATTCTTACCTTGTATTTACCTTTTGTCTTGACTTGTTTCTTCACATGTGTCATGTATGTAATTTTAGTGAATCTGGATGTTATCCCTGACTTGAGCTTTTACTAGGGGCAAGCCCCTGTCTCTGTCACTCATATGAGATGAATAAAATAAATAAATATAAATAAATAAAGACAGACTTTTGCAGCACCTACACCCCGCGCCGGGATTTGAACCCGGGTCAGTGGTGTGGAAGTCGAATGCTTTTCCCCACACCACCTTATCCCCCTCACTACGTCCTCCTCTGTTCATCGCTCCGACGTCGATTTTCGCCGGCGAACGGTCGAAGAAACCCAAAAGCACTCCGACACAAATTGTTTACCGCGTGGAGACCTGGGACCTTCATTTTCATTGATTTCATACTCCATTGATCATGCCATTCCGGAGGCATTCTCGTGGAGTTCTCTCCCGAAGGTGAATCGCTCCTGTTTTTGTTCAGTGATACTCAGCTACCCCTGTTATTTATAAGCAGTGACACTGGCACTTCGTTTCCAGAGCTCGTCAGCGAACTGATTCTGGCACTGATTTAAGAGGTCCCGGGCGGCAGCTCGGGTCACGGACGTTCTCATCAACATGCTACATCAATGTCTGTCCGATGCACGGCGTTGTGTTGGAAGGCGTCCCTCTGGCGTCATCGTGGCTATACTTATCATGTTGGTGATGGTAAAAATTATGTCGCTCTACCCAAATTCGCCACAATGGACTTCCTTCGAACCCTGGTGAGTCACGCTCGGAAGTTATGCGTCATTGCTCTCCTTATTTGATAGTTACTCACATTGTCGAGGCCTAAAAGTTGTTTTTTTTCATATAAACTCCGCTATGAAGCCATTCTGTTGTAAAAGGGACGACTAACAACTTGTCCGAATGCTTTATTGGAGCATTTCATGCATACATTTGGCAAAATTACGGGTCAACGAAAAGGCCTAAAAGTCAGAGGTATTTTTGGGCGTAACACAAGATAAGTGGTATTAATCAAATCAAGGCTAGGATAATGTAAATATTGAAGAGAAAAAGGTTTACCATGAAGTCTGTAACATAAGCTGTGGTGAAACATTCCACCAACTATTTTTAATAAAAACCCGGTGTGCACATTTTATCTGGCAGCATGTAAGAATTTGTTGGGATAATGCACCATGTAGGAACGCACGAACAGATTGCTGCAGGCACCCAGAATAAAGTATGAATGAATTATAACAAAATTGTGAGCGTACGGGGTCTGGGGTCGTGCTGTTTTTTTATAATCGGGCCAGAATTATTTCTAACCCTTGCCCCGGTGGCGGGTAGGAGTCACCTTCGCCCTGGTGGGGGGCTAAAAAAGACCCCCACGATCTCAAAAACTAAGAGAGCTAGAAAAAGCGCAAAGCGGCAATCGAAAGCTCTTCGAAAATGATATCGAAAATAGCTCGGTCATTTTTCTCATCAGATCAATATCAAGGTCACCAAAGGTCAAAATAGGCCTAAATCGCTAATATTAGGTCTACTAAGAAAACCTCATATATCTCAGAAACTATGATACCTAGAAAAATTTTCTAACACCATTCGAAAGCTCTTGAGTCGCTCTTCCATTACAGTGGCATTCATTTTCGTGTCAGGTCAAAGCCTAGGGAGCTACAGGTCACTAAATCTTGGGAATGGGAAGGGAATGAGGCACCTTCATAACGTTATTTTAACTGAGATAGCCAAGTTGTAAAGCAAGTCGGAAAACCCAGTACTCAATATAACATTTGTCTTGGAGCTCGAGATTTCCGTAGAAAAAAGCTAAAACCTACCTGCAATGTACCTCTGAGGTACCCTTAGCAGCAGGCCACAGTTGTCATGGCTGTTGGTGTCACGACATATGCTGACGTCACGATGAGCATCAGCCAATCGAAGCCCTTGAAGCGTTTCGAGTATGGTAGTGGTTGCCAGATCATGATATCATCTACAGCAGATATTTATTTCTTTTCCTAGAGGAGTATTTTAAAAATCGAAATATTTAGCTTATTGTGTATTTTCAGAGACATCATGAGTGATTTCATTATTTTGGCTAAAAGTACGCCTAATTACACTGAATTCCACGATTCGACCATGGTGGCACATTCCTTTTAATTAAAGTGACGTTCGGACCGGGCCTGGTACAGGTCGGGGCCAGTCGCTCATGTGCAACATTATACATATGTATGGAGAGCTCGCGGGTGCTGCACGCCAGCTTGGACAATAAATGTTTGCCTCAGCCACGTTCTGAGATGGGCTTTGTCTTACCTGATGTTTCTTTGTGCCAACGCTCCGACTCCTGTAGATTCCTGGAAAGTCTTTCGAAGGCAGGAGTATTTATATACGTCCAGATACCCGCCTCATGTGTTTAGTTTTTCTTACTCCTCTGGTTTTTACGCCACTTAATGATATTAAATGTTATCCTTGGATTGCTTTGGATGTGCTCAGGCTTTCGAATATTTTTTTAGCGTCAAAGGAGATGTTACCAGATTGTCGTGATTTCTGTGTTGTTTCAGGCACGAAAAGGTAGATCGGAGATGCATCGGATGTGGTGCCTGGGACTCGGCTGCAGCCACCAAAACCTCCAAAATTCCCGGAGCAGAAGTGTACCGACAGCTAGGCCACGAGTTTTCTCCCGAAGCATTAGACCTCCCTTGCAAACGACTGCTGGAGCTTGGGGGAAAATACTCTTGTACTGGAAAGAACTCCCTGCTTATGGATGGGAAAAAGCCAGTGTGTTTTGACCCGGATGTTTTCGATATATCTCCCGGCAGTGACTGTTTAGTGTACTCGTTCGGCATCAAAGACGATCTTTCCTTCGAGAAAGTCATGGCTGGCTTTGGGTGCGAAGTGCACGCGTTTGATCCGACAATTGAGGCCCCGTCACCAGCGTCGCTGCCGACGGGGCTGCACGTGCATCTCATCGGTATCGATGGCAGGACCTGGATGTACAACAATACGGAAGCTGACAAAAAGCGAGAATGGCCTTTAATGACCTTGGATGACATTAAAAAGGTAAGAACAAAGAATAAAAAGCACAACTAAGAAGAAGGTATCTTGATAATGTTTAAAGGGATAGTGGCACCTTTATAACGTGGTTTGAACTGAGATAGCCAAGTTGTGAAGCATGCCGGAAAACCCGGTACTCTATATAACATTTGTCTTGAAACTAAAAAATTCCACAGAGAAAAGCTAAAAATTACCTGAAATGTACCCTACGCGTACCCTTAGCAGACCACAGACCACAGACCACAGTCATGGCTGTTGGTGTGACGACATATGCTGACATCACGGTGAGTATCAGCCAATCGAAGCCCTTGAAGCCTATTGAATATGATAGAGGTTGCCGGATCATGGCATCATCCACAGGCAGATATTTGTTTCTTTCCCTAGAGGACTATTTTAAAAGTCAAAATATTGAGGTTATTGTACATTTTCCAGGGAAATCATGGACGCTTCCATTATTTTCGGCTAGAAGTTCCTCTAATTACACTAAATTCCAGGACTCGACCAAGGTGCCACGTTCCCTTTAAAGGGAATATGATATCATCACGGGATTTAAACTGAGATATCAGTAGCGTAGAGCATAGGCCAAACATTTGGTTTTTAGATTTCGCTGTTCTCAGAAATCGGAGGGGGGTGCGCGGCTCAGTGGTAGAGCACTTGTCTTCTCAGCCACAGGTCCCGGGTTCGAGTCCCGGCAGAGCCTCAGAATAAGTTTATCTGAACCTCAAAATATTTCCCAACAGTATGACAGGTAGCGACGCCGTATAACCCTGATAGTTGGTGCGTCGTTAAGCCCCAACAATTGTAATTATCGGCCTGGGACGTCGCCAACTATCTTGGCCACGAGGGTGCGCACCTGACGTGTGGTGTTTGTACTCATAGGTGCATTGCCTTCACTGTGCTAGCTGTAGCAGTAAACACCAAATTTGGGAATGGCCAAGACATTAGTATCTGAGATCTCGAAGAGGGTGCGCGCGTACACTTAAGCCGCATGTCTAACCAAAACAGTTTTGCCCGTGTAATATCCCTAGTCCTTGTTGAAAATTCCAACCTGCTGGGGTCCTTTTAATGAAAGGGGGTACAAAATGTGCACCCCTGTGCCGTGCTACTGCACGTGAATAATGTGGCCTGAGATCAGGGAGAGGGTCACGTTCTCCCATCTCGCGAATCTGATGGTATCCCCCATTTTCTATTACTGGTATGAACTTATGTAAGTGTGGTGGTGAAGTACTTCATATTTGAAGTTTCCACGTTGTCAAAATGCTCCTCGAAAGTTTCCCCCATCCTCTCGTTATCGCTAGTCCAGGGTTCCCGTTCCCCCAGTTGAAATTCCGTGGCGATGTCCTTGTGTGTATGAAATGGGCCTTGCATGTAGTAATGAGCGCCGAATGACTTCTTATGCTAAGAGGCACTAAAACTCCAGCTACGATCGTCGATGCTGTGGTGTGTTAGCAAATAATTTGTGAGAGCGTAGGCAGATCCAAGGGGGTAGGCAAAGGGGTGGCAGGTCCCTGTTCAATAGGGCGTAGTGAATTTGAAAAATTATCTCAAATCAAAACTGTACCATGTTTTTTATTGTGTCAGACCTTTCTGAACATGGGTATGCCCATTTTATGTGGATGAAATTGGGCTTAAGGTCTTGCTTTTCTTATTCAAAATAGGCATGCAAGAGTGCTGAAAGTGGGCATGCAAATGCGTCATTTAGGTGATGTTACACAATCATATCTCAGAGACGTGAGTTTTTTCCATGCTCCAACACCTACCGTGGCTGAACATTGGAGTTTCTAAGAAGTAGATGAAAAAATTATAATTCAGGGCAGTGGCGGATACAAGGGGTGGGCTAAAGGGCTGAAGCCCCCCCCGAAACGTCAGAACGCATATAGTTAATATGAAGCCGAAGGCTGTTCCGAGGTAATAGCAGATGAGGCTCGAGCCCCCGAGCCCTCTCCCGAAATAAGATTCTGGATCCACCACTGCTTCAGGGTAATTCTGGTTAGTTACTTCTTTATTCTAATAATCGTTGTATGCCTGTATTGCTTGGCTCCCTCTGCTTTTTCAAATGAGATGCTTCAGGATAGGCTTTCAGAGAATGACATTAGAGACTTTCAGATAATGCTGCTCTTTCATTTAAAATCATGAAGAACTCTTCAGCTTTTCTTTGCCCCAGAGGAGCAGTTTTTCCTTTCACAGCGCTGTTTCTAAATCAAAAGGTAACGTTAATATGAATCCTCGTACAGCTGTTTAACTGAAAAGACGTCGTTGTTCCCTTTTAATGAAAAGGAATGTTGTTTTTGATCACTTGAGTCTTGACCACAAATGGCAACTACAGCAGGAGCAAGCAAGCATTTGTCATTAATATAAGTAATTGGCACGGCGGAGGGTTTACCGCAAGCTGACCTACGTACTAACAGGGGCGTCCTCAGACAGACTCTGAAAATACGGGATTTAAACACGCAAAGCACAGGAGCTACATTAGAATGAGAAGTCGCGCACATTATTGGACGAATGGTGAAAGTTTGGCTGACGGTAAGCGAGTACATGCAACCAGCCATCGTGAAAGGTCTCGGAGTCGCAAATAGGGCGGTGAGGCGTCGGCAATAGCTTGAGGAGGACGCCTGTGGCGGGAAAGTTAAGGAAACTTAACAGTTTGGCCAGAATACACAATCCAAGGTAAAGCCGGAAGCTAGTCTGGACAAGCAGCCAGACGTATGTCTATATGCCATTGCCCAATTCGTTGATGTGCTGGCTGTGGTTGCTCATCGAGCTGCAAGCAAGCAAGCATGCCACGTTAACTGTAGCTGCCCAAGAAAAGAAAAATCCCGGTGAGAGCGTTGGGATTCATCTAGGAAAAGCGAACCAAGAAGGACAAACGTGAAAAGCTCCAGATTGGGGAAAAGACCCGACAGCTTCAGTCAGATTAGAAAATAGGATGCAAGCAGAGAAGAAGAATACGCAGGCGGACGTTAGAGCCCGTAAGGAGAAGCAAGCATAACGCAGCAGAATGGAAGTACAAATAGAGTGTAACTTTGCGAGTAAAGATTATCTCTCTGCAGTTTGCTCACTGAGAAAAACAAATCACTCCCGGTGTAGTATTCCAAAGCCCTTTTGGTCATAACGCCTCATTAGAGAGGCTTCATACCACAAGAAAAGGAGTGAATTTTGGCGGGAGAACAAAAGTGGCTTAAAAAAGAGTGGGCTTACTCTACTAGCGTACTGGTTCTCTAAAAGCTGGAGCAGTGACAATAAATGGAGTGAATTCATCCGTCTTTTAGAAACAAGAACCACAAGGTAGAGTATGAAAAACACTTTTACCGATACATATAGTAATTAGACTCTTACTGAAGGAATTGGGCCTCATCAGGGGGTTTACGTTACACCAGAATCTATGCAGCCTGTTAGCCATTTTCCCTTTCAACGTCAAGTCGGGCGGTTGATGGCAAGAGCGCTGTCTTATTTTTCTGTGTTAAGGTCAGAAGACGTTTGTGGAGTGGTTTTTTAAGTGAAACTGTTCCTGTGAAATAGCCATGATCCTCTTGTGTAACTTATTCTGTGATAATGCGGTGTATGAAGGTGAATATTGTTCCTGACGAGCAAGGAGGATGTCGGCACTCTGAAATTGAACCATGAGTACCTCATACAACTAGTGGAACTTCCCGAACATGCATTTCTAGTCCGTTTAATTCCATAAGCACCATCGTCAAATATGGCCTCATCTGTCGAACACTCATACACGTGAAGTGACGGGTCTAGGATTTCGGTAGAGTGAAGGGCGAGCGAGCCTCAGAGGGCGCACTTTGCCAAACGAAGGATGCACCTTTTCGCCCCAAAGGAGCTGACTTTTTTCACCCAGGGGCGCCTCATGTATCCTAGGGGAGAGGAGATCGGATATTTTTTGCCTCGAAGACCTAGTGTAAACCGTTGTTTTTGGGGCGCCTTTTCGCCCCAGATTGGCGCCTCTTAGGCGCGTGGAGGCCGCGGCCCCCTTTCCCATCCCTTGGGTCTGTCACTGTACTCGTAAGATCTGGACCGCGACTGATTTCAGGTTAAACATATTTCCCTGTTATATTTAAATTTCATTGTATAATTGTCATCCATGCCAAAAGCAGGGAAAAGAGGAGGTCAGCGGTCCGGGTTCCCTTTTTCGTCCAAAAATTCCTATCTCAGCTCAATTGGGATGAAACCGGAAAATTGGACTACTAGACAATGCGAAAGGCAACGATGAGCTCAAATCTGATAAGTTTTGTATCCAAGCGTGGAAAATCTCTTGCCAGCAGCAATATGAAATTTGTCTACCCTACCCCTTTTTATTTTTGGCAGAGTCTAAGTGCATTTTGCGGGTGTGGACAAAAATCGCATTGGGATTAGTCTGTGGAAATGCGGGAATCAATACCGTGTTGTGTTAAGCTTTTGGAGAGAACAAATAATTGAGAGTGCTTCTGAGAGTGAGAGAGCCCTCGAAAAAAGCTCCTTTTCGGGCATCAAGAAGTAGCAGCATAGCCAGGATTCGACCCAGAAGGGCGATGACCATCAAAAGGCCCATGACAGACCGTACGAGTCCAGGCTCAGCCCCTGAGACCCCTAGTTAAATCCATAAATCGATGTTGGTGTCGTCTCAGTACCAATGTTCGGGAATAACGATACCTAAAATTTCCTGTTCCCTCTCAATTGGAATGAGATCAGGAAATCTTTGGACGACACGTGGCCACACCTCTCTGGTCTCTTTTAAAATGTTTTTGCTGGGAACGATTAAAAACGCTTCAATATATTCTTGCGAACAGACGAGTTTATCCATTATGTAAACCTGGTTTGGTTTAGAGCAGTTCCGTAGCCACGTGGGTGCACTCGGCGCCTGGTCATTCTCTGCGAGCTCGGAGCACTTCCCTGGGCATGGGCGTAGAATGTCCCATGTATGTCCATGCATGTCCCATTTAGCATGGGCGCAGAAACCGTAGTGGTATTGGCAGTGGCTGCCTCTCACTGTCGAACTGTGGGGGCAGTGCTCCCCTCCCCCATTTCTCAACTTTGAGCTGATTTCAGAACCTTTTTGGTACCTATCAAATTAAGTCGTAGGTTGAATTTCCTTTCACCCTACCATCGGCGACGAAACTTCTCGATATTTCTAAAAAAATTCTTCCCTGAAAAGCGAATCTTATGTTCAAACAAACAATAAGCCAGCAAACGGGCAACGGAAAATCACTATAGTCAAAAATAGTCACATTCAAATTTAAATACAACTCCGAATCAACTGAATATCACGCACATATGTTTTATGTTGAATAAAGCTGGTCTAAGCACCGAATTGAATATAAATATCTATTTTTGTCTATTTTTTCCAGGGCAAATATAACCCCAGCTATCCCTGTTTCTGGGTGAGCTGTCGCTCAGACAAAAAATCGTGGAGGACAAGACCGGCCTGAAACTCGTGGGTCGTGCGGTCTATGCGGGGAAAATGGAGGTGGCTACCTTCGCCGACAACGGTGTTCAGCTCCAAGTTTTCACCGTGGAGCAAAATCATCGGTCACTATGTACAAGCACTGATACTTGGAATACAGGACGGAACAAAAGTGCCAGCAAAACCCGTGCCGTTGGTTCATCGAGTGATATAGACTCCTCGGAGATCAGGTGTTTGATCTCAGGTGATGTGGATGCCAGAGAACAGGCGCCAAACTGTGTGATTTTCCCTGTGGTTTTGCTGTGGTTTGTTTGTGTGGCGATTTCTGCTGATTCTTTGTAATAGTAAATAAATATGCATTTGTTATAGCGTCTGTCTGTATTTCATGCATTATTGGGTGAAAAATAATTTCTAATTTGTATTTTTATTTATTTAAAACATTCAAACATAATTAGGGCAATTCCATCACAAATCGATCGGGTTCTACAGGGTGCCCAGTCGATTTTCTTTGAAATGGGTTTACGGGGTTTTAATTGGCCCTGAAGCCGAATATGAAAACTTTGACCTTGATTAGGTCACAACTTTTGGGAGTTATAGCCTCAGGAATTGTTCGGGAATCTGATTACCGTGCACTTTTCGGATGCCCATAAACATCACTAGAACTCATAAATATGTACAAATAAACTATATGTACAAAATACTATATGTATATGTTCATGTACAAAAATACTATAGTATTGTTAAAAGATTCGTAAAAATTTTTCCATTTGGGGGCATGCCCCCTGCCCCCTCCGTACGCGGATCCAGGAGGGCAGGTGCCCCCCATCAACTCTCGTCGCCCCCTGAAATGGTCACGGCGTCGCCCTGGAGGGATCCGTCGCTGCTCCGGACATTTTTTTACTTTTGCCCGATTATAAGATGACGGGAGTATGGTCACTGACGGTGGAACTGGGGGGGCACCGGGGCACGGTTCCCTCCCTTAAATCATAAATTTTAACAATAACCCAATGACGTTGACTGAAAAGAAATGGGTGGAAACATAGGCAAATCCGGGATTGCCAATCGGGGGGAGGAGGGGCACCTTCCCGGGTGGGCGCCATCCGGCCCGGGAGGGGGTGCCACTTTTAACCGGCAAAACCTATCAGATGGGCGCAAAATGCTATCGGTGGGCGCCGATTTTCGCATCCTGGGGGAAGCGATATTTCAGGGGGGTGGGCGTCATTGACCTTTCAGGGGAGGGCGCCGAGAGTCGATCGGGGGGCACGTGTCCCCCTTTCCCCCTGCATCCACCTATGGGTTGAAAAGCTCATGGTGCCCCCCTTAAATTTGGACCTTCCACCGTCGCTGCGTATGGTAGAAAACCGTCGGAATATATATCTTTTCCACCGTTCCGCATATTATTTCTATGCAAATACTACTTTTCCAAGGTCCATTTTTTTATAAAGCGTCGGTGAAAATTCAGTGCACTAGAATAGTCTCCGCTGGAGGCATTTCTAAAATTACATCGAACTGCATCCTTTACTTTACGTTTACGCTCTTTACTTGTCCCGTTTGAGTATCTCCGGAATACGAGGTTTAATCATCAGCTGGCATTACATTGTTTTGATGTCACGTGACAGTGCCTCCCTGTATGGTTTCGAGAGTGAACATACTCCATGGTAGAGTAAATCGAAGTCACTCCAAAAGAGGGGGTGGTTTTTGCACCACACAAATAAATTTTTACAAGGGCAAACCTTGTCAGACCCTTGTTTACATGGAAAATTACTAGGGTAAAACGCAAAGCTTGTACTTTCAAAATCTGTGCCACGAAAACAAAGGGAAATACAAGGAAAAACCATGTAGAACAATGGTAGAACCATAGTACGACAATGGTTGCTAGAAGACGTTGTACAAACCTTGTAACTTAACTATGGTTAACCTACATGGCAAAGACAATGGCTAGCAACGTCCCCACAAGCCCTCTACTAGGTCATGATTACCCCATAACAAGGGTAGAACAAAGTCTTGTGTCCGCCTTGTACGCAACCGCAGCCTTCTTACAAGAGCGTGACGAGATTAGAACCTTGCTTGCACAACCGCTTTACCAGTGCGTAACGAGGAGGGAGCAAGGGTGTTGCAAGGCTTATTACAAGGGTAAAACGAGACTCGGATTACGTCTTTACAACAGCGGCAGATCCAGGACTTCATTTCGAGGGGGAAGCTTGGGCGCTCGCGCCTCCCCTGCCATATTGTCTGGACAGCATCCGACTACGCATTTACTTTAGGCACTCTGACATTTCATGATGTGGAAGGGGGCTTGAGCCCTCTTAGCCCCTCCCCTTGTACCTACCTCTGCTTCAAAAGGAACTTTGCAGTCTCTATGCGAAAGCTAAAGCGTTTTCTGGCCCCAAATGCAACCGGAAGACCATTGGTAGAAAAAGGGTAAACATTGAGCCACCTCTCAAGCAAGAAAATAACCCGCACGTTGTCTTACCCATATTGGTAAAACACAGCATCACTCATCAGGCGCCGATCCATCTGAAGACACCAACAAGATCATATTGGAATTCAACTCACCCTATTTTTCAAACCCCGCAGGGGACCAATTTTCATCTGCCGGACTCGTTTGCACCTGCTGACAGGTCCGGCACATGGATAATTGGGTACGGGATGTGACGACACCCGCGACCCCAGTTGGCAGGATGGGTTTCGCCCCTCGCCTTCGGTCGAGAGGCCAAATCGAAACTGCCATCCTCATCCTTTCTTGGCCTTCTTAAATTCAAATCCCACCAACTCCTTGTTCCTTTTCCTCTTCTTTCCTTATTTCCTTATCTCTCCATGCCTTTCCACCCGTATCCTTTCTGTCCACTCCTAAACACCCCTCCTGCCCACTGTCTGCGTTGTCTGGCCCGGCGTGTCTCCGCGGGTGGCGGGGGTGTGTGCACTCTTGCTCGTCTTGAGTGTGGACACCTCGGTCGCGTGCGGCGCGTGTCTGGGCTGGACAGCGCAGACCGACCCTCTTCCTTTTCCAACTCATAACTTCCCAGTTACCCACATTATCCCAGTATCATGGGCGTCCTTGCACGTGCCTATGATTCCTGGATGGTCTGGGTGTATGTGGGCCTCCGGCTTGTGTGGCTGGCGATTGGATCCCTCTAATCGCCGGCCCTGCGGGCCGGGGGCTCGCTTCTCTCGGACCAGCCGGGATTCAGTTGTGACGAGCAGGTGGTAGTCGCCTGCTCCGATGAGGCCGTGCGAGGGCGCCTGTCTTTTTAAGGTGAGCTGCGCACCGACCCGTACCCCGGGATGAAGGAGTCCTGGTAGCTGAGCTGGGGGATGCGCTGTGTTCGTTCGTGTTCCTCTAGCAACACTCTACTTTGGTCTGGATTTCCGCAAGGGCGGGGAACTCTTGAAGGCATCGGCAAGAGTAGCAGCATTGTAAAAGTCTGCCGGCCTTTGGTGGGGCTCGGCTGTCCCTCCCTCCTTTGGTGAGGTCCCAACTTCACCCGGGGAGGGTGGGGTGTCCGTGCCCCGCCCGGGGTCGTCCAGGCTAGGTGCAAGGGGGGACCGTCGTCGGGGCAGTGGGGGTTTGGTGAGTCTCTCTCCCCCCTCTGTAACGGCGGCGTCTCCCCCGTATAGCCAGCCCGTGCGTCGCTTCGCCACGTAGCACCCTCGTTTGAAGGGGGGCGCACGTTGTTGGCCGAAACAATCACACTCACTTATGGACACTTCTAACCCCACAAACCCTTCTCTTCACCTTCCACCGGAGGGTGACACTTCCCAGCCCCCTAGAGGGGAAGGAACCGCAACCAGTTATGTGAACCCACGAACAAATCGGGAACCACAACCTGAACACCCACAGCCATCATACCCTCGCGTGATCATGATAAGCGGACAAGATGGCTCACTAGCCAGCTTGTCACCCTTCCAGAGGAAGCAAGCCTGTGACAGACTTGGTAAGGTTTCGCGTTGCGATCGACTCCGAGATGGCACTCTCGAGGTAGAGTTTTCAAACTCTACAGATGCAAAAAGAGCACTGAACGTAGAACAACTTACATACAATAGGCGAGAGGGAGGATTTATGAAAACAATATCAGTGAATGTCACGATTCAGCCCCACCGTACAAAGAACTTCGTAAAGGGAGTAATTAACTGTTACGATCTGAGAGGAGTTTCAGAGGATGAGATTGTAGACGGCCTGAACGAGTTCGGAGTAATTTCTGCCAGAAAGATGAAAGTAAAAGACAAAGGTGAATTTAGGGAAACAAACACAGTTGTTCTCACATTCGACACCACAGACTTACCAGAACACATCTTTGTAGGCTATGAGAAAGTCCGCGTCCGCGCTTTCGTGCCCAGCCCCATGCGCTGTTACCGATGCCACCGGTACGGTCACACTTCGACCTCATGTAAAGGCAAGGCACGATGTGGCAGGTGCGGTTCAGAGCAACACGAGAAGAGCGAATGTTCAGAAACACGCCCAAAATGTGTCAACTGTGGTGAAGAACACGAAGTGACAGACCGAGAATGTAAAGCCCTAAAGAAAGAAAAAGAAATAATGTCTCTCATGGTTTCGAGGCGTATCTCGTTCCGGGCGGCTAAGGAGGCCTACGAGGCCGCCCACCCGCAAAGAACATATGCCCAGACTGCTTCCCGGGGCGCCTCTGCTCCCGTTCAGATGACGGCTGAAGATCTCCTTCGCTCGTTGACTGTGACCGACTTTGTCCGCGTAGCGAGAAAGCTGGGGCTGGTGTTTTCACACCAGCCTGCCGCCCCGGTGTCTCAACCGGAGGCGGCTCCCCCGCCACCCCCTACCACGGGTGGGGCGGACAGACGGGAGCAAGGACTTGCTCCTGTCCCTGATGTCCCGCCTGCAGACGGCGGTGACCCGGGGAGCAATACCCCTCTCCCATCCGAGCCTTCGGCGGAGGCGGGAGAGTGGACGTTGGTGGGTCCGAGGGGTAGGCCCTCCCCGCCGGATCCCGCGGCCCAAGATCGCCGGTTATACCGCCAAAAGGCGCTGCGGATCCCATGCCACCACCTCACCGGCCTGCTCCGGCACCGTCTGCCTCATCGGTGGCGGCTGTCCGGAAAACGTTCGAGGTTGCGCCCAAAGTGACCGAGGGGAACCGTGGTAGATCCCCCACAAAACGTCCGGCTGCCGGAACTCCCCTGGCCAGCCGCAGTCATCCCGTGCGCGTGCAGCCTCTGCCGAAGCTGGCAGATTTCCTCCTCCCAATCGCCTAAAGCAGGGAGGACCACCGGGAGGATTTCGAGGGAGAACCCACGGGATCAGCAACCCGCGGAAGTAACCCCTCTCTCTAGCTCGCAGTAGACCAGGCAGGCCCATTTGCCGTCGCCCTTTTTACTTAAATGACAAATATTTTACAATGGAACTGTCGAGGCCTTCGTTCAAACTTTTCGGACCTGCAAAACGTTTTATCTGCTTACAATCCGTCTGTTGTGTGCCTCCAGGAGACAAAGTTGCGCCCAGGTGGTAACTTTTCAATTCGACAATATAGTATATTCCGCAAAGACGTATTTAGTACCACAATAGCATACGGTGGAGTGATGTTAGCTGTCCACACATCCATACCATGTCATCAAATCACTTTAAGAAGTACTCTGCAGGCTGTAGCAGCCCGGGCCGACTTGGGTTTTATGAAGCTGACCGTTTGTTCCATTTATTTACCACCAGGAGGCAACACAGACATCAGCAGTTTAAACAACCTTGCTGATCAGCTCCCAACTCCTTACATGCTATTGGGTGACTTCAACGCCCACAACGCCGCATGGGGAGAGACTGGAGGCCGTACGTGTGCCCGAGGTCAAACACTTGAACGCTTCCTCCACCTAAACTCTTTATGCCTTTTGAACTCCGGCAGCCCCACCCACGTATCTCTTCCATCCGGAAATCATTCTGCTATAGATCTTTCAATTTGCACACCGTCTCTCCTAGCCCAGCTCCGATGGGAACCTCTAGATGACCCACACGGTAGCGACCACTTCCCTATTATCATCTCCCAAACCCGGACATCCATCCGCGGAACAAATATTCCACGATGGAACACGCGGCGCGCGGACTGGACTGGTTTTGAGAGTGCGTGCAGTCTGGTAGACCATTCTCCGGAGACCTCGGCAACCGACTGCATAAGGGACTTTAACAACATGATCCTGGAGGCTGCAAAGATCTTTATACCCATGACCTCTGGCAAACTCAAGCGAACGCCTGTTCCGTGGTGGAACCCTGAGTGCAAGCAGGCTATTTTAAGTAGGAAGCGGGCTTTTAGAGCTTTTAGGAGGAGTACGACAACCACGACCCTAGTAGCGTTTAAGCGTGCACGAGCACTCGCCCGCCGCATTGTGTTAAATGCGAAGCGGAGGTGGTGGGTGGAGTTTGTCTGTACTGTGAATAGATTCACGCCAATTACACAGGTTTGGACCAGAGTCAAACAACTCCAGGGTAGATCACAATATACATCCACACCCGTATTAGACGATAACGGCATCAAAATAACTGACACAAAAGAAGTATCGAACCGTATGGCGGCAGCCTTTAGTATGCGATGTAGCTCCCACGTCCAGGATGCTAGCTTCAGGCGTCTGCGCGAACGAGCAGAGCAAACAATTGTTAACTTCGGAAATAACCATTCTGCCTCATATAATGTTCCATTTACAATGCTTGAACTGAAAGGAGCACTTCGTTCTGTTAGGCCAGTTTCGCCTGGGCCTGATACTATTCGAAATGAAATGCTTTCCCATCTTCCCGACAGCTCATTGGCATCTCTACTTCAGATCTTTAACCGAATCTGGGTAGAGCATGATTTCCCCGAGCAGTGGCGAGACGCGGTTGTTGTTCCTATACTGAAGCCTGGTAAGGAAGGTAGCTCACCTGGGGACTACCGCCCAATTTCACTGACCTCTTGCGTCTGCAAGCTGCTGGAGAAGATGGTTAACGTCCGCCTCATGTCGTTTTTGGAGACCAATAATCTATTTTCAAACATTCAATGTGGATTCCGGAGGGGCCGAAGCACCATTGACCACCTTTTAGCTCTAGACTTGTCTATCCGGAAAGGCTTCAGCAGAAAGCAGCACACAATTGCCGTCTTTTTTGACATTGAGCGAGCTTTCGACCTCACCTGGAGGCACGGTATCCTGCAGAAGGCCTTCGATCTAGGTGTGCGAGGTCACCTGGGATGGTTTCTGTCCAATTTTCTTAGGAACAGACGATTTCGATACCGCGTTGGCACATCAGAATCTGATGAATACACGCAAGAAAATGGAACACCGCAAGGCAGCGTCCTCTCTGTTGCACTGTTCGCAATCGCTATCAACGACATAGCAGATGGTATCCCTCCGAATATAAAAACAGCCCTCTTTGTCGATGATTTTACTATTTGGGTCACGACATCATCCACACCATCGGCCGTGAGGCAGTTGCAGATTGCCCTGGATAAATTGGAGCGATGGAGCGGACAGAATGGTTTGAAGTTCTCAATGCAAAAAACAAAATGTGTACATTTTTGTCGTAAACGAAATGATTGCACTGACCCTGTCCTAACAATGTATAAACAAGCCATAGCTGTAGTAGAACAAACCCGCTTTCTCGGTGTAATCATTGATAGGAAATTAACATACGTACCACATTTCAAGGATCTAAGGGATAGATGTTTCAAAGCTCTAAATATCTTTAAAGTTCTAACCAAGCTCAAGTGTGGCGCGGACCAGAAAACCCTCCTTATGTTATATAGATCTTTGGTCCGATCTAAAATAGAATATGGTTCCATAGCATATGATGCCGCCACGGAAAGCTCTAAACGCATGCTGGACACAGTTCATTATCACGCCATCAGGATAATAATTGGTGCTTTTCGCACATCTCCCACCTCCAGTATGCTCGTGGAGGCAAGTGAGATGCCGTTGGACCTAAGGCGCAGAATGCACGGCATGCAGTATGCCCTAAAACTTTTTCAGTTCCCAAATCATCCAAACTTCCGAAGGCTGTTCTCAGATGAACAACGGCGTCAAATTGAACACTCTCCTCAATATGCCCGGCACGCAGATTACAGGATAGCTAGTTGGCTTGATGACGCCCAAGTTAACTTGGAACAGGTGGAACTTTTTCAGGCCCCGTCCATCGAACCTTGGATGGTAGCCGAGCCAACGATAGACACAAGCCTGGTCTCAAAAACCAGATATTTGACTCCGGTAGCCTCACAACAGGTTTTTCTGGAGCACTGTCAGACTTCTTATCCAAACCACAGGCTCTTTTATACGGATGGATCCAAGGGTCAGGATGGTGTCGGATGTGCCTTTGTAAGTGATGATGTTGCAAGATGTTTCACTCTACCGTCCGCTGCTTCGGTTTTCACTGCGGAGTTATACGCCATTCTACGCTGCCTGGACGCCATTCTTTTATCGAGACAGCTCCGATGTGTTATATTCACTGACTCTCTATCTTCGCTACAGGCCCTCGAGTGTTTCGGAACTAAGTCCATCATCATTTTATTTAGATGAAATCAGACACAGACTTCACCGAACGCATGTCAAGAAAAAGAAGTTATACTAGCCTGGGTCCCCAGTCATTCAGGTATCGTTGGAAACGAGCGCGCCGATCTCGCTGCAAAGCAGGCAGCACAGGGCACCGTACCACCGGGCCTTCGGATCCCGTGCTCTGATTGGTTCCCACATATTCGAAAACACGTGACTAAATTATGGCAGGACAGGTGGGATACGGACCCAAAGGGTCAAAGGCTTCGGGCCCTGAAACCGCTGATCGTTAAGCGCTTTTCAGGTTCTGCGAGTTCAAGGAGGGAGGAGGTGATCCTCTCTAGGCTCCGCATTGGTCACACCCACGCAACACATTCCTTTTTACTTTGTAGAGATGTCCCGCCGGAGTGTACTCGCTGTGGGGAGCGCCTGTCTGTGCGCCATGTTCTCGTGGATTGTCGAGATTTTCAGGTTGAGAGACAGCGATACTTCCACGGGTCGCCCTCACTGGATTCGCTGCTTGGAGAGCATCCAACTGTGGACTTCACGGCCATTGCTGCTTTTTTAAAGAGTGTCTCATTTAATGTCATTTACTCACCATCCTAGGACGTAATCACCAGTCTTTTTCACTCTTTGACTAGTTGAAGCACGTGCGGTGTATTCACATTTTACCCTTGACACACCTTAAGCCCCTGAGATGTTGAAACTCTTTTATATATATATATATATATATATATATATATCTTGTCTAGCGTTATGGGCGCCACATGACCCTTGTTGTCGGCGCGCCCTAAAACAACAATGATGATGATGATGACTATTTTTCAAACGGGCCCATAACGCAAACACAATTAGGTTCTACCCACTGCAGGTACCTAAGCCATATGATCAAATAGTCTGTGCTCCTTTGACACGAAAATATGAGCCTTAATACCAATATGGCATACATGCCTGAAGTAACCACATCCCTACTTACCTGGACCTGGATTGACCATTCCAAAATGCCTCACTTTTTCAACTATTGGAACAGAGAACAATACTTTCCACTCGCAGATCACTGACAAATATTCCAGACAGCTTCCAAAGTTCCACGATTGATTAAAATAAGTCACATTTATTCTAACCTACACGGCATGCGTGCCAGGCCACTGTGTATTGCCACGGGTAAACAGAAAGCAAGATGGCGACCGTAACCCGAGCAGGTATTTGAAACCATAGTCAAACGACAATGGTCGAGCAAGGGTGCAACAACGCCCTAGCTTTACCTACCAGCTATTCACAATGCCACTACAACGCCTAGTATTCAGTTAGTGCAGCGCTGGTGCGCAAGCAAGGTTGAACCAGGTATGAACGAGGCGCGCACTATTGTGGCACAAGGCAAGGTTGTCATTCCGTAGTAATTGCATTGCTTTATGCTAGTGACGTAACCAGGGTTGTTTTACTTCGGTAATTGAACTACGGTGCAACTATTGTTCTGCAATGGTAAAACTTGTAGAAACACAATTTTAAGCTTGTACCTTGTAATAAATTCTTTCTGTGCATCACTCCCCCTTTTGGCTTTACTCTATATTTTGAACACTCTTTTTCGCGGAGTGAGCGGTATATTTAAGCACACAATAAGGAGTCTCATTACTCCCCAGAGTGACTGTACGCTCATATTAGGGAAGATTCACTCCAATGTAGCGAGGAACAGAAACCTCTTAGATGGAGTGCCAATCCTCCACGAACTAGAGTACTGGCACGCTGAAACGAGGTGTTAAAATTGCACCGGTTTACGTTAGATATCGGGGTGATTTTTCTCTCAGTGCTGTAACTTTGCGAGTAAAGATTATCTCTCTGAAGTTTCAGATCGCCCATATATATATATATATATATATATATATATATATATATATATATATATATATATATATATATATCCTCTCAGGTCAGCTCAGCTTTGTTCACCTCCGAATCGGAAAGGCAGGGGGAAGGTCAAAACAGTGTGAACTTACCACTTACTGTGCGGGCTGCCATGTCCATGGCCCAGCCAGCAATTCCGGGCGAATCCCGTACGGGGACGCCTGTGTAAAATGGTGGGAATTGATTGGGGAAACCCAACCGATGGGTTGGGGAATCACGAACGTTTGCTTGGGATATGAAACACTTTGTACGGGGAAATCACGGTTGGGGAAGTCGTAGCTTTCCCCACCCTTTGGTTGGGAATTCCCAATCATTTCCCACCGCGGTATGCTGAATCAAACAGGGCGCATAGACCGAACCCGTACGGGGATCCCCTACTTGTCCCCGTACTTTCAGGTGAGGTTTCCCGAACCATCCCATTGAGCTGATCTATTCTGTACGGGGATTCCCAACCTATTCCCGGACATTCACTCGTGATTTCCCAACTTTCCCCCATCACGCTATGTGAATTTAACCCAGAAAGGGACTGATCCCGTACGGGGAATCCCAACCCGTCCCTGCAAGGCCATTTTTACTTCCCCGGACGTTCCCTACAGTTTGAGGCATCAGTTTAATTAAATATATTACAGGTTTTATACTAACTTCAACAAGGAAACGCTCATCAATAGCAATGTTTACTCTCACGTATCGATTGAGAGGAATTTTTCTCCCGAAACGATTGAGAGAATCAGATAACTTCTAGCCTGATTCATGAGGGTAAACTGAAAACAGATATACAGAAAAATGTATTTCACATAATTCTGTGCTTCAGCATGTACAGGAGCAGAAGTGAAATATCATAGCTGCAATAATAAAATACAAGAAATAAATACAGAATGATACATCATGACGCTAATTTTCAAGGCATTTTTACAATTCAGAATTTACAACTATACACGTTCACGCAAATGCCATATTAAACAGGTTCGAGGTTTACGGTTCAATGGTACAACGATAACGACAGTGATACAACCTTCCGACAATACAATGTTCTAAACTGCGCTGAATCGTGGTATTCCTAAATCCTATCTTATTTACACTTTTGCTTGTACAGTCCGCTGTTTGGTTATAGTTCACAGTTTTGTATATCGTTTTCGGGCTCGTTTGTAGATGGATGGGAATCATGGCCGATCTCCCATCCATCTATGGATGGGAATTATGGCCGGTCTGTCGGCCTCTGGTTCATTTGCTGCAGTGGAGCACTGCGTCTTTTCTTCCGGGCCGGCTCTGTGCCAGCCCGCCGGTCGCGTGATCCAGACAACCAACGGGTCACCCGCTGGTTGATCTCCGGACGAGACGCCTTGCTGTCCGAATACAGTGCATCTGAAGAAGACAAATATCGGTATCCATTAAATAAATCAACCAAAATTAGGCAAAGAACTGGAGGGCCAAATTCAACGGAAAATATTCGTGAGCGAGCAGCAATGTTGAGTATACACAGACACTTTAAGTTTTTCCTCCCTAATCATATTACATAGGGCTGACACTGCATCCTGCGTTCATGTTTTTAAAGTTCGACTCGTACGACTAACCTGGAAATAACATAGATATGGCTCTGTAGCAAGAAGGCATTTAAATGAACGAAATTGCATATTTAGTAGCTCTGTCCCTCCCCGTCCGGCCAACCTATCACCGTGCAGCGGTGGAAGGTAGCAACAGCGTGAGACAGCCAAAAGTTGCGCCCTAAGTGGGTGGTTCAGTTCTTATGACGAAACGGGCCAACTATATATGGAGTATCCCAAAGAGCGCTGGTCAGCATACTCTTTCACAAATGGGCATAAATGGGCGTTCTGAAACTTCAGTGACTACATCTTTACTCGTAGAGTTGCACTCTGTGCGCTTCCATTCTGCTGCATTCTGCTTGTTTCTTCTCACGGGCTCTTCTAGTGCTCGCTTGCGTATTACTCTTCTCCTCTGCTTGCCGCTGCATCCTCTTTTCTAATCTGGCTGAAGCTGCTTTGTCTTTTCACCAGCCCTGGGGCTTTCCACTTTCTCCTTTTTTTGTTCGCTGGTCCCGGATGAATCTCAACTCCCTCGCCGGGATTTTAATTTCTCTTGGGCAGCTGCAGGTAACGTGGCATGCTTGCTTGCTTGCAGCTCGATGAGCAACCACAGTCAGCACATTAACGAATCGGGCAGTGAAGTATAGGCACATGTCTGACATCTTGTCCAGGCTAGCTTCCAACTTTGCCTTGGATTGCTTATTCTGGCCATTCTGCCTTTAAGTTTCCTTAACTTTCCCGCCATAGGCGATCTCTTCAAGCTGTTGGCAAAGCCTCATCGCCTTATTTGCTACTCCGAGATCTTTCACTTCATTTACTCGCTTACCGTCAGCCAAACTTTCACCATTCGTCCAATGATGTGCGCGACTTCCCATGCAAATGCAGCTCCTGTGTTTTGCGTGTTTAAATCCCGTATCATCAGAACCTGTCTGAGGACGCCTCTGTTACTACGAAGGTCAGATTGCGGTAGATCATCCACCGTGCTAATTACTTCTATTAACGACAAACATTACGACTGCTTGCTTGCTCTTGCAGTAGTCGCCATCTGTGGTCAAGACTCGTGTGTGCAAAAGCAACGTTTCCTTGTATTTAAAGGGCTAAAGACTTTTTCAGTTAAAAATATGTAAGGGGATTCATATTAACGTCATCTAATGATATGGGAACAGCGCTGTGCAAGGAAAAACTGCCCCTCTGGGCAAAGAAAAGCTGAAGTGTTCCCCATGATTTTAAATGAAAGATCAGCATTATCTGAAAGTCCTAAATGTCTTTAACTGGGGAAGCCTATCCAAATATACCTTTCGTTTGTAGTGCAGACATGAAGCATCTCGTTTGAAAAAAAGCAGAGGGAGCCAAGCAATACAGGCATACAACGATTATTAGGATAAAGAAGTAACTAATCAGAATTACCCTGAATCAGTGGCGGATCCAGAATCTTATTTCGGGAGAGGGCAAGGGGGCTCGAGCCTCATCTGCTATTACCTCGGAACAGCCTTCGGCTTCATATTAACTATACGCGTTCTAACATTTCGGGGGGGCTTCAGCCCTTTAGCCCACCCCTTGTATCTGTCACTGCCCTGAATTATAATTTTTTCATCTACTTCTTAGTAACTCCAATGTTCAGCCACGGTAGGTGTTGGAGTATGGAAAAACTCACGTCTCTGAGATATGATTGTGTAACATCACCTAAATGATGCATTTGCATGCCCACTTTCAGCACTCTTGCATGCCTATTTTGAATAAGAAAAGCAAGACCTTAAGCCCAATTTCATCCACATAAAATGGGCATACCCATATTTAGAAAGGTCTGACACAATAAAAACACATGGTACAGTTTTGATTTGAGATAACTTTTCAAATTAACTACACCCTACTGTTCAACCCTCAGCGCCCCCTGAAATGGTCACGGTGCCGCACTTAAGTGTCACTTTCCACCCTCCCCACAGGATGAAAAAATCGGCACTCACCGATAGGATTTGGCACCCACCTGAAAGGTTTTCGGGCCAAAAGTGGTACCACGTGGTGCTAATGGCGCCCCCCAATTGGCAATCCTGGATCCGCCTATGTGCGAGAGCATGGATAATTGGACATATCATCGCAGATGCTGAAGCACCAGAATCGTGAAATCGACTTCCTGAAGCTGGACGCCGAGGGGAGTGAATGGCTTCATCTTCAGCAACAGCTATCTCGGGGAGACGGCGGCTCCTTACGGACAGTGAGGCAGATCCACTTGGAGGTTCATCTGATGTTACCCAACGCTATTCTTGTCGAGGAAGGGGTAGACAGCAGCTGGCATCATCAGGTAACAGAAAAAGTATAAGGTCAATTTTCCGGCGGAAAACCATCCGCGGAACTTGTGATGCTATTCGTTATTGCTGTGATTGCTGCCAGTTGTCCCACTGTAAAAGAGCGCACGATTCCCACTCTGTGAAGCAATAATGTGCTCGTGCGCAGGCCCTTGGCTAGGAGCAAACGGGGCCCGGTTGCCGCCAGTAGGTAATCTTCGATTCTGCGACGGAATTATTTCTGGGAACAAAATACCACGGGGAAAATGGGATGTTGAACCTAGATTTGTTTTAAGCAGTATATGCTTGAGAAATATGTACCAATATTCTGTTTAGGATCACAATCATCAACAATGAGCTCACGGAAAATAACAATATTAATGGCATATTTTAAAAAAGTGCAAGTCCTAACCCCCTGCTGTCTTTTTTCTGCAGCTTGGCGAAGAAGACGCCCGAAGATTCTTGCGAACGATTGTTGCGCTGAAAGAGGAGGGTTACGATTTCGTATGGACGAAAAAATTCGGCGAATTTCCAGCAATCAAAGTAGCACATGTTTATGAAACTCTATTTCTGCGACGAAAGAATACTTGGTTTACAGATACTGATGTGATTTGATTTTACGTATATGCAGAATCCAATCAGTCTGTTTGATGTGTTGATAACCACCTTTCTAGCTTTATCGTAGTCATTTATCTGATAAAATGTGGAAAGACACTATGAGGTAGGGGAGAGTGGGACAACATTGCCGCTGGGGCAAGGTCGACCCCCTTTGTATCTGAAAAACGGCGAGCTTGAGTATTGTCTTATGTCGCGTTTTTTTGTTCACCTATGTCACCATCCAAGTTTCACCCGGGTCAAGTGCAAGCGTCTTTGAAAGCAGCTGGGCGCGGTAAGAACGTCAACCTGGTGATACGTTGTGAAACATGGTACGGAGTTCGACAGCGAACTCCGTACCATACTACGGTAAAAGGAGACAGCACACCGCCGACTGAAGAGGGATCCTAGTGAAGACAACCAAAGACTATTCAGTGATAAACGAAGGAATTTCAAAAGATTAGCAAGTGTTAAAATCACCGATTATCTGAAAGGTTTAGTGTGCGATTTGAAGGCCAACCCTAAGCGGTTTTCGAGCTTTTTGAAGTGTGTCAAGGGAAAAAGTGTTTGTTCCGAAAAGTTGAAAATGATCGTGCAAAAGCCGAGCTGTTGAACCGTACATTTGCGAACAAGTTTTCAGATCCAACAGTGACCAATCTGCCTTTAGCTCCTGATTAGGAGCTTGACAATCTAAGCTTCTTCAACATCTCAGAGAGTCTTGTGCGGGAAACTTTGTTGGCTACAAATAGGTACAAAGCATGTGGTCCTGATGGCGTGAGCGCACGTATCATCCATGAGTGCGCCAATGAGCTGTCTATGCCCATGGTAAAACTTTGTCGTCTCTCCCTTGAACAAGGCGTGTGTCCAAACAAATGGAAACGTGCAAATATAGTCCCGATCCATAAGAAAGGAGCCAAGTCGTGCGACACTAATTATAGTAGTGTAAGCCTGATACCACTTTTCGGCAAGGTACTGGAAAAGGTAGTATATGTTTCATTGTTGTTTCACTTACAAACTGCTTTAACTAGTCAACAACACGGTTTTATGTTTGGACGCTTATGTATTACTGACCTGGGACCCATGTTGGGCGTGGCCTGGAGCAACATATCCGCTGGCTCACAAACCGATGTGATTTATACAGATTTCAGTTCGGCCTTTCAAAGTGTAAATCACAGTCTACTGCTTCATAAGATGGAAAAATCCACTGGCACAGCTTTGGCATGGCTAAAACCTTACCTTCCTGGAAGAAGGCAGTAGGTAGTTGTGAATGGCCACTGTTCTTCATGGATCCCAGTGACATCAGGCATTCCTGAAGGAGGTCATCTTTGACTCCTTCTGTTCGCCTGTTACATCAATGACTTGCCTTCTGTCGTCCATTCTCACTGTATTATGTTCGCAGACGACTGCAAAACTGTACCGACGAATTGATGGTTCTGAGCATGTTTTCCAGCTGCAATCGGATATCGATAGGCTTTGTACATGGTCCACAACGTGGAAACTTCAGCTGAATCCATCCAAGTGCAAAGTTTTAACTCTGACGCTCCGCACCAAGCCCGTTTTAGAACGCTACAAGATAGGAAATGAGGACCTAGAGAGAGTGAGTGAAATGCGTTGACTTGGAATAGTTGTTGACACTAAGTTGACTTTTCAATCTCACATCGATGCCATGGTGCGGAAAGCCAATAGGGCCCTGGGACTTATGGTGAGGTCTTTTCAGACAGGAAAGAGCGGTCTCTCGGTTCATGGAGTAAGCCACAAAAGTATGATAGCCACCTACTGTGCCAACATCCGCGGTATACTCGAGTATGACTGTGCGATATGGGGAGGAGCCGGTGAGACACACCTAAAACGAGCATAGAAAATTCAACACAAATTCCTTATTTGGCTGTGTGCGAGGTGTCGTATCAACAATATTTCTCTTGAATATTCAGACCTTATTCGGCACTTTGGTTTAGCGCTCTCTCTCTGCGAGAAGACTGCAGTACGACATCATGTTCATCAGAAACGTTCACAATCACAAAATCAATTCATGTTTTCTTCTGGAATCATTTCCGTTGGCGGCTCCTCCTCGTGCGCTCCGTAACTGGGCACTTTTTGATGCTTTTTATGCTAGGACTAACACAGTAAGATCGGGCTTATTTTGTAAGAGTCCCTCGTGTATGCAACTTGTTTTTAAATGTCAACAGAGACATGGATGTGATGAAATACTAATTTCAGATATTTTTGGAAACGAGTTATAACGTATTCTGTGTGCGTATAGAAGTGAGTGTTATTATTGTGTTTTAGTGCTTTCACTGAATGACTGCTTGTTGGCACTTATATTATTGCTCTCCCTTATATGTTGCAGTGTTTTATCAATTGACGTCATCCGTAAATAGGCTCTATTGGCCCGTCGGTGATGATTCAAATAAACTAAACTAAACACTCGCCTTGTGCAGTTTTCAATGTTTGAGTAAGTTCGTAATACATGAATTTTGTCCTGCTTATGACTATTATATTTTTGTATAGATTCATCGCTTTAAACAGTATGTGACAGCCGATTTCGCCTTGTCAAGCCGAATACCCAAGATAAATGACGTAAAGAAGGATAACTAAACTAATGCGCTGTTATTGTCTCGTATCTGATGTTGTTGTTCTTTCAGGGCTTGGTCATGCCAAGCCTTAGCCCTCCACGGGCTCCTTTTGGCGGAGATATTCGGCGGCCAAGGCCGCCACCACGTCGCCGTCCCTCATCTGTTGCGGTTGAACATGGATGTTTCACAGCAGTCGTAGTCGAGTGCCGGTCAGGCGGGGGCACTGCAGGAGGACATGGGCCGGGGTGTCACCCTCCTCACGGCACACGAGGCACTTTTTGGCACCTTGCCTCTTTGCAGTCTGGGTTGCTGCATTTTTCGCAGGATCTTCCTGGACGTCGGCCGATCCGGTGAAGGTATTGTTAAGACCGGTCCCAGTGTCCGGCTCGCAGCTGTTGTACATTCACTGCGGCATCGCGGTCATCTAGGGTCACTGGGGCCGGCATATGGTCCTCCATTATGTATCTAAAGAAGTTGTTAGGCCAGTTTCGGCGCCATTCCCGGGTGGCGGTGCGTGAGACGGCTTTTGTGATGATCTTTACGTCGGCGCATACTTGGTCTTGGGGTAGGTCCGCGGCTTTCTTGGCCAATGTATCAGCTCTTTCATTGTCCGGTAGGCCGCAGTGGGCTGGGACCCATCGGAGATGGCTTTCCTGCTGCTGGTCGGTTAGGGTCATCAGCAGACGCCAGATTTCGATGCCGAGAGCCGTGGTCTGCTCGGCAGTCCCGCCCGCCAGCACGTCGAGTGCCGCTCGTGAGTCACAGCAAATGACAACGGGGGTTGTGCCGGTCTTGGCTGCCGCATCACGAACGGCCGTGAGGGCCGCTCGGAGGGCGAACAGCTCCGCTCTGGTGCTCAAACACAGTTGCCCGGCTGCCACTTTTACCTCTAGCGTTGCACCGTTGTGGAACCTGATGACGGCGCCGCCGCCTCCACGTGAGACGCCTGCTCTGGCAGAGCCGTCTGACCAGACTCGCGTGGCTTGCTGTGGGAGCGTCGCTAGCTGTGCCTCGGCTGCGATTCTCCGGACCGGATCTGGGGCGCCGCGTCCTCCACCCACGCCAACGCTGAGGTTGAATTGAACGTTGGCAGTGTGTTGTCAGGACGGGATGGGTTCAGAGTCGGCCTCCACGGTGGTCTCAGCGGTTCCCATCAGTGTGAGGGCCTCTTCCCCGGTGGAACGCCATCCTGTGGTAGTGAGGCGACGGGGGCGCGGTGTGGGTGGTGTAGCTGTTCCAGCCGACCCGGGTTAGGCCCGGCGGCTTCCTGACAAGGGAAGCTGGCCCAGAATCCTTCCAACAGGGTTGGCGACGCCATATGACCCTGTTGTTCAAAAAATTATTATTGGTAGTGAGGCGACGAGGGGCTCTGAATTCCGCTGTAAGGCGGAGCGGATCACTGGCCGGTAGCGCGGCGGCATGTGCTCTCATGCGAGCGGCGAGGACTTGACGTCGGACTCAGGCGGGTGGTAGCCCGGCTTCCGCCATGAGGGCGACTCTGGGGGTTCCTCCGGGACATCCGGTGACTACACGGTCTGCAGCCCTCAGCTCCTTGTCGATCGTCTCGACATGAGACTCTGGTGCAGCTGGGAGCCAAGCGGCGGCACCGTACTCTAAGACGCCCCTTACGTATCCATTAGCGATGGTGCGTAGCTGGGGCTCGCGAAGTCCCCAGGTGCGGCCGGTCAGTTTTTTCAGTTGGGCTATGCGTGACTTAACCATGCGATGGAGTGTGGTGCAGTGCTCGCCGAAGTGTCGAGCGAGTGACGCGGTCGAAAGTGACTCCCAGGAGCCTTAGGTACCGGTCACCGGTTACGGTTGTTCCCGCCACTTGGAGGTTCAGATTTTTTTTGTGTCTTGTGCCCACTGGGACAGGAAGAGGGCTTGTGTTTTGTGGCCGGCCACTACCATCTTCCACCGGTACGCCCAACTTGTCATTGCGTCCGCTGCCTGCTGTGCCCGCTTCTGTGCCGTCTCCAGTCTGGCCCCGCTGCTGAGCGTCGCAGTGTCATCCGCGTACATGTACACGGTGGTACCCGGGATCTCTTGAGGAGTGGTGATGAGGTCTGGAGGACAATTTTTCAACAAGACACATGTGAGTGAAGCATCTCTAACGCCTGGTGAAAGTTATACCTTTGTGTTGTACTTGCGCAGAATTTTTTGCACTTTTTATGTAAGGTTGTAAAGAGCCTATGCAGAACGTAATGCATTATGAAAATAAGTTTTCTGATCAAATGCCAAGGCAATGGTAGACATTTGGTTATGCGAGTGTTTTTGATTCTATGAAATTCTGGACCCTCAATTGTAAGCTTTTGCTTCTGGTATGAGTTCTGAAAAATAATGTTATTTGTATTCCCTCATTCAAAGCCAGTATGGCTTTTCCATCATTACCGGTGAACCTACCAATACCATTACTTTTGTGGATCTTAAGTAGTAACTCCCGCCACCCATGTTAGTATAGTTGCAACCAGGCCATTTTTTAACATGTTAACTGGGGGCCATTTGCCCCCCCCACCCCCAGTCGGCCGAAATGCCCCCCAGTGACCGGAAATTGGCCCCCAGTGAAATAGACAAGATATGGCTTTTGCGACCTTTTATGACATCAAAAATGCAATCTCACCTAACGAAAATAAGGCAGAACACCACCCGATAAATAATAACTGAGGTTTATTGTTGGTGCCAAACTGACAATCCACAAAAATTTTGTTTAAACATTTCTATCTGTGGCTGTCTCCTCCATCGTGAGAAGACGAGAAGGCGCTTAGTTAGGAAATCGGAAAGGCCTCAGCATCAACTAATTACAAAGCTGGAGATGGACGCTGGTCTACAACCAATCAAACATCATGTTTCATCCGACCGGAACCCCACACCCAGCCAGTATCGTGAGATTGTATGATGCTCTCATTTCACACGAGGTCAGCTGTGAGCTCGTTCGTGGATTAGACGGGACACGTTGTAGTCAAAGCGCGTAAGACTGGTTGCTGGTGTGGCGGTGTGAAGTGCTTAGTCTTTTTATCGAGCCGTATGACGAAATCCATGGATTTATTATTGTGGTGGTAGCATACACAAACGTCAGGGACCAGCCAAACTTCATACATAAAAGTGACTTCAAACTTAAACCAAACTTCAATTATAAAAGTGAGGGG
The DNA here is from genome assembly GCA_034440635.1 of Lepas anatifera. Taxonomy (NCBI): domain Eukaryota; kingdom Metazoa; phylum Arthropoda; class Thecostraca; family Lepadidae; genus Lepas; species Lepas anatifera. Next base: position 411,404 of record JAOTON010001488.1, read on the forward strand.
GCCAGCCAAACTCCAACCTGATGCTGGCAACAAACTTCTACGTTAGTACCAAAAACTACTCGAATTTGGGGTCCTCGTTGCCTTCCCCAGCGGCTGGTTATACAAATTCCCGGTTTTCTCCCATTTTGACTGAGATCAAGAAATTGCTGGTCAAGAAGTGGGGAGGGGGCAAGCCCCCTGTTCCCCCTTTTCCGACGCTTCTTGTAGCGTACGTGAAATTTATAGTGAGATCGCTGCATCAATTTTTATGCAAAGTCGATAAGTTGTTAGCTGGCCTTTCTCATAGACTCCTTGATTTAGAAAATTGGGAGAGATTATATATTTGGTCACAGCCCTTCGTTAGAATCATTTAACTATCTCCCGGGAAACCATACCAACAAGGAAAGAGCTGGCGACGCCATATGACCCTGACAGTTGGTGCGTCGATAAACCTAAACAATTATTAGCTGGTTTTTGTCCTACATTCCCTAGATGATTTTGACAGCAACAGCCACGCACCATAGAAGGTATGTATATAAAAACTTATCTCGATTTAGCCTATAAACCACTTGTGTTCGATACCTTAGGAATTTATTTATCTTGCCACACTCATAAAGAAAAATAAGACAATCACCTTTTCATTTGGAATACATTGCAGCAGCGTAAGGGCTACCAGGCTGGCTATTTCGTGGCCAAATAACTCGAATTGGACTTTTTGTTGTGTTTGGCCCCGCGATTTTTTTGGTTGGCCCTTTCTTGGATTCTGGCCTTTTTGCCCCTTTTTCTAGCTGCTGGCTCCTAAACTATTTCTGGTTTGTCCCTTGTATAAATATGGCTTATTTTGACCTCTTCCGCCCTGGAATACGATATTCTGACACCGAAAAAGCAGCAGAGCAGCAGCAAAAACTGGTATGGTGTTGGGAGGAGGGACAGAACTTTGTTAAAAACACGATCCACAGAAATGATGGCCTCCGAAAACCGGAGGCAAAGGATTCGATACTATAGGCACCTTTTGGGTGAAAAGTTGATGGCAAAGTACGCCCTTTGAGACTCCGCTCTCCCCCATTTACCAAAATCCTGGATCCGCCACTGTTCAAGAGAAAAAATGCATAGTTTGAAAAAGAGAAAACATTAAATGTTAGCGGGGAGTAGTGTTTAATGATTAATGATGGTGGTGGTCACGGTGCCAAGATGATTAATGATACTAACAAATGATCTGGCTATGAGGATAAAATCATTTGATGATCACACAGGATTGGAAGAGCACCCCTTGCCTTAGTATTAAATGGGTAGTGTGCTAAAAAAGTATTGCGTCAAGTCAATATAAAATTGTCAACAATCAGTTTTAAACAGTGATACAAGTCGCTTTTTCTGTGGGCTTATAACTATCGCTAGGGGTTGTTTTAGCCTCAAATCTGGCTTTTGTGGTATTTATCTGGCTATTTTAGTGCAAATGAAATTTTTGCCCCTCCTTGGCTCTTTTTCTTACTCGGTTAGACCTTTTTGCCGAAAAAATTGGCAGCCCTGGGTAGCATCTATAATCTGGAATAACATGGCAGAACACAAAAATTGAGAAACATTTTATTAACACTAACGCATCTAAGTTTTATAAAACCCCCTCAAAATGGGGACTTGATCCCTTGAAGACACTATAACGGCCAACACAAGCAATGCCCCCCACTGAATTTTCCTTAATAATGCCCTGGTTGCAACAGAAAGGGTTCTGCGGTGCTACTGCCGATTATCAATCTAGTAACGTAATTTGTTATTAAACAGCCCAGATACCACGTCTGCATATGATTCTGCTAGACATGAATATACTACAACCATTAGATAATTATACTTCGACTGGAAAGCCACCAACTGGGATTCATTCCATTGTTGCCGAGTTGCCTGTGGTTTTGCTTACACTTAAATGCCTCGGCATCTGGACGACAGCACCCCAGACCGCTCAGGGAAAGTGTAACTAACTATCTTTGTCTCAGAGCCAGAGCCGCCACCATAGGCGGATCCCGGGACGCAAAGCAGGGCAGGTGCTCCCTCAATCGACCCTTTGACACCCCCTGAAATGGTCACGGCACCCCCCCCTGAAAGGTTGATGGTGCCCCCCTGATAGGTGGCTTCCATCCCCTCCCCCACCCCCAAGATGCAAAAATCAGCGCTCACCGATAGTATTTTGCGCCCAACTGATAGGTTTTGCCGGTCAAAAGTGGCTCCCCCAGGGTCTTGCCGGTCAAAAGTGGCTCCCCCAGGAAGGTGTCCCCCGAGGGGCCGATTGGCAATCCTTGCTCCGCCTATGGCTACCAGTATTGAGACTGAGTCAACATGACACTGACGGTTGGGTGTATGACGGTTGGGAGTAACGTTTAATTACAATCATAAATTTGATATTTTGATTTTATTCCATCGGTTAACGTAAATTCGAGCTTATTTCCATACTTGGTGGGCTGCTTCTAGTGGAAAGGGGCCCCCTCAGGCTCATCACCAGTAGGAAAAATCCGTAGTTGCGCCCGTGATCCCATTCAAAGGAATACATGATATTCATGCCATTAAAATCTACATACCTACTCAGTAAACTCCCCCGTGGACCCTGTGATTTGCCTTGAACCCTCAGCGGTGCCCAGCGTGACAGTGACGGAGGAAGGTAACTTTGGATGAGGGGCAAACCTGAAAAGGTCTTGACGCATGTTTAAGGTTCCCAGCCTGCCCCATTTTCGTTGTTTTCTGCAGAGTAGGCTCACCCCATGCTTAATTTACAAAAAAACTTACTTAATGAATTTAAATTGACAGTAAAAAAGGGCTTGAGCGAATCGGAAAGGACACAGCTGGAGCGAAGAGGTACAGAAGGCGCGCCCCGCTGCCGCTCCACTCGAGCATGTGCGGGCCGCTGTAGTATCCCGGCAGCTCGGCGAGGGTGCCCATGTCGGCAATGTTGTTTTCTTCTCGTTGACCCACTCTCATCCAGAAAAACGCTGGGATCAGTGAGAGCGCTTAGGCAGTATAGCGGTCATAGACTGTTTGCACGTGCTTGGAGCTAAATGGGAAGCTCAGAAGGCAGGGGCTCACTGCGTAGATATCTGAATCTGAGTCGTCGTCGGGCCGCGCGGTGGGCCTGACTCTGTTATCCTGTCTCTGTTATCCTGTCTCTGTTAGTTAGTCCATAACCCACAGGTTACAGCACAGCACCAAGGCAAAGCTTACATGATAACTTCACGTTTGCGAACCACGCTTATATTACGGAAAAACATGCGTCCAAGTAATTGGTTGTACCTACATTAGGGCTCCCCATAGAAATTACTTTTTGAATTCTAGTTTTTTCGCGCTGTTTCCGATGAAAAGCCAGTATGCAACATAACGTGGTGATCTCAGTCTTCCCGAGTCTGCTCTGCCCACTGAGCACATCGATTCTTTAACCGCGCCCCACCGGGGGTCGGCGCCACCTTCGCCCATGGGGGCCATCGATGGCCCCCTCTAACTCCGAAATATGGGCGTTAGCGCAAATCTGAAGTGCAATGAAAGCTCGCGTGAATTCAGTAAGAAATTACTTGCATGTTTTAGTGCTAGGTCAATGGTTTGACCTCCAGAGGTAATTGGTAGATCGGCTATTTTCACCAAATATGAATGATTAAGCCAACTGGGCATAACTCTTATGTATTAGAGCTATTGAGGCCTGGTAAGTACATTTGATAGAATTGCCAGTACTTTTCCGCATGTGGACGTAAGACCTCCCGCCAGTGGTTTGCGCCAGGGTCCTCGTGACCTAATATGACCTGAGGTCACGAAGGTAAAAGTGACCTTGTCGTATATCAAATGAAGCCGTGACAAGACAAAAGTGGTGTTTGTTTCACCGCTCTAGCTATTAGGTCAAACGTTATTGTAAAATACTGTTTTTGACCTCTGGTGACCTTGGATGACCTTGGAAAATAAGGGCAATATGACCCTGGGATTTGAAAGGGTGTCCAAAACGCTGTTCTGGAGTCTGAGTATTTGAATCATTTTGGTGGTTTTTATTGAAATAGTTTTCCATGCTTCCAATGGAGAGGTCACCCGTGACCTGACCTGGCAGAAATCGAAAATCCCGGATATAACCTTGTAGACCCTGGAGGTCTGTGTGAAGTCTCAAACCGATCGACTTTGAAATGTGCTTTACAGAGCTCTAAAGGTGAAGTGGTGACCTTGGTTGACCTCGTCTGTGACCTGACCTTGGGTGCCCGGGTAAAATTTGGATGATGGAAATGATGCGGTGGCCCTACCGCGTGCTGCGCCTGTTTTTCGCTATCCCAAAACCTTGGGCTCCCGGTTAAGTCTATTTTTCTTGATTTAGGCCTATTCTCGGGTTTTCAAGACGCAATCATTAAAAGTTCAAAACATGTCAAGTAGAACCTCGTTTGATTTCTCTTAGTGAGACAAATCGACTGATACATTTCTGAGATTATCATGGGATTAGTTTCCTATACGATGAATCCAATAAATTTGAAATTTTTCGCTGACATTGGCTCATACAGGGTCAAACTAGCCAACCACAACCAAATGGACGCCAGTGCAAATTCGACCCCGTTGTCTACGTAGTGTGCAAATAGTATTAAGATAATTTTAAACACTACATATATGAAGATCAGATTCAATTTGTTTTCTTTATATCAATAAACGATACATAACGTATACTATTTTCCACATACAAGTTCACTTCAATACAATTGCCACCGTACACCTACCAAAAGTAGATGGAAGAAAAAACATTGAATTGAGCCAATGGTATGAAGGATGAATACGGTGTGCAGTGCACATCGGCACCTGCAGCGCGACCTCCAATCCGAAATACCGGACATGACTTATCCCTGTCACAGGCTACACACGATAGCTTCAAGCGTAGCCGAAAAAGGATAATATTCTGATATTTCGGTCAGAATTCATCAGGAAAGCTCTGGGAACACAACAAAGGATTCAACTGCTCTTTAACACCTCTCCTCCCTATTTCTTGCAACATCCTCACGGGGAAATTGCGAAAGAGAGGATAAGATTCAGTCCATGGACAGGATTATTGCTTAAGTTCTGGCCTCCAAATCTATAATGAGGCAAAAGGAGTTCAAAACCGCACTGGAGAGAGGTCTGGCACTAACGCGCACTGGAGGGCCACTCTCTTTTGCCTGGTAGGCCCACCTAAGATCTCGAAAACTGAGAAACGCAGAAAAACGCCCGTTGTTGGGGGGGGTGCGTGGGGACTGTGGTGATCTTCGTTATGAAGAATTTCCATTGAGCCAAGTCAATATCTTCAAGGTCAAACGAGGTCATAAAGGTCAAATATTGACCGTGCTAGGGACCTATTGGAAAATGCCGTGATTATGCGGAAAAAGGACGCGAATAATAAAAAGCTAAAGGCGGACCAGTATCATAGAGTGAACTTTGCAAAGAAGCTTTCCTACTATTTTTGGGTAAAGGTCATTCAAGGTCATTGACCTATGAGGTCACAATATGGTATACTGCCTATAATGTACACAATGTCTAGCACTATAGCAACGTTTCGCGGGAAATGAGGGTTGACCTTCACCAATGACCTTTGACCTTGACCTTTACATTGAGGTGCCTTTACTGTGACGTCATAGACTGGATAACGCCATTTGACTGGAAGCACTCGGGTCAATGACCTGAAAAGTGTTGATAAGGCCTTGACCTTCATGTAAGGTGACCCTGACATATCATACCGGTTATATGGCAATATGACGTCACCACTCGGTCGCCAATGCAAGCGAACTGGTCCGATCGCGCGATTATGGCGATCTCAAAATGTAGGTCTGCCTTTGAAAGCCTAATAGTCAAACAATTTTTGACCGATTTACAAAAAAACCACCAATCAACGCGCCGTTAAATTCTCTCAAATGCGGCAACGTATCGTTTTTTGCCTACGAGGGGTTCTCCGGCCACCTTTGAAAAATTGATGGGGCCCTGCAAGCCCCCCTTCAGTGCGCTGTTAACAGGTAGCGTAAAAGAGGCGAAGATAGGGGTTCATTTGCACGTGGAAATGTAAGTGGTGTGAGTCGGAATTGAAACATGCAGTGGCCAAATTCCGATTGGGCACTTTCGAATTATCTATAATTGGTAAAAGTTTAAGCTTTAAAGGGAATGTGGCACCTTGGTCGAATCCTGGAATTTAGTGTAATTGGGCGTACTTTTAGCCGAAAATAATGAAACCACTCATGATTTCTCTGAGAAATGTACGATAAGCTCAATATTTGGATTTTTGAAATACTCGTCTTGGAAAATATATAAATATCTGCCTGTGGATGATGTCATGATCTGGCAACCACTACCATACTCGAAAATCTTCAAGGGTTTCGATTGGCTGATGCTCATCGTGACGTCAGCATATATATCGTCACACCAACAGCTATGAAAGCTGTGGCCTGCTGCTAGGGGTACATGAGGGGTACATAGCAGGTAGGTTTTAGTTTTTTCTGCGGAAATCTCGAGTTCCAAGACAAATGATGTATTGAGTACCGGGTTTTCCGACTTGCTTTACAACTTGGCTATCTCAGTTAAAATCACGCTATGAAGGTGCCACCTTCCCTTTAGCATGAAATGCCTTAAAGTCCATATTCTTCAGCAGTTTACAAAATTGTTCCCAGACTCCTGAGATGTTTAGACATCATTCCCACACATTGTGCTCACTTCACCGAATTGTTAATCAAGAAGCCGGAAGGATGTCTGCCCGTTCAGCGAACCCACCCAAAACGCTGCCAGGGTACACTGAGAGAAATTTTTATTATGTGCTCTATCTAATCCGGAATCACGGTGTTCTCGAGCATAAAATGATCCCATGAAACCTTATTCAAGGAACATTAGAGCATGCTTGCTCTCATTAGATCCTCTTCCCAGCATAATTCCAGCATAGGAAGTGTTTATGTAGGCCTTACCAGCTTAAAATGATTCTGGGCTTCTAAACATAGTGGGAAGAAGCTTAATATCATACCAATATGGTGCTGCAAGTGTGACTTTTTTACCACAAAGCATCATTTAGCATAGGTGCTCGACCTATTCTTGCAGCGAAATTCAAAGAGCTATTAATATCCTCTTCAAAATTTCATATTGTACCAGGAATCAATATATTCTGTCACCAGAAATAACCAGGAATATGGGAGCTTTAGCTGCAGAATCATTCGAATCCCCAGTGTATTTTGATTCCACGTCAAAGCGTATCCTGAGATTGCGTGCGCGTGCTCGACCTGCGATTGAGAAAACTTACTCACCGTTTCGCGCCATCTTCAGTGTTCCTGCCATTGCACGCGTGATCCGAGCGAAATTTGAGAGGAATAGCTGACCCTTTTCACTTTACGTTGGCACGTGATTCTACATCGATCCAACTCATGTTTTGACCTGAGGGGCCTGAAGAAGCCACGCTGCCTTTGGCATGGTGTACTTGAGAAGCCACATCGACAGACCTAGCGTTGATAAAGGATCAAGAGGAGAATCTTAAGCTGAGTCTGATGACCGACAGACTCAGCTGAGAGCTAGTGAAAGTGAACAAGCATACTGAGGCTGTGACAGTTCAGGCATTCATTGTACTGGTGGCCAAAACCAGGAGTCCATGTGTGTCAGCTAGAGGACAACATGCACCGAAGCCCCAAGTTTGGCAGCGCAGAACAGCCCTTGCTATGCAAAGTTGATGAAGTAGTGAGACGCATTTGTTACTGTTGGATATAGCCACCCACGTGTCCTAAAGATCGTTTTCAGCTCACTTTGAGCACAGATTAGAAGCGCTTAACAAAGATTGGAAGGATTTTCACAGGAGCCTCTGAACGCACGTCCATCGCTGGACAGAGGTAAGTCTCACTCTGTACAATATCGTGTACAGAATGAGGTTTTCTCGGCCATGACGGGACACTTTGAAGCAAATATGTCTACAATTATCTCTATATATCCAAAGTAAACGAGGGCTGCTATCTCTGACGACAGCGGCATGTGCTTGAAGTGTAAGCCTGGACCGCTCATGGGCGATATGGGAGAGGACTGTTCATTAAAGGCATTTCATGTGTGTCCGAGGAACAGTGAACGTGATTGAAGACTGTTCATTAAAGGGAATGTGGCACATTGGTCGAATCCTGGAATTTAGTGTAATTAGGCGTACTTTTAGTAAAAGATAATGAAACCACTCATGATTTCTCTGAAAAATGTACAATAAGCTCAATATTTGGTTTTTAAAAATACTCCTCTAGAAAAAGAAATAAATATCAGACTGTGGATGATGTTACGATCTGGCAACCACTACCATACTTGAAACGCTTCAAGGGCTTTGATTGGCTGATGCTCATCGTGACGTCAGCATATGTCGTCACACCAGTAGCTCACAACAATGGCCGCCGGCGATGGGGGCCGAGGGGGGGCTGGTGTCAGGTAGGTTTTAGCTTTTTTCTACGGAAATATCAAGTTCCAAGTCAAATGAAATATGGAGTACCGCGTTTTCCGACCTGCTTTACAACTTGGCTATCTCAGTTAAAATCACGTTGTGAAGGTGCCACATTCCCTTTAAGGATTTTCATGTGTGTCCGGAGAATAGTGAACATGATTGTTGTTTAATGTTTGTGTCCTAATACAAAGTTATGATTATGTTATCTTTTCTAGAGGCTGAAGCCGACTGCGGTAAACAAAATGGATTACCCTCATTATCATTAACACATGCAATGCAGGGGGGACCTCGGAGGCCCCCCCCACCTGTTTCTCCGAGGTGGCCGGAGAACCGCTCGTAGCCGAAAAACGACACCTAGCCATATTTAACAGAATATAATAGTGCGTCGATTCGTGAAGACTTTTTGAAAATTAGTCGGAAATTTTTTGACTTATAGGCTTTCAAAGTCAGACCTGCATTTTGAGATCGCCGTAAATGCGCGGTCGGACCAGTTAGCTTGCATTGGAGACCGAGTGGTGACGTCATAACGCCATATAACCGGGATTATATGTCAAGATCACTTCACTTGAAAGTCAAGGTCAAGGTCAAAGGTCACAGATCAAGGTGATATCTGCACTTTCAAGGTCACTGACCACTGTGCGTCCGGCCAAATGACGTTACCTGGTTTGACATATATTATGCTATGACGTCATCGATAGGGTACCCCAATACCAAGGTCAAGGTCAAAGGTCATTGGGAAAGGTCAATCCTCATTTCCTGCCAAACAGTGGCTACAGTGTTAATCAAAGTGTACATTATAAGTAGTATACCATATGGTGACCATAAAGGTCAATGACCTTGAATGACCTTGACCCAAAAGTTGTGGGGAAGCCTCTTTGAGACCTCTTGTCTATGAATCTTGTCCGCCTTTAGCTTATTCCCGCCATTTTCCCGCATAATCACAGCATTTACCAATCGATCCCCAGCATGGCCAATATTTGACCTTTAAGACCTCGTTTGACCTTGAAGATATTGACCTAGGTCAATGAAAATTGGTCACCATGTAGATCACCATAGCCTCCACCCACCTACCAAGTGACTTTTTTCTAAACCTCTTAGTTTCCGAGATCTTAGGGGGCCTGCCAGGCCCCTCCAGTGCGCGTTAGTGCCAGACCCCCTCCAGTGCGGGTGTTAAACAAAAGTTAATGTAATAGTAATGCCACAACAGCAATATAAGTAACATCTTTACAGATTTTTAATTTACGAAAAAACACGACGACTAACCAGGAACATTCAGTGAACCCAATGAAACTCCAGGCACGACTCAAAGTATGCCACACAGACTACAATTATACCAACATCAGTTTTGCTACTGGACTAATTTTTTACCAAATGGAAACTCAAAAGAGGCGGTTTCGTTTGAGGCTTACATCGAATTCAGTTGCCGTGGTGAGTGGAGGGGCAAATTTTTATAATCCATTCTGCGTGGGGAGCTGGAATACAATGATTCCATGACGATTTTACTGATTGAATACGTTGGTGCCGTGGAGTTTTTCTATACCGAGCGAAGAATCATTTGAAACCAGTCATCAGACATTTTATTCCCGAGCCTACGGTGATCATTCTGTGAGCTTCATAAAACACTACGTGCTAGACTCAATCTAGTCCAAGATATTACATTGAGTCTGCGACGGAAATACAATGAGCCTGATTCTGCCTGAGTCCAACCGAGTTTGACACCAGAATCCCGACTCGCTTTCAGCACCGGCTCAGTTTATCCAAAGGGACTCAATTTTTCTCTCAGTGTGCGACGTTACCGCTCGTTCGCCGCAATCCGAACCGCAGCCGCTCATATGCATTCTGTAGGGTGGGTTGTTAAATGGTAGGTGAAGGTCAAACGCCAAAATTAGGCTTAAAAACCCTCAAACCTGATACCAGGGACACAAAAAAAACATTCGCCGAAAAACTGGGTAGTTTTGAGGAAAAAAGTCCGGGCACGCCAACATTACTTTTTCATGAAAATCATCCAATTTTACCCGCCTCGTCCTAGAGGTTTATGAAAGACTTTTATCATACACGGCGTTACACGGCGGGACAGTTACTCAGGGATCTAAGAGAGTAGGATAAGCTTGTTAAAAGTGTTATTACGGCTAGGCCCGGTCATATGTAAATTGTTTTACTAAGCTAGAGGAAGTCCTTGCTGACGTTTCGTGTTCGTGTGGTAGAAGTAACCAGATGAAGGGATGAATTTTCACGTTTAATCTAACAATATCAAAAGAGGAAAATATAAATCAAAATAGGCAGCCCTATTCGTGCCATAATGACAAAGCAGCACTCATAAAAATGAAGATCAATTATGGCGTGCAACGTATCGATTATATCGAATGAATCATCTCACCAATATGAGCAATTGGTTCACATCAATTTTGTAAATTCTCCAATTGGAAGAAAAGTATTGAACGAACAAAAAAACAGTGTTAAGTATTTGCCACCCCTGTGGCGCAGCTGACAAAGGCGCCACGCTTGGGCGTGGAAGGCCTCTGGATCAAGGCTGACCTGTGGCAGCATTTTCCGCGGCCGCCTCCTACCCAGGAAATAGCGGTACACTGGGGAGTGCGCGCCGCAGCAGAGAAATCAACGCCGTGCCAGCCGGCGTTTGAGGGTGCACGGGCCTGATCGGTCTTTAAAGTGATCCACCGGTCTGGTCTCCCGCCCGCGGCCCTCATGTGAGGGCTCGGCCTGTGCCGGGTGCTGCGGCTTGGGGAGACTGGAGCAGCCTATGGCCCGCCGAGTGCGGTGCCGCTGTCCCGTTAGGGTGCCGGCAAATAGAAACTTCCGCTCTGTACATAGTGTGAGTGCGCTGTATGAATGAGACTAAGCTACTAACACAAAATTTTCCCGGGAAGGGAACGCAAAAAAAGTGTTAAGTCTTCGGAACTTTCCAAAACTACGGCATTTTTTATACCAAACGAAACATCCATCAGAGATGGATTTATATCATATCACTATGATATAAATCCATGGATTTTAATCATATCACTGTGATTTTGCTCCAGAAACAATATATCGACCGAATTAGGATGGTACTAATTATGATAAGTCACCTCCTCAACGCTTCACTCAACTTCCAACCCATCCAACAGGTCGCCACACGAACAGCGTGACCCTCTAGTTCGTACTCTCTGACGGTCTGGCGTTCCAGAATCCGCCCTCCTGACAGGGGCCTGACCGCCATGCGAAATACAAAATCCCGGCATCGAAAGGTTGAGTGACGAAATGCTGAAAATACATACTCCTGCACTCAAAGGGTTAAGTTGGCCGATGAAGGAATCTCGGAGCCGAGTAGACGTCACGCAGCGATATGGCGGTAATATGGCTGCAGTAACTAAGGAATATCCTTCATGAAATTTGCAGGCTAAATTTAGACGGACATATTTGTAATCTATTTCAACTATATCCTCTCGAGTGGATCGATTTTGGAAACAAATCTATGAAAGCATAAATACCTGCAAAGCATACTACCTGTCAATAATGTTTCAATTTGATCAACTTGAACATGCCATCGCCAGCGTGACGTCACAGTAAAAGTAGCTCCGTCTTTCTACACCCCAGATAATCTCATAGACAGAATTCCGTCAAAATCAGAGGCATGGGATGCTGTTTGAAGCTGGCTGGTAGAATTGTCGCGCATGAGTGTGGGGTCGGCGGGTCCGTCCGACCACTGTCCCCCGCCGTGATAGTAACACATTAGGCCGTGCGAGTTTCGCACGCTCACGGCGTTGCACAGTACGCCGTGTGAAATTTTCTGGTATATAATACCAGCTGGCTGGTATTCGATTGTCTGAATCTGAAATATTCTGACCAGAAATGGCTCCGTTGAGAAGCTGGTATAGCTTCCCCAGTTTCAAGGTATTCCAGAACTTACTGTCGTGAACGGTCCCACAGAACGTGGTGTGAAGCTGGTGGAAGATTTCGTAAACCACCTAAACGATAAAAATATGAAACAGCATCTTCTTTTATGAGTACCAGAGCTCTTAAATAGTTTGCAGGAGAATAGGGAGAAGCACCTCCCTCACGACATTCTCCAGCGATAGTTACTAGAGAAACGTTCGCCTCCGGAAGGCATTCATGTTCTGTCGGGATTTAGAGCACAAGGGTGCTAAATCATTTAATTTCAGGTCCTTTGTGGAATAATATGTATTTGTATTGCGCTACAAATACACCTGACAAGAAAATGCCTGCACGTTAAATCCCATCTACCGCTCTTATACGCACGCACATGCCACGCTGTCTTTAATGGTGGGTTATGCACCCCTTATATCCCAATTTAACAAGGGGAGACTGCAACGCCGGGCGGCCAATCGCGCCCGAAACGTGAAATCTTTAACCGTTTTGAGGCGATCTTTTCCCTGTCGTAGACGCTTGGAATGTGGCTCATTGAAATAAGAATTGAATATGTAATAGACAAAAGGTAGATTTGAGTCTGAAAAGTTAAAAAAAATGTTTGTTTTGAACGACCCTAAGCTAACAGAGTTCAACATCGAAAAACACATCAGATAGGCTGATGGCATAATTCCTTTTCGAGAAAAATCGGAACCAACCACCCTACTGCCCAGGGCCCAGCAGCTGGTTCGCTCACTACACCATCAAATCGCGGTTGGGACAGAGCAGCAACATTGCCTCCAATATGTCTGCTCTTAGTCAGGACCTGAGATCAGTAAGCAGTAGATTCATCGCGGAGAACAACCTCTCCACGGACACCTGAGTAACTGGTAGCGCGGCCATTACCAGGCTAGCCGGCTGGATGATGGCTGAATATCTATCTAAGATCATATACGGTCGCCCTCTTTAGGCGACCCAGGTTTTTGAAGTCGGCTAGTGCCGCATCGAGTGACGAGGATGCTGTTTTCTGCGCCTTTCGCCCTCGGTTCTCGACATACCTAGTATAAGCTACTTCTCCGAGTACATGATAGCTCTCCTAGGGGGAGGGGGGTGGGAGCAAAGATTTTATTGCTCCACAGACCTAGTGTAAACACCATTTTCAAACCATTTATTCGGCCTTTGGGGGCCAAAAGATAGTCTGCCCTCCTTCCAGGGCTTTGGGGAGCCATGGCCGGAATGGCATCCCCCTTGCGTCTGCCAGCAGGGGCGGATGCAGGCCGACGGTATGGGGTAAATCGTGAAAAAACATATGATTGTTTTTTTAGGAAAATCGACAAAAATTGGGCAGTTTTGGGGGAAAATGCCTTTTTGCTCCCCCACCCATGGATCCGCCAGTGCCCGCCAATGCTTTCATTTGTTGCCAATTTCTGCGCATGCTAAATGGTCGGGACGCATTACCTGCCCGACAGTGAGACCTTCTACGGAACACCCTAGTTGCAATATTTCACTAATCTCGATATACATAATATATTGAGAAAATGTAATATTTCAGGCGAATAAAGGTGTTTCCATGCGACATCTCACGAGGTAAAATGTGACCATTTCACGTTTGATTTTGGGCAATTTCAGAGCTCTTTGGGAGCCGGAGCCGGACCCTTTCAGACGGCTCCGGCTCCGGCTCCGATCAAAAGTGTTTCGACGGCTCTGGCTCCGGCTCCGGCTCCGCATCCCTGGTTAAAGCCAGATACCTATATTTAAGAGGAGTTATGTGGCTGAATTTGAGCACGATTAATCCGAAGATTGGTTAATTATAAAAGTCCAACAGAATACGTCAATTCTGATCGAATTATTTTCCTGTCATTATTCTATCGTGGCTGTTAATTGGTTGCAAGTAAGGCATTCATTTATCTTGACTAAAGTTACCGTGCAATTTCGTACGCGTTTATGTTAAAAGTTAGCCATGAGCCATCCAGGAAAGTTTAAGCCAAACTGGATTTGTCATTTCGTAAGCGCAACATTCGCTCGGTTATCGCCTTATAAGGGCGTCTTACTGGTATGGATATTCAAATAATAGCCTGTATCCCTTAGATAATTATTTAATCTGTATCTTGGAGCAGCTGCAGATGCTGAATTTCCAAAATGATGAAATTATCAAGCAGTTTTAACCTTCGCCCGGGTGGGGGTCTTTTAAGACCCCCTCGGTTTTTCCGAAGTGACCAAAAACGGCGGCGCGCAGCGCCGCCAAACTTGGTCTAGCTGTTCCTTCATCATTTTTACATATTTCCTGAAAATTTTGGCTCAAGGTCATATCAGGTCAGGTCACCAGGCCAGGTGAAGTGACCTCACCTCAAAAATACTTAGACCGCATAACTAAAAGAAGGGTTAATCGATCAAGTTGAAACTCATACCACATATTGGGCCCACCAGGAGCTACAACATTTGTTCCGGGATTTTCGATATTGGTGACCTAAGGTCATGTGCAGAGCATGACCTCCCCATTGTCAATACATGGGGAAAATCACGAAATGAGCTTTTCTCAGTAAGTATGGATGGAATCACCTTCAAACATCGGTTGCGACTTGCTCTTAGCCCATTTCTGAAGCTGATGCCAAAGTTTTGACTTGTGACCTTTACAAGGTCACCTTAGGTCAAATAAGCATTTTTTGTTTTTCTCTATAAATTTTGAATAAAATAAGATAGAGCTTTTATTTTGTCACCAAAGTGTTTGTATAGTCACTGCAAGTCAAATGATATACATCATGACTATACCAGGTCAAGTTGGGTCAGACCGTTGACCTGGGTCAGGTCAAATTCTTAAATTTGACCCGGCATAGCAATGTCATATATCATTCGATTCGTATTGACGAGAGGATTCCAATGGTGCATAAACTATGGCTGTATCTTTTTGGTTTGGAAGCTATTAGCGAAAAAGTAAACGCCTTATGCATGGGTGGCTATGGACATTCCCAAGAATATTCCCAATATTTAGTGACCTGTAGCTCTCTAGGCTTTGACCTGACACGAAAATGAATGGCACTGTTATGAAAGCACATCTCAAGAGCTTTCGAATGGTGTTAGAAAAATGTTTCTAGCTATCATAGTTTCTGAGATATATGAGGTTTTCTTAGTACACCTATATTAGCAATTTTGACCTATTTTGACCTCTGGTGACCTTGATATTGACCTGACAAGAAAAATGACCCAAGTATTTTCGATATCATTTTCGAAGAGCTTGATTGCCGTTTTGCGCTTTTTCTAGCTCTCTTAGTTTTTGAGATCGTGGGAGGTCTTTTTAGCCCCCCACCAGGGCGAAGGTGGCTCGTACCGCCACGGGTTAAGATACAAGTTTGCTTTTCTTTATGACCAATGCTCTACTTCAGTCGTCATAGCAAGCAGCCCATTGAAATTAAACAAATCCGAATACTGATAGCTTTTAAGTCTTCATGTTCAATATGATGAACGAGCAGACGTGAGGGGTTTGAGGGGTAGGTCTCTAGGTTCATAAGTATGCAGCAGCCAGGCCATGCTAGCGGTTTTGGCAGGCCTATAACTCAGCGAGTATCCATCGCAAGGTTGTGACGCTGGCAACATCAGCTGCTTAGCTTTGGTTCACTGTGTTATGTAAATTTTCGGGTAAGACTGCTGCCTTACATACCGGAGGGCAGCGGCGGATCTAACCGGTCGGTTTGGAAGGGGCAAACCAAAGTAAAAAAGCAAAAAAAAAAAAAACGTCACGGGACGAAAAACATGGCTCGAGATACTTGTTCCAGTCCGAGGGCCAATAGCCAATATTTACTCTGAACTTAACTGGTTCTGTTTGAAGTTGAGAGTTGACGCACCAAAATATTGCATATAAACTAAAAAGGAGTCGGGGAATAAAGGAGGTCTATTACTTGGGGGGCAAAAACTAGTTTTGCCCCGAGCTTTTCCGTTTGGGGGGAAATGCCTTTTTGCCCCCCTTGGATCCGCCATTGCCGGAGGGTATGCGTTTCCCCAAGACTTTGCACCACCCTCTGAATACAGATTTTGGAGAGCTTTAATGCTTGATAAACGAAATAGTTGCTGTTGGAATGGGTGTGAGCATTGGTCGAGAGGCCGATGCTTCTAAACAGGGCTTCCTTCGGGAGCCCCTTTCGGCTGTAATTGGGGACGAATAATCCGAATAATTAGTTTATTCAGAAAGTCTAAATAGAAAAACGATATCAATTCCGATCGAATTTTTTCCTTTCAGTTTTAAAAAGCGACTATTAAATCGAATTATGTCTTACGTTGATGATTTCGGAGTGATGAGACGAGGAGCATTATTATAAGCTGACAAGATGTTACTGTCCTGCCTCCTCGAGTCCTGGATGCAAAATGTATATAATGCACTTGAATTATATATTCGGGCACAGTCCTTTATCAGGGTCAGCATAATACGATAGGTAAAATCAAGAATTCTTGTTTATAGTGTAGCAAGACCTCGAATTTGAGGTCTTGGATTTGAATTCTTGAAATCAAATCCTGGAAGCGAGATGGATCTAATACAATTGGAAGATATATTCAAGCACAGCCCTTTGTCGGAATCAAAATAATTAAGAAATGGTAAAATTTCTAGGTAGGTAGGTAGGTACTTCTCTATCACCCGCCTACTCGAAACTATACGGCAACACCATTCAGAAAATAGGGTAAAACAACAATAACCGGACCACGAGAACGGGAAACGAATTTAGCACCAGTAATTTTCCAAACACGGTCAAAGAAAATGATCGTAAAATCAATAGTAATAAATAAATGAAATTTAATTAAACATGCCCCTACCCATAGTTAATAACCCGCATTGTGAATACTATACTTACAACGGAGTATTTACGCTGCGCCGTTTATGAAATTCACCAACCAATCGGAGCGCGAGTTCGTGTGAGCTACGTATTATTAACTGAAGTAGTATGTACCGAGGAACCACATTTGCTAAGCAGCGTTTTATGAAAGTTTGTTACCCCCTGTCCTAACCGGACGGTCGCCGACCGTCGGCGTCAGTTGCGGAGTGCCAATTCTGGAATTTTGGCCGGCAGAGGAAAGTTCAACTTTGGTAGCAATCTGGCAGCTCAAGTTGCGACGAACTGTTGCTTACCAACAATCAAAACTTACCTGGCATCAAGAACTATTAAAAGGACGGTTTAGGAGAACAAGGTTATCATGTCCAGTTTCCATAGATTTCTCAGCAGGAATTTTGAATTATTCTACTAAAACACATATTACAGTTATTGACTACAAACAACAACAAATAACAGGGATATTGGCTTCTGACGCAGACCGTCGGCATCAAAAGTTGGACATTGTTCAACTTTTGCTGCGACGCGTTGCAACGTCGTGCGACGCGTTGCGTCAGTGCCTTTTGTGTCCTAACTAAAAATCTCGGTCGTTGCGGCAGATTGACGGCGCACGACATGGTGCGTCCTGGTTAGGACACCGAGTTCGTAAATACTAGCTAGCTACGTAGTATGGACTCATCGAGCGTCATCAAATTTGCTTCAGGCGGCCTGACCTATACCTGAAACCTGAAATTCCGCATCGTTCCTGATATCAAGAAGCCTTGGCCAAAAAGCTATATATATATATATATATATATATATATATATATATATATATATATATATATATATCCCTCATATCACATATTTGAATGAAAGCCATAACAATGTATTCATAACTGTACGTTTGAAAACAAGGCACAAACCATACACATCATGGTCACAAACAATGTAGAGCATCCGTAACAGAAGCCGCATAGTGACGCAAGCTGGCCGATACAACACCCCCACTTCCGGGAAGTTTGCAGCTATTGAGGCTGTGCGCGGTTGGCACGCTAAGTTGAACAACAATGTTCTGCATCACAGCTCGCTAATAGAGTCGACATATCGAAAGCGTACGAGTACCCCGCACTCGCAGTATTTAACCATATAGCCGCAGAGGGGCTTTCACTTGGTGCCGAGTTTGAACCACTTGGGCGCGTCTGGCCGGGTGGGGGGCCGCGTCCGGGCGGCGGCAGTCGCCCGGGACGCCCTGGCGCGAGCTTCCGCAGCGCTCTCTGAGCTAGAACAACCCGCGGCTGAGTTTTCAGGGCTAGAGTCGGCGACACCTGGCCTGAGGAGACCGGGGAGCACGTATGAGTAAAGTCTTGTGCAGGGGTGCCACATGAAGCATTCGTGGTTTACAGATGGCTTTGTTAATATGACAACGAAAGCACTTGTACGATTAGAAAGGGATACTGAAAAAAACGACTGCAGGTTACCAGCTTTGGGTTCGTTCGCGTCAAACAGTTTCCAGAAATAAGCAGGGAGATTGACAGGTTTAGCACCGGCTTCTTTCTCACCTGGTCCTTCTGAGCGCGAGCGCCGCGCCCGCCGGTGAGCTCAGCCGGCTTCGCACAGCCTCGCTCAGCGCGACGGTGGCGCCGCCAGCGGCCGTCACGTGCACCAGCGCGGCGGGAACGCAGCCCACCTCGAACAGCCGCGCGGCAGGCGGCAGCGTGGTGCGCGGTGGGGTAGTATCTGCTCCAGAACACAACACGTCATTCAGACTCAAAATCTAGTTATCTTAAATAACAGCGTGTAATAAAGATTCTTTTTCCGGTTCTTAATTAATTCATCTTTTCACAATTACCAACAATTATATTGGACATAATAATTGTCTCATCCGTATCCATTGCCTAGCAACACTAGGTTGTGTGACCAGTTCGTTGCGCCCGCTTTTAATGCACCTTTAGTCTTATCTGGCGGCCTCTTTGTGTCTAATGGACGTCCGCCCTGTGATCTGCCGCCTTCCATTAGGATGCATTATCCCACCCGATGGTACAGTTGAACTCTGGTATGGACCGTGTGAAACCATTAGCTTTATCTCAACGTACCCTTTAATGTTAACCGACCGACGTATTTTTCTCACCCGATGTTACTAGATGAACTCAAGTATGAACCCAGTCATGTGCCCTAAAATGCATTAGCCTTATCTCGATGTACCCTTTCATGTAAGCGGCCACCTTTGAAATCCACCGTCTTCGTGGTATATAAACCCGCTGTTCTGCCCCTAGTAAGCTCAGTGATACAGAAGACTCCAGTGTGACAACATCTCGCGAGTGCTACGGGAAGGCTCTGCCAGTGCTATGTGACGACAGTGGTGCAAAGGTGCTGACCGGATAGAGTGTTGGAACTGGTGCTGAGTTACGGCCTGTTCACAACGCCAGGCTTAACGTGGAATAAATTGGACTTAGGCAAAAGTCTCTTCATCGCTCCACGACGAGGTCCTAACCGCTACGCTGCAACGACTCACAGCCACACCAAAGAGCCCATCTTGGTGACACAGCGCACCAACCCACCAACGTGGCGGGCATTCTGATTCAGCCATCGGTGTTTCGTGCCGGACTTCTAGAATTGCGTCACTGTTCACCTGGGAAGTCGAAGACAAGCCGGGAATGAGCGACCACCTCCCAATACAAATTTGTATTCCGGGCACTGTCCTGTTACGTCATTACAAACTGGCGAAGGGGCCCCGAGCGGGGAACGTTTGGGCGCACTAATCTATGGGAAGCCTTAAAACCTTGATGACAGTTTACTTCGCCATATTTTCGCGGGTAAACAGAAGAAGCACGGTCTAGCACCGAAATGGGAGGCCGAGTAGAAGAGCGCAGGAAAATTGAAGTTTTCCCCAATTTTTCGTTTTGTCTGGTAGACCAAGATGCATTGTGGGTAAGCTTATAACTGCACCTGGTATATATTTCAGTTTTTTTTTTCACTGAAGTGCCCCGCTTGAAAAACTCTTGACAGGATAAATAAGAAAAATAAACAGTGCTACCTATTCACCATTGCACCTGTGCTTTGGACTGTACCGTGGAGTTCGTGCCGGCGCCGTGTCACTGACATTTCACTGGTCACTATGGCTGGAATAAAAAGCTTATCCATAGTAGAGGGAGAGGAACCCGTTTAGTCAGGAGTGCTAGTTTTGGTGGCGCGCCCTATCAGGAGCCGAATCGCACGAATGCCGCTACACGCATCCTGAGGTAGGGTGTGGGGTAAGCAATCCGTTTCAGAGGGAGCCCCGATTCATGTGCGGATTCAGGGGAAAAAAGTGGATACCCCCTCCCCTAATTGGTTGCTCATCTCAAAATAACCCCTCCCTGACCAAGTGTTGCCCACCGATAGGACATTCTGGATCCGCCCACAATAAAGGCGACGTTCCTTCACCAAACCAAAAACGTGGCGTCCCTCTAATCTGTATCGTGTCCTTTTCGTAAGCTGCCGGCTGCAGCAAGCTTCGATGGAGATGCTAGACGCGCCGGGTCTAGTAAACTCGAGATTTTGATGGGCCTGTGAAAGATGGAACACTGGCCTCCTGATCCGGCGCCCGCCTGAAACGCCCCAAAACCTTCACTTCCCCTAAAACAACAACCATTTCCACGTATGAAGAGTGTCACCGCAATTAAGCTCCCTGAACGGTCTCGCCTGCAATCGCAATCCAATTCGTCGCCTAAGCAACTCCAGAAACGATTTATCCGTAAACTGGAAACTGAACACGCCTAAAAAATGAAAACCAGATGAGAGCATCTCTTTCTTTTAGATGTTTACCATGACTGAGCCCTTTACTTTAGAGCAGAGAGCTCTCAAAAAATGTCGGAGTTTACACACAAAGTCAAAGACGGTCGCAAACTCGCAAGCCCAGCAGTATCGGAAATATTCAGCTGTATTCGGAAATCCCACACGAGCCCAGCTAGAAACGTTCCTGGGCACTTTCCGGAAACGTGCCGACAACAGCAGGAAAATTGCAAGTCACCTCTGTCACTCAACTCCACAAATTCTCGGTAAGAAGCGACGCAGACGGCATCATGACTCCGCGAAAATTTTTGCGAGCCAGCATCTCATTAGGTCGCCGCCCAAACAGAGATGACGGTGTGAAGATGCGTGTCTGGAGGAGACGACCAGTTAACGGTACGGAAGCTCCCGAGCGGGCAGCGTCCCTTTTTGTGATGTCATGGAGCGGCGACGGCGCGAGCCGATACCCTGACAGCGTCAACGCAAAACAAGCACAAGCTCAGCCTGAAGGCCCACCGCTTGGAAAGTTGGCTGACAATGACGACCAATTTTCTTTAGAAACTCAGGTTTTACTGCTTTTGGCGTGTCGGCCTCAACCGGATCATACCAACGCAGCTTTCTAGGCAAGGACATACTCGTGTTCGTGTCAGTCGTTTTTTTGTAGAAAATATTAACAAACTCGATTTAAATAGCTTTAGGAAACACCTTCAATTTGCAATTGCAGTGTACAGTGAACCATAATATTTGACTTCGAATGCAGTATACCGCAAACCGTATTCCATAAAAAACCAATAGGTAAGTAAAATTTGGCAACTGGATTGGGGCACAAAAGGACCAACCGAAAATTGCCGATGAGTCAGGAAACAGTTATAACAAGAACTACTGTATTAGCCTGTTTGACTACGTTACTTAACACGCGCATTGGCACGGGGGCGGGTACCCGCCCCCATCGGGTTTTTCGGGCTCAGCATAAAAACGGCGGCGCGTAGCGCCGCCGTACTTGGCATACTTTTCGCTCATCATTTGTACAACTTCTGGGAAAATTTTAAGGTTAGGTCATCTCAGGTCTGGTCACCAGTACAGGTCAAGTGACCTGACCTAAAAAAAGTTGAAGATAGCAGTCTGAGCAGGGTGAACTTATCCGATTGAAACTCATATAAAATAATGGCCCCACCGAGTTCTCTAAAATATTCTCCGGTATTTTTTATATCGATGACCTAAGGTCAGGTACGAGGCATGACGGCTCCATTGGAAATACATGGGAAAATGGTTTCTACTGAATAACTCAGTAACAGATGGTGATAGGGCGTTTATTTTAGCTGCATTAGACTCGCCTTGGCTTTGCAGTGCTAATGATATGCATTTTATATAAGTTGACTCTGACATGACCTCAGGTCAGGTCAAATCATTGATTTGACCTAGCAAGGTCAAATTATATATCATTGGATTCGGCTTGCTGCGAGGATTCATATGGTTCAAGTCGTTTTGCTCCATCTTTACTTCTTCAGATGTAATGGCCGAAAACTTAATTTACATGTTATCCCTATGAAGGCATGTTTTGACCTCTTGTGACCTTAAATGTGACCTGACCAAAAGATGGTTCAAATGTTTTCGATGGAGAAGTGAATGGGCAGCCCAACGCCGTTTACCGTTTTTCGCTACCTACCGTGGTTCTCGAGATATTAGGGGGCGGGTACCCGCCCCCTCGTCAAAGCGAAGGTGGCTCAGACCCCCGTCAATGCGCGTGTTAAAACTGCCAACCCCACACCCCTGACCCCAGGACAAACTCAAAGCGCGACTGACCGTTCAGCCGCATCTTCTCGTTTCCCTTGACCGACACCTCCCTACGATATCAGAATATAAACAGTGGACATCAGGAACGTGATGACCCGGAGCTGTATCGGATTCGTCGCCCTGTTCTTACACAGCGCGAGAGGCAATAAAGAAGAGAAAGTGACTTAAAATGTGTTTACTGGCACAAAGAGGTCCTCATCGCCACGTATGTAATTACGGCCAGGCCGATAGTTCAAGACCTCCGAGAATACATTTTAGGCGACAGCAGTCTGAGAGGTGGACCAGATTAACACCTCTAACTCAGGCCGATGTTTGTACTCAGATTGGCACCTCTAACTCGGGCCAATGTTTGTACTCGGAGAACTTCTAGCTCGGACCGGCGTCTGTACTCACAGAGACTGAGCTGACTGGCCGGGTGCGAAAGGTGGGTGGAGATGAACTCCGTCACCGAAGCCACCGTGTCCGTCGACAAAAACACCGCCTGGGGGCATAACAGAGGTCACGCCGGGGCGGCAAAAGTTCAACATCCGGTCAACAATCCCAGTGATGTATGTATGCACGAGATATCTGATCCTAAATCAGGACACCCACCCCATTATCTGAGAGTGGTCTCGCCATCACGCCGCTGAACCTGTCACATTCTACAAGACCGTCCCCAATTCTCGGGGAATGTTTTCTACCTTAGTATTACTGTCTTATTCACCATGCTACACCTGGCGCCTTGCTGAGCGGTGCGGCACTGGCGTCCAAAGTGACTAACCAACATTTTCTATTTGTCCAGATCAGTTTTTCCTGCTTTGGGGGTACTCTGACTCGCTAAAACCACGTAGGTCAATCGAAAGATTAACCCGCGCCCCACCGGGGTCCGGCGCCACCTTCGCCCCACCGGGGGCCATCGATGGCCCCTCTAACTCCGAAAATATGGGCGTTAGCGCAAATCTGCAAAGTGCAATAGAAAGCTCGCGTGAATTCAGTAAGAAATTACTTCTCATGTTTTAGTGCTCAGGTCAATGGTTTGACCTCCAGAGGTCAAGTTAGGTCAAGATCGGCTATTTTCACTCAAATATGCAATGATTAAGCAAACTGGGCATAACTCTTATGTCATTAGAGCTATTGAGGCCTGGTAAAGTACATTTGATAGCAAATTGCCAGTACTTTTTCCGCTATGTGGAACGTAAAGACCTCCCGCCAGTGGTTTGACCGCCAGAGGTCACCTCGTGACCTAATATGACCTGAGGTCACGAAAGGTCAAAAAGTGACCTTGCCGTATATCAAATGAAAGCCAGTGACAAGACAAACACGATGGTGTTTGTTTCATCGCTCTAGCTCAATTAGGTCAAAAGTTATGGTCAAAATACTGTTTTTGACCTCCGGTGACCTTGGATGACCTTGGAAAAGTCAAAGGGCAAATATGACCCCTGGGATCCGTGAAAGGGTGTCCAAAAACGTTGTTCTGAGCAGTCTGAGTATTTGCAATCATTTTTGTGGCTTTTATATCATGAAATAGCTTTTCCCCATGCTTTTCCAATGGGAGAGGTGGCCTCGTGACCTGACCTCAGGGCACGAAATCGAAAAATCCCGGATATACACCTTGTAGACCCTGGAGGGGTCATGAAGTGTCGAAGTTTCAAATTGATCGATTTTGAAATGTAGCTCTTACAGAGCTCTAAAGGTGAAGTGAGGTGACCTTTGTTGACCTCGTCTGGTGACCTGACCTTGGGTGACCCGGGGTAAAAAATTTCAGGGATGATGGGAAAATGATGCAGTGAGAGGTAGAGCCCCTCAACCGCGGTGCTGCGCCTCGTCGTTTTTCTGCTATCCTGGAAAACCTTAGGGGCATCGATGGCCTCCCGGTGGGGCGAGGGTTAAAGAATTCGCCATCGCTCTGAACTTAAATTTTCCATGACATTGTCATTGATAGTTGGCATGTTTTCACCACAGACGTGAAGAGTGCAGATTGCCGAGATTGAGCCCATGAAAAACGCATCTAGGCCAAAAGGCTTACCTGATATCAAAAGCGTTTGTCACACAAGGGGTTCAAACAGAAAGCGCTTTCAGTGGGGTAGGACCAGCTGACTTCGTTTGCGCCCACAGCAACATCCAGTTTTTACATATCTGCAGTGATAATATAACGGGAAAGGGGGTCAACACATGCTTTACAGATCAGTGACTGATGTGACATCACACACAGCCAACCAGTTTTCAGCGCGACTATCCTATGACGTCACATGCCGATGTGACGTCACCCACTGACCTGCAGGACCAGTCTGTCGGGGAACTGTACACGGATGACGCAGTGGCGGTTCGCCGCGAGCCGAGTCAGAAGGTCAGCCTGTTGCCGCGCCTCGCGCTGCTGCGACGTCAGCAGTGCACCGCCCTCCTCCAGCGACGCCCTGTCACACAGCTGTGTCTGAACGGCGCAGGACACCTGGGTCATACCCATCTCAGCCCGCGTGCTTATGAGTGGACGATCAACACTGGCGTTCGAGACAACTCGCTCTGATTGACACCAGAAATTTATACTGCAATTGTGAGAGGCATGGCTGGAGATACCTTCTCGATCCAGGGAGGGGGACACCAGGGTGGGTTAACGCTGGCACGGCAATACAAGCCCTATACAAAGCCAATGGGAGACCTAAAATCCAGGGGGGGTCCAGACCCCCAACCCCCTCCGGGATTTCCACCCATAGTGAGAGAAAGACTAACTTCGTGTGAAACGCCCAAGAGTTGAAACAGAGTGACATGTGTAAGATGTCAGAGAGATGAAACGAAGCTGTGCGGGCTGTCAGGCACACATCAATTCCTAATTACAAAGACCAAACTGCTTTTAAGCTTCACAGTGTCCACTTAGCTACAAAAAAAAACCGTAGCAGTTCAAAACTACGCTTACCGCAGGCATGACAGCGGTCATCCAGCAAAAAAAACGAACCCTTCATCCAAGAGAAAAGTAAAAAATGGCAATCGCTCATTGACCAGCACTAATTTGTCTTACCGTAGCTGTCCTGTACTCACACGTCCTGCCGCAGCTGTCCTGTGCTCACACATCCTGCCGCAGCTGTCCTGTACTCACACGTCCCGCCGCAGCTGTCCTGTACTTACACGTCCTGCCGTAGCTGTCCTGTACTCACACGTCCTGCCGCAGCTGTCCTGTACTCACACGTCCTGCCGCAGCTGTCCTGTACTCACACGTCCTGCCGCAGCTGTCCTGTACTAACACTCACATTCTGCCGCAGCTGTCCTGTACTCACACGTCCTGCCGCAGCTGTCCTGTACTCACACGTCCTGCCGCAGCTGTCCTGTACTAACACTCACATTCTGCCGCAGCTGTCCTGTACTCACACGTCCTGCCGCAGCTGTCCTGTACTAACACTCACATTCTGCCGCAGCTGTCCTGTACTCACACGTCCTGCCGCAGCTGTCCTGTACTCACACGTCCTGCCGCAGCTGTCCTGTACTAACACTCACATTCTGCCGCAGCTGTCCTGTACTCACACGTCCTGCCGCAGCTGTCCTGTACTCACACGTCCTGCCGCAGCTGTCCTGTACTAACACTCACACTCACATTCTGCCGCAGCTGTCCTGTACTCACACGTCCTGCCGCAGCTGTCCTGTACTCACACGTCCTGCCGCAGCTGCCGCAGTCGACGCCGAACGTCCTCCTCCGTGATGTCATAAAAGTCGTCGGGCAGTTCAGGTTGCGCACCGGTGATATCATCCAGACTGTAGGCTACCGCTTGGTGCTCGCCCAGCTGATGAGGAAACGCGGGGGCTTGTGATTATTGCTCAGGCTTGAGAAGTGTCATTTATGAATAGCTTGAACATTTATGGGTTTGAGTTTCAAACCCCGGCTCCATACTACATTTTTTAAGTAAGAATTGTGCCATTTTTAACATCAAAATGAGCAAATGACTTCCATCAACCAGAAAACTTTAAAACCATTTCTGCACCTAAACTGGGACTTCCATCCTGCAGAAAAGTTGAGAAAAAGGTGCCGTGTCTAAGACGGACAGTTTTAAATTGTCCACTCTCTGACAAGAACTTGATTCTGAATTTCCCACCCGACACCCAAGCCCAACACCCATTGCGGTACACTGGGCCTGAAGAACGGGAGATTAAGACGGATGCATTAGCCTACTCTGCTGGTAAACTGTGGGGTTCAGATCGAGCTCGGTATAATCTGTCCAACACCATAAATACGTTTCAACATAACGTGATTTCTGAAATTAAAACGGCACAATCTTTTTTTGTTGAAAAATACTATATTTGACATAAATGACACGATATAGATTTTCCTACAATAGATCTACTCACATATACGATACGCTCCTCGGGCATCTCGGGAGAGTACAATCGACTCTCGGAGCTGCCCGTACTGCCCAGGGAAGCCCCTTCCGTGAGGAAGACGTCCACACTGCCCTCGGACGCTAGGCTGTCGGTGCTTGGTGTAGCACTGGAACAGGCAGGGTAAAGGTCAACCTCAGCAACGCTTATGCTGGGAACAGTGTCAAATACATGCCGACAAGATTTCATAGCTGACGCAAAGTATTTCCACAGGGAGAGCAATCAATGATACATTCACAAGGCATCCAAAACTCACACCGGCATCGCGCTCAGCGAAATCTCCGAAAAATATTGAAGCGACCGAAGCCGAATTCACGTGAAAATACCAACACCGTCAGGTCGGCTGAATTGGTGAACCACATCGTCATATATGTAAAATAATCGGTTCTGTGCCTACATTTGGTAAAGGTCTAAGCATACAGTCAACTTAAACTAAAAACCCTCTCATACGTTGAAACGGCCAACGCACAACAAACCCACCTGCCCGTCGCTTCAGAATTCGGTGGCGAAGGAGCAGCGATAGAGGCAGAAGGGGCTGGCACAGACAGCACGGGATCGCTGGAGGATATTGTGACGTCATTTCCGGTACGTTTGACGTCACTACTGGTGACGTCAGCTATCACGGTCTGAGATTGGACGACCGCTGCCTGCGGCGCGACAGTGACCGGTTTTGATTGGCTGCCCACAGTTGACGATGCTATAACCGTTGGCTGTGATTGGTCAACAGCGGACAGCTCGGCTGCTGATTGGCCGGGTGAGGAGGCTGGCTCGGAGTCCATTGGCTCCGGAGCGGTAGGTCTGACCAGGGGCGCCGACACGTGCGCCTGACCGCCCGACACATGGGTGGAGGGACGAGTGGCAAACCTGCAAAAAAACATCCCACGATGGATCCTAAAACCATACCAGCTCGCGGGTAAATTCTCCTTTCATTGTCTCCCCTTGCGGGACGGCGAATGATCTATTGTTTGTTTCAACCTGTTTTTAACATACTCTCTACAGGGTAAAATTATGTCAGGACAGGGGGCGGGTGTGGGTGGTCGCATAGCTGTCGCCACGAGCCGACCCGGGTTGGCCCGGCGGCTCCCTGAACAAGGAGCAAGCTGGCTCCCGAAACCCTCCAACAGGAAGAGTTCGACCCATCCGTTGTTCGATAAGCCCAAATTATTTATGTCAGGACAAGGGTAAAAGCTCCTGGTCAAAGGGAAAATGAAGATGTCTCCGAGTAATTATGAATGATCATGATGACGTACGAAATGCACCTACCCGAAAATATCGGTGACGTTCAACATAATTCATACACTAATTTCCGAATGTGTGAGCGAGATTGGCGGAATGATCCCTTGCCCGCACAAAATACAAACAGAGCAAAACGAAAAAAGGCAATACACAGGCTTAGCATTGCAACAAGACTATACCACCCGGTTTCCGACAACATGGAAAACACAACTCCCCATGACATTCCCTTCTACAGTTCCGACCCTATTCTACATTGCCCGGAAATTGCCCAGTTGGTGGTGACGCAGTATGTCGTCCCATCTGACCTGATGATTGCTTTTCCGCCGGTGAGGCCCAGACTGCGGAGTGTGGTGGCTCTCAGCGCGGCCTCTCCCGCCACCTCGCGGCGCGTGTAGATGCAAACTGGCACCAGGTCCTCCTCCACAGAGGGCAGCAGCTGCTGCTCCTCCAGTACCTCCCACAGAGAGGCTGCACGCCACACAGGTGGTCATAGGGCAGCACCTCCCACAGACGCCATCAAACAGACGTTCAACACCTCCAATTGTGCTCAAGCGCTGCATACTAACAACTGTCGTCGATTACTGTATGCCTTTACAGGGCTATACAAAGAATACAAATACACCTATGGTTTCTACTAAGGAACTGTCACCTGACGACAGAGACAAGAACAAACCAAACACTTCACAGCACAAGCACACGCTCACAGTTGCAGGAGACGAGTTTGACGAGCCGGCGGCCGTCAGTCAGCTGGGTCGCCAGCGTGACGTCACTATCCACGCGGGAGTGCTCAGAGGCGGAGAGCTCCAGCTGGGCCCGGTTTGGCAGGTTTGCGAACCGAACCGTCGAGCTTACGTCTAGTGTCTTGTTGTAGTGCCTGTCCGGTACAGACGCTGTGAGATTGGTGTGACAATAACGCACCGATATGCTAGTAGATGCTTGGCAGTGGTTCACATGGGATCGTCTGACTTTTAAATGCAATTTTAAGCGTTCTCCTATGGAAGGATAAACAACACAGCAGATATTTTTGTTGTGCACTGAGAGCAGAAGCACCGCTTGACGTTTGTTCACTTCAGACAGGATTAGAAGCGGGGGTGGTCAGCATTTTGCAAAAAGGAAATAATTAGCGCCAAAATGATCCAGTAGTGAAGAATTCGAGCTCAAGTTCACAACAAGAGGACAGAAGCTGGAGACATGCCCATGGCTTGAAAAACTTCTTTTCTGTTATGTTCCACTTCTTGTTAATTTCCCCTACTGACTAATCCAGAGTCAGATCTATCCAAAGTATATTTGGGCTATCTTAAAATCTAGCTCACACTTAAACTCCATCCAACTTTGCAGTCCTCTTTAAACGTAATAAAGGAATCATAAATGTATCACTGATACATTTATATCAGCATGACTATAATCTATACATTAAAACTGCTAGGTTAGGTTAAGTTCCCCAACCACAAAAGGTTAAAACCTACTCACAAGAGGTTGAACATCTTTGCATCCAGTTTTTGCTTGGTGCAAGCCTCCTCCAGAATTTGCAGTATACTTGTGTTGGGTGTTATCTTCACAACTTGCCTTCGGCCCCCTGGGCACAAAACTGTCACAGACATGGACATTTCTCTGAAACAAAAGATTGAAATAGGTCAGAAACATGTTTTGTAATAAAAAGTGTCCTGTTTCAAAAACCAGACTTCACAAACTAGCGGGAAGGGTATTTGATGACGTAAAAGTTTTTAGAGCCATTTTTATTCCTTCTCTTAGAACACGCATGTCCTTACATTGACAACTGTGCTCACCCCATTAACTCTCGCCCTTGGTGGGGGAAGGGATGTTTGAACACGCCCCTCAGGTTTTTGCGGCGGTACGAAAAAAGGCGGCGTGAAACGCCACCACACATGGCATAACTTATCCTTGATTAATTCCGCAACTTTCCCCAAAATTTTAAGGTTGGGTCACCTCAGGTCAAGTCACCAGGGCAGGTCAAGTGACATCACGTAAAACATGTTTACGGTGGCATAAGTAAAAAAAGGGTCAATCTATCGAATTGAAACTTATACATCACAACGGGCCCACTGAGTGCTGCAACATATATTCCAGGATTTGTTAGATCGATGACCTAAGGTCAGGTACGGATCGTGACCTCTCCATTGGATATGCACGGGAAAAACAGGCATTGGACTGCCCCGGTAGCTCAGTTGGTAGAGCGTTGGGCTCCGGCCCGCTGCTCAGAAGCATGCAGTGGCAGTGCATGTGCAGGCTTGGGATCCGTTCCCCTGAGACGCTCCGGCGCTCAATAGTTTACCCGATGAACAGGTCAGCTGGCAACTGACTGATGAGAGGGTGACCTGAGCGGGGTGGCCGTCCCTGTGCTTTGTGGGACGTTAAACTTTCGCTTCTAAATCAACCCTTCATTGTGGGAGTTGCTTATTCGGGTGGTGGGATCGGGGTCTCCGTGACAAGTCCCTTGATGACTTTAGTGAGACTGCGACTCCAACAGTCGAACTGAGAACAACTTGGACAAAATTTATAATATATATATATATATATATATATATATATATATATATATATATATATATATATATATATATATATAAGGTGAACACACAAAGTTATTTAAGTTATGTTTAATTTACAAAAGTTACACTGTTGTACAGCTTCATCAGTGTTGAACAAATTACAAAAATATCAATACAAAATTACAAAGTTCAGGTCACAGCAGGACACAATATTTCAAAGTTTGAAATATTGTGTCCTGCTGTGAGCTGAACTTTGTAATTTTGTATCGATATTTTTGTAATTTATTCAACACTGATGAAGCTGTACAAAAGTAAAACGTTTGTAAGTTAAATATAGCTTAAATAACTTTCTGTGTGTTCACCTTATCACATTATGTCTGTGATAACCCAATATATATATTTATATATATATATATATATATATATATATATATATATATATATATTTACAACCATACACATATATTCACACTACGGCGGTACATGAAACATACAAACCCTAAAAACATGCCCCGGCCGACTGAGGTGGACAAATAAAATTTATAAAAGGAGGCGCCGAGCCCCGAACCCGTGACCGCCGACGGCGCGAGCGCTCTAAATTACGCCCAGACGGGCACGGGCTCGGAGCCCGGCAGACGTCTACAGGCCGGGTGCGTGGAAAATAAATCAGGATGATGATGAACGTATGGGCGGGAAAAAGTACACACAGTTAAAACGGGAGCAAAACCAAATAAACATGGAGGTGGCCTCACAGTGGGAGAACACCGCCCAGGGGAGCAGCGCCCCATCATCAACACACACACGGACAATCAATGCACCACGCCGCCCCCGGCGGAACGCGCGACGCCTCAGTTAGTTTTGGTTGCGACGCGGGTGTCCCGGCAGTCGCCGGCGCCGATGAGCATGAGGAGAAATGATCGATGAAAATGAAGCAGCATCACCGACGAACGCGAGACAAAACACTGCACCCATGATTTACTTGCTACTGGTGTACTTGATGACGGCCTTGGTGCCCTCAGACACGGCGTGCTTGGCCAATTCACCGGGCAGGAGCAGACGGACGGCCGTCCGGATCAGAAACGTCAGCCTCATCGCCGGCACCAGTGACGCCAGCCCCCTCACTGTCCCCAGTCTCCCGGTCCTCGGCAAAGTCTGGCACCCAGCCATCCGCCTCGACGTCCGAGATGCCAGGGATGTCCCCGGTCGCGCCGGCCTCAGTGTTGGTGCCGCTGACGAAGACGTCCAGCACCGTAGTAGATGTATGCGCGGGAACCGGCCGAGGTCGTCGGTGAGACTGCGCTGTTTGGCCTGTGACTCGAAGGTACGCCGGATGACCAGCGGGTGCTGTGGCATACAGTCCTGCAGGCGGGTGACCGCCTGGTCGCCGTACTGCTGCCCTCTGGTACTTCGGTCGGCGGTTGTTGGGGGGGACGCCGGTAACAGTAGTTCTGAGTCGTGTCCACACGATAGAAGGCCACAGGCGGTTTGAACAGGCTGGCGTGCCAGGTCGGGTAGGTGGGTAGTATTACCCACCTACCCGTGTAGGTACAGCTGAGATATTTGTGTAGATACAGCTGAGAACACCTTCATGTTCTCCAAATCGGGTATCCTGGGCCAGTTTCTAGCTGCATGTTGCAATTTTTTCTATGACCTCTGAGAGGTCATATGGGCTACTTAAGCAGATTTTCAAATTTATGTCTATAACCAATGACAATAAATGCTTTATTTTGATGCCATTGTGTTTAGATTGTTATTGCGGGTCAATTGGTGTGCATATTGACTAATAGTGACCTTGACCTAACCTCAGGTCAGATAATTTTTGTGTTTTGACTCATTTTTGTGCTTTGACCTAGTAAAGTTACATTATAAATAATTTGATTCACTTTAGTAAGACAAAGCAAAAGTGCCTAAAAATAATTCTAATTCAGCTCTGTTAGATACTAGAGCCCTGAAACTTTTCTCTAACATGTCATCTTCTTTGGCCTGTCATAACCTCAATTTTGACCTGAGCCAAGAAGTGACCAATATAGTCTCTTCATGAATTTTTATGAGCTATCCACCAGCCTTCGTGCTCTTTTGCCATCCTGTATAGAAGCTGAGTTCAATGGAGGGTTGTTTGAACACCTCCACCATGGCAAAGATGGCTCTGAGGCCCACCCGGGTGAATGTGTGAAGCAGCTATAGTACTACACAATTAAAAACATTTTTAAACCTAATTTATAATTTTTATTCCCAAGACCATATTCATGCTTCCCAGGTTATCACATAATTAATTCCATGACAGTATGAGAATGCACATTCACCAGATATGAAAGAATAATTTTAACAAACTCTGCAAGTGCTTTGCCCTCTTAAAACAGTTTTCCAGGTTTTGAAAATGCACCAAAATTAGGTGATTGTATTTTTCTTTGACATATCAATAACACCCCTAAAATATTGATAAATCCAACTCAGCCAGGTAGAACATTGCTTGATGCTTTGTTTAAAAATTGTTAAAAATGTGCTCAATCATTTTGTCAAGCAGCCATCATTTTCCATACCAAAAGATACATTATGGATACACAAATTCACAAACAGTGTACCTAGAAATAGAAGTTGCATAGCCATTATGTGAATTGATAAGCAGGATGAAGGACCAGAGAATTGCTCTCTTTGAATTAAGCTCTTTTGCTAAAGAAAATGTTTTATTCAGTCATGGATTTAATAACAACAGCATCATCATAAAGAAAGGTTTAAAGTTCAATATGCAAGCAGTCAGTGCCCGCTGTAAAGCCAATCAGATCCTGGGGTTAATAAGGACAGTTTTTTTCTAACTTAGACAGTTGCAATGTTAAGAGGCCCTTTATATTCCAATACATTATTAACAAAATCGCATAGGCATCAGAGAAGGGGGGCTAGGGGCTTAACCCCACTTTTTGGCCAACAATTTTCTGATCTCAGTCGAAAGGTCCCATCTTGGAAAGTTTTTTGTCAGCATCAGGTTTAAGTTTGACTAGCCCCCACTTTCTTTCCGGTGGCGATGCTTATTCAATCTCGTATTACATTTTAACTTAAAAACCAGCCCTGCAACAAACCAATGCCATAATCTTTTCCAACATGCCTAGCTATAAAAAAGAAGCAGCCCATACCAATACCAATACCTCCTTCCTGACACGACAGCAATACAATGAATGAATGAATAGTCGCACTTGAGTTGCACGCTGCTACTGCATGACTTTTCAAATAAAGAGGCCATGCAAAGGCCTATGATGTGCCCAAACCAGTGGCAGAAAGTGCTTTCTCTATTTGTGTAAGAACGGTTTCTTTTCATTTCATCAAATCAAAGGGTAAAGCTTCTTACGCTAATAGCAATATCTACTATAGAAAGACAGAATAAACAAAGTAGCTGTAGATGGCGCATTAAAGACAAAATAAATTACCACGTGATTTAAAAGAAAGTTTATAAAGAGTGTTATGAATTGTCCCTGAATTGTCATGGCCATTGGTACACCTGTCTGCCTTAGGGCTGCTAAAGATTAGCTTCTACTTGGTTGAAATATTTTTTCAAATGCCACGGTTCCTATAGATACGGTTCGGACATGACAGCCAGCTGACTGCCTGATTTGGCAGCACGTTGAGGATATGGCGTATTTTGAAGGATTTTGTTCAAGATAACTTTAATTTTGCTAGCAGGTTTTCATTGGGTAATTGAAACGTTTGACGAATTCTGAAGGAATTGCATGAAGTTCATCGTGGATTTTCCTTGTTATAAAGCGCTTTAGAGACTAAAACTGACCCAGAAGATGCCTGATCATTTTCATACCAAAATAAAAATATACCCTTAAGCACCACTTAATTTTCCACTGGCCCGTGCCCCAACCCCTGCAAACGTCCCATTGGATTACTGTTAATTTTGCTAAAACTGTTAGAACCAAGTGGAGCCTAAACCCCTTTTAGAGTCCCCTGTCAAATGCAGCACTGCTCAGACTTTTTATTCTTGGACGACGACGGCAGCGACGTGGTCGTGCCGCTTGCGGCCGGTGGTTGTAGTGAAGGCATGGTAGTAAATAGTGTTGATGAGTGGTCTTTGATAGACTTTAAATGTACCTATTTTGCAGTCATGCTCACCACTGGAAATGTTCAGGCTAATGCTAGAAGTAGGGGTTTGTATAACTTTTCGTCTACATGTATTATTCGTTCTTAGGAATTTCTTCAGGCCGGCTGGACCTTTAAAATAAGCAATTGGAAAACAGGAGGTGGCGGGATTGTTGTTCGCAGTCACCACCTCATTAATTTTCTTGTTAACTGATTATTCGTTCTTGCATCTTCCGATAAATATATATCAAATAGGTTTGTATCCAATTTCTAGTGATTTTGACTCTGGTACCCAGCATTTATGGGTTGGTTTTGGTTGTAACCGAGCTATTTAAGAGTCAATTGATTTAATATGTGATTTCCAAAGAATTAGATTTAGTGTGAGGCTAGTTCAAGTTGTGAGTGTTTTTGATCTTGAATCCAGATAGACTGATACTTTTTAATATAATTAAGCTGGAAAACATTA
The DNA here is from genome assembly GCA_034440635.1 of Lepas anatifera. Taxonomy (NCBI): domain Eukaryota; kingdom Metazoa; phylum Arthropoda; class Thecostraca; family Lepadidae; genus Lepas; species Lepas anatifera. The sequence continues at coordinate 446,630 of JAOTON010001488.1, forward strand.
TCAAAGAGGCAATAAAGTGAATAATATGTGCCTGGAAATCAGAGTTAGGTATTGTTCCACATCTTTGTTAAATATGAAATATGTATTTCTATTTCAATGAATCTTGATTGATCATACTTGCCCCTGGTCCCAGCTTAAGTCCCATTAGTGCTCCAAATCCCAGGCTGATGGGTGGAGAGCAACACCTCTGCCGTCCCATGGAAGAAAAGTGTATGTACATTCTGGATTTACAGGGGCGTTTTTCTTTTTAACATTAGAAGCCCGGAACTGAATTGAAAGACGATATAATTAAGAAAATTAGGAACTTTGTAATCATTTGATAAGTAGATGCAGTTGTCTTTCTGCATCAAATGATACAAAATCTCGAATAAAAAAGTATATTTTTTGACCTAGGTAAACCAAACTTTCACTCCTTTTTTATATCCATACATATATTTGGAACACACACACATATACTTACATACCCACAGGTGAAAAAGAGCAGATGAGCAAACAATACATGCAGATAAGGTGTAGTGTGTATGCACAATTAGAAAAAATTGTGTGGGTGGTTTGTATCATAAATAAAAGAAAAAAGACAGGGCAAGGGAAAAGAAAAAAGTAAAAAAGTAAAAAAATCATGGGTTAGTGTTAGTGTTAGTGTGTCACTTTTTGGTGATTGCTACTGAATATTCCACTTGCTTATTAATTGGGGCATTTTTAACATGATCTTGGTAAAAATGTGATTGGGAGGAAATTAATTTTGATGACAAAGTTCTACTTAAGATTTGAATAAGGTTTTTCATTGAGTTTTACAATATTGTAACCTTAGAATATCCCAGTTGCTCACTATACCTAAATCCATCTACATATCTTCAAATATGGATTATACACTCAGCACCCTAGTATAAAATCAGTTCTAATCAGTTCTGGGACCGATGCTCGCCAAGACCAGAATGGGTCCTGTCCCTGGACTCTAGGATCAAAAAGTCCCACCTCTGGAAAGGAGTTCATACAGGCAGGTTTTTTTATGGCAGGCAAATGAGTATGAAAATATTGTTATTCTGGCTGTTGGGGTGCTGATATTCATCAGAAAGTGCCAAATTTATATAGAGCATAGTTAGTAGACTTTTGCACAACTGATATAGAGGGAGGATTGTCATGATGTTAAAGGTCGAGCTAAAGGACACTACTCTTTTTTGCACATTTTGTTGTTTTTTGTCTATTCACTTTTTCTCTTTTTGGAAGTTTTTGCTTGAATATTGGTAGAGCTGTAAGGGATGGAAGAGTTTTCAATCTCAGTTTTTTGTACATTTCTAGCATACCATTGGTGATGTCTCCTTTTACTTTCTTCACACAGATATACAGTTTTGTTTAAATTTTGATACAATTTTGTTTTTATTTAATTCTGCTTTAAAAACAAAGAAAGATGTACCCTCCTGCATTGTGCACTCCCCCTTACCTCCCCCCTCCCGGGGCCCCCCTTTAAAGAAAAAAAATCTGCAGTGTAAGGAAAATCTTTACCATCATGCTGCAAAATACTGACACACCTGGCTGGATACAGATGGACAAGAAGGGGATTGAAACCCTGTTTTCACTTCTAAAAGCTCTGTGTATTGTAAATGCATCTGGATACATTGTGCGATCCTTATCAGAATTGTGCATGGAAGTTGGGTCAATGACAACCTAGATTTTTATTGTGAAACTAAGCTAAACAAATAGCAAAAGCAGTGTCACAGCAGGATAAGGCCGCAGGTGGCCTGTGGGTGGATTCAGGGAATATGCAACAGATCATCCCTGCTTATATCTCAGTTGACCTGGTGCCCCACCAAACTCTTCATCATTTATCTATCGTTACCTGCCAGAAACAACCACGGAAGCGACGCTTTTTACCGTGCTTCTCATCTGAATAACCGATCGTATTTCCAACAATGTTCGTTGCATTAGTCGCTCTTTTAAGAAGACTGTTCGTGATTTATTATGTGTACATTATTTTGTGTTGTTGACTATGACTTCTGTACGGCTTGTATGACGATGGCTCCTGAATAGCCCTATTTGGTGGAGGAACCAGATAATGTGTAATGAAAAATGAATAAATGAACTGCGCCCCCAAGCCATGGGCGGATCCGGGACTTTAGATGGGGGTGGGGGGAGGCACACGGTCGAGGGGCGCCATTTGGACCAATAAGTGCGAGTTTTGGGCGATACAACTTATCAAGGGCACTAATTTTATAATCAAGAGGCTGATTCTTGCATCCCGTTGGAAGTGGGTGGGAAGCGATCTTTCAGGGAGCGCCAAGGCACGATCGAAGGGGTGGGCAAGTGCCTCTTTGGCCCCTCTGGATCTGCCTATGTCAAACAGAATTCAAAAGTCCAGGCACCTGTGATTCAGGCATATCCCCAACATCAACATCAACATACCATAGCTACTATCTGAGTGCAATATCTGCCCATCACTGGTAGCCCGTGAAGTGGCGGATACAAGGCAGGGAGCTAGGGGCCTCAAGCCCCCTGAAATGTTCAAGTGCCTGTGCTAATGCATAGGCGGAGGATTATGTGAGACGTTGGAGGGTGGTGCTGATTGAGCCCCCTAGCATCCCAATCCAAATGAAGTCCTGGGTCAGCTACTGCTTCTGTGCATGTATATTGCTAATTGCCACGATTAAGTCTACCAAGAATTTCAAGAAATTACCAAGAAATTAAGTCTACAAGAATTTCCCCCACACTCGTAACAAAATGATCATAGCATGAATAAACAAAAGCAACCATTTTTCGATTTCTCGCCTTTAAATACGTTTTATCGTTTCATGGTGACATTTTCGTTTTTTACGGACGTTTTGTCTTTTTCAATGCAACTTTTTCGCATTTTCGTTTTCTCGTTTTGTGCAGTGTAGCTTGCCCGAGGCATTTCAATGGCGTGAACTTCTTGGCATTGACGAAAAAACGAAAACACGTTAAAAAGTGCGCAGTGTAGAACTATGGTCTCCTGCTTCTGCTAGTAGAACCGGGGTCTTCAGTAAAGCCAGTTGTGCTAAGGCCATACCTCTAGCTCACGGCGTTGGCGTCTGTCTCCAAGGGATTTGTTCTTTGTTAGGCAAGGGCATTTAGCTGTCTATTGCCTTGACTCAAGTATGCATCAATCTTCCAGCCGTAACCAGGAACGGGGTGAGGAGAGCGCTCGTGTGAATCTTATTTATGTATTTCCTGTAGTGAGCGAACGGTGACGTTTCGTGTCCGTTAGACATCATAAGCGTTGACGGGCGCCATTTTCCGGTCTTTTATCTCGTGCTGTGTATGGACAGTTTGTGACGGGAAATCGTAGTATTTCGGTAAGTACCTAAAGGGGCTGGTCCAGACCCTCTTGCAAAAATCTGAGATTTTGGTGCCAGACAGAAAATATATTAGTCAAAAAATACCTACAGGCCTTGAAAAGAACCCAAGATGAATGATGAAAAGAAAAGTAACTGATGCACTTTTATTGTCTAGTACGTCATGATGACAGCTATAACTCACCTGATACATTATTTTGCGTCATTTATGTTGGGTAACTTAACAAAACACCTAGCTCCGAAATACCTGGATTTTCTCAATAGGGTCTGGACTAGAGGTGGGCCCTCTTGGTCCCATGGGACCCAGGACCCAATTTGGGCCTGCCGGGACTAAAGTCGCGACCAAAGTGTAAATGCTGGGACCAAAGGCATGCAGGATCAAACAAAATTCACTGTAATGGAAATACACATGAAACTAAGATGGAGACAAAAATAACTGTGATTTCCAAGTACATTCACTTTACTGCCTCCTTGATAAAATTTTCTGATTTCCTGACCAAAAGTTAGGCCTCCAATCACTCAGTGTTTAGCAAAAGTTTACCGCAGGCCTCTAGCCACCTCCATCTCATACTCCTCGCATGACGGCGGTCAAGGACCGAAACGTTGCGTTTGCCTCATCCCATACTTTTTTCTCTTACTGTGCCTTATCGTTTTCTGGGCTTTGTAGGGCTTAGGGATTTTGTTTTCTGGACTTTTGCACCTTTTGCCCTCTTGTGCAGCCTTCGTCTTAGATTCTAGCTTTTTGCCGATTGGTGTTTTTGTGAGTTTTAAGTCTTTTAACGCTGCTACTATCTTCTACTTTATCATCCTTTTAGGATCCAAGGTCACTCCCGCAACGCTCTTTGTTTGATGGCACCTTCACCAGGCTTTCTGAGAAATTATTATTATCAACGTAATTTATCAGTGTTCTCGATTTTTGTTTTTTTATCCCATGGCAGACTATTTACAGAAGTTTGGTTGCTAAGAGGTACCTTAATATGTTTTTATTCCGTTTGATTTTGCTTACTTCTCCCAGTGAACTCTGGCAATAAACTATTATTCTATACAGTGAACTGAGGAATAATAACCATATCATATTATTGTTTCATTGCTTGTCGCTCCGTTATTCCTACGTGTATTTAACCATTGTTCTATTTGTTCTAGGATAAAAATGCTGGCACTTACGTCTTCCTCAAGGATGCTCTGCAGATCAAGTCTTAGAACGTTAATTGTTGCAGGTATGGCTGATCTTCCTTATTATGCTCTCTCATCTTGTGGATTGGTGCTTACAGTCATGTGTATTGAATCGTCAGATTTTGGAAACATCAGCGGCCCTAAGTGTGCAGTTTGGATTTTGACCGGCATCATGTAGTTATATCTTACACCATATTTCATGAGATACGCTTAGAGCAGAGCCTTTACTCACCTTAAAAGATGTTACGGTAAAAGTTGAAATGTTGGACATGTTACATTTGGCAGCTTCAACACCTGGCGCGTAGTTATCACCATGGCAACGCCGTGGGGTAACACGACGTAATTCAAAAAGTAATGTCCAGATTACTTTCCTTTGTGTTGCTGTACCATTATAGATTGTTTAGATATGGCCTATGAATGCGTTTGGAAATGGTTTAATTTTAATTGTACCATTTTATCGATTATTTCTCGTGTAAACCTCACTGGTTTTTGAGAACTTTAGACTTTAGACTTGATATTCACGGCGAAAAATCCTTCTTTATTTGATTTTGGTCTTGTTCTGCAAGCTCTGGAAAATAAAGATGAAGAAGAATCCGACAAAGAAGCGTTGTCAAATTGGAAAATTTTGGTGTCACGCTGAAAATTAGTAAGAAAGCAGACGAAGCAGACGAAAAGCAGACGGGCTCATGATAGCGAATATTTTGAGCTAAATTTTATGATGGACTAAATCTAATGCATCGAACCCCTAAAAACGGCATTTTCATTTTCTGCGTAGCTTTAATAAACGAAGCTGTTATGCATGGTTAGAAAGCTACATTTCAGTTAAAATCCGCATATAGTTCATAACGTGGGAAATATTTTGTTAACAAGTAAATATATCCTTTCCTAAAAATCCCGCATCTTGATCTGGACGTGGCGAAATAATGAAGGAGATGAGTTCCGTTTATCAGCTACGAGTTTCTTGACTTTTGATTCCATTTTCATAATTCTTTGATTCTGACCTCTCTAAACTAGGACAAGGGTGTTCAAACCACAGTAGGCATAACTTTAAGGTGGTCATATTGCTGGCTAGGCTGTGCATGTATACTTCCACTTCATTTTATCTGGCGAGGTCGTGACTATACTTCCACTCGTTTAGGATGCTGCCGCTTTTATTTTGGACGGTTCCTGGCGGTGCTGTACCAGTGAGCGGCATGCGAAAAGCAGTTACAGAGGCACTGCCACTTGTATTTTGGCCGCTTCTTGACGGGGCTGTACCACTGTGCGGGGGTGCGCGCTCAGTTTCAGAGGTACTGTCATTTCCATCAAATTTATTTGTTCAACGACATATTGAGTAAAAATAATAGAGATCGAGAATAATAGAGATAGAGATCCATTTTGTCCGCTTCCTGACGGTGGTGTCCCACTGTGCGGCAGGCACTCGCAGTGCCTCTACACTGGTTCCGGGCGAGCCTTCCGGGCCCAGCCTGTTAACATCGGTGCCCGGACCCCGCAGCCAAGAGCTTCTGCGAGAGCTGGATCAGATTCAGGTGCGCTGGCAGCTGACATCGCGCAGAGTAGGGCTTCAACGCTAGAACTGTTCACCTTATTACATTGTTCATATTTAATTTGCCGGAGATTCTTCTTTCTTTCTCATTATAGGAGAATACATGCTTCCCAGAGTATCACTTTTGTGGAAAGTTGGTGGCGTATTTATGGTGTGGATTTTGTATACATGAATCTGAAGTCACTTCTTCGATTGGATTCTTTGGAGAAGTCGGTTTTTGGATCCCAAATAATGCCCGAAGTTGATAAAACTCAGTTAATTTTTCTTTGTAATTTCCCATCAGAACTACATCTTAGCTAGGGCGCTTGTCTCGAATTGTTGGAAAAAGATGGCCCGCTAATGAAGCTTCACCGTGAATGCTATTCGTAAGCGACATACATTTGCAGCAACTGAAATAGAGCAATCTTCCACTCGACGTCCTACATCATCGTATAAGAGCTCTTGTCGCCATACAGATCACATCAATTCGAGCCACCCAGTTACTCCTTCAACCCCATTTCACCGCGTGCCGGCAGAACACTGGCGCTGTGCAATTTTTCGTCGACTACGAACGCTCTCTGGGGAACTTTGTCAGCGATGCGGACGGAAATGTGCTGTTGGACGTGTTCACACAAATCTCCTCCCTGCCCGTGGGCTACAACCATCCCCGGCTGTTGAAGCGAGCCGCCGGCTCCGACGTCGCGGTCAGTCCCGAGGGAGCGCTAGCGGCTGAACGTGATGCAAAGCTCATTTACACATCGGTGCTCGTGTTTGGTACGAGTCTGCAATCATGTGGCTCAGTTAGATATTGGCTTACGGGTTTTATGTTAATTGGTTGCAAGTGGCTGATGAATTCATGGGGGCTAAACTTCTTTCTGATATCGTCATATTTATGTTTGAGAAACACTATGAACCGTCTAAAAAAATCAGCCAACCTTCATGTCTCATCTTGAAACAGAAACGTCCGCTCGGTTATCACCCAAAAAGGCGCCTTATTGGTGTAAATATGTTTTAAGCATGTTACTATTCCATCCGTGAAATTTTTTCCGGCAGGTTATGCCAGGCCGACCAGGAACATACCGTGATGTTGTCGATTCTCTCCTTTTTAACCGCACGCTGTTTGACAATCTAGAGGTTTGCCCTTGTTTGATGTTTTAACACTGCTTTACAGCCTACGCCTGCATTCAACATATCTGGCATCCTGATTATTGCTTTCATGTCGCCCCCTTTTTCCTGAACATAGACCGAGTAGTTGAGGGCGCCTAATCCTGTTCTAGTGAGGTAGATTTCCAGAACTAGCGACCCCATTGTGTTGATTTGGCCATAGGTTACCCTATGCCGGGTATGTGGCCGGAAAAAGCCGCCTAGTGTTCTTGCGTCGTTGCTCGTTCAGTTAACGCTGACAAAAGGTAAATTGTTTTATTGTAATGGGTGACGGATGACCGAAATGCAAGCCAGAGATGATCACAAAAGTTCTCAGCGGCTGCTGGCGGGAACAAATTCCGATGAACTAGTTTCTAATGGTCGCGGGGAACAACGAATGTAAGACTGTAGTGTAGGGCAGTGAAATATCGCCGGTGCGTATTATCAGCTAGGGTCCTTGAACGGATCCTCGAAAGTGGAAGACCTGTCTAAATGAAAACGTTTTCTTCTAAGTTGAGGAGTTTCCTCTAAATAAGGAAGAAGCCTCTTTTGTAAATTTTGAGGGGTCTTTGAAAAGACCCTTCCTGCTAAAACAAAATTGTTTTAGCAAAAAAATATAAAAGTCTTCGGCTTCTGAAGAATTTACGTCAGCTTGCCTGTCTGTCGTTAGTTTAAGAGCTGATATAAAAGTATTATGCTGATAAATATGTTCCTACCATCTTATGGTCTGATGGCTCAAATTACATGAATTTAAGTTATCTCATTTTGTTTCGTAAGGGTGGGATATAAAAAAACAAAAACAGTAGGAAGACGTAGTTTTTCATCATTCCAGTTTTTTTTTTTTTCTGGTGCCGTGTTATGTATCGGGAAATTCAAAATCGCGGTATACAATCTCAATTTAAGTCTTCAGCGCTACCATTTTTGTAGGGCGTCCACATTTTCAGTGGGTACATGTTCATTATGTAGGCAGAACTTGGAAGCCGTGCAACTCGGTGTCATTTTGTGATATGGTTCTAATATTGATCTTGAGTCGCTGTGCTCTGTTCCCCCTTCCTCGTGTTTTGAGGGATTCCTGACTATGACCTGACAGGAAATACTGCAGCTAAACTGTAGCCCAGATTCCCAATCTACTCGATAGAGTGAATTCGGCTTATTTGTTTATCGTTATCGTAATTAGATTTGTTTGAGAACTTATACCATTACATTTCCATCCTTCGTGTATACCCGTCTGTAATGGTACTCGAAAGCCCATCGCTCAGCTATGGTTATAAAAGAAACGTCTCACCACTGCCCCTCCACTTTTCACTCCATTCGTCCATGGCTTCCGTCTTTGACACGCTCCACGTCGTCACCAGCTGGCCTCGGTGAACCGGCCGGCTCTGGGCTCGTTTCCCGACCCCACCTGGCCGCAGGTGCTGCGCTCCACTCTCCTCTCGGTGAGTCTCCCCCTCCACCCTTCTGTCAGTGCAGTCTCCACCCCCCTCCACCCTTCTGTTAGTGCAGTATCCTCCCCCTCCACCCTTCTGTCAGTGCAGTCTCCTCCCCCTCCACCCTTCTGTCAGTGCAGTCTCCACCCCCTCTCCACTCTTCTGTCAGTGCAGTCTCCACCCCCTCCACCCTTCTGTTAGTGCAGTCTCCACCCCATCCACCCTTCTGTTAGTGCAGTCTCCTCCCGTTCCACCCTTCTGTCAGTGCAGTCCCCACCCCCTCCACCCTTCTGTTAGTGCAGTCTCCTCCCGTTCCACCCTTCTGTCAGTGCAGTCCCCACCCCCTCCACCCTTCTGTTAGTGCAGTCTCCACCCCCCCTCCACCCTTCTGTTAGTGCAGTCTCCACCCCCCTCCCTCCACCCTTCTGTCGGTGCAGTCTCCACCCCTCCACCCTTCTGTTAGTGCAGTCTCCACCCCCTCCACCCTTTTGTTAGTGCAGTCTCCACCCCTCCACCCTTCTGTCAGTGCAGTCTCCATCCCCTCCACCCTTCTGTTAGTGCAGTCTCCTCCCATTCCACCCTTCTGTCAGTGCAGTCCCCACCCCCTCCACCCTTCTGTTAGTGCAGTCTCCTCCCGTTCCACCCTTCTGTCAGTGCAGTCCCCACCCCCTCCACCCTTCTGTTAGTGCAGTCTCCACCCCCCTCCACCCTTCTGTTAGTGCAGTCTCCACCCCCCTCCACCCTTCTGTCGGTGCAGTCTCCACCCCTCCACCCTTCTGTTAGTGCAGTCTCCACCCCCTCCACCCTTCTGTTAGTGCAGTCTCCTCCCGTTCCACCCTTCTGTTAGTGCAGTCTCCACCCCCTCCACCCTTCTGTTAGTGCAGTCTCCACCCCTCCACCCTTCTGTCAGTGCAGTCTCCACCCCCTCCACCCTTCTGTTAGTGCAGTCTCCACCCCCTCCACCCTTCTGTTAGTGCAGTCTCCACCCCCTCCACCCTTCTGTCAGTGCAGTCTCCACCCCCTCCACCCTTCTGTTAGTGCAGTCTCCTCCCGTTCCACCCTTCTGTCAGTGCAGTCCCCACCTCCTCCACCCTTCTGTTAGTGCAGTCTCCTCCCGTTCCACCCTTCTGTTAGTGCAGTCCCCACCCCATCCACCCTTCTGTTAGTGCAGTCTCCACCCCCTCCACCCTTCTGTTAGTGCAGTCTCCTCCCGTTCCACCCTTCTGTCAGTGCAGTCTCCACCCCTCCACCCTTCTGTTAGTGCAGTCTCCTCCCGTTCCACCCTTCTGTCAGTGCAGTCTCCTCCCGTTCCACCCTTCTGTTAGTGCAGTCTCCTCCCGTTCCACCCTTCTGTTAGTGCAGTCTCCACCCCCTCCACCCTTCTGTTAGTGCAGTCTCCTCCCGTTCCACCCTTCTGTCAGTGCAGTCTCCACCCCTCCACCCTTCTGTTAGTGCAGTCTCCTCCCGTTCCACCCTTCTGTCAGTGCAGTCCCCACCTCCTCCACCCTTCTGTTAGTGCAGTCTCCTCCCGTTCCACCCTTCTGTTAGTGCAGTCTCCACCCCCACTCCACCCTTCTGTCGGTGCAGTCTCCCCCTCCACCCTTCTGTCAGTGCAGTATCCACCCCTCCACCCTTCTGTTAGTGCAGTCTCCACCCCCCCCTCCACCCTTCTGTCAGTGCAGTCTCCACCCCCTCCACCCTTCTGTCAGTGCAGTCTCCCCCCCCTCCACCCTTCTGTCAGTGCAGTATCCACCCCCTCCACCCTTCTGTCAGTGCAGTCTCCACCCCCTCCACCCTTCTGTCAGTGCAGTCTCCACCCCCTCCACCCTTCTGGCAGTGCAGTCTCCACCCCCTCCACCCTTCTGTTAGTGCAGTCTCCACCCCCCCTCCACCCTTCTGTTAGTGCAGTCTCCTCCCGTTCCACCCTTCTGTCAGTGCAGTCTCCACCCCCTCCACCCTTCTGTTAGTGCAGTCTCCTCCCGTTCCACCCGTCTGTCAGTGCAGTCCCCACCCCATCCACCCTTCTGTTAGTGCAGTCTCCTCCCGTTCCACCCTTCTGTCAGTGCAGTCTCCACCCCTCCACCCTTCTGTTAGTGCAGTCTCCTCCCGTTCCACCCTTCTGTTAGTGCAGTCTCCACCCCCTCCACCCTTCTGTTAGTGCAGTCTCCACCCCTCCACCCTTCTGTCAGTGCAGTATCCACCCCCTCCACCCTTCTGTTAGTGCAGTCTCCACCCCTCCACCCTTCTGTTAGTGCAGTCTCCACCCCCCCACTCCACCCTTCTGTCGGTGCAGTCTCCCCCTCCACCCTTCTGTCAGTGCAGTATCCACCCCTCCACCCTTCTGTTAGTGCAGTCTCCACCCCCCCTCCCACCCTTCTGTCAGTGCAGTCTCCACCCCCTCCACCCTTCTGGCAGTGCAGTCTCCGCCCCCTCCACCCTTCTGTCAGTGCAGTATCCACCCCTCCACCCTTCTGTCAGTGCAGTCTCCACCCCCTCCACCCTTCTGTCAGTGCAGTCTCCACCCCCTCCACCCTTCTGGCAGTGCAGTCTCCACCCCCTCCACCCTTCTGTTAGTGCAGTCTCCACCCCCCACTCCACCCTTCTGTCGGTGCAGTCTCCCCCTCCACCCTTCTGTCAGTGCAGTATCCACCCCTCCACCCTTCTGTCAGTGCAGTCTCCACCCCCTCCACCCTTCTGGCAGTGCAGTCTCCGCCCCCTCCACCCTTCTGTCAGTGCAGTCTCCACCCCCTCCACCCTTCTGTTAGTGCAGTCTCCTCCCGTTCCACCCTTCTGTCAGTGCAGTCTCCACCCCCTCCACCCTTCTGTCAGTGCAGTCTCCTGAAATACATGATTTTGTTTTAATTTTTTGTATACATGCTTTTGTGTTTGAAACCCCTCCCCCAACCCGGGAAAGGTGGCTCGGGGGCCTACCGGGGCGGAGTTTAATGGCGGTGATTGGTTAGTGACGCCGTGCCGGTACTGTTGTACTGGTTACAGGGGGGGCTGGAAAGGACGAACGCCTGGGGGAAGGAAAGAGGAGGAGGGAGGGCTACTGACGGTGCGACATGCCGATATGATGTTTATTTGTTGAGGGGCGTTTATCTGTTTTGGTTCAGGTGGCCCCAGCCGGCCTCAGCAACGTTACCACCATGGCCTGTGGCTCGTGCAGCAACGAGAACGCCTACAAAGCAATGTTCATGGCCGTAAGGTGAGGCCCCACGAGAGATAATCGTGATCATGTGTTTGGAAAGTACAGCTATCTGTTTGTAGCGGCGTCTAGGAAGAAACTTGGGCTTAGTACAGGGTGCTAGAGCTTTGTAAAAATCATTGGTGATGTATCATGACATATGTATCATATGATGTATGACATTGGTGATGTATCCAAGCAGATTTGTAAAAGTTGGTGGTTTTGGAAAAGTTGGTTCGCGAAAAGTTTGTAAAATTTGCATTCTCATAATCAACCACATTTTCAACATCATTCACTTACAGATCATATCACAGTGACATCACTTCTACGTTCAGTTGCCTTCACGATTTGGAAGCGCCTTGGAAGCGCCTTCCTTCCGTCCCGTGAGTTATCACGTGGCTTGTTGCTCCTGCATTCATATTTCATTTCGTACTTAAAGGGAGATACGCGAAAAAATTTTGGCTCGATCAAAGGTCACAAAAGTTGTTTCAGAAGTCCTTTTTCTCATTTTTGCGAATTCGGCCTGCAAATGCCTTAGAATTGCTCTCAGTCAACATTTCTAGACGACTTTACCGGTACACCTCTTATCGATGTAAATGACGTACCCCCGGCTAAGGCTATCAAAGTCTCTAAAAAAACCGGTCCCATTTTTCCTAATCAATGGCTTGAAAGTTTAAAACTATTAAATAAAAAGATATTTCAAAAAAGCTACAGCCAAAATAATATTAAAACAAAAATATGGACTTTTAAGAAATCACAATTGACCAATCAGAACGTATAGCCACCTCATAGGGGTTCACGTGGCCTTTCTGACGCAAAAGTTTCGTCATTCTGGGGCTGAAGCAGAAAACAACTCAAGACCCGAGGTACGAAACGACTGAAGACTTGAGTAATTATGTTTTTACGTTTCTAGGGCAAACTAATTCATTTTGTATTTTTAAGGGCTTTGTAAAATTAATTCAAATACAAATACAGGAGAACAGAAATTTGTATTACAACAAACATTACTTTTCAACTTTGAATTGTTTTCGAAAAGTAAGTGATGGGTGAAAGTTTCAGAATTTTATCGGAATTGTTAACCTATTTCGATATTAAGTAAGTGGCCTCCCAAAATTTTGCCGAAGATACAAAAATAATTGACAGTTTCATAATCAGGATTTTTCAAATAGCAAGAAACCATGATAATAATTTTTTTCGCATATCTCCCTTTAATGTTTGTCTGCAGTAAGCTTTCCGGAAACCTTAGTTTTTCACTCCTCGAGCTGAAAGGAGAACTTAAAGATGGTTAGACAAATCTGATTTGATGTGTAGAAATCGGCAGAAACCCTCTGTCGAAGCTTTTTTTCGAACCCTAAATCATACGTAAACGTTGTGTTTCTTGTAGTCACAACGGCGCAAGTACTGTGTTAATATCCCGTTCTTAACGAGTCAATGGGGATTTCTATGTGAATATTAAGTCATGCGAGTGAATTCTTCAATGTTCACTTAGAGTTTGCCGTCAAATGTCTTTGCGAGAGGTATTCAAGCAACACTTTTTGTACCGCTCCAATCTTGCGACCTATAAATGTCCTGTTTATTGTTCCGGAGTTCGTGGAAGTCGTCTATTGATGATTCAGAGGCCTTTTCGGATGCTGTCCAGCCTATATATAGGCCTCAGATGATGAATGACCTGCTAGTAACAATAATCAATCTAATGCAAACAGTTGCCTGGATGAGGAAGTCGGTTAGCACACCCGGCAACCCCTGGCATTACATCGCACGAACCCCCCCCCAGAGGCAGGACAAGTCGCTATGTCTTAGTCCCACCCCAGCTCACTCCTCCTCCGACGCCATATAATGTGGGCGTTATTACATTTTTACTCCCCAAGTAAAAAAAAACGAAACAAAGCAAAAATGCCAACGCGGCTTTACGCCCTATTTTCCACTGGGGTGAGAAAGGTGTAGGTCTAGGACGTTTTTATTTAATTTAAATGAGGCTACTCACAACAGCAACACTTGCCCGATTATGGGGAGTATAAGTGTGCTGGCGTGGGTTGTAAGGATCCTCTTCACCGGGTTAGATGAAAGGCAGAAGGCGGTGTTTCACCTTTGGATGGAAACCAGGTAAATCCACGCCATCCCAACCCAGATACTAACATTTCAATCACTGGGCCACTTGGATTATTTTTTGTCTACATTACTCTAACACTGTTTTAAATGCTTTCTCCAGGAACGGCCAGCGTGGCTCGGATATGCCCACCCCTGAGGATCTCCAGTCATGTATGCTGAACCAGATTCCCGGCTCTCCGGACCTGACCGTCATGTCTTTCTCGCGCGCTTTTCACGGTCGCACTCTCGGTGCGCTGACCACCACTCGCTCCAAAGCGATCCACAAAGTGGACATTCCGGCGTTCGACTGGCCAATGGCTCCTTTCCAGTGTACAAGTACCCGCTGGATGAATTCCAGGCGGAGAATGCTGCCGAGGATCAGCGCTGCCTGAAGGCGGTGAGTCTGACGATTGTGACGGGTTGTACATTCTTTAAAAGCTTTAGTGACAATAAAAGGTAAGATGGGGCTGCCTTATTCTGTGGTAAATTGGCTGCCATATCGAGTTCTTTAGATGATTTCAGTTTTTTAACGATGTGGTCGCCGTCTCTTGCAAGTCCTGTGTACGCGCCATTGTTGACTTCCCACGCTCAGTAAAAGTCAGCCCACATGCACGTTGTCAGGACTGTTTGTCAGTTCACTGCGGGGTTGTCAACTCTCAGAAAAGATTGGGTCATAAGTGCTCAGGATATTTGAGCACCTGTTATCTCCAACCGGAGTGGAATCTGGCGTTTAAGCACACTTGGAGTTGTACTGACGCGGCCAGGAAAAGGGCTCGACTTAGTCCTTGATCATTTGTGCAACGTTTTCGTAATTGCATCTCATCTGTTTTCGTCTGCCCGTAACCTGCCCCCTCGTCTGCCCTTATAAATCCCTCTCATCTGCTCTGTCTGTATTTGTCCACCTTCTGTGCACTAGATATGGACAATGTATCGAATGTAGCCAGTCATGGCTCGGGAATAGCTTCCCATATCTCCAAGCTGGAGCAAACGATCGGAGATCTACGCTCTGAGTTAGGTGGCAAGCTCAGGGACATGGAGCGCAGCGTAGGTGCCATAAAGCAGCAAAAGACGGAACGGACAGCGCATAAATTGTACATACAGCCATGTTGTTGCTGATGCCGGCTTGGCGCAGCTTAATCAATGAGACTGCAACTGGGACAGATGATGCCAAGCTAGTCCCTGGCCAGCCCCTTAGCAAACCAGAGGCCAAGTCAGCTGAAACGCCAGAGCCCGGACCCACCGGGAAGGTATCCGGCCCGTCCCCTTCTGACGGGTCCTGCAGCTGGGGAATGCCCGAGCGGCTGAGGCGGCTGCGTGTAAGGACAATACCCTGACTTCAGGTGCGGTGGTGAGCCCAGGTGCTACATCAGCCTCTGAGTCATCAGATGACGGTTCTACACTCGTAACGAAAAAGAAGGGCAAGATAACATCGAAGCCTTCTGAGATTTCTGCGTTGTATAATAGTAAACCAAGGAGTATCCGTGGGTCCGGCAGGGGAAAATGATACTTGGGTAGGGAACGAATTCTTACGCGGTGGGTATCCAGACAATTATGAATTTTCCGTCGTGCGCTCTACTATAGAATTTACGCAGCATAAGAAACCAGTGGAAATTTTACGCGTGTTCGTAAATATCAAGTAAATACACACTGCTTATACATGCTTTATTTTTCCGTGACAATTCTGTAACACTTTCTACAGAAACATTCATTAATCAAATAACATATTGATCAATCTTTAACACTGTTGGAAGTTGCACACGATTTCAAATCGTGGGCCGCCGCTCTGCTCAGTCTGTATATTTATGTTATGGACTCTGGTGTGGGAAAGCATTTGGCCGGAACCTCCAAATTTTACGCCGTGGTCTCTTGGCGCAAATCAACTTTTATTTCCCCCTGGGGTCCTGTACCTTCCAGGAAAAATTGTTGGGTGTGCCAGCTCCCGTTAGGTGTGCTGATATATTTGTCGACAGACTGGCCGTCCCTGTCCCGGGGGAGGACGACAGAGAAAATGTTATTAATTATACAGGGGATGCTCAAGCGCTAGTTGTAGGAGCAAGCCATTGCTTCCAAAAGTGGGATTACCGGGGCTTCAAAGTGTCTTTACCGACTCAATTCTCGCCAGGGTTCCTAAATCGGAGGCATGACCCTGTAACGCAACTGTAAAACGGGTTTTTGAGCGGAAGCCAATGGTAGTTAGCTAAATAACACTATAGTCTACATGACCATAGTCAGATTATCCTCATAAAACTGTCAGTACTGAAAATTTCGATTCAGGAAGGACGAAATACTTGTTCTCAATGATATAGCTTTCCTGCAGGAGACATGGCTTGCCAAGTTTGAGCTGGACATTGCGAACAATATCCACGAGTACTTTGCACGCTTTGAAACTACTTCCTTTGATTCCTCATCTAACATATTAAGAGGAAGACCCTATGGTGGATTAGCGATTTGACGGAGAAGAAGTATTCAGGCTGCAGTTAGGGTATGCCAAGTGCCTAACTGTGACCGGCTGATACCCTTTGACCTACCATAAGGGAGAGTCTGGTAACTCTGTTGAATGTCAACATGGCGACTGATCATAGGGACCAGGAACGGTGTTATGAATATTGCATATTGTTAGTTTTGTTTCATAACATCATCGCACAAGATATGCCATTGCAGAAGTAATGCCGTCAGCTAGTTTATTTAAAGTGTATGAAACTGCCTTGCTCGATCGACTGCAACAAAGCGGCTGCTTGGTAAGCCTCTGCATCAAAGCAACCATATTATCTGCGATTAATCAAATATTTTTACCTTTGCACTGCAGGATGAGTTCCTGTTAAAGAAAGGTCTTTCCACAAGTAAAGACTCCAATTAAGCTACTTTGGGGACTAACAAAGTCAGTCTCGGTGGTATATTAGCCCAAAATTGTTTGTGTATTAAAAGAAAATATGGCTTCTTGCAATTATATTTGGGCAGTAGCACCTACTCAGACATTAGGCGATGCTTAAGAGGAATGTTAACTCACAAAGCTACAGAGATCAAAGAAGGTATTGGCTGATCTGATATTGAGTTGGGCTGCTTAAAACAGTTTTTTTTAGGAAATCGTATGTAGTACTGTACTATGACGTGTGTGTGTTTGGACTGATGATGTGGGATATGGACGTGTAATGGTATGTGATGTGAATGCATGCGTGATATACACCATTAGTGTGAAATAAACTATTATTATTATAGATATACATATGACGATAGATAGAGATGTACTTAATGGCAATATCAGGTCAATCGTGACCTTGACCTGACCTTGGGTCAGGCCATTTTTATATTTTACTCTAGCATGGTTGTACTATTTATCATCAATCATGATACTGTACATCAACGAGGGACTGTAAAGATGCCTCAACATTAACTAACACAATTCAGCCGAGAAGCTAGAACCAGAAAGCTGTCCCTAACCTGTGACTTTCGGTGACCTATCATGACCTTGACCTGAACTAAAAGTGAGGGGTCTGGGTGGTGCAGTCGGCTAGCGCGCGTCCGTCTCGATCACGTGACCATTGCAGTGAGCCAAGGGTCGTGGGATCGAGACCGGCCAGAGACAGGATTAGGTATGTACATTGTCCTAGCCCCATTCTAGTGAATCCCCTCCCCCCACCCCCCCACACCATATAACTTACCAGTCGGTGCGCCTGTAATCCTGAAGCAAAAAAAAGAGCCAAAAGTGATCGTCATAGTTTTGCAATTATTTCTTACGGGCCATCTAACCCCGAAGAACAGTTTTGTTGAAGAGTTCTGTTTTTTTCATTATCTCACATATAAGCCGAGATCGAGAGGGTTGTTCGAACTCCCCCCTCCCCACCAACCCTATCACCATCACCATGGGATGAACGTGAATTGAAAGGCCGTTGGAATGGGGGTAAAACTATTGTTCAGAAACTCGTCCATTGAAGAGTTTTATCTGTTTTCTTTTGCTTCAAGGGAATGTGGCACCTTTATAACGTGATTTTAACTGAGATAGCCAAGTTGTAAAGCATGCCGGAAAACCCGGTACTCAGTATATCATTTGTCTTGAAACTCAAAATTTTCGTGGAGAAAAGCTAAAAACCTACCTGAAATTTACCCCAAATCTACCCCAGCCAGGCGGCCACAGTTGTCAGCTGTTGATGGAACGACAAAGCTGATGTCACGGTGAGTAATCAGCCAATTGAAGCCTTTGAAGCCTATTGAATATGGAAGGAGTTGCCAGATCATGACGTCATCCACAGGCAGAGGCTTATTTTTCACCTTTGAGGAACATTTTAAAATGAGATATTAAGCTCATTGTACATTTTTCAGAGAAAGCATGGACATTTTCATGATTTTCGGCAAAAAATACTCCTAATTACACTAAATTCATGGATTCGACCAAGGTGCCACATTCCCTTTAATGGTCACGAATTGACGACAGTCTCAGGTTCTGGTACAACACGGTCGGCGTTCATGACGGTAGGTGGAAGGGAATGTATCGGCACCGCTCTCATACCGGTAAAAACCAGTTGCGGCCCAGACCCACATCCAAAATAGGTCGCCCGGCACGCTGTTCGCGGTCAAGACCCGGCCAAGGCTCGCCGCCAACTAGGTCACTCAGCCGTCTCAAACTGGATATTTCTGGTTTTCAGTCGCAACTGAGTCAGCTGCGTAGGTCGCGGTTTGGTGAGCGCGGGCGGATCCTCGGTAGAGATGTGTGGGTGTTGGCCCGGATTGAACACTCCGCACCCCCGCACTGGGCCCCGTTGCCCGTTGGAGCCTCCCTCTCCCCCTATAACTCCCTGACAAGGTGGTTACCAACTGTTTCCGTCCGGGTTTGATCGCCCTCTTCCGACCGACGAAGTGCGACCTCCCTCCCTGAAGAGAAATCCTGGGTCTGACTTTGTTACGGTGCACTTATCTGGTTCACGTGGTGCCACGTTCGTGGGGGGGAGAGGTGGCCATTGGCCTTGCCCAGGGGATCTCGCGGACGCTTTGACGCACGATGTGTGTTTTTGTTGCTTAC
This sequence comes from Lepas anatifera, assembly GCA_034440635.1. Taxonomy (NCBI): domain Eukaryota; kingdom Metazoa; phylum Arthropoda; class Thecostraca; family Lepadidae; genus Lepas; species Lepas anatifera. The sequence goes on from JAOTON010001488.1 coordinate 465,495, forward strand.
ATTTGGTGATTATGAAATAAATCGATACGGGTATTTTAGAACTAGGTGGGTGTGCAGTAGGTGTGGTCAATGTCGGAGTTGTGCGATTCAGAATTTTGTTGAATCAACTCAACTCAACTGGCGTGCTGAGAGTAGTTGACTCAACTGCAACTGGACTCACAATCGAGAGTTCCGTGAGCCGACTTAACTTTGTACACTTGTGGTTTGATGACTGATCTGGAAACCTTACGTAGCTAACAGTTTTGAAAAAGGTGGGCAAATTGAAAAACTTTGATTTTACATCATATATTACCCTGCTGAGTCAACTTTTTTCGTTGACTCAATTGACTCGCTGTCTTCACAACTCAATTCAATTCATTTATGACTCAAATCCACTCACTGGTATAATTTTTGACTCCAATCAACTCAACTCAGAGTCGAACGAGTCGAAATTTGAGTTAAATTCCGATTCCCACTCGCGTGCCGCACAACTCTGGTCAATGTTGGGGCGTATAGAAGAGCCTTAATCGAACTCTATCGGAACTGCTTCAAGCATGGCGCGATTCTGGCCCCGCTGTTGTTCATTGAATGAAGGGGATATTCTCTCGAAATAATTTCGAATCCCTCGCTTGAATCGTACACATAAGAACAACTCTGAGCGAGAGGTGTATTCGTCGTAGTTGGATCCAAGGCATGTCAGGAAGTCAAGTCAGCATTAAAATACTGAAACATGGGATTAGTTATCACGTACTGCCTGTGGTGTCATGGTGATTTGTTTATCTAGGAGTGCCTTTGAGACCCCCTCTCCGCTCTCGTCTTTACATGACCGTTCCGTTACTGGCCTGCAAACCGCCAGCCACTGCTACGCCGGCGCCATAATGCTGGAAGACCTCAAAGCTGCGCTAAGATAAGTTGTATTAGTGTGCGAAGTTCCGAACTTTACAGGACATCAGCGATTATTTTCGGGTAGAGCAGAGCAGGTTGGCAGTCTTCTTCTGGTGTTATACATATTCGTATTCTCTGACAAATATTCTTGTCTCTGACTTAGACCGCTTTGTGAGGCAGGCAGCATGTACCGGCTGTGAAGAAACCAGGCTCTTTTCAGGCAGAGGAGGTGATTGCCAAGTACAACGCCGCGGGAAAAACTGTGGCTGGTATGATCGTGGAGCCAGTACAGGCGGAGGGAGGTGACAACCACGCCTCCCCTGAGTTCTTCCAACAACTGCAGAAGATTGCCCGCAAGGTTAGTCGGAGTGTGTATTCGTGAAGAGCCGGACCGTGAGATGGTAAAGGTGCCGCGTGTGTATGTACTCGCGAGGGGGCTGGGTCATGGCTGGTAACGATGGAGTTTTGGTGAGGGAATGGTGCTCAATGGTATTTTGCGTCGACTCCCAGCTGTTCTGATCTTCAGCGGGTTATCTGATCCTGAGGACCCTCGTGGTACCGCCGACAGAACGATATGGCGTTCATGATTGACGAGGTGCAGACTGGTTGTGGGGTGACGGGCAAGATGTGGGCTCACGAGTGGTTCGGCCTGGACGGGCCTCCTGACATGGTCTCCTTCAGCAAGAAGATGCTCACGGGAGGTTACTACCACTCTGACAAGTTCAGGTGAGGGCGGAAAGTGAAAGGACCAAAGGTCATCTTCATGAAAAACTTGTTTTAGACGGGAGGTCAAAATCGTTAAAATCACAATAATACAAACGATTTTAATAATAAGAATAATGATGATAATGATAATAATAATAATAATAATCATCAACATCATCATCATCATCTTCCTCATCATTATTATCATCATCATCATCATCATCATCATCATCATCATCATCATCATCATCATCATCATCATCATCTTCCTCATCACATGGATACATATTGACGGTTGGTGCCGCGCTTCACACTCGCCAAGGGAGGACAATCACACCAAGTCAAGTATTTTGTTTTCTAACCATGTCATTTGTGCTGCCTTGAACATCGCGAAGTTATGTCTTGTTCTAATTCACCGTTCTCAAGTGTTTTAGGCGGAATGTCATATAACAGCAGTGATGATGATTATTGGTGTTTAAGGGCACTTCAGCTTCTTTGGCTATATGTGCCCATATAACAGCAGTGAACGTGATCAAGTAAATATTTAAAGATCAAGCAAAACACCAAGCAATAAATATGTTCAGCGTTGCGTTTTTACTCAGGCTTCTTTTCTGAGATTGTGTTCACCCCATGTGGAACCTCCGGGCATTCCGCAGGCCACCTCAGGGATACCGCATCTACAACACGTGGATGGGAGATCCGGTGAAGGTGCTACTCCTGGACGAGGTCCTCAAAATCATTAAGGACGACAATATGATCGAGAACGCAGCCCAGGTCAGGAAGCTGTTACAATCGACTGTTTTGTTAACATTTGACAAGTTGGCATCGTTGGCAAGTGGGTATTTTATCAGGTCTTCTGATCGTATGTAAAGAGCTAGGTGTGCTTTTTCCGTGTGAATCTGTTTTAATAGTCTTCCATGAGCAGTATTCTCTAGTCCTTTGTCCACTGCTTAACCATCGAGTGTGCTTTCACGAGAGTTTTTTATGTATCAATTATAAAGATGATTGGGCAAATTTGATCGGAGAACGCTCACCACATTTTTGGAGCAGTATGGGTTGTTTTAGTCAGGCTGGAGCTCCGACGGCCGCCATGCCTTTTTAGCCGTATCATTTTGTTTAACAAGTCTGTTTTGTGACCCTCCCAGGTTGGTGCGCACCTACACAAGGGCCTGAGGGATATAGAGGGACGCCACCCTGGTCAGTTGTCTCGGGTGCGAGGCCTTGGCACTTTTGCCGCGTTCGACCTGCCGTCTGGCGAGAAACGTGACAAACTGATCGGTCTGCTCAGAGCTAAAGGTGGGAAAAGGAATGTGATGACTTTGCATTTTGGACAATCCATATTGCCATGGTATCACCTTTTGCCTACGACTCCATCGGTCACGTGTGCACCGTACCATAGATGTTACATAAGGTGACGGTATTAAATATATTTATATATATATATATATATATATATATATATATATATATATATATATATAATTTATCGGCAGTTGTTTTACTGGGGCATTCTCATGCCAGTCAGGTCTCAGTGTACCTCCAGTATTGATATATAAGTTATAGACTGTTGTAATTTTGCAGCTTTGGATTTTCCAATTTTTTTCTTTCCAATTTTAATTTTCCAAAGCTGCAAAATTACAACATTCTATAACTTATATATATATATATATATATATATATATATATATATATATATATATATATATATGTATATATATGGGTGGTACATATCTGATATCAGTCTGCATTGATGTCAGGCCGCTGACCTGCGCTCTCTATGGTACGCACCTGATTCAGACTAGCAGTTTATTACTGAGCAAATGTTCGAGCTAACCCTACCACGGATGCATCACCATGTGTCCACACCGCAATGCACACGGCTTCCCCTTCCTGCCGGTGCCCCCTGTGGGTTTTAGATCCCCTTCCGTGCGCGTGTGTGTGACCACGGTGATTTCTATGACCCTACTTCTCCCCATGTTGAAAACGTATGGTTGTGAGTAGTTTTAGTCGTGTCCATGACGACCCCGCCCCCTTCCCCTCACCCTGTATACCCTGTGGTAACGTCCTGCGCGTGTCTGTGTATCTGTGGCGACACATCTGTCCCGTTCCCTGAGTACCCAGTGTCTTGTTCGCACCTCATGTCTGTGTGTTGCTGAGTAGGTGTCCATGGCGACCCCCTCACTCCAGTATTCCCTGTGGTAACTTCCTGCGCGTGTTCGTGTATCGGTGGCGACATCTATGACCCGCTCCCTGAGAACCTGGTGGCGTATTCAGACCCTGTCCGTGTTCGCCAGGCGTGCACGCCGGCGGGTGCGGGGACGCCACTGTTCGTCTGCGACCCGCTCTTGTCTTCCAGACCCATCACGCTGATATGTTTCTGGGCGCCGTGGAGTCAGCGCTGGCTGAGCTGTAGCGAGGATATAACGCAGCTTTAACTGGATGTAACGCTTGGTGCTTCTGGTCGGTTTTCGGTCCTTTAAATGGCTGCTTAACTCAGGAAACATCGCATTCGCTGGAGACTTTGACATGAAAGCTTTAGTTTGGAAATTGTCTATTTGGGTGAATGCCTTTATCATCCCCTCCCCTCTGGATCTGCCAGCGGCTTTCTGGAAACATTGGGGGAGGGGGGTGGAACTGCTCTGTTCTTCCAGTCCTGCTTGACCATGCTCTGTTTAGTATCGTCGGCTCCCACTGGATGGAATTGTGAGGTGTTTTCTTACCTTTGAGCCATTCGAGGCTGTTGGTACCACCCATAACGACTGCTAAATGTAGTTTTTAATGTTACTCGGCCTTCAGTGGTCTCAGAGAGAGGGGGCGGGGGTAGCCAGTGATGTTTATTTTCAGCATGGATAGCCACGCCTGTCACGAGACCTGACGTTTTTTTCGCATACTATCTTTGGGGACAGGGAATGGGAACAACAGCTGAATTATAAGCGTTTGAGATAATATGATATTAATAGGACATCCTGGGGGACCCATGCGATGTTATTTTAAAGCTAAGGGCTTGTAGAACGTGGTATCCGTTGCAGAAAAGAAGGCGGAAAACTAATCGTCTTGGTTTCTATTGCGGTATATTTACCGACGAAGGATTGTTCTGGAGACCACACGCTTGGGCTGGACCCGGACAGTGTTCGGATATTTGAAGTACAATGTAGGCAGATAGATAACATGCCACTGCTCTAATCGCGTTTTTTTGCCGAGTGGGTTGTGCTGTTTAACAGTCGGTGTTCGGTTGGGATGCTTTACACGTCCAGGGGCGCTGATGCTGGTGTTGTGCAGTTGCGGTAGACGATGCTGCTCAATTTAGACGGTGCTGCCACGTCGCTACAATCCTTGGGATTTTGAGGTACCGTGGCGAGACACGCGCACAGTTCAGTTGCAATGCGTTTTGCCTGTGGCTGTTGCCAGACGCCGCAAGCTGCTAGCGGATATTCCAGTTGGAAATGTAAGTTAGGTCTGTTGGATTCGCTTTTTTGTTTTATATTTGGTTCTAGATATATCTGCATTGGTGTTTTGGCCGGTAGACATTAGCTGCGAATGTAACACTGGTGTGTTGAAATGATGGGTTCTCCCCTCGAGAAGGGCGCTGGCCGATGGTCTTAGGTCATTTGACGCCTGAGGCTGAATAGACGCATAATTTTGCAACGCTGTTAAACTCACGGTGGTGCACGGGCTACAACGGGCGGTTGACACTGCTGTATTACCGTGGGTCTGGATTGCGCGAGGATATTGTGTTTTTTGTCACAACGCAAATCTGCTTGGCTGCAAATGTCCAATCAAGTGCAACGCGCTTCTAAATATTTGTCATGTCGTCATGTCTCCCTAGTCGTAGATGTGATAGTCAATGGAAGTATTAGAAATAGTCATGTTAGCGTTGATGTAGTCTGTCGTTGAACTTGTCTTCCAGTACGTGTGTGGTATAATTGGGCTGTACCTTCAAGAATGCCAGTACCTGTATACTACGGGCTGTAGAGTTTTGCGGTAGTGTGGTCTTTTGGGTGGAATAACCCAGTCTAATATAGATAAGATAGTTGTAGTGAATTGTGGGATAGTTTAAATCTGACTCATCTTACCAGGATAAACGTTGGATAGTCACTAGGATGGGAATTCCGCTCCTTGTAAGTTCAGTCATAAAGTAGTTGTATTTGAGTATATAAGTAATACCGTTGTCCGATGTCATTCCAGTGTTGTGGGTAGCCCAGCATGCAATCTGTGATGTTGTATCGGTGCTCTTGGGCGAGGTGGTGCTGGAAATGAAGGTTTTTACAATAGTTGATTCGGACTGTGATTGGGTTGGTTATGATGGCTTTCGGTCCTGTGAGATTTGCGTGCAATGAAAATATGGCGTGTCGCAATGTAATGGTTTTCTGCGCGCGCTGCTGTGATTTTTATCATTTTGATAGGTGGACTAGAGGCTCAAGTTATTGACGATTTAATCGTTTTTTGGAGCGTGGCTCCTCAAACTGGCCCCTCTTATTTTCTGTTTTCGGCTCTATTTTTATTGTCGCTGATGCCTAGTTGGTGCTTGTGAGTTTAATTACGGGCATGGTTCGGTTGGAGTTGGTTTGGGACGTTTGGGATGTGCTAGCGACCAGCAGGAGCGTGGGGTGATGTTAGTGTCAACGCACAAGCATATTTTCGTCTTCCAGCGTGTTGTTGTCTTCCCTCGCGGGTGGTGCCGATTCTAACGTGTTTGACATCCAATCTGGGCCTACATCGCAGCTCACGCCTGTTGGCAGGCGGAGCAGCTAGTATGTTTCAATTCAATCACGCAGGTGTATAACGAGGGCTTCTGGTGGCTTGGAGACGGAAGCTTGCCGTGGTTTTACGGTAATAATGATTTTGTAACGGAATATCAGTGTGGCTTGGAATCATCGGAGGTTTTCCAAACTCGCGTGTTTGGTTTCCAGGGATACGGAGTGGTAATGCTAACACTCATTTTAGTGTTGCTCATTGCGAAATATTGTGACCTTTGGTGGTGTGTATCTTAAGGAAAATAAACAAGTAGCAGAGTACCCATTGCCATATTCATGGCTTTGTGTTCGAATCTGTGCTCAATCTTTTTGCGCATGAAGAAGCTAATCCCGTGAAATTAAAACATGTGAAATTATCTCATACCTAGCACCGAAATCCGCCCAGCATAATTTTCTGCCTGAACTGATCTAAGGGGGGGGCGAAGGGGCCGTGTCCCAATTAAAGCTCAAGATAGTATGTTTATCCCCCAAAGCACCAAGTTTACACTTTTTGTGTGAAAAGATAGCATGTTTTTTATTTTTTATAAATTTAGCTCCCCCAAACGCTGGTTTCGTCCCTCGGTAAAGTTCCTCCTGGATCTGCCAATGGGCCCAGGCCTAATGGACATGCCAATTTGCTCTTCGATGTGTTAACCTGTGCGCATGCGCGCCGGATGACTATGTGTTGTGCCGATGCCAGCCAAGTAGTGGAACGACTCCAAGCTCGATGAGTTTTTCACGACTCAAACATTGTGAAAGTCCTGCCTTGTGGTTTGGCGCCTGTATTTCATTATTCGCTGCTCATTTTCATCCCTAGCCCACTGCAAAGCGTGTCGCTCGCATCCACCTTGGACAACCCTCCACTCCTCCAGTGCGTGACACACATTTCCCACCATTTTCGGGGGATGCGTGGCTCGGTGGATAGCGTACTTGTATTCTGGGTCACGGGTCCCGGGTTCAAGTCCCGACAGAGCCTCTGAATAAGTTGATCTGGTCCCACAACGACCCTGCAGCAGGGTAAAAGAGTTCGCGACAACGTATAACCGTGGTAGTTGTTGCGTCGTTAAAACCAAACTATTATTATTCCACCATTTTCTGTTTTTGCAGCAGCCTTGGCGGGCCTCACTTTTACCCGTACCGCCCTCGTTCACCTCCCGGCGTCTTCTGCTTTGTGGTTGGATGTCCCCATTTCACGATTGGCCGCCCTTTCAGCCTTAGATCGCCCCACTACAACGTACACCGCCCTCAGCTGTCATTGGTAACACGTTCGGTGTCAGATTTTGCTCAGTTACCACCCAGGATCCCCCAGGGCGCACTCATGCAACTGGTATCATTTATTGGTATTGTCGAGGTGCTTTTTTCGCTTTCTCATCATAGAAAGGTTGTGTCCAGACTAAAAGGAAAAAAATATTAGGTCATATGTGCGAGAAGGATCCAGAGAGTCGGGTAGGAAAACCAGCAGAACTTTACTTGCGTCCCATACAAATTTATAGAGTCCAAAAAACGTTTCCCTCATTTAGAATAGTGTGGATTTTCATTATCCACTTGGAGCGGACAGGGCGTACTGGGAACAGAAACTGACCCTCAAAATCTCAAATCCGTCCGTGGGTCAATTCGACTTCCAAAAGACGTCCAGATAGAGACGCCCTATTTCATTGGTATTTGTTTGAAACATTAATGACCACGTTTCAGGGGCGTGGTCGAGGGGGCGGCAAGGGCGCCCCCCGCCCCCAGAGCTCAAAGGGCCTCTTGAGGAAACCAGCTGCGTAAAGCGCAGCCCGCCCGCACTATGTTCTGTGTTCAACCGTGAAACCTCACATCAGAGAGGGCCCTCATAAGCCCTCTCCAGCACTCCATTCTGTGACAAGCAGGGCCCTTTTTACCCTTCAGAACCATTTGTAAAAAGGTGTCCTTTTTATTACTAGGGACCCGGGCTCCCTGTTCACAGAAGGACCCTTTCTGATCATGCGGGCCCTCTTTAACCGATAAAGCCACGATGGCCAGGGGGATTACTTGGGCAACAGCACCCGGTGCGACTTGCAAACCGTCAGGGCTTTGTCGCGCCAGCTGGGTCCTGTTTCAGTGAGAACGCCATTGTGGCTAGCAAGGACCTTTAAATATATAAGGACAATTCTGACTTTCAGGACGCCCTTTAACTAGAGCATCCTGTTAACTTGTAGTACCGACTGTTCCCTGTAGGGCTCTCGAGACAAGCGTCCTTTATCGCCACTCTCCAGCGCTATATCCGCCTATGAGTGAGTGGAGATTCCTAGATCTGGAACAGCGGCTTGGGAAAGTTGGGAAGTGTCACATGTCTGTTTGCAGACTCACTCCATTTGTTTTAGAAGTTGTTTATGGGCCTCTGGATCGCAGTTTGTGGCTTCTTACATTAGACAAAATGTGCAGTATCAGTAGCTCTTTATTATCGGTCTGATGCGGGGAACTCCTTGCGTCCTTGATAAAATGTTATCTTCCGTAACGAACTTAGCCAGGTGAGAACAAACATAGTTTTAATATGTATGCAGAAGGGTGTTATTTTCGGTATACAAAAACAACAGTCGAGCTTCATGTTTGAAGCAGATAGTTGTTGAAACGTGGCTCAAATGTCTGTGCTATTTTTCATAGAAATCTTCTGATGTAGATTCTATCTTTTAGAACTGCATTTCACTAGTACTTGCTTGTGAGGAGCACAGTCAATAGTTTTTTATGAACAATGAACATTTGATTTGGGCAGGTCCGGGCCGGGTCAGGCCGCCCGTATATAAAATTGGATTTGATTTTCCTATCCAAGCCACAGTCTTTACACTGATGTTGACTGGTTCTCTTTCAAGTTGAAAGTTAAAGTATCAAAACATTGCTCATAAACTCAAAAGAATCCTGGACAAAAATAAGATCGACAGCCTTGGAGGGGGGCAAGCGTAGTTATGCACCGAGCTTTTCCGTTTGGAGGGGGGAATGCCTTGTTTGCCCTCCCCTGAATCCGCCACCGAATACGGGCCGCGGCGGCAGCGGACGCGGCACTGACCTTGACGTGACGCCGAGACAAAGCGCGTTAGTCCCGGGCCGGAGAGAGAGGTGCGCGGTGATACCGAGCTGATCAGTTCAGTCAAACATTTGCCGACATGTGGCTACTAATATTCTCGCTGATCCTTCTGGCCTACTGCTGGAGAAGATGGTTAATGCATCACAGCAAACTTCCACCGGGTATGTAGAAAGTTGTGTTGCTGATGACTGCCGCCGGGTATGTATAGAGCTGTATGTATGATGACTGCCGCCGGATATGTATAGAACTGTATGGGATGACTGCTGCCCTACCAAAGGCAGCATCATTAGGATAAACTGGACCTGTATTTTTACCCTCGTTGTGTGTTTGAAACTGTATGTAGCTTCCAGGATCATTCGAAAACTGGCTTTAAGCAGAGTAAAAATAAAAATTAAATCAATATAGGTAACAATAGGCCTGCAACGCCCTTTTGATGCAAATAACTTCACACCATTTAATTTTCAGCCACACAATTCCCCCAAAAATTGGATTAATGCAAAGCCTAGCAATTTACAAGTCCTGTGTATTAATACTTAAGTAAAATATGCATTCAAGCTCCAGAAATCATTTTTCATGGTTCGAATATGTTGAGATTTTTTCAGAATGCATTTACGAATGACAGCTTTGCACTCAGGACTGAACAGTGGATAATCTTTAAGGTGTCATTTTGACATCAATCCCACGTGCAACATTATAAATGCACTCTGTTGACGGACAGGTCCGGTCAATATTCCGCTTCTGGGCAGCTGGGAAATGGTCAAGCTGTACCTGAACAACGGAGACATGTCGGAGATGTTCGCCCGGTTGGGAGCTCGCTATGGACCAGTGGTCTTCACGCGAATCGCCATGGACACACCTCTGATCGCCATTCGCACTCATGACGTCATCGAGGTACTTGTTTATTTGTTTGAGATCGTGCCAGAACGCGATGAGCAGATGATCTGAGTTATTGGAGAATTGAGTGATTCTGATGGGTCAAATTTAACGTTTCCTTTGATTTTCGAGAGGCCATCTGCACTAAAGAGAGATGCATGTTCGTTTTGAATTATTTGCTATCGTCTCATTTAAGGTTGTCAAATAAGTCAGCTAAAGTCATCAGTGGAATTGTCATGGAGACCCCGACCGCACCATCCGGACGAGTTCATCCCGCAATGACGAGCTAATTTGGAAGCCAAAGTTAAACGTCCCACAAAGCACCGGGACGGCCACCCCGCTATGGGGCACCCTCTCACCAGTCAGTTGCCAGGCGACCTATGTCGGATAAACATTGAATGCCGGAGCGTCTCAGGGGAATCGGTCCAAGCTTTCACTTCAGCTCCCCTGAACAGGAACTGCGTCAGGATTTCGCTCAGGGGGAGGCGCCCCGAAAAGGGCCCCTGCGACAGCGCCAAAAGGGCCCTGATGGGTAAAAAGCCCTGCTTGTTACGGAATAGTGTGCTGAAGAGGGCTTAAGGGGGCCCTGTCTGGTATGAGATTTCAAATTTGGCCACAGAGCATAGAGCGAGCGAGCCGCGCTCGCGCGGCCCGTGTCCTCAGGGGGCCCTTTGGGCCTTCAGGGGGGGCGGTTGTCCCTGCCGCCCCCCTTGGCTACGCCCCTGAATTGCGCGGTTTTTAATGGACCAGAGCCCGACGTTCTACCACCTGAGCTATCGGTGCGACAATGCTATTTGTTTCCTTTTGATGTTTTAGGCATTACTTTTCTGATAACATTGCTTGCGAATGTCCCAAAGCACGCTTCTGTCTTGTTACGTCACTAAATTTTGGCGCAAACCGAGTTATAACTGTTTTACCTGGTTTTGGCATGCTCACGCCCATTGGCGTACCTAGGGGGCATTCCCGTCATGCCCTCCCCCAAAGTGCTGGAAGGGGGCCAAACTATCTTTTGGCTCCCCGAAGGCCGGATAATTTTTAAGGTGTTCACCCTAGGTCTGTCGAGCAATTAAATCTTCGCCCCCTCCCCCAGGAGAGCGATCATGTGCTTGGGGAGGTAGCGTATACTGGATCTGTTGAGCACCCAAATCGCACGTCCCACCCCCCCCCCACCCCCCATGAGGAGAGGCGGATATGAGTTTGCCCCTCTCCAAAATCGGGTCTGCGTCCGTCCCTGCTCACGCATGTATGCTACCTTTCAATGTCACCAATTGCACCAGGGTAAACATACTAAATACCATCGGGGATTATAGGTCACACTCAATCATGGTCAATCCGTGTCGCCCGCTCAGAGCAGAGTGTTGTAAGCGTGCATCGGTGGACATAGGAGCACCTTTTAAAGGGGGCAAACCAACGTTTTGGGGTGGCTGAATCGAGGAGAAATCGCGGGAACAGTATTTAAAAAATACGGTCAAAATTTGGTACTTTTGAGGAGGGGGGGTCGAAAGATACTATTCTTGGCTTTGATGGGGCCTCCTTGGATCCGCCATTGTAAGTGTGGGCTAGCATACCAACTGACAGATGTTGGCGCTCGCATGGAGTTTGACGCGCTTGCGGGAAACAGCCGAAGAAATGCAACTTGAAACGTTTTTCGACAAAACAAAATGGGTGCCCAATTTGTATTTTCGCATCAAATGGGAAAGCTGTATGAAATAGGATGCAGGCACCTGGTTTCGTCTGTATTGGAGAAGATTGATACATTTTAGCCCACCATACTGTCTTAGATCCTCGTGAATATGCCTCTTAAGATCCTCGTGAATATACCTCTTAAATAAACTAAAAATGAAGTTTTATGATGATACAACACCTAGATGTGTGACATTTTGGCCATTGTTTTTCAGAAAGCCTCCCAGAACGTGTTGCTCGGAAGCATGGGGCAGCCCTTCTTCAACAAGGTGTCCAACAACTTCAGAAACCTTGGAGTCAGCTTTAATGATGGCGAGCACAGAATCATGAATAGGAAGTTTCTTAAGCGAGTGCTGTTCAAGCATGCGTACCAGGAAAAATACCTTGAAATTCAAACTAACTATGAATCCGGCATAGCTGTGAAAATGATTCGGGCTAGCAAGGGAAAACCATTCGACCTCAAAGATGTTATGACTCTTGCGAACAATACCTCGTTCAAGATCATATTTGGGGACCGGTTTGCGCCGAATGACGCCCGCATTTCGCAATTGAAGCGTCAAATTGCCAGCATATTTCTGTCTGTGGTCAAAACGCAAACGTTTCTAGATTTCCTTCCTTGGCTCAAAAACTGGAGTTCTGATTTCCGAAGGGTGAACGAAACAATGGCCAACCTATACAAATTCGTTGATGAGATGATCGCGAAGCACCAAGCAAGCTTTGATCCAGCCAAGGATGAACCTCGCGACATGATAGACGACTACCTGGCCGACCTGGCTCACGAAAATCCAGGCAACAAGTCTCTTGACGATCTTCGGGTTTACATCAAGGACATGATTGTGGGCTCAGCCGAGGACCCTCTCTGATGCTAATCTGGATATTACTAATGCTAGCGAAGCACCAGAAGGTGCAAGCTCTGGTGCACTCTGAGCTGGACAGTCAGCTAACCGGTGGCCGTGCGCCGCAACTGTCAGACGAAGCCGAGTGTGTTTATACCCGAGCAGTCATCGACGAAACAGTACGCTTCGTCACCCTAACCCCTTTCAACCGTCACGATTCCTCCATGGGCGCCACCACCTTGAACGGCTACCACATCCCGGCCAACAGCATCCTTCTAGTGGACCAACGTTCGATGCACCACGATCCAGAGTTGTGGGGAGACCCTGAGGTGTTCCGCCCAGAGCGCTTCCTTTCTGCAGATGGTGACAAGCTACGGCGGTGTGTTCACGGATGGGGATTTAGCGCCCGCCAGTGCCCCGCTGAAATGTACAGCCGCTCTCTCATCTTCATGTTTATGTCTGGTCTGCTGCAGAAATTCCGAATTCGCCTCCCCGATGGATCGGGTCTGAGGGATGATGGTACGTACGGTGTTGCTGTCAGAGCTGGGGAAACAAAGGTTATTGCCGAGGAGCGAGTGTAAGGATTGTGTGAGCTCACCAATGTCAGTCCATCTGTTTTTTCTTTAATTGTCGGGTTTACATCAAACCAATTTTACGAATTTACATTAGGCTTGCCGTTTGATGACCTCATATGTTTCCATGATTTTAGACCTAGCGTCTTAATTTAATGAATTCGAGGGTAAGTAGAACTCCAACAGACGAAAGTCATGTTTTTCAAGGCTATGTTTCATTTGTAACGGTAGCTTTTCCACAAAGTTTGCATATGATTGGAAGCACGCGGAACTATTTTCAGGTAATTTAACTACATAGTCGGTTGTTGCTCATAATTGGTAGGTTAGTGGTGGAGTTTTTTTATCATTTCAAATACATGTGTTATGCTCGTTAATGAATGTAAATGCGAGAGAAAGCAATCGAAGAAAATAAGTGTACATATTTTACCCAGAGAAGAAACTCACAAACAAAGGCTACAAAACCACCTACGGAAGCGAAATGCCAGTGTGTGTACCCACCAAACTTCCCAGCCCAATACAAAAAGAGGTGAGTAACCAAAAAGAGCAATAACCACCCGGTATTTACAAGCCGCGGGTCACAGATGCAGCCATATCAGAGGATGGTCCAAGGTTCGATGCACGCCCCATGGGTAACAAACTCCCCAGCCCGTGACAGGAGGCTTGCAACTTGAAGCTCAGTGCGTCCGAGGCCTGCAACTAGGAACACAAAAGAAGGGATCGCTAATCGCGAAGAGCCAGAGGTTCGTTGCAAGTCAACGGCGGTCTCGGATGATTCAAGGCTCGATGCAGGGAATCGCCAATCGGGGAGAGTCCGATGCAAGGAGAATACGGGGGTGCCCGCAGGTTGTGTAGCTCGGAGGGTGCGGTGCACCCCAGAGAGCAGCAGGGGAAGCTCAGACTCAGAGGGGCGGAGAGCTCAGCCTGTGAGGAAAGGAAGCGGGAGCCACTCCCGAAACCCGACACGACAGGACTGGCTTCCGTCGCCAATGCAAGCTTGATATCGCCTCATGATCACTTGATACAGGTCACGTTCACATGTTCGAAAAAGGCATGGATGTCAAGAATCCAACCCCGCTCATTCCGGCAGAGCCCATTATCCATTGGGTCATCGTACCACAGTTGGTTCTGGGCCACGGCAACGGTATCCCCGTCTCGGGTCACACGCACAACAGCAGTATCAGAACGTTCTGACCTACGGTATCGTCGCGGTCGACCGAATTTTAGACCTTCAGATTAGCGGTGGGCGTCTTACCCAGCGGCCTCATCGGGTCCTCAGTCTACACATTCATTCAAGACACAGCTTGATCTGGTGCCACCCTCTCACTCGCCATCATTCGTCCTGGAAGTTCTGAGTCCCTCCCCAATTTTTGTAACCCTCCCGACGGCTCCCAAACCTGGCGGCTGAAACCTCTCCGGTCAGTGCTGCCAAAGCTGGTGGCCATTTTCCGCTTAGAAGATGCATGGTAAGGTTCCCTTTGGCTAGTAAGGGTTAGCGTGAGAGCTGACGGTGCACCGTCGCTCGGCCTGTCGTGGCCGGGCCGGGCGCTACCCTGGTGAGAGAGGGAGAGGCGCCTTCACCCGGGGCTATGCTAGTGCATCGTTCCTACTGATGGGCACGCCCGGTGGGGGCTCGAGCGGTGAGATCCCAGGCACACACACACACACAACTTTCTCTCTCTCTCTCTCTCTCTCTCTCTCTCTCTCTCTCTCTCTCTCTCTCTCTCTCTCTCTCTCTCTCTCTCTCTCTCTCTCTCTCTCTCTCTCTCTCTCTCTCTCTCTCTCTCTCTCTCTCTCTCTCTCTCTCTCTCTCTCTCTCTCTCTCTCTCTCTCTCTCTCTCTCTCTCTCTCTCTCTCTCTCTCTCTCTCTCTCTCTCTCTCTCTCTCTCTCTCTCTCTCTCTCTCTCTCTCTCTCTCTCTCTCTCTCTCTCTCTCTCTCTCTCTCTCTCTCTCTCTCTCTCTCTCTCTCTCTCTCTCTCTCTCTCTCTCTCTCTCTCTCTCTCTCTCTCTCTCTCTCTCTCTCTCTCTCTCTCTCTCTCTCTCTCTCTCTCTCTCTCTCTCTCTCTCTCTCTCTCTCTCTCTCTCTCTCTCTCTCTCTCTCTCTCTCTCTCTCTCTCTCTCTCTCTCTCTCTCTCTCTCTCTCTCTCTCTCTCTCTCTCTCTCTCTCTCTCTCTCTCTCTCTCTCTCTCTCTCTCTCTCTCTCTCTCTCTCTCTCTCTCTCTCTCTCTCTCTCTCTCTCTCTCTCTCTCTCTCTCTCTCTCTCTCTCTCTCTCTCTCTCTCTCTCTCTCTCTCTCTCTCTCTCTCTCTCTCTCTCTCTCTCTCTCTCTCTCTCTCTCTCTCTCTCTCTCTCTCTCTCTCTCTCTCTCTCTCTCTCTCTCTCTCTCTCTCTCTCTCTCTCTCTCTCTCTCTCTCTCTCTCTCTCTCTCTCTCTCTCTCTCTCTCTCTCTCTCTCTCTCTCTCTCTCTCTCTCTCTCTCTCTCTCTCTCTCTCTCTCTCTCTCTCTCTCTCTCTCTCTCTCTCTCTCTCTCTCTCTCTCTCTCTCTCTCTCTCTCTCTCTCTCTCTCTCTCTCTCTCTCTCTCTCTCTCTCTCTCTCTCTCTCTCTCTCTCTCTCTCTCTCTCTCTCTCTCTCTCTCTCTCTCTCTCTCTCTCTCTCTCTCTCTCTCTCTCTCTCTCTCTCTCTCTCTCTCTCTCTCTCTCTCTCTCTCTCTCTCTCTCTCTCTCTCTCTCTCTCTCTCTCTCTCTCTCTCTCTCTCTCTCTCTCTCTCTCTCTCTCTCTCTCTCTCTCTCTCTCTCTCTCTCTCTCTCTCTCTCTCTCTCTCTCTCTCTCTCTCTCTCTCTCTCTCTCTCTCTCTCTCTCTCTCTCTCTGGTTCCAGAGGAATTAGACATTAGGTGTCACCCCCACCGGCATGCCGAAAGACTCCACCGATAAGTGCGAGGAGGTCTCGCAGCGACAGGTGTGAGACATCGCGCACGCTCGTGCCCAAACTTATCAGTTTTTTGGACTGGCCTTTTCTCCAGTTAGTGCGTCCCTATACGGAATGGGTAGACGAACCACAGTGGTTGTAGCAATTGGAGGGGTTTGCGTGGCCTGTGCCTCGGGATGTGTTGAAGCCAGGTTGGGCTTTTTGAAGCCCGGCTTTCCAGCATGTCCTGCTGTTCAACGCGGAACTTGTCATTCATCTTCTACCGCTCTGAAAAGAAGGTAGGGCAGGTCTGGCACCAAGTCTTGTGGTCTCCTTCGCAGCCAGTGCATTTTGGGCGTACTAGTCTCACAACTTCTCGATCCATACCGAAGGGCTGAGCATTTCGCACACCTTTATTTCCCTTTGCAGGATTTAGCTACGTGGCCATATCGCTGGCAGCGAAAGCAACGCGTGGGGTCAGGCACGTATCTACGCACAGCTACATATTTCCATCTCACGCGAACCCTCTGGCAGCTTCCTCTCTCGAATTCAAGTACGATTGTGTTGGTACCTACCAACTTCCCAGTCTCTCTCCTTTTCATCCTCCTCACACTGACAACAACTCCATGTTTATTCCTCGAGTATTTCGTCGTCCGTCAAATCCTCTAAAAGCTCCATTGAGATGACACCCCTTGCCACATTTTTTGTCGGATGTAGCTTAACCGTGACTGATATCGAGTGGTCCGATCGTTCACATTTGTATGTTAGTGACCCAGCGGCGGGAAGTTCCGCTGTTTCTGTGTCCGTGTACATGGCCACTTCAATTTCAGTTCCCGAGATTCGGAGTGCATCAGAAACTGTTCCAAATTTTGACAGAGCTCGGGCAGTTTGCAAGGAGTTAATTTTGTGTCTAATTTTCTATTTTCTAATTTCTGTCTAATTCTGTCTAATTTTCTATAGCCACTAGCACCGCCTGTGCCGACTCGGGAAGGCGGTAGCCTGGTCGGGTCTGTTTCGCGAGACGGCCGTATCATCCGAAAGGTTCATCACAGCTGCGGTATCAGAAAGTGTGCGCGAGGTTGTCCGGTCCGATGCAGAGGTCGAACTCCGTGAGGTCCGTGCAGTTGAAGTGGGAGCCTGAGATAACGCCATGAGAGACTAATTTACCTCGGTCTCCGGGGTTACCAGCTGTCAGTAACTAGCCCCGAGGACTGGGACAGTGCCTACGGGGGCAGGTGCGTCCGTAACCTGGGTGTAATCCCTACCAGAGAGAACCACAGACCCGGGCGCCGCGCCCGGGTCTGTGGTTCACGCTGAGAAATTCCGACATATTCTTGTCCTCGGCTTTTACTTTGTTGTTAATGCCCAACATTACCGACCTGGTGTGGCCCGAAGTGTCTCTATTGCTTTGGGCCCGAGAGGGAAGCCCAACCTGAGGCGCCATTGACATAAGTTTTTCTTTCAAATAGTAAGATTTCGGCGTATGTGCAGAATACACTGTAAAAAATTTGTACACCGTTGGTGCAAGCACAGACGGCTATCAGGTGTCAAGAAATCATAGCAGCACCATGTTGTCGGGATGTTCCGAGTCATGTGGTATGCTTGGTGCTATCCCTGCGCTTTAAAAGGCACAGCTACGCCCCATATATCTATCGGGAGTAAGGCCGCACCCTTCACCCGACCAGCATCAACGAAGATTCACAAGAGTGCAGGCGAGATCGCTTAGAAGTGCAACCTAAAACGCTCGAGTTGTATCGTGAACTATTATAATCGATCGCCTAAAAGCGAGGCATGTAACGTTGCACTTTTTAAGGGTGCAACGCGGCACGGTTAGGCTCACGCGCGCCGTCGGTTTTACTGCACGTGCACCATTTCCGCACGCGTCTCCACACTTTGGTTCAGGACGCGACACGGAGCGGATGGGCTCTGAGCTATACTACTATTGTTTTTTTTCGATCAGTTATTGATTAGGGCGTAACAACACAAGCTCACACCCTGTTGTAGGATTCTGAGTGCCGGATCGTCCATTTATTTAGTGGAGCTGCTTGGACTTAAGCCTTGTCACCTTACTGAGCAAGAGAGCCCAGCACCACCGAGTAATTTTGCGCATTTTACCTGCCAAGTAACCACGAGGACATTGGCAGGTATTCTGCCTTACCAAGACGAGGAAATAAGGTAAGGCAACCTGAACCTATGGTACTTGACCACCAACACCGTGGCGTTGCATGAAAATAATTGACTCTGAATTACCTACCTTCCTCAATTGTTTAGATGGTCTTACCAGGATGGTCTTCACCAGTGGCGGATCTGGATTGGGTTGTTTGAGGGAGGGGTGGGAAATCGTCCCAAGTCGTGATAAAACTTTTTTGAAAAAAATCGGGCAAATAGTGTGGTTTTCAGGGAGATCGCCTCGCTCCCCTGGATCGGCCAGAGGTCATTACGGGTTTGAGTGGACGGGGGAGGGTGGGGCTCATGCACGTTTTGAAAAAATAGCTGATAGAAAGCTATGCTTTCCTCAAGAAACAAAAAGAAAATATTTTCGGGTGGGCTATTATTTTTCCTGCATCTTTTCCTACAAAGAGCGATCAAGCATCTGGCGCCCATGCTGCTTCGTGGCATTCCCGAAAGGCCTCAGCGCATACGCAGATCCAGGGGGCGTGGGGGGCACGTGAGAACTTCAAAAATATTTACAACAAACTACAATACATTGGGAAAACTGGGTATGGTTGCATCACGGATTGAATGATTCTATGCAGTGCATTTTTCTCAAATTTTAACTGGGGACCGCAGAAGGAAAGGGGCAATATCAGGACTCAAGGGGGTATGTTTCATTAGTAAAAAAGGGGACTTTTGGCTCTTGCTGTACACAATAATTCCTGCTGCATGCGCATTTTCGTAATATAACCATTTTCGTATACATCACGGCTAATGAAGGTCACTTCTATCCCCCAGCTGCCCTTACACTTCTTGGCATATCATACCATGCCCAAAGTGTATGCATTTCTTCCAATCTCCTCCCTCTACCTGAAATTCTGAACAAGCTGCCTCAAACAGTGACGGATCCAAGGGGGGGCCCAGGGGCCCGGGCCCCCCTTAGCTCCCAAGCGCCCCAGTAGAGCTTAGCTCATATCGGGCGCCGAAAGCGCCCGATATGAGTGGCGCGCCTGTACCCATCTCGTGCGCCAAGGTGGTAGATGCCACTTATTCCACTTGAATTAACACATACTCCTTAAAACCATGGCAAAGCGCCCCTGCCCAAACATTAGACGCCTTTACTGGTCTTTTGCGCCCCAGTAAAATGTTGCAGATGAAATTTGGAAAGCTAACAAAAGCGCCCCGGCAAAGAAAAGGCGCCACTAGATAGCAAGATTGCGCCATGGGGAACTAATACACTCCTGAGTAGCCTAGGCGCCCCCTGGATGAAGCGCCCCCAGGTAGCCTAGACGCCCCCTGGATGAAGCGCCCCCAGGTAGCCTAGGTGCCCCTGGATGAAGCGCCCTACGGATATCATATGCGCCCTTGGCTAGGAAAGGCGCCCCTGGGCAGCAAAGGCAAATCTTGGTAACATATGTACCCTGGACAGCATAAGCGTCCCTTAGATAGAAGTAGGCGCTTTAGGAAAATAAAATGCTCACCTTGGGTAGAAAAAGGCGCCCTTTGATAGCCTAGGCGCCCACTGAAAAAAGCGCGTTACGGATGTCATATGCACCCTTGGATAGCAAAGGCGCCCCTGGGTAGCAAAGGCGCCCCTAGGACGGCACCCCTCGATAGAAAATCCGCCTTTGGATAGCCTAGGCGCCCCCTGGATGAAGCGCCCTACGGATATCATATGCGCCCTGTTCTAGGAAAGGCGCCCTGGGCAGCAAAGGCAAATCTTGGTAACCGAGGTGCTATGGACAGCATAAGCGCCCCTTAGATAGAAATAGGTGCTTTAGGAATATGAAATGCTCACCTTGGGTAGAAAAAAGCGCCCTTTGATAGCCTAGGCGCCCACTGGAAAAAACGCCTTACGGATGTCGTATGCACCCTTGGATAGCAAAGGCGCCCCTGGACAGCAAAGACAACCCTGGATAACACAAGTGCTGTGGACAGCAAAGGCGCCCCTGGGTAGCAAAGGCGCCCCTAGGAAGGCACCCCTTCGATAGAAAAGCCGCCTTTGGATAGCCTAGGCGCCCCCTGGATGAAGCGCCCTACGGATATCATATGCGCCCTTGGCTAGGAAAGGCGCCCCTGGGCAGCAAAGGCAAATCTTGGTAACATATGTACCCCGGACAAAATAAGCGCCCCTTAGATAGAAGTAGGCGCCTTGGGAAAATAAAATGATCACCTTGGGCAGAAAAAGGCGCCCTTTGAAAGCCTAGGCGCCCACTGGAAAAAGCGCCCTACGGATATTATATGCACCCTTGACTAGGAAAGGCGCCCCTTGGCAGCAAAGTCAAATCTTGGTAGCATATGTACCCCGTACAGCACAAGCGCCCCTTAGATAGAAGTAGGCGCTTTAGGAAAATAAAATGCTTACCTTGAGCAGAAAAAGGCGCCCTTTGATAGCCTAGGCGCCCTTTGATAGCCTAGGCGCCCACTGGAAAAAAAACACCCTACGGATATCATATGCGCCCTTGGCTAGGAAAGGCGCCCCTGGGCAGCGAAGGCAAATCTTGGTAACATATGTATCCCGTACAGCATAACCGCCCCTTAGATAGAAGTAGGCGCTTTAGGAAAATAAAATGCTCACCTTGAGCAGAAAAAGGCGCCCTTTGATAGCCTAAGCGCCCACTGGAAAAGCGCCCTACGGATGTCATATGCACCCTTGATAGCAAAGGCGCCCCTGGACAGCAAAGACAACCCTGGATAACACAAGTGCTGTGGACAGCAAAGGCGCCCCTGGGTAGCAAAGGCGCCCCTGGGTAGCAAAGGTGCCCTGGGTAGCAAAGGCGCCTCTGGGTAGCAAAGGCGCCCCTAGGACGGCACCCCTTCGATAGAAGATCCGCCTTTGGATAGCCTAGGCACCCCTGGATGAAGCGCCCTACGGATATCATATGCACCCTGTTCTAGGAAAGGCGCCCCTGGGCAGCAAAGGCAAATCTTGGTAACCTAGGTGCTCTGGACAGCATAAGCGCCCCTTAGATAGAAATAGGTGCTTTAGGAATATGAAATGCTCACCTTAGTAGAAAAAGGCGCCCTTTGATAGCCTAGGCGCCCACTGGAAAAAAACGACTTACGGATGTTGTATGCACCCTTGGATAGCAAAGGCGCCCCTAGACAGCAAAGACAACCCTGGATAACACAAGTGCTGTGGACAGCAAAGGCGCCCCTGGATAGCAAAGGCGCCCCCTAGGAAGGCACCCCTTCGATAGAAAAGCCGCCTTTGGATAGCCTAGGCGCCCCCTGGATGAAGCGCCCTACGGATATCATATGCGCCCTTGGCTAGGAAAGACGCCCCTGGGCAGCAAAGGCAAATCTTGGTAACATATGTACCCCGGACAAAATAAGCGCCCCTTAGATAGAAGTAGGCGCCTTGGGAATATAAAATGATCACCTTGGGCAGAAAAAGGCGCCCTTTGAAAGCCTAGGCGCCCACTGGAAAAAGCGTCCTACGGATATTATATGCACCCTTGACTAGGAAAGGCGCCCCTTGGCAGCAAAGTCAAATCTTGGTAACATATGTACCCCGTACAGCACAAGCGCCCCTTAGATAGAAGTAGGCGCTTTAGGAAAATAAAATGCTCACCTTGAGCAGAAAAAGGCGCCCTTTGATAGCCTAGGCACCCACTGGAAAAAGCACCCTACGGATATCATATGCGCCCTTGGCTAGGAAAGGCGCCCCTGGGCAGCGAAGGCAAATCTTGGTAACATATGTATCCCGTACAGCATAACCGCCCCTTAGATAGAAGTAGGCGCTTTAGGAAAATAAAATGCTCACCTTGAGCAGAAAAAGGCGCCCTTTGATAGCCTAGGCGCCCACTGGAAAAAGCGCCCTATGGATGTCATATGCACCCTTGGATAGCAAAGGCGCCCCTGCACAGCAAAGACAACCCTGGATAACACAAGTGCTGTGGACGGCAAAGGCGCCCCTGGGTAGCAAGGGCGCCCCTAGGAAGGCACCCCTTCGATAGAAAAGCCGCCTTTGGATAGCCTAGGCGCCCCCTGGATAAACTAGGAGCCCGAGAAGGAAAACGAGCGCCCCACTGGGAAATACAGGCTCCCTCTGTATAACATAGATGCCCCTTATCCACCTTCAGCTGCCCTGGATTGGAGCAGCGCCCCCAAGAGCAAAGGTGCCCTTGGACAAAAAGCCGCCTCCTGGTATCAAAGGCGCTCCTAGATAACATATGCGCCCCTTAGATAGAAATAGGTGCTCCAGGAAAGCAAAATGCGCCCCTTGGTTAAGAAAGGTGCCCTTGGATAGCAAAGGCGTCCCTGGACAGCAAAGGTAAATCTGGGAAACATAGGTGCCCTGGACAGAATAGGAGCCCCTTAGATAGAAATAGGCACTTCAGGAAAATAAATGCAACCCTTGGATAAAAAAAGTGCCCTTTGATAGTCCAGGCACCCACTGGATAAAGCGCCCAGGGATATCATATGCACTTTTGGAGGCGCCACTGGACAGCAAAGACAACCCTGGACACAAGTGCTTTGGACAGCAAAGGTGCCCCTAGGAAGGCACCCCTTCGATAGTAAAGGCGCCTTTGGATAGCCTAGGCGCTCTCTAGATAAACTAGGTGCTTGAGAAGGAAAATGAGCGCCCCATTGGAAAGTACAGGCTCCCCTCTGTATAACATAGATGTCCCTTATCCATCTTCAGCTACCCTGGATTGGAGCAGCGTCCCTCAAGAGCAAAGGCGCCGCTGGACAAAAAGGCGTCTCTGTATATCAAGGGCACTCCTAGATAATATATGCACCCCTTACATAGAAAAAGGCACTTCAGGGAAGTGAAAGGCGGCCTTTGGTTAGGACGGCGCCCTTGGACAGCCAAGGCGCCCTCTGCATAAAGCGCCCTACATATATCATATGTGCCCTTGGATAGCAAAGGCGCCCCTGGACAGCAAAGTTAACCCTTCTTGAAATAGATGATCTGGACAGCATAGGCGGTCATGGATAAACTAGGCGCCTGAGAAAGAAAACAAGCGCCTCACCTGAGAGTACAGGCGCCCCCAGGATATCATAGGTGTCCCTTTCCATCTTCAGCTTCCCTATTGTCTATGGTTTGGCACACCTGTCCGACAGTCGTGCGCTCTGTTACAGGGCTCGAGCGCTCAATTTGAGCATGGACTGCCTTAAACCACATTTCGCTAACCTATAACTGAAGGCTTAGTGCTCCATCGCTGCAACCGGGTGTCTTTTTCAGTATGTGCGCCCCACTTCCGAGAACGCTGCCCTCACCAACCAGCAGTCCTCCCCGCTAAGCAGATGAGCGCCTCTTTCTGATAACTAGTCACTTTATTTCAGTGTTCGAGCGCCTTATTTCAGAATTTTTATTCTCCATCTATTTTGGGCTCCTCCTGGATTGCAGAGGCGCCCCCTCAAGTGCAAAGGCGCACCTGGATAGAAAAGTGCGCCCCATGTTTGCAAAGGCGCTCCACGACAGCATATGCGCCGCTTAGATGGAAATAGGCACTCCATTAAAGTAAAATGTTCCCTTTGGGTAGCGAAGGCAGCCCCAGATAACAAAGGTTCTCTGGACAGCATAGGTGCCCTTTAATAAACTGGTGCCGAAAGAGAAAAATAGCGCCTCACCGGAGACAAAAAGCACCCAGGATAACGTAGGGGCATGTATTTCAATCATGTCTGTGATTGAAAAAATACATCTAGACAGCATATGCGCCCCTGGATAGAAAGACACCCCCGGGCAGTAACGGCGCCCCTGGAAAGCAATAGTGCGCCCCTGTGGAGAAAAAACCGCCTCCTGAATAACCTAGGCACCGCCCCCGAAATATCAGATGCCCGTGGATAGAGCAGACTGCCTTGAATAAAACAGCGGCCCTGGATAGTAAAGGCGCCCTTTGATAGCATAAGCGTTCCTTAGCAACAATATGGGCGCTACATGAGCTCAAGGTTCACGCGCACCTAAGCCCAATAATAGAGCAATCAATCGATGCCAAAGCATTCCTTAAAGCACGGGCGCCAAACTTCCTGAGAAATAAAGGCGCCTCTGGGTAGCAAAGGCGACCCTCGACAGTGGTGTAGGTATTCCTGAATAACAGCAGCGTCCCTTGATAAGAATAGCCCCAAGATGGCACAGGTACCCTGCTGATAGGAAAAGCGCCCTTGAATATCAGAGGCACCCTCTGAATGAGGTGCCCATGGAGAGCATAAGGGCGCCCTATGTATAGCAAATTGCCGCCCCCTGGATAGCCTAAGCGCCCCTTGCATAGGGTAGGCGCCACTGGGTAGTATAGGTTACCTTGAATAAAAATACGCCCCTAAATACCAAGGTGAACCTGGATAAGAAAAAGCTCCCCTTGGCCACTGGGTATCAAAGGCACCCCCGGAACAGCAAAGATGCCCCTGGATAGCTAGGTTGCGTCCATTGGGGAGCGAAGGTTCCCCTGGGTGGCACAGGGGCCTCATCGAAGCAAAGGCCCCTCCAGAGAGCATAAGTGTCCCTGATGAGCACAGGTACTCCTGGACAGCCCCTAAATGACGTTGCATAATGTTACGACACCTATTATGACGCATGAAATTACATCAAAGTAAAGGTTATTCAGTGTTTAGATCCAGGTTACAGGTCAATTTTAAAGGCCACTGGCCTTGATGATCAATGCTTGATCAAAGGTCATTGGTAAGCTTGGGCACAGCGCTAGTTATAGCGTAAATTAGGCCTAATTTGTTGGGTTGTGCCGTAATAGGTCAATGACCTTGAAGGACCTTGACCTCAAAAATTGCAGACATTGTTTAGAGCCTTCCCTTTTGGCCTCAGTCCTGTTCTAGAGTATTCACGCCCCGTTCCGGCCCGTTGGGGGGTGCTTGAACACCCCCTCGAGGTCTCCCAGTGGCACGAAAAAACGTCGGCGCGAAGCGACACAGTACTTGTCACCCCTTATCATTGATCAATTCCGCAACTTTCCCTCAAAATTTAAGGTTGTGTCATCTCAGGTCAGGTCACCAGCGCAGTTCAAATGACCTCATCCCAAAAATGTTTAAGGTGGCGTAAGTAAGAAAAGGGTGAACCTATCGAATTCAAGCTTGTACCATATAATGGGCCCAAAAAGTACTAATAGATTTATCCGGGATTTTTCCCATCGATGACCTAGGGACAGGTACGAATCATGACCTCTCCATTGAAAATGCATGGGATAAAACGGAAATTTGCCGAAAAATTGTTCTATGTCTGCAGACGCCGCTTGGAATACCTTCGGATTCCCCAAATCATAGTATCCTAGGCCTCTTTATCGGTTCATGTTGCAAGTTTAGACATATTACCTCTGAGAGTTCATCTGGGGCATCCTAAGCAGGTTCTAAGACTTGGGTCAATTGCTTTGCAGGAAATATTGATAAAACCCGTATTTTGATACCATTTTATTGCTATTGTGACTTGATTCATATGCATACTGACTATGCTAGGCTAGATGGTGACCTTGACCTACCCATAAGTCAGGTCATTTTTATGTTTTGACCTAGTATAGTCATATTATGCATTATTTGATGATTCGCCGTAACGAGAGGAAGCGAAGTGTGCCTAAAAATGATTCTAGCTCAACTCTGGCAGATGCTAGAGTATATAGACAGAGACATGTTGTAAGCTTTGTCTCGGGGGAGGGGACCCCAGCGATGATCCCTGGAAAAATCTGCATTGGCCCCCAGGGGCCCTCAGGGAGTCAGGAAATCTGGCGAGGGTGGAATCCGGTAGGAGGGATTTTGGGTCTCCAAAATCAGCTGAGGGGCCCGTGCCAGTTAGGGGGACCTAGATAAGGGCGCCCGACGAGCTCATTTGACCTCAGTGCCAACACAGGATTCTCAAGACCAGCGTGGGGTGCCTACCTATCTAAACGGTTTCTAAATAGGCTCAGGGACCCAAAACTAACCCAGGGGTTCAGTTTTCAACTCATGGGGCCCAGGCACTCTGAGGGGAACCTGCAGAAGCTTAGAAGGCCCATAAAACTAATAGGGCCAGACTAGCTGGGTGGCTCGCCGAACTAGTGTCCAGATACGCACAGCGGGCCCCAAACAAGCTGAAGGGATCTATATCAGTTAAACGAAAACGATACCAACCCAGGGGACAATGACCAGCTTAAGGGACACTAATCCAGCTCGGGGGCTCAGAGCTCAGAGCTCCAGTTTTTAGCTCAGAGGGCCCAGGACCTGTTGATGGGGCCCTATATCAATAAAAGGGCCCCGAAAAAGCTTAATTGGCTTCAGCGGCGAGATATAGGTTTCAAGTTCAGTGTGAGAGCCTAGTTAACTAAAGCGGTCCCAGATCAGCTGAGGGGACTCGATATAAACTCAGGGAAGTCACAAAAACTCAGGGGCCCAGGCCCGCAGAGGTTCTGCGGCCTATGCGGCTCAGGTTAGCGTCAATCGGGTATTTCAGTATGGAGCCGTTAGCCAGGACAACTGTGATAAGTGGAGGTGGTGGATACTACGCCCCAGTTTTTGCCATGACCGAAGATAACTGTATTATTTGCTCATCGTGCTTCAGTTAGCGTCAGTGGGTGCTTTCAGCATTTTCTACCAAGGTACCAGTCGTTAGCTGGCCCGAAATATGCTTGATGGTAAACGTGAAGATGTCATCACTAAGGAGAAGCCTTCATGAAAATAAGCATTTACAAATCCTTTTTTAAACGCTTTTTTCATTGACACTGGCCGCCTTTTGGGTGGTAAATTGGCCAGTGGCGGATCCAGGGGGGCAAAAATGGCATTCCCCAAACGGAAAAGCTCGGGACAAAACTATGTTTTCGCCACCAAAGCGATCGACCTCCTTTTTCCCTACTCCTTTTTAGTTTATAAGCAAGATTTTGGTGTTTCAACTCTCAACTTCAAACAGAACATAATTTGATAAGATGTTCCCTGGCCTGTCCCCTCGAATCCGGAAATGTAAAAAACACTGAAGATTGTATATTCGGGCACAACCCTTCATCAGAATCATGGAGTAGATATCAATAATTCTCAGTTATAGTATAGCCAGCCTTGGATAGGAAGAAGTATCTCGAGCCCTTTTTTTGGGTTTTCGTCTGAAATACCCCAAAATTCTTCCGGCAAGTGATATAGGTGGCGCAGCTTTTGACTGCGTGACGTTTTTTTTTTTTTGCTTTTCGACTGTGGTTTGTCCCTTCCAAACCGACCGGCTAGATCCGCGACTGAAATTGGCGCCCCTCAGGTTCGGCGCCCCCCAGGTTCGGCGCCCTCCGAGCCTGGCCCCCCTTAACGAAATCCTAGATCCGTCACTGGCCTCAAACCAGCAAATTTACCAAAGGACTGCCCTCACCAGATCTCGTCAAAACCTGTAATAGTTTGCAATCTAGAATTTAAGCTCCCCAACCATCTGGTCAAGTCTCCTGATATATGCTGCAGATTGGTTAAACGAACCAAAAATAGGGCACAGACACACGCACACATTGATGGCATGCTGAGATATTATGTTCAAACATAATGTTAGCTCTTTGCCCCCCCCAGTTTAGATACTTAGCCCCTATCCTCATGGCATTGTATGGTAACAAATGCTTTAGAAAAACCCTTTGCACCTTCCAGTGCTGGGCACGCGATCCAAAAAATAAGTGGTTTGCTTTCGCTATTCCGCGATAGAAAAATGACGTTCCGCGATCTTTTGAATATTTGTTTAAGTTTAAATCAAAAATTCAGCAATTTTTTATTCCGGGATCTGTATTATGTTTGTGGTTGGAGTCCTTCATTATTCTGGATATCTATTTTACTTCACTTGTTCATTTATTTTAAAAAGGGGTCTTAATATGATAACTGAAATAGTACTGAGTGCTTATTTTAGTCCTTCTTTGTTTCAGGTGGCAGCGCAAAGGCAAGAGGAGAGCCAAATTCCCGGTACTTCATCAGAAGTTTCCGCCCCGAAACCGCGTTGGCGCGTTGGGGGAAAAGTGGCGCTATTCCTGCATCAGCACGTCTTTTGCCGGAAGGTTAACCAGGGCTTAGCGGTGGCTATTCAGGTCCACGTGGTGAAGCTGATGATGAGGCTATAGGCCAAGTGGAGGACATGCCACGAGGCCTGGGTGCGGTGCAGAGGCCGAATAGCAGGACAGAAACGGGCCGGATACGTGTTTGGGTTATGTGATCGGTGTGGTTGGAGTATTTGCTTCGAGTTTTGTCGTAATATCGCTAATACAAGACTGCCGTTATTTGCAGTGTTACCTCCGAGTCGTTCCATGCAAGACAGTTTCGGGAAGGTCATGTAAAGGCCTGAAACAAAACATATGATTTTGGAAACGCGCGTGATTGTACAGCTCTTGCTTTCTACCGGGGAATGCTATTCCATCTCCGAATTCAGAGGTTCGTTACTTGTAACGAATTTTAGTTCTGCAGAACAAAAAATCATGGCCGTTGCTGGAAACAGTGCAGGTCAGCACTGGAAGTGTTACGTCACACTCTTGAGCGAGCACAAACGCACGAAAGGTATGATAATACACTTCTAAGAAGCGCAGGGCAGTACTGGAGCAGTGCAACGTTACACTTCATAGGTAACCAGTAAAGTACGAAAGGTTTTACGATACACTGATAAGCAGAGCAAGCTAGCACTGGAGAAGTGCTACGTTACACTCTTTTTGATCAACGGTAACGCACCAAAGGTGTTACAAGGCACGGTTAAGGAGCGTCGGTACACTGGATACCAGTGCATGTTACACCCTTTAGGCGAACGCATGTCCGTTTAAAACGTCCGTTCTCCCTCCACGCTTTAAAGGTGCGTTGTTGCACCAACGGTGTACAAATTTTTTACAGTGTAGGCCTGCTTTATAGTCGACTCCAATGTCATCAAAACCTACCTGCTTCTCCGACCGGATTGAAGAGGTGGTCATAGAACTGATACATGGAGAGCCCGTGCGATAACGCTTGAGAGGCCTTTTAAAAAACAAACAGTTATCAGGACGTATATCTCGTCTCTCAAAACAATATGATGCAAAAAATGCATGACACACGAAGGCAAAAGTTGGACGGTCCAGTCATTTTAGCTTATCCTTTTAACTTTTAACTTGTATCTTGAGGAACCCTTTTAAAATCGGACCTCCTGCAATGACCGCATTGGAGGGGGTCCCGTTGTACCATCCAGTGAAGAACGGGGCGCAGGAGGGCAGGGAACAATGAGTGTCCCTACCCCCTCCCCGTGAGATACACAGCACTGGAGGGGGAGGGGGTTGGAAAACGTTTGCTCGGATTTCCGTGGATTTAGTGATCTTCATTGTACCAAACATTCATCAACCTAAGTCAATATCATACATAAAGAGGTCGTCCCACCGCTTTTAATGGGTTTTTACTTGAAGTAACAGTTTGGTAAAAGCGATTCAAGAAACCAGGACTGGCATGCGGCATTTCAGCCAAATGTCTTCGTTTTGAATTTCGCTGCATGTTAAAGGTAGTTAAAAAGGGGGACCAAAGTCCTAATTTAGACCATAAATGAACTAATTTCCATCTAGTTGCAGCAATTTACTTTCTCTAAATACAAGGTTACTTTGATAAATGCTAAGTTCATTCAGAGTTAGGTAGACAGCTCCAAAATCTGACACAAGATGCAAACCCAGAGAAAGTTGTGGTGTAAATCATGTTTTAATTGCCTAATAGCTGTTAATGGAAGCCATGTGAATGATAGCGATTTGAAATGGCGACTTCAGCCTGTTTTTTGTCCCCTTTTTCCAATGTTAAGCCCTTTTCATTCACACTTTATGGTAAAAACATGGTACCATTCACGTGTCTTGATACAGCAATCTTCGAGCACTCCATTTTTTGTTCCGAGGAGCTTTTTCACTTAGAGACACTGATGTCGCCACTGAATTTTTACCGGAGGCGGAACCCCGGGCTGTGGATAGCCGGGGAGGGGGAGGAGTTGGTAGGCAAATTCTGAGTTTTGGCTGCATATGAACACTAACGACTATGTACTTCACCAACACATGCATGTAGGCTCACGCAGGTATCTAAAAATGCAAAAATTAAGCAGAGGTCCCAAATTGGCGGGGGCGGGAGGTCCTCTGATTCGCGAGTAGGAGGACGCGTCCCCCATCACCCCTCCCGCTTTCTACGCCCGTCATTACGGTCTGTGCTGTGTTTTAGCCCTCTCACAGGCTTGATGAACTGCATAAAACCAATGCAAAGTCATTAAAATGAAAGTCACTTATTTTTTAATGAATAATTTAACATTACTTAGACGTTTCATTGCCGGTGCCGGAACATTCGCAGAGAGATAAAAACACACGCCCCTGCAGTTGGACTGGCTTGATTCCAGGGCGTTAATATTAAAGCTGGATTATGAACCTAGACTAAAATGGCGGCTATGCAACATTGGACAACCGTTGAGCTGGGAGTGTTTATAACAATCTCTGAGTAGATGTACGGGCTCTTGCAAGGAAGTTTCGGAACAAGACAAGGTTAGAATTACGAACACCTTCCTCTTTGTTTATTCCGGTTTGGTACCTTGAAGTGGATTTTGTATAGGTCAATGAAGTTCGACTGGTGCTAGAACAGCATTTTCCTGAAGTTATTTCCTAATGTTACAGTAATTGACCTCCTTTAAGTGCGCGTACCAACAATCCGTTATCAGAATCCAGGCTTTTGTATGAACTTGTGTTTGCATTCAGGCAAACGAGCACACATTTATTACCAAAGACTGCGCTGGAAAGTCAGTAGAAATGGTGTTCAGAACGTTGTGACTTTATACAAACACTAAATTGGCTACTAAGCTTGTTCGTAGGCACTTAACATGTTAAATGGTAATAACCACAAACACCAAATAAGACGATAATACTTAAGAAACGGCCAACTTCCTAAGACCAGTAAAGCACAGGTCTGGCAACTCACACTCTTTCGAAGTATTTCAACAAGTCCATAAACAACACTTTCACAGCAGTCCAACAAACATATCCGACTTATCGATTACGCAAAACATGAACATTTACAGCGGCACAGTCTGAAGCCGAGGAGCGCTGTCGGATCAAGTATTGTCGCGAAGGTACATTGTGTCGAAAATGCACCACAAACAGGGGCAGCGGCGGATTCAGGACCTCATTTGGTGGGGGGTTGGGGGGTGGGGGAAGTGGCGAGGGCGCTTTGGGGCTCGAACGTTCCCCGCTCGACTTGGAACATTCTCCGGTCATGCATTAACTATAGACACTCGGAAATTTCAGAGGGAGGGGCTTGAGCCCCAAACTCCGAATTGTTTCCGCCACTGAGCAGGAGCCTCACCAAAAGTTGCCGATTCAATTTTAGAGGTTTTTCGTGGTCCAAGGCGGACTGGATTCGAAAAAGAGCCAACTCTGACTCACGGATTTAAGTGGTTGAATCCAAACAAACCCTCAGCCCTGCGGGGGAAAGTGTTTGAACACCCCCTCGGGGTTTCCGAGCGACTCTTAAAAAAAAACACAGCGCGAAGCGCCGCCGAACATGGTGCACGTTATGCTTGATCAATTCTGCAACTTTTATTAGAATTTTAAGGTCGGGTCCTCTCAGGTCAGGTTGGGGTCGTTCAACCTCCAAAAAAGTTTAAGATAACATATGTAAGAGCAGGGTTAATCTATTCAATGGAAATTCGTATAGTAATGGGCCTACAGAAAGCTACAAATATATATTCGGATTTTTTTCATTTCGATGACCTAGGGTCAGGTACGGATCATGACCTCTCCTTTGGAAATGCATGGGGAAAACGGGAATTGGGCGAAAAATGATTTTGTTTGTGTAGATTCAGCTTTGAATACCTTCATAGTCTCCAAATAGTAGTATACTAGGCCCCTTTACAGGTAAATGTTGCAAGTTTGGACTTGTAACCTCTGAGAGGTAATCTGGGCCTCCTTTTTTTGGCCGCCTGCATCACGGTGAACCATATAGGGCGTATGTTCACCTCCGCTGCGCATGGTCAGTTTTCGAGTCTCGAGGAAACCAAAACCAGTTCTGAGTACTATTTAGGCCAAATAATAGGAATCTGGTGGACTTTTTCGCAAATCTGGGGGTGCCAGTAAAATGGGCAGCCTGAGCCGGTAAACTGACCCGAGGTAAAGGTGGGGGAGGCTCGATCCCCTAACCCACGCCTTTAAATGAAGTCCCGGATCTGTCACTGGTTTAGTCCCCCTACATTTTGCTTTGAGGAGGGGCCACGGCCGGCCATCTCTACCCCTCTGGATCCGCCCTTGGCTAATATCACAAGGTAACCAGACATTCTCGAACTGTGTCATCACAGGCAGCGGCCACCATCACAATTAAGCACCGCACCTGGCGGCCGCTTCTGAACTACTGTTGCCGCAGCATCTCGTCGATGTCGCTGTTGATATGCTCCAGGTGGCTCTGCCGTCGCTGCGCCGGTGCCAGAGGGGACATGACGCTGCCGGCCGAGGGCGGACGGTCCAGTTCCTGGGCAGAAGGAAGGGTGGTTACTACGTCTGGCGTCTGACTCACAGCCAGGGGAGGTGGTACTGTATCGTGTGCTCACCTAACCAATCAACGAACAGATAACTGGTCAATTTCAGTGAATGAAATCTGAATGGATTTAGCGATATCCGACTGATTCAGTTCTTCCGGAAGCTGCGAACTTGGAAGCTCAGCAGTATCCATCAGCTTTTAACATACCATGCCTCCCTTAACATTATTTTGGGCCCATCTGCTGCTCCGGGCAGTGGGTATATTGAAGCGGAGCCAGAATGACTGGATCTCACCTTGGGGTTCAGGAGTACCTCAGTGGAGGAGGGACCGCCACCCCCAGATAGGTGGTTGATGTTAATTGGCGGTAAAACCGGCACAGTACTGGTTTCCTCTGAAAACACACCAGCTTTCGCTATTATTGCTGGGAATTATCTGAAGTAACGGTGAACGCACCAGACCGAGAAACCGTCTAACTTTAATGCATTCGAACGCCTACACGTGGTAGCAGAAACCAACTCACACACATAGTTAAATCCATAGGTGACGTGTGTGTGTGTGTGTGGGGGGGACGGTCAACGCTGTAAAAGCAGACTTTTTGTTTATAAAGATCCCAGCTTAGGGCAGTAAACCGCCCATCCTCCCTTATGCAGATCTGTCGCCGCATCTTTGTTACATTTAGGCGCACAACAAACTGGCGGCGGAGTGTGGGGGACCTGGACCCTGACCGTGGGGTGTGGGGGACCTGGACTCTGACCGTGCGGTGTGGGGGGACCTGGACTCTGACCGTGCGGTGTGGGGGGGACCTGGACTCTGACCGTGCGGTGTGGGGGGACCTGGACTCTGACCGTGCGGTGTGGGGGACCTGGACTCTGACCGTGCGGTGTGGGGGGGACCTGGACTCTGACCGTGCGGTGTGGGGGACCTGGACTCTGACCGTGCGGTGTGGGGGACCTGGACTCTGACCGTGCGGTGTGGGGGACCTGGACTCTGACCGTGCGGTGTGGGGGGACCTGGACTCTGACCGTGCGGTGTGGGGGACCTGGACTCTGACCGTGCGGGTGTGGGGGACCTGGACTCTGACCGTGCGGTGTGGGGGACCTGGACTCTGACCGTGCGGTGTGGGGGACCTGGACTCTGACCGTGCGGTGTGGGGGGACCTGGACTCTGACCGTGCGGTGTGGGGAGACCTGGACTCTGACCGTGCGGTGTGGAGGACCTGGACTCTGACCGTGCGGTGTGGGGGACCTGGACTCTGACCGTGCGGTGTGGGGGACCTGGACTCTGACCGTGCGGTGTGGAGGACCTGGACTCTGACCGTGCGGTGTGGGGGGACCTGGAATCTGACCGTGCGGTGTGGGGGGACCTGGACTCTGACCGTGCGGTGTGGGGGAGACCTGGACTCTGACCGTGCGGTGTGGGGGGCGGTGAGGAGTGGCGCGTGCTGCCGCTATGTCGTGACCTCTGGGAGGGCTGGGTCAGCGGTCGGCCACTCTGAGCCGCACGCAGCTCCCCGTGCTGATCAGCTCTCTGCGGTCCTCTCTCCTCCTGCCAGCACACAGCTCCCTGTACACACATGGCTTCAAAGGACAACATTATCTTTTTACGCAATGGAGATCAATATCTACCGTAAAATAACAATTTACCGGAACGAAATGGGCTTCTGAAAGTTTACGAGAGAGGGAATGATTATCCATAAGGTAGAGAAATAGACGGTTCAATATTAAATGCTCAACACGGAGTTAAAAGACGAGGACGTAAAACCCTGGCTTCTAAATCAACCCGTCATTGCAGGAATTGCTCTTTCGGATGGTAGGGTCGAGGTCTCTGAGAAAATTACTTTGATGACATTAGTGAACCTTTCATCCCAAAAGCCGATAGTGCAAAAACTACGGCAAAAACAGCATGGTGAATGCCAGCTTACCATTCCTGAATATCTAACAAAAACCAATGCTAGTACGTAATGATGCTCAGCACCAGAACTGTAGGTCTTTTCCTGGTGATGAAGGCAGAGCCAAAAGGAAAAAAGAAGGTTGTCTAACGGATTGCAAGAAATTTCGAGAATAGCAAGTCACCATTACAATTTCCGGTTGATTTAATGATAGAAAACAATGGGCCTATATTTAGCAATATCAGCGTGGATAACATAACATATTTGAACTGCAAGCCACAGAAAAAAACGATTAAAGAACTTCTTTGCATATGTTAAAGGGCACTTGAAGTCTGATTGCCTCCAATAAGGAGGCAATCAGACTTTCCTGGGGGGGATTCTGACTCAGCACTCACCGCAATTTGGCAGCGCAGGTGGCACCGATGGTGCAGAGGAATACACGGACGATAACTAGGAAGAGACCGGTGAACAAAAGGCAGGGCCCAATTAGCTTCAGTCCGGTGGTCTGGAACCTGCTGACAGTCACACAGGGATCTCTTTTAACATATCTGACACCTGCTGACAGGTAAACGGGGATCTCTTTTAACATATCTGACACCTGCTGACAGGTAAACGGGGATCTCTTTTAACATATCTGACACGTGCTGACAGTCACACAGGGATCTCTTTTTAACCTGCTGACAGTCACACAGGGATCTCTTTTAACATATCCGACACGTGCTAAGTCACATAGGGACCTCTTTTAACCTATCTGACACCTGCTGACAGGTAAACGAGGATCTCTTTTAACATATCCGACACCTGCTGACAGTCACACAGGGATCTCTTTTAACATATCCGACAAATGCGGACAGTCATACAAGGAGCTCCTTTAAATTATATGAAACCAGATGAGTCATTAGTGAATCAGTGTAAGAATGTCTGAAGCCTGTTGACAGAAATAGCGATCTCTTTTCATATGCATCGCACCCCCCGAAGGTCAGCGGAGTTTCTGTTAATCTACTTGGACCGTGACAAGTCATACGGGGATATCTGTAAGCAGCAGTGCAGATTTTGGAAAATGACTGGACGTACCCAAGTTTTGGACGTACCCAAGTTTGAAACAATGCCAATAACCACCATAATACAAGGTGATAGCATAGTAAAACGTGTGTTTTAGCCTTCTCACAGATCAGTTGCAGAGAACGAAATGAATTGAAAATCCTTGAAATGAGAAACACGAAAATTTGAAGGATATTTTACTACTACTTAACGTTCCATTGGGGGTGCCCGGACACCTCCAATATAAATCTACACCCCTGGCTGTAAACATGAATGAAGCGTGTCAACGGTCACATCACGGTATCTGTAAGAATGACTGGAACGGTTGGAAATATCCTGTATGGTTACAAGGACAAGGCAATTTTTGTGATTGCTAGAATTAAGACTATATAATCTCGCAATTAGGTAAACAATTTATTTACCTTTCTAATAAAACACAGTGTTGTGCTCAGGAAGCAAGCCGGGATTGTTTGGGGTCCACCGAGAGCTAAGTAGGGAAAGTTACAGAATGAATACCTTAATGGAAATCCGAACTAATCCGATCGATTCTTATGGAAAGAATTTTGACCAGCATATTGGGTTACCTCTGATTCTGGACGTGAATTCGTCCCCCAGTTCGTTTACTTAGTCCTTCTTTTCGGACATGGGTCTCATTAGGATTGTCAATTATATAAGACAAACATATCATCCTGAATTTGTCGGGGAAACTTGGGATATGCTCGGGATTTGTAAATTTTCTAGGCCGTGGCGCACTGGCTACAGCGAAGCAGACCATTTCGTACTCTACCGGGGCCGGCGCCGCTGAGCCGTATCGACGTCGTTGAAATTTCACAACTTCACGATTATGAACATCATACCAAATGTGGCTTTCAACCATAGATGCACAAAATCCTCATAAATGCTGTGCAGTCATCTTTTATTGTCATGCGTTAATAGTATATGTATCAGTGAGATCTACAAAAGTTTGCTTGGGCGCAATATGGCCTAGATACTGAAAGCGCCCTATAAACCCCCAATACACACTACAAATGTTTGCTACTCCCCTCCCCCTTTACGAGTTTCTAGACTACGCCAATACGTTCAGGAGGGTCATGGCGAGGGGCCATTTATCGCAGCTAGCAGCAAGGCGTTGGTTTCTGGTTTACAGTAAAGGCTCCTCTTACAGCGGCTCCAGGTACTAGAGCACACCGTGGCCGAGAAAAATTCAGATCCATTCCCGTTCACGTCCCAAGTTTTCCCCGACAAATTTTGGCAGATCTGTTTGCATACCTTGGTTCTTAATAAAAGTCATATCCAAGCCTGAAAAGTGCGACCAAATCAACACAAAATGTTGGCCAAGTTCATCTCCAGATCCAAAAGTACCCGAATCATCCAGTTCAATCCAGTCTAACCCAATCCATGTACAAAACCGGATCGGATATTTATTCAGGAATCCAATCAATGGGTTATTTACCAGGCACGCACTTGCGAAGCATAAATAGTGTTCACGCTTTCAGTAATGTATGTACCTAACTCGTGCGAACTCCGGCCTGCTGATGGGGCAATGGTGCTACGTGTTACAACGAGCGACCGGCACAGGTACGACCGGCACACCCCAGGTACATTTACTGGAACATGATTATGGACCAAAATGGTACGTTACATTGGGGTGCAAACAACAGATCCTTTTATCGACGGCCATTTATGAGTCCAACAGCGACAAAAGCTTCCGTGGAATCAGAGTTGAATATTTCAGGTGAAATCTTCCTGCATTCTTGCGGACAAGCGCTCAGCGCTGATTCTTTTACAAACATGGTCTAGCCCCAGTAACATGCAACTCGAGTTTTTCACACAAGTGGCTAACTTAAGCTGAAGCGCTCAGCTTCAGATGCATTACATTCCTGTTCCTCACGTAAAAGCAAAAGTGTGGATGACGAAATATCCTAGCACAGAGGATAGTGACCACCGAATTAGCTATTAGAATGGTTGATTCAAGCTTTCCACTCAAAATTTGAACAAGTTACACTACACTATGATCGGGGTGGCTCGTTTGCTGGAAGTTGTACTGCTCCACACATGGGGTGGATCCAGTCGATTGGTTTGGGGTCGGGGCAAACCTGTCGGCAAGAAAAAAAAGAAGAAAAAAACGTAGAGCAATGGGAGTGGTGGTCTGGTGCGTTACATCACTGCAGCGAACCAAACGGTATCTTCTGAATGGACACACTTGTCTAATTGACAGACACGCTCTCCCTGATTGATGAATTATTGAACACTAGTTTCGTTAATGGGGTGGATGGGTGGAGAGAGGGTCTGGCCTCCTCTGTTTCACTTTGGAGGAGGCCATGGCTGGAGTTCCCAATGGATCATCCCTTGCTCATCATACATGCAAAGTTTTTGAAGCACGTTCGCCTACCACTGCTTTTCCACAAACAAAACAAAAGGGCCCTTTTTCAGGTCATTCAGCGAAAATATGAAGAAAATTTGAAAATTGGTTATTCCCTTTCTCCTCAAATCCTGGATGCCAAACATAGAAAAATCAGTGCGATTTCATATTCAAGGACAGTCCTTCATCGGAATCTTCATGTAGCTGATTGAAAAATCTCGGCCATGTCGTGAGCGGGGACTGAAGTCAACCACAAGGCCCATAAACCCTGGCAATGTCCTCCAGGTTGTCGAAATAAATAACTAAAATGAATAACCCGGATGCAGAGATAGCCGAATCGATAAGCACCAGAACCATGATATCAGTCTTAACACGCGCATTGACTGGGGGTCTCAGCCACCTTCGCTTTGACGAGGGGCGGGTGGTACCCCCACCAAGATCTCGAGAGCCAGACTAGATAGCGAAAAACGGTAAATGGCGTTGGATAACCCCATCCCAATCTCTATTGACATCGTTTGCACCATGTTTTGTCCGGTTGCATTTAAGGTCACTGGAGGTCAAATCGTGCCTCCTTAGGGATTGCATGTATATGAAGGTTTTAATTCATTACATCTGAACTAGTAAATATAAAGCAAAAAAGGATAGACCATTGGAATCTTCGCATCGAGCCAAATCAAACAATATATATGACCCAGTTAGGTCAAATCAGGTCAAATATAGGCTTTGACCTGACCTCAGGTCGGGTCAAGGTCAAATTAGGTCGAACTGCATATCATTAGAACTGAAAGGATGAGGCGAGCCCAATGCCGTAAAAGTAAATGATCTACCACAATCCATTACTAAGTTATTCAGTTTAAACCGGTTTCCTATGTGTTTGCAATGGAGAGGTCATGGCTCGTACCTGACCTTAGGTCATGGATATGAAAAAATACCGGAATTTATTTTTTGGAAATCGGTGGGCCCGATTTTATTATATGAGTTTTAATAGGATAAGCTCACCCTGTTCTGACTTGCTACCTTAAACTTTTTTGAGGTGAGGTCACTCGACCTGCATTGGTGATCTGACCTGAGATGACACAAACTTAGAATTTCGCCTAAAGTCGTAAAAATGATCAGAGAAGAGGTATGCCACGTACAGCGGCGCCACGCGCCGCCCGTTTTATTTTCTCTCCAAAAACCCGACGGGAGCGCGTATCAGCCCCCGTCAATGCGCATGTTAACACACCCGGAGTGTCGTGCCTTTTATGCGGGTCTAAAATAGGTATCATTTGGACGCCGGAGATTAAAGAGGCGGGAGGCCGGAGAGAGGGGGAAGGTTGCATGAGGTCATGTGCTCATAGGCTCCCCGTTCTGGGGTTGGTAATTATTGATAATGCTTTCCTGCAGCCAGCACTTATGCTCATTCGTCGTTTAACCCGCGCCCCACCGGGGGTCCGGCGCCACCTTCGCCCCACCGGGGGGCCATCGATGGCCCCCTTCTAACTCCGAAAATATGGGCGTTAGCGCAAATCTGCAAAGTGCAATAGAAAGCTCGCGTGAATTCAGTAAGAAATTACTTCGCATGTTTTAGTGCTCAGGTCAATGGTTTGACCTCCAGAGGTCAAATTAGGTCAAGATCGGCTATTTTCACTCAAATATGCAATGATTAAGCAAACTGGGCAAACTCTTAGGTCATTAGAGCTATTGAGGCCTGGTAAGGTACATTTGATAGCAAATTGCCAGTACTTTTTCCGCTATGTGGAAGGTAAAGACCTCCCGCCAGTGGTTTGACCGCCAGAGGTCACCTCGTGACCTAATATGACCTGAGGTCACGAAAGGTCAAAAAGTGACTTTGCCGTATATCAAATGAAAGCCAGTGACAAGACAAACACGATGGTGTTTGTTTCACCGCTCTAGCTCAATTAGGTCAAAAGTTATTGTCAAAATATTGTTTTTGACCTCTGGTGACCTTGGATGACCTTGAAAAAGTCAAAGGGCAAATATGACCCCTGGGATCCGTGAAAGGGTGTCCAAAAAACGTTGTTCTGAGCAGTCTGAGTATTTGCAATCATTTTTGTGGCTTTTATATCATGAAATAGCTTTTCCCCATGCTTTTCCAATGGGAGAGGTCGCCTCGTGACCTGACCTCAGGGCACGAAATCGAAAAATCCCGGATATACACCTTGTAGGCCCTGGAGGGGTCATGAAGTGTAGGAAGGTTCAAATCGATCGACTTTGAAATGTAGCTCTTACAGAGCTCTAAATGTGAAGTGAGGTGACCTTGGTTGACCTCGTCTGGTGACCTGACCTTGGGTGACCCGGGGTAAAAAATTTCAGGGATGATGGGAAAATGATGCAGTAAGAGGCAGAGCCCTCAACCGCGGTGCTGCGCCTCGTCGTTTTTCTGCTATCCCGGAAAAACCTTAGGGGGCATCGATGGCCCTCCGGTGGGGCGAGGGTTAACGCAGGGACAGAGGTACAGACTGGGGAAAGGGGCTTTCCAATGGTTGATTGAACTTAGCAATCACTAGACATGGACGGAATTCTACTTCATGTTCGTTCATGAGATGGAGTTTATCTCTTTATCTACCTAGATGAGATTATTGACCTAAAGCAGGCTAGATAAGTTTGGGTGATTTCACATCTCCGAAAATTTTGTGGCATACTAGAACATGCTGCTAAATTTCGGAATTTCATTTGAATTTGAACATTGCAAATCTGGTTCTAGTGGGTGGGCTTGAAAAAATGGTATGTATGTAAACGAGATTTCTTCATACAAAAGAATCACGAACCTTTTAACTTGTATAGGGAAAACCCATAAAAAGAATGTTACCCTGTCATTCCAAAAAGGTTCGATAATAAAAAGAAAGAAAGGGAAGGAAAGGTGATGCGAAACCAGCCGGTGTGCAACCGAAGCGGGGGATCAGCCAGTTTACTAGTTTATACTAAAGGGCGTTTGGAATTCACTCACAGTTTACTAGTTCATACCAAAGGGCGTCTGGAATTCACTCAATCTGAGGTTGCAGCTCACGATTCGACTGATTTTTTCTGATCACTTATTACATGGAGATACAGATGAAAGACTGTGCCCGAATGTATAATTATACCTAGTTTGCTATATTTTGCATGCAATATTCAACGAGAAATGTCAATCAACAACTTAGGAGCAATCAAAATCAGTCAATCTAATATATTTCCTCGATCTAAAATCAAATCAATCTATCAAGCTCCTCAATCTAAAATATAGCGCCTGGGTGCAGTACTGCGAAATCTACCAAAATATGACGTTTTATCCAAATTCCTGACTGGATTGACTTGCATTGCCCGGAGAAATTTTGGGGAGGCCTGGGCTGGATTTGAATTTTCTTGGTCATGGGATATCCTTAAAGCTGTCAGCAACTGATGTCCTCTTAATACCCGCCCCGGTGGGCCTCCGAACCCCTGGTGGGGGGTTCAAACATCCCCCATATCTCGGCTCCTATGCGAGATAGCAAAAAAAAAAACAAAGGCTCGTGGGTAGTTTAAGAATTAATGAAGAAACTACATACGTCACTTTTTGGCTCAGGTCACTATTGAGGTCATAATAGGTCAAAGAAGGGGGGAAGTTGAGTTAGAATTAATTTTAGGCACCATTCGCTTGATATATCATTCGAATTGAATGATGTATGATATGACTATGCTAGGTCAAAACATAAAACATGACGCGGCTAAAGCTCAGTGATAATAACCAATCGTAATGGTGTTTAAAATAAAAGCTTCATCATCATTTCCAGCGAAGTTATTGACCCAAGTCTGAAAACCTGCTTAAGTAGTCCCAGGCGACCTAAGACGAGGTCACAAGTCCACACATGCAACATGAACCGGGAAAGGGGGAGCATACTATGACTTGGAGAATATAAACACATTCGAAGCTTTATCTACAGAAATAGGTACATTTTTCGGTCGACTCCTGTTTTGCCCATGCGCTTCCAATGGAGAGGTCATGATCCATTTCGACCCTAGGTCATCGACATTAAAAATCCTGGAATTTGTTTTGTAGCACTCCGTGGGCCCATTATGTGATGAGTTCCAATTAAATAAATTAACACTATGAATCTTTCTTAATCTTTGAATCTTAGGAATCTTTCTTTATCTTTGAATCTCTACGAATCTTTC
Organism: Lepas anatifera; assembly: GCA_034440635.1. NCBI lineage: Eukaryota > Metazoa > Arthropoda > Thecostraca > Lepadidae > Lepas > Lepas anatifera. The sequence continues at coordinate 507,650 of JAOTON010001488.1, forward strand.
TTAATCTCACACAATAAATCTTTCTAATTCTATCGTCAACTTCCTTGGAGGTGAGGTGACTTGACGTGCACTGGTGACCTGACCTGAAATGACCCAAACTTAAAACCCAAAAACTTAAAAAAATGGGGCTATACGATGTTCTGAGTTCTAGCTGCTGAGAATGGCATCGCCTGCTGTCACCTTATTGGGAGGGTATTATTGGGATCGGAAAAAAACTTATCCAGGATACCTGTACGGGAATTTGAACCCGGCTCAGTGGCGTGGACGCCACTGCACCCCCTTGTTGGTAGGTGACAACACAATAAACTGGAACATGACGCTCATGCCTGCCACAAGCTACTTCAAAAGGGTGCAGATGTGCCCGAAATCTCCAAACCAGTGCTCTCTTATATACAGCACCGGAAAACTGCGCAAACAAAACACATAACACGTGCACACGCACCACCTAAAAAGATACTCCTCAAAAGCATGAGCCGAAGAGAGGAGCCGAGCTCACCCAGAGCAGGCCTCGGCGGTGGGTACGCACCCTCTCTCGCCTAGTCCGACAAAGGTGACGATCAGGCCCACCGAGCTCATGCCTAGGCCCACGTACAGCAGCAGGTTGAGGGCGGCGCCGGAGTTGCAGCTGCCCTGCTGCTCCTTCTGCAGCGCCGCCGACGAGTCCAGCACCTGCAGCAGCGGGGAGGTCACGGCCAACAGGACGGAGATACAAACAGCCGGCGCTGCAGTTGCCCTGCTGCTCTTCTGCAGCGCTGCCTACGAGACCAGCACCTGCAGCAGCGGGGAGGTCGCGGCCAACAGGACGGAGATACAAACAGCCGGCGCTGCAGCTGCCCTGCTGCTCCTGCAGCGCTGCCTACGAGACCAGCACCTGCAGCAGCGGGGAGGTCACGGCCAACAGGACGGAGATACAAACAGCCGGAGCTGCAGCTGCCCTGCTGCTCCTGCAGCGCTGCCTACGAGTCCAGCACCTGCAGCAGCGGGGAGGTCACGGCCAACAGGACGGAGATACAAACAGCCGGAGCTGCAGCTGCCCTGCTGCTCCTGCAGCGCTGCCTACGAGACCAGCACCTGCAGCAGCGGGGAGGTCACGGCCAACAGGACGGAGATACAAACAGCCGGAGCTGCAGCTGCCCTGCTGCTCCTTCTGCAGCGCTGCCTACGAGACCAGCACCTGCAGCAGCGGGGAGGTCACGGCCAACAGGACGGAGATACAAACAGCCGGAGCTGCAGCTGCCCTGCTGCTCCTTCTGCAGCGCTGCCTACGAGTCCAGCACCTGCAGCAGCGGGGAGGTCACGGCCAACAGGACGGAGATACAAACAGCCGGAGCTGCAGCTGCCCTGCTGCTCCTTCTGCAGCGCTGCCTACGAGACCAGCACCTGCAGCAGCGGGGAGGTCACGGCCAACAGGACGGAGATACAAATAGCCGGCGCTGCAGCTGCCCTGCTGCTCCTTCTGCAGCGCCGCCGACGAGTCCAGCACCTGCAGCAGCGGGGAGGTCACGGCCAACAGGACGGAGATACAAACAGCCGGCGCTGCAGCTGCCCTGCTGCTCCTGCAGCGCCGCCGACGAGTCCAGCACCTGCAGCAGCGGGGAGGTCACGGCCAACAGGACGGATATACAAACAGCCGGCGCTGCAGCTGCCCTGCTGCTCCTTCTGCAGCGCCGCCGACGAGTCCAGCACCTGCAGCAGCGGGGAGGTCACGGCCAACAGGACGGAGATACAAACAGCCGGCGCTGCAGCTGCCCTGCTGCTCCTGCAGCGCCGCCGACGAGTCCAGCACCTGCAGCAGCGGGGAGGTCACGGCCAACAGGACGGAGATACAAACAGCCGGCGCTGCAGCTGCCCTGCTGCTCCTTCTGCAGCGCCGCCGACGAGTCCAGCACCTGCAGCAGCGGGGAGGTCACGGCCAACAGGACGGAGATACAAACAGCCGGAGCTGCAGCTGCCCTGCTGCTCCTGCAGCGCCGCCGACGAGTCCAGCACCTGCAGCAGCGGCAGCGAGACAATTATGATATATTAAAGGGAATGTGGCACCTTGGTCTAATCCTGGAATTTAGTGCAATTAGGCGTACTTTTAGCCGAAAATAATGAAGCCACTCATGATTTCTCTGAAAAATGTACAATAAGCTCAACATTTTGATTTTAAAATACTCCTCTAGAAAAAGAAATAAATAACAGCCTGTGGATGATGTCACGATCTGGCAACCACTACCATACTTGAAACGCTTCAAGGGCACTGATTGGCTGATGCTCATCGTGACGTCAGCATATGTCGTCACACCAGTAGCTCACAACAATGGCCGCCCAGCGACGGGCTGATGAGGAGGCTGGTGTCAGGTAGGTTTTAGCTTTTTTCTACGGAAATATCGCGTTCCAAGACAAATGAAATATGGAGTACCGGGTTTTCCGACTTGCTTTACAACTTGGCTATCTCAGTTAAAATCACGTTATGAAGGTGCCACATTCCCTTTAACCTCGGCCATCAAAGACAAGAAAGTATGTGCTACCATTTATTTCGACTTGTCGAAAGTGTTTGATACCGTTAACCACAAAATTTTGCTGAAAAAATTGACAAGTATGGGGTTTAGAGGTATCCCACTTAAATTCTTTGATTCGTATCTATGGGGATGGTCCAGGCCCTCTTGCGAGAATCCGAGAGCTTTTGGTGCCAGACATTTTTTAAGGAAATACCTACTGGCCTTGAAAAATACCCAAGATAAATGACGTACAGAAATGTAACGAATGAGCTACTATTGCCTTGTTCTTGGTTCTTGCAGTTATGACTCACGTGGTTCAACTCCTTGCGCCATTTGTCTTGGGTAATTTTTTACAACGCACCTGGCACCAAAATATCTTGGATTTTCGCCAAAAGGGCCTGGACCATCCCCTAAGTAACAGAATTTAAAACGTAAAATTTAACAGTATGTTGTCTGAAAATCCAGAAAGCGTGTCGCTTGGAGTACCGCACGGCTCCGTGCACGGGCCATTACTATGTTTTCGGTACATTAATGATATATTTCGAAGTTCTCAATCACCATAATTTCTATTATTTGCTGACGATATAGCTCTTGTCTATTCGGCTAACAATTTTGTGATCTCCAGTCATCTATCAATTCAAGTCTCCCAGATATCAATGCATGGCTTGTCGCTAACCGACTTACTCTGAACGTTTCAAAATCAACATATCAGCTATTTTGTCCAACTCAGACTTCTTCCGGCCTCGATATTGCTCTTAATAAGCACAATTAAGCAGAACTAAAGCCCCTAAACACTAAATACCTAGGGGTTCAAATTGACGAAAAACTGAAATGGGAGTCCCACATTAAAGGCTATACTATATCAAGGAATATTGGAATTATGTATAGGGCAAGAGCTGTTTCGGACTGCAAACATCTGCTTTTACCTACTTTATAATTATCTTGTAATACAACCCTGAAACCCCCCACTTAAAATACAATCCTGAAAATGGGACCCTAACCTTCTCACCAAAACTAATTAGACTGACAACTTTCCAAAAACGTGCGTTGAGAGTTGTGGACCACGCCTAATGTCTTGAGCACACAGGACCAATATTTAAAAAAAAATTACTAAATTTCTGAAATTCCCTGATTTAGTCGAAGTCTTTCAAATATTTGTACTCTATAGTTATCTAAATAACACTCTTCCTCGACCCCTGGCGGACAAATTGCAAACTCAAGCAGAAAATATGAATAATAGAAGCTCTAGGGCAATAAAACACTTAACAGAACCATTCGCTCCCAGGGGCGTAGCCAAGGGGGGGCGACAGGGACAGCCCCCCCCCCTGAGGACCCGAAGGGCCCCTGAGGGCAAGATTCTGCAACAAGCAGGGCTTTTTACCCATCAGGGACCTTTTGGTGCTGTCGCAGGGGCCCATTGCGGGGCGCCCCCACCCCCTGAGCGAAATCCTGGCTACGCCCCTGTTCGCTCCCATGTTATATCGGAAATTCTTGCCTTTCTTATCAGCTCTCGGAATCTAAAACCTAACTATCGCGTCAAAAATCCGACAAATCGAACACGTGCCGCGGTCAAAAGTCGCTATGAGAATAAGTTCCAAAAAGATCTTGACCGACCAGTACTGATTGTGACAGTAATCTTTGGTGTAAATGGCTGCATAATAGGCACATATAGCAATAAATAAGGTAACCTTTTTGTGTAAGTGCTTTATAATTTGTTGTTACAGTGAATAACGACTTCGCAGCAATTGTCTTGCCATTTTTGTTTGGTCGTTTTTCCACCCAACCCAAACCACTAGACACTCATCGACCACTGATGGCCGCGGGCGAGTTTGTTTTTTTTAGGTGTACCTGAGCGAGCTCAACTTAAGCGTTCAAAAATATTAGTACGAAACTCGAGCACGGAGGGCAGTGAAGGCCACCGCCGAGCCCGGCTCCTGGTCCAGTCTGGCCTCTCTGCCAACAGGACGCAGATACAAACCGGGCCAATGCCGGGGGGTTTCCCTGACAAATTCAGCCGAATCGCCATGGTCATTACTATTATAAATTCATATCCAGAAAACACAACTAAACTGGAAAGCATCGGAATCCAAATAGATGTTCAGATTCGAACCGCCACAATTCTCTTACAAAACCAATCCCAATTCTCCCATTCTCTCACAAACCTCAATTCTCCTGCAAAATCAGTCATAGCTACCAGGGATGCGGAGCCGAGACAATTTTGGACGGCTCCGGCTCCGGCTCCGGTCCGGGGTTATGATTTCGGCTCCGGCTCCGGCTCCGGTTTCAAGTGTCCTAACAGCTCCGGCTCCGGGCAAAATAGTCGTCTCCGACCGGCTCCGGCTCCGGCTCCGGCTCCGGCAATGTACCTATATCCAAAATGTGATCGAAACGTTCTCAAGGGCGTGAAATTCCATCAGATACAAAGTGATTACGTATTTGCACAAATGAAAATAGCGACTGGATGAAAGAACGCTCTTGACCAGATGCCAAAGGCCAGTGAACCTCAAAACTGGACCAACCTACACTGCAGTGCAGTCGTATGGCAAACTGCACTGCACTGTTATGGCAAACAGAAATATGGGTCAGACATACCCGCAAACCCACATAAAAGATTAAAGATACAATGATCAAGTAAAGCTTGGACAGCCCGCAAAAAAATTTCGATGAGCTAACAGTAGGGTCGTTCATAAAAAACATTTTTTTACTTTTTAGACTCGAACCCACTTTTTCCCATTATATATTCAATTCTGATTTCCATGAGCCACATTCCAAGCGTCTACGACAGCGGGAAAGATCGCCTCAAAACGGTTAAAGATTTCATGTTTCGGGCGCGATCGGTCGCCCGGCGTTGCAGTCGCCCCTTGTTAAATTGGGATGAAAGGGGTGCATAACCTACCAGTAAAGACAGCCTGGCATGTGCGTGCGTGTAAGAGCGGTAGATGGGATTTAACATGCAGGAATTTACTTGTCAGATGTATTTGCAGCGCAATACAAATACATGTTATTCCACAAAAGACCTGAAATTAAATGATTCAACTCCCTAGTAGGTATTCTAAATCCCGACAGAACAGGAATGCCTTCCGGAGGCGAACCTTTCTCTAGTAACTATCGCTGGAGAACGTCGTGAGGCAGGTGCTTCTTCCTATTCTCCTGCGAACTATTTAAGAGCTCTGGTACTGATAAAAGAAGATCCTGTTTCATATTTTACCGGTTAGGTGGCTCACAAAATCTTCCACCAGCTTCACACCACGTTCTGTGGGACCGTTCACGACAGTAAGTTCTGTAATACATTGAAACAGGGGAAGCTATACCAGTCACCAGCTTCTCAACGGAGCCATTTCATGTCAGAATCTTTCAGATTCAGGCGCTCGATTACCATCCAGTTTTCAGGAATGAGAAATTGGGAGAGGCTTGGTATCGAGCCGAGCTTTTCATAGCCTCTGTCGGAAACTTTAGCCTACCTAACTGAAAGGTGGATGGTTTTGCTGTTTAGGCCAGGTACTGTATTACTGCCTTTTTACCTTCAGCATTGTGATTCTTATTTGCGAGCAGATTATAACTTTCTGATCACAAATAACAGTTGCGTTTGCACATTGACTTCAGCGCCTCTACACAATACCGGAGTATTATCTCGAATTGCGCAAGCTGGTTTACGTGTGGCTGTCAGGAGAGGTTGTCTCCAACAACTGTCTGTTTAGAAGACCCGGAGCTCACCAGCGAGCCATATTATGGAATATAGGACATTTATGGCATGAAGTGCGTGCTTCTACTGTGTCAGATTCCGTTCATCATTCCAGGAGATACTTAAAGGCAGAATATTATAATTTTTGGAGTTCAACAACGCATCAACTGCCCAGGTCATATGGCATCAGAGGAGAGAGGGAAAGAATTAGCCTGGGCTAGAGCAGCGCGCCAGATTCTGCCTCTGGGTGGGCTCGAACCCACGACACCCAGCACATAATGAATGCCATTGGCCGAACCGAGCGCAAGCGCTTACCGACTGAGCCACTCAGACCCCGAAATAATCAGCGGCTTTCCTTATAAGTGGTTCTAAACCATGCATTTGGGTTCCTCCGTCGCGGATAGTCAGCTTTAGAGCCTTCTATGAGCCTCAAAGCTATCCATAAAATGCAATGCTGTGTTTTCAGTAAGTTAATATAGAAATTGCCTGAATGTGCTGAAGTCAATTTGCCATCAGCTGTCGTATCTGTGCACAGAAAGTTATATTCTGTAGCGCTGGTGAGAACCACCATCTTGGAGGTAAGGAGCCAGTCACACAACAATTGGCCAAAACAGCCAACGATTCACATTGACTAGGGCAGGCTTAAGTTTCCGATAGAGGCTATGAAGAGCTCTGTAAATGCTCGGTACTAAGCTTCAGCCAGCTTGTTTCTCCTGACAGCTGGCTGGTATTTGACTGCCTGAATCTGAAATATTCTGACCAGAAATGGCTCCGTTGAGAAGCTGGTATAGCTTTCCCAGCTTCAAGGTATTCCAGAACTTACTGTCGTGGACGGTCCCACAGAACGTGATGTGAAGCTGGTGGAAGATTTCGTGAGCCACCTAAACGGCAAAATATGAAACAGGATCTTCTTTTATCAGTACCAGAGCTCTTAAATAGTTCGCAGGAGAATAGGGAGAAGCACCTGCCTCACGACGTTCTCCAGCGATAGTTACTAGAGAAAGGTTCGCCTCCGGAAGGCATTCATGTTCTGTCGGGATTTAGAGTACAAGGGTGCTGAATCATTTAATTTCAGGTCTTTTGTGGAATAACATGTATTCGTATTGCGCTACAAATACATCTGACAAGAAAATGCCTGCATGTTAAATCCCATCTACCGCTCTTATACGCAGGCACATGCAACGCTGTCTTTAATGGTAAGTTATGTACCCCTTATATCTCAATTTAACAAGGGGAGACTGCAACGCCGGACGGCCAATCGCGCCCGAAACATGAAATCTGTAACCGTTTTGAGGCGATCTTTCTCGCTGTCGTAGACGCTTAGAATGTGGCTAATTGAAATCAGAATTAAATAGGGTAGAGTGGGGTAAGACGCATACGTTAAGGGAGAATGTGTCTGTACCAATCCTGCGTGGATGGAATTGCCTTATTTTTTCTTCGTTAAGTTCTGTCATTATCTTTCTACACTCAGGTAGAAATTTGGGACTTTGACATTGGGGTTTAACGACGCACCAACTGCCAGGGTCATATGGCGACTTTGACATTATGCGAAGTGTGCGAATTTTTTTCTTGAGACCATGTAAAGGGCGTTTTACCCCGATAGCGGGGTAAAACGCCCTAGCCGGGTAAAACGCCGTCATATAACACCCAGCGCATATTGTACCTCGTCACATGAACAAGTAGGAACATTGTTGTTATTACGCTTTACGATAGTCTTGTGACAAAGTTGGCAAGTTATTTGAGGCATTAAAGCACAACACAGCAAAAAGAAGCAGGTAGGCTTTTTACCTATTATCAGAAAACGCAAAAGCAATTTAAGGTAAAGCTCCAATATCTTTTAGGGCACGCAAAGCACCTTAAAGCGCCTCCGGTTCATTCTGCTCGCAAGTGGCTTTTCTTCGGTATGTCTTCCCATATTCTGGAACAGGATGTCAAGGTAGGATGAGGATGGGTATGCATAATATGGAAAATTTAGTTAACGACGACGTTGGTTTGGGATCGCGATATGCAAACAGTGCTTCGAGCAGATCCATGACAAGAAGGTAGATATTTAATAGATCGGCGGGTCCAGGAGCAGCTTTTGGACGGGCCAAACCAACGTTTGAGGGGGAATAATCATGAATAAATCGCAAAATCAAAGTATTTTTTAAAGAAAAAAGCGGCCAAAACTTGGTCTTTGAGGGGGAGATATACATGTTTAGGCTTTGGTGGAGGCCACGGTCCCTTTAGCCTCCTTTGGATCCGTCAGTGATTTAAGACCACCCCTCAAGATCAAGATTACCAAATGAGAGCAAACTCGAAAAAGAAGCTAATACTTGAAATTCAACGTCTTCTGTTACGGTGTTTTTTCTAACCCAACGTACTTCGCTATCACGACCAGTGGTGGGCGTGATGGTGGTAGTAGCGATAGCAGCCCTACCTTCATCTCCAATCTATCTTAAGGACACACTTACCCATTGGGGTAAAACGCCTACCAAATATTGGGGTAAGACGCCTGGGGCGTCTTACCCCGCACTACATGGGCGTCTTACCCACGTATCAACGGCAGCTTCGACACAAAGATTTCTAAATTCTGCGGCGTTTCCATGCCACATAGTGGCTGTCAAAATGTTGCACAAACTCGCTGTTTCAACCACACAAATTGCTGTGAGTACATCTAAATCGCTTAGGGTACAATCACAACTTTAAGATAGCTTATTTTTATATCCGGAGGGGTAAAAAACAACAAATGCTTGCTGAAAATTACCGGAGCAGACTAGGCGCGTCCAAACACGCTCAGGACCCGATCAGAAAGATCGCTACCAGAAAAAATAATATATGGAGGGTACAGTTCCTGCATCAGCCTGTAGATGGTAGTAGGCGTCTTACCCAGGTGGGCGCGTTACCCCACTCTACCCTATGCAATGGGCAAAAAGTGGGTTCGAGTCTGAAAAGTAAAAAATATTTGTTTTGAACGACCCTAAGCTAACAGTGTTCACCATCGAAAAACACATCAGATAGGCTGACGGCATAATTCCTTTTCGAGAAAAATCGGAGCCAACCACCCTACTGCCCAGGGCCCAGCAGCTGGTTCGCTCACTACACCACCCAATCGCGGTTGGAGCGGAGCAGCAACATTGCCTCCAATATGTCTGCTCTTAGTCTGCACCTGAGATCAGTAAGCAGTAGCTTCATCGCGGAGAACAACCCCTCCACGGACACCTGAGTAACTGGTAGCGCGGCCATTACCAGGCTAGCCGGCTAGATGATGGCTGGATATCTATCTAAGATCGCATACGGTCGCCCTCTTTAGGCGACCCAGGTTTTGAAGTCGGCTAGTGCCGCATCGAGTAACGGGGATGCTGTTTTGCGCCTTTTGCCCTCGGTTCTTGACAGATCTAGTATAAACTACTTCTCCGAGTACATGATAGCTCTCTAGGGGGAGGGGGGTGGGAGCAAATATTTTATTGCTCGACAGACCTAGTGTAAACACCTTTTTCAAGCAATTTATTCGGCCTTTGGGGGCCAAAGATAGTCTGCCCCCTTCCAGAGCTTTGGGGGAGCCATGGCCGGAATGGCATCCCCCTGCGTATGCCAACAGGGGCGGATGCAGGCCGACGGTATGGGGTAAATCGTGAAAAGCATTTTTTAAGAAAATCGTCAAAAATTGGGCAGTTTGGGCTGCAAATGTTTTTTTGCTCCTCCCCATGGATCCGCCAGCGTCGCCAATGCTTTCATTTGTTGCCAATTTCTGCCTATGCTAAATGGTCGGGGCGCATCACCTGCCCGAGAGTGAGACTGTCTACGGAACACCCTAGTTGCAATATTTCACTATTCTCGATATACATAATATATTGAGAAAATGTAATATTTCAGGTGAATAAAGGTGTTTCTATGCCACATCTCACGAGGTAAAATGTGACCATTTCACGTTTGATTTTGGGTAATTTTAGAGCTCTTTGGGAGCCGGAGCCGGACCTTTTCTGACGGCTCCGGCTCCGGCTCCGATCAAAAGTGTTTCGGCGGCTCCGGCTCCGGCTCCGGGCAGAATGGTCGGCTCCGACCGGCTCCGGCTCCGGCTCCGCATCCCTGATAGCTAGCCCAATTCTCTTGAAAAATATGTCCTACCTGCCCCAATTCTCTCACACAAACGGTCATAGCTGTCTCAATTCTCCTGCAAAACCAGTCCAACAGCCCCAATTATCTTGCAAAACGAGTACCAACTGCCCTAATTGTCTTGCAAAACGAGTACCAACTGCCCTAATTATCTTGCAAAACGAGTACCAACTGCCCTAATTATCTTGCAAAACGAGTACCAACTGCCCTAATTATCTTGCAAAACGAATACCAACTGCCCTAAATATTTTGCAAAACGAGTACCAACAGCCCTAATTGTCTTGTAAAACGAATACCAACTGCCCCAATTGTCTTGCAAAACGAGTACCAACTGCCCTAATTGTCTTGCAAAACGTGTACCAACTGCCCTAATTATCTTGCAAAACAAGTACCAACTTCCCTAATTATCTTGCAAAACGAGTACCAACTGCCCTAATTATCTTGCAAAACGAGTACCAACTGCCCTAATTATCTTGCAAGATCAGTACCAACTGCCCTAATTTTCGTGCAAAACAAGTACCAACTGCCATAATTATCTTGCAAAACGAGTACCAACTGCCCTAATGCTATTGCAAAACTAGCCCCAACTGCCCCTGTTCTCTTAGAAAACAGGTCATAACTGCCCCAATTCTCTGGCAAAACTAGTCCCAACTGCCAAACTTATCTTGCAAAACGACTCCCAACTGCCAAACTTATCTTGCAAAACGAGTCCCAACTGCCTTCTTTCAAAACGAGTCCCAGCTGCACCAATAATCTTGCAAAACGAGTCTCAACGGTCCCTATTCTCTGACAAAACCAGTCAAAGCTGCCTCAGTCCTCTTGCGAAACCAGTCTCTCAATAGAACAACTATTCAGTTCCGTTATTTTTACTATTATCTTTTACTTTATCATTATTTCTAAAGCCGCAAAATGACCTCAGTAGTCGTTGCGCCCTAAAATACCACAGATGCTAATGGTGATGATAATGGAATAAGTAGGTCATTGTGGATCTGTCCCACAGTCCCCTGTTCTTGAAAATTCACCCATTTCGGTCAAACTGGAGAAACGCTTGAAAGTATCGAGCCGCAAGAATCCGACGAGTTTTGGATACTAGAAGTGAGGATATCTCTCTCTCTCTCTCTCTCTCTCTCTCTCTCTCTCTCCACTGACCCTGTTCCGTCGCACCCAGCGTCGGTGCGCCGCCAGGGCCTTGGTGCTGTACTCGCTGACATCAGGCGTGCCCTGGCAGGACCTGGCGCCTCCTTCCCAGACAGGTCGACCCCCAACCGACTGCAACGAGGAAGTCAACATTGACCTGACCTGATCCTGGATCCCCGGCTGACTGCTACAGGGGGAGGGCGCAAACTGATTCCGCCATCTAGGGGCAGGAGCAGTGACCTGAACCAAGACAAGTGAACGATCGTAACAATGGTCATCAGCGGTGACCTGATATGATCCTGGATCCGTTACAGACTAAAGGAGTGGACGTGACAGTGCCCTGGCCTGACGCTCTTGTGTGTGGCTTGTGTTTGGCTTGTCATTAAATGTCGATTAGCATGCATAGTGACCGTACGTGGTCGCTAGGTGACCTTGGGTCGTATCAGTCCGCTTGCCGTGACAAGATTATTCCAATAGTATTCCAAATATAAAGCAATGTGTAAAGCGAGGACGCAGCAAGACCTTATGATCATTCAAAACGTTTTCCGCGGTAAGGTAAACTCATCACTTTTACTGTCATTCAACCTGTTCTTTTGAGCACGGGCTTTTAGACTATACTATTTTCTTTGCGTCCCACACGCAAGAGTAAATACCATTAGAGAATGTACGTCCAAATACCATAAAGAAGTTCGTGAGATTTCCGCGTTAAGTGAATGCGGAAGTTTTTTCTTCGCTATGTTCCAACTTTTCTTCGCCAGTACCCGGGAGCAGACCTGTCTGGCGATTCCTTGAGCTCGTATCGCCAGTGCTATTTCACATGTATGTACATACCTTAGCGAAGTCACATGTATCTCAGGACATCTCTTAGTGAAGCAAAATCTACGACCTTGTGAGGAAACAAGCTAAATAACGGACCCAGCCCCTCTCCAGTGACATTGATTTATAAATCCTCCATGGCGCAAGGCATTTACTTCCGTGAACAAACTTGTACACAATCGATGTTGGCCTGAAATATTCAAGCTAGGGGCTGACTGGCAAAAAAGGCATCCGTCAGTAACAAAGTATCCTGCAGGCTGCAAAATACAGATTGGATCAGTTTTGTGTGTGCGTGTGTGTGTTGGGTTTTAAAGACGCTTCGGCAGCTGGAGGCTTAATAACAATGTATACGGACTGGTTTAGCACCTCTTAGGACAAATATGCTATGGATGAGATAACCATGGCTGAGAACTATTCAACACTGTCCACAGATGTTAGAACATGGCTACATGATTAAAAGTAGAATAGAAATGTTCTGTCATCAGACGGTCTGGTGAGATCGATTGGTCCAGCATCGAAAGGTCAAACAAACCAACGAGGTTTTAAATAAATATAGTAAGTCCGTTTGAAACAGTTATATTTAGAGCCGTACCGCACGGAACATTACCATATCGGTAAATGTGAAGCTGTCCGATTCCAAGCCATCGTTATCAGTATGGTTTACGGATGTGTCGGCTGCAGTAATCACTATAGTAATCACACTATAGTAATCACTATTGTAATCACTATAGTAATCACACTCAGGGACGTATCCAGAGTGGGGGGCGGGGGCGGGAAAGCAATGCATTTGCAACCAGACCCTCCAATTTTTTTAGATTTTTCAGCACTATGTTTTACGAGTTTGGGGCCTGTCAACCAAGCCCCCTCCCAAACCAGTGGAACAGATCCTGCACTGTTGGCAGAAGCGATTCCAACGCACATTTCAGTGTCCTCGGCTACAAGTTTCAACGGCACGCAAGCTTTGAAAATCAATTCCTCGGGTGAAGTCAATCCATGCTAAACATTACCGTCAATACAACGTTGATCGACTACTTCGACATCAATTAGTACCTCTGCTCCTGCAAATCAGAACTCTAAACAAAACTGTAAATGAACATTTAAAGGCAATGTAAGCTTGAAATCCTCAAGCACTTTGAAATCATTTTTATCCCGAGTCACTGAATGTCAGAACATGAAAGCTTCCTCTCCTCTCCCTCCACTTCTCACAACCGTTCAAAAAGTCACTCAATTCCGCTGCGGCATCACCGCATGCGGAGCTACCGTTAAACCGAAGCTTGACGCGGCAGTATTTTCTCCGTCGTCTCGTGCCCTCCCTGGTCGACCTACCTCCAGATCGGCGGCGCCTGCTGGTGCCACACAGCCGTCGAATTCGACGGGCACCGGCTCGGCCGGTGCAGAATGAACACTGGCCCGGTGGTAGCTAACGACGGAGTGGACCCTGGGGCGCTGATGGTCCAATATTGACGGCGCGCTCGCCCTGTGGCCGTCATGGGCTAAGGGCGCGCTCAGGAGCAAAAGGAGACTGCCGGCTGAGCTCTGGAGAAGGGGAGCTAGTTCGGCATCAGACGCTAGTTTGTATCCGGCAGGCCGGCGCACAGATACCGACCCCAACGACCCGGCGTCCTGCCCCCGGGCGTTCTCAGAGGCGAGGATGTCAACGCGACCCGCCATCGTATGGTACAGACGGTCAGTCTGGATTTTACCTCAGGGACCCCTCGCTCTCGCGGATGAATTCACAGATGGGTGTTGTAGAGGTTACAGTTTGTGAGCTCTCCCACTTCCTCCAGCTCACTTTCACGCGCGGTCCTATTCACACAATGTCTTCGGAGATTCCATCCAGCCCCAGCAGTAGAAATTTTGCAGAAATATCGTCTACAGCATCGCGACGGCTTCACTACGAAGAACACCAGCAGTTGCTAGAGTGAAATCTGCAGTGGCTCGGGCCAACCGCTCCGCCAGACTGAGACTGACTCTACCTACATAAACGGCTAATTTTCATGGCATGCCGTCCATTTTCCGCTGATAACAGTCGGTGCAATAGCTTTAATGTCAGAATTCTTAATTCGGGACGACATGGAGTTATCTTTGTTACCTTGACCCAATATTATCAGCTTAATCCACTTTAGAGTTGCACGAAGTTAACTATCGTCCACCTGTAAGTTCAGTCGCTCATCATTACCCCCAGCGGGTTTCCACGCGTTTTGACGAAGGCTCCCTGTTCTCCGCACCTCACTCTTTTTCTGTTCTGTACCGCACTTCACTCTGTTCCTGTTCTGTTTAACAGAGCTCCGATTGAGCGGCGCAGCTATCGCTTCTGTTCGCAAGTTGTCACTGGTCGCGCTCGGCCCGGTTTCACCGCGACGCCGACTCGACGAAACATTCAGTGACGTCAAGCCTTCACTGCGGCGTTTCAGTTTCACGTGTAGGGGCCCAGTCAGCGCCAGCCCTTCTCCCCTCCCCTCCATACACATACACACGTTCACAAGTCATATAGTTTCGCCGATCCTAGGTATGGGCAAAATGTTTAAAAAATGATTAGGAAGCCAATGTCACTCAATAGTTTTTTGGAAGCTCCGCGCCAGCTTTTCCCCAAAACACCAGCATCCGAATCCCTGCAATCAGCCACCCCGGTACCCCACTCTAGCTCCACCCCTGGGGTCAGTGTTTTACGGTCTCTGACGCGGTGCGCCGAGTGCAGGTTTGCAGGGTGATTTGACCGCGGCCGCCGCGCTGCTGCCGCCCCGTGACGTCACGGGCTGTAACGTTTACAGCGTGGTAAGCACTGGAAGGGTCGCCTGCCACGCCATCTCCATAGCGGTAGCACCGATTTACCACACAGCGTTTCCGTGTTCCACTTGTCCTCGGTGCCAATGGCGCTGACTTACATACCGGCTGTGATTCAGTGGCGTGCGTCGGGGTGCTTTTCCCGGTTTCATACCCAGGCCCTACATACTCCATCTAATTTTCACAGGCAGGAAGTCTTCAGCTGTTAGCCAAACAGAGGCAGGTCCAGAGGCAAGCGGACACGTGCTCCCCCATCGACCCACCCAGCGCTCCCCACAACGTGCCCTGGCACCCTCTGGAACCGTTCCGGCACGCCCTAGAACGTCACTTTCCCCTCTTCGCCCAGGATGCCGATATTGGCGTTCTTCCAATGTGATTTAGCCTTCCTGTCATAGGTCACACCTTAGGAATAGGTGCCATTGTGTACCCAAATAGCGCTGTCTGACTTAAATGTCCCTTCTCACTGAAAAACATGGATCCACCTATGTGGCCAAATGCAGTCAATTTGATTAAGAAGCACCTATTTAAACAAGCATAGTTTTCGAAGATATAATGGAAGAATGACAGGCAAAGACGACCCACAAGAACCGAAACATTGTTTTCGGGACACCCAAGACTAAGATGTAGTTATTCCTCAAGAACTGATACAGTCCTCCAGCTCTTGTTTTACTCAGTCTATTGCACATCAGGTGGTTGAGATTTCACACTGGCATGCTTCGCTTTAATTTTAGGAGCTGAGTAACCCTTTTTGGTCAGTTAGGGCATTCTGTCGTGTTTCCAGGCCTCCGGAAGGAGTGTGGGCACCTAATCCATGTATAAGCTAATGCTTCATCGTCACCAATAATCGTACGGGCGAAACTAAACTGTTGCGCCTTGAGCTCATCTGGTGCCCCCTGAACTGGTCTTGGCCCATTGAGCTGATTACGTGCCCTCTAAGCTGATCTGGTGCCCTCGTAATCTGGTGCTCCCTGAGCATATCACTGTGCCTGCTGAACCTATATAATCCTCTCTGAGTTAGCCTGATGCCTCCGAGCTTGCCTGGTGCCCTGTTAGCCGTTTTAGTGCCCCTCGAGCTGATCCGGGCCCCCTGAGCTGATCTAATGCCCCCCTGAAATGATCTACTGTCCTCTGAGCCAATATGGTTACGCTCGGGCGGATCAGGTTCCCCCTGAGCTAATTATTAATGTCTTCTTAGATGATATGGTGCCCCCTGAGTTGGTCTGGTGCACTTTGAGGCAATCTGGTGTCTCCTGAGCGGATATGTTGCTCCCTGAGCTGATCTAGATATCTGCTCTGGTCTGGAGGCTAGGAGCTGATCTCGGCTCCCAAGCTGATCGATCTGGTGCCCCCTGAGCAGATATGTTGCCGCTGAGCTGGTCTAATGCCCCCCTGAGTCGAACTGGTGCCTCCTGAGCCACCATTGTGCCTCCTGAGCCTATCTGATGCCCTCTGAGCTAATCTAGCTCCCCCTGAGCTAATTTTGTGACCTCTGAGCTAATCTGGGTCTCCTGGGTTGATTGCAGGATTTCCTGAGCAGCTCTGGGGCCCTGAGCTGAGCTGGGCCTACCGAGGCTGGTGAGGGCCCCTGGGCTGGTATGGGGCTCCTGAGCTGATTAAGTGCCTCCTGAGTTGATCTTGTACCCCCAGGCTGATCTAGGCCCAAGCTGGCTGGGGACCACTGAGCTGATATGGTGCTCCCTGAGCTGATATAGGCCCTTGTTCTAATTTGTGGAACAGGAGCTGGTCTGGGCCCCTGAGCTGATCGAGCTGGTACCCTCTGAGCAGATATGTTACCCCCTGAGCTGAACTAATGCCCCCTGAGTCAATATGGTGCCTCTTAAGCCATCATTGTGCCTTCTGAGCCCATCTAATACCCTCTGAGCTAATTTGGTTCCCCCGAGCTAATTTGGTGACCTTGAAGCTGACCTGGGCTTCCTGAGTTGATTAGGTGACTTCCTGAGCAACTCTGGGGCCCTGAGCTGAGCCGGGCCCACCGAGGCTGTTGAGGGCCCCTGAGCTGGTATGGGGCTCCTGGGCTGCTTAAGTGCCTTTTGCCTTGGTCTGGTATCCCCGAACTGATCTGGGCCCCGAGCTGGTTGGGGACCACTGAGCTGAACCCTTGTCCCTAAGCTCGTCTGGTGCTCTATGGGCCGATCTGATGTCCCCTCAGCAGATCTGGGGCTCCTGAACTAATTGGGCCCCTGAGCTGACGAGGGAGCTGATATAGGGCTCCTGACCTGATTTGGAGACCATGATTTGATCTGGCCCCCTGACCCAACTTGGGGCCCCTCAACTGATCTGGGGCCCAAGAGCTGATCTTGGGTCCAAGAGCGGATCTGGGTCCTGGGGGTACCCTGAGCTAGTATGGGCAATGGGGGGATACCCTGAGCTGGTCTGGGTGCTGAGCTTGTGAGAGCCCCTTTAGTTGGCCTGAGGCCCCTTGAAGTGATCTGGCGTCTTACATTGTTCTGGGCTCCTTGAGCTGGTTCAAAGCCCCATGGGCCTTCAAGGCCTTCTGGGCCCATTGAGCTAGTCTGATGACCTCCATCTAGGGGGCCACTGAGCTAGTCTTGTCCCTGTGCGAAGCATGATCTACCCTTTTTCTCCCGGAGTGCCCCTCAAAGGTGGTGTGCCCCGATACACGATACAAAAGTTGTGCCTGCGCCCCTCACCTTGGTTCAGATTAAGTCAAATGAGGGCTACCAACAAGTCTGCACAATGAAAACTTAACAGAAATATTGCAACAGTAGCACGCACAGCTCCTACAGTATTCACCTTAGCATTTTGGTAAAACACCTAACACAATTTTGCATGATATAGGTAATTCAATCCGGCCTTGAGAACGTGCGCTAACCTTATGCGTTGCCAGCTCTCCTTCCTCCGTCCAGGCAGGGAAAGGCGAGTACCTGGGCAGCGTCGGGATGAGCCTGCTGGCCAGCTGAGAGCTTCGCAGCAGGTCCAAACGACGATCACCGATCAGCGGGCGCTGTCGCCGCCGCCGCCGCTGCTTCCGCACTACTAGCGCCGCCTGCATGTCGCGCTCTGAACTGCATCTTCCAGCCCGTAGCGCATGGATTTGTAGAGGTCACTACTGACGTGAGACACTTGCTGGCTTTTATGGTGTAGCTGCAGGGCCTGTTGGTCGGGTGTGCGCGGATCGGGAGGTGTCTAATGAGGAGAGTCCCTTGATCTTTAATCACGCAGCTTTTGATTCGGATTCCAGCTTCGATTTCGAAAATGGTATTGAAGATGCGACAGGAGCGTATCTGTCATTAGCAATAAAAATATAACATAATTGACTTGTGCTCTGTTCAGGGGAGACTAGCTGGACTCCGGCGCATGCGGAGTCATGTGGTATCTTTGGGGCTTGACGAAACACCGAATGCTGAGGTCATGTGGAGTTGCCAACTCTCATCCCGTTTGGAGGATATTATGAAGATCGAAAAAATTTATGCAGAATACCCGCCCCGGGATTCGAACCCGAGTCAGCAACGTGGAAGTCACTGCAGTCTCCGAGCCCGGAGGCGAAACTTTCTCTGGCATCAAGAGTTGCTACTTCTGAGCTTCTAGCGCTAACATTTATCTGTGCCTCAGCTGGCGTAATTCATCATTGGTAGGTTAACGCATTATCCCCTTTCACACAGCGTCGTAAAAACCGGGGTTTAAAGGAAGAGTCCAAAATCACAGATGGAGATCTAGTCTCCGACGTGCATGCTGGCCGGTTTCTGCTGAGCGTGGGAATTGGTCAGTGCCATTGTGTAAAGACGGAACTACAGAGATGACCCCTCAGAGTCCCGGTCAGCTGAGCTCCGGCCTCCCGAGCGAGGTGCTGACTTGGGTGGCAGGTCAGAAGGCTAACCAGAACCAGAGGGGAACAGGGGGCAGCTTGTGCCAAGATTGGGGGGCACAAACAGTGTGACTTTGCGTGTACGGGAGCTGTGCGGCCCAGTGAGGTAGCGCGCGTGTGTTGCTCTGTAAGTCGGATGTGTAACTCTGAAAATAGCATTAGGGATGCAAGAGAAGTGGTACGCCTCCTTACGGCACATTTCAGGTGAGGAGGGGAGACCGAACCGCATTTTGAGTAGAGGCTGGGATGAAAAATGAGCGCCCTTTAACCCGCGCCCCACTGGGGGTCCGACGCAACCTTCGCCCCACCGGGGGTCATCGATGGCACCCATCTAACTCCGAAAATATGGTGGTTAGCGCAAATCTGTAAAGTGTATTAGAAAGCTCGCGTGAATTCAGTACGCAATTACTTCGCATATTTAAGCGCTCAGGTCAATGTTTTGACCTCTAGAGGTCAAGTTAGGTCAGGATAAGCTATTTGCACTCAAATACGCAATGCTTACGAAAACTGGGCATAACTCTTATCTGGCTATTGAGATCTGGTAAAGTACATTTGATAGGAATATGTCAGATCTTTTTTCACTATGCGGAGCGTAATGACCTCCCGCGAGAGGGTTGAACTCCAGAGGTCACCTCGTGACCTAATATGACCTGAGGTCACGAAAGGTCAAAAAGTGACCTTGCCTATCAAATGAAAGCCAGTGACAAGACATACACGAGAATGTTTGATTCAGCACTTTAGCATAATTAGGTCAAAAGTTATTTTCACAGTACTGTTTTTGACCCCTGGTGACCTTGGATGACCTCGGAGAGGTCAAAGGGAAAATATTTCCCCTGGGATTCATGAAAGGGTGTCCAAGAACGCTTTTCTGAGCAAGCTGAACATTTTCAATAGTTTTTGTGACTTTTAGATCGAAAAACTTGTGACTTTTAAATCTTTTGTGACTTTTAAATAAAAAAATCCCGGATATACATCTTGTAGACCCCGGGCAGGAGGGGGGTCATGAAGTGTAGGAAATTTCAAATTGATCGACTTAAAAATATAGCTCTTATAAAGCTCAAAAGTTGAAATGAGGTGACCTTGGTTGACCTCGCCTGGTGACCTGGCCTTGGGTGACCCGGGGTAAAAAATAAATAAAGAAATGGTGGGAAAATGATGGGGTGAGAGACAGAGCCCTCAACTGTGGTGCTGCGTCTCTTCGTTTTTCTGCCATCCCGAAAAACCTTAGGGGGCCATTGATGCCCCCCCTGGGGCGAGGGTTAAGCGTCAAGGCTGCTTCACGGGAGCCCAAGGCCGTAGACGGACAGCTGGAGGTGCAAAATATTGTATTGGGACGCGCTTGCATCCCCAAAAATATACATTGACACCTGCGCGGTAAGTTCTGTATAGGGTCGAGGGTTCGAGCACATCCAGAGACAGAATTGGGCTTCATAGCCTATCCAAAGCCTAGCTTACTCCCTCCTCCTCTCGACGCCGTCTGACCCCAATACTGATACATCGCCATTCCCAAGTGAAAAGTGCTTATCATATCTGCAACATCAGTCACAGTAGAAACGTTCCGCTGGTCGGTAATTCTTCGCCTTCTACTAGCACCCGCCCCGATGAGCCTCCGAGCCACCTTCGCCCTGGTGGAGGGTTTTCAAACAACCCCCCTCGAACACGGCTCCTATGCGGGAAAGCGAAAAAGAACGCGAAGCTGCTGGATAGCCCATACAAATTCAAGAAGAAACTGCATTGGTCACTTTTTGGCTCAGATCAATATTGCGGTCATGACAGGTCAAAGACGATGGCAGATTGGACTACAATTTTTCGGCTGCAGCGTCTGACAAGGGTTGAGTTTGAATAATTTTTAGGCACCATTCGCTTGCTTTCTCTCGTCACGGTAAATGAAATGATGTATGATATGACCAGTATGATATGCCCATACTGGGTCAAAACACAAAAACGGTCTGACCTAAGGTCAGGTCAAGGTCACTTTCTGATCTAGCATAGTCAATATGCACATCAGTCGACTTGCAATACCAACCCAAACGTAATGGTTCCAAAATAAAAGCTCTATCATCATTTTCCGCAATGTGATTAACCCGAGTCTAAAACCCTCCTTAAGTAGCCCAGATGACCTCTCAGAGGTCACAGGTCCAAAATTGCAGCATGAACCTGGAAAGGGGCCCAGGATGCTACAATTCGGAGAATATGAAGATATCCTGAGCTGCATCTACACATATACAGCCCAATTCTTGTTTTCCTATGGATTTTCAATGGCAAGTCTGGCCATGATCTGTAACTCTAGTTCATCGATATAAAAAACCCTGGGATATATTTTGTAGCATTTGTTGGGCCCATTATCTGGTATAAGCTTGAATCGATAGATTCATCCTTTTCTTACTTATGCCACCTTAAACATTTTTGGGGATGAGGTCACTTGAACTACACTAGTGACCTGACCTGACATGACCCAACCTTAAAATTTTAGGTTAAGTTGCGGAATGTGCTAAGTACGGCGGTGCTTCGCACTGCCGTTTTTCGTGCCACCGGAAAAAACCCCAAGGGGGGGAGTGTTCACCCCCACCTGGGCGAGGGCTAGAAAGCGTCCTCAATTGACGCTTATCTCTAGCTATTATTAGCGAGCTACGTGGAAACGATAACCGTCCAAGTAGGACGGAATTAGCAGAAATGTCGACACCCAAAAATAGCCTGAAGATGTCCCTCTCACCGCAGCTGCAGACGGTACAGATCGGTGGATGATCAGACCGATAGCCCAAGTGGGTCGCTCCGTCTAGTCGGGCCACGCCCAGTGGCGACGGAAGATCTGCATTGAACTGGGGGGTTTGGCACCACGGACTTCTCAACCAATTTTTTCCAGTCAGCGCCAATATCCTCTCTCTCTCTCTCTCTCTCTCTCTCTCGCTCTCGCTCTTTAAGTCCCCGTGATAATCATCATCAATAAACTCTATTTTTAGTCAATCAGACCGCAGAGTCTGCAGCCTATCGAAGCTGCAACAAGACTCGGAAAATCCAAGATGTTGCTATTTTTGGTAGGGCCTTGCAGAGTACTGGATAACTCACCTTCCAGTCGTGGATCCAGGGGGAAGGCAAAATTTCTTCCCCCCACAACAGAAAAGGTTAGGGAAAAACATTGTTTTGCCCCCCAAAGTGGTGGACCTTTTTTGCCCCAACTACTTTTACCTTTACCTATAACATGATCTTGGTGCTTCAACTCTCAACTTCAAACAGAACCAGCAATTTCAGTGTAATGTACATTGGAGTTTGGATAGCAAAAACAATCGTCTTTCGTCCATATCTTTCACCGTGTGACGTATTTGTTGTTGTTGTTTTTTGTGCTTTTTCACTTGGGTAAGCCAATACTTACCGCCAACTTATATGGTGGTAAAATTGTTCTCTGTATGCCATTTTTTGCTTTTCAACTATGGCTTGCCCCCCAAACCGACCGTTTAGATCCGCCCTAGATCCGCCACCGTCACCTTCATGCAACATTCATTTTCCAGAAGAAATTTGTACGTGGAGGAAAGTACCATCATACGCCCAATTAACGGAAAAATTGCAATTCTCCAAGATAGGGACATCCTGAGTCATGAACTTTGAAATGTTGTAGTTCAATGTGTGGCCTAATCTCCGCCAGAAAAAGAAAGTTTTAGCTGTCATATTCACTGTCAAGGAACAGTTTTTCGCACTTTCTTCATTCCTGCGTAATTAGCAACAGGGTGTCTTACTATAAATACCCCGTTGAATCTGCGTGCCTTATAACGCACACCTATCGCTGACCTTATTCAATATCTTGTCAGGGCTGCGTGACGAAATCCATGGAGCAAAGCGGATTGAGATTTCTCAAGAGGCTCTATTCTGGCCGCTTGGCGGTTCTGACTGTTGATGCAATGGCTCTGCAATTGTGTAGGATGCCCTTTTACGCTAGACGCCCAAACTAAGGCCACCGAATCTAAATTCAAGATAGTTTTTGGGAAATTTTGGGACAAATGTTTTCATTTTTGCATTTTTCTCATTTTTATTTCTTAGGCAACGAACTTGCAATTTGCCTCCTTTTCAATAAGCAACAGGGTCCACCTAAGAAAAATATTTCGAATTGGTCCGAAAATATTTATTACGCCAAACGCAGTATTTCTGATACAAGCAAAAAAGCTATTGAAATTTGACGGCCGACTTATAAGCTCGAAATGTCAGAAGGCGCGCTTCAGATAGTTTGAAGACAGCCACCTGGAGGCAGCTAAGTCAATTTTATCGTGCTTAGGCATAGTTTCCAGTGGAAAACGTAAAATTCTGACCTAATATTTGCCATTCTACCGGAGGACTGCATTTTTGCACATTTCATTCAAATCTTAATGTCTCGCGATCTAATGCGCCGATTTGACTTTTCATTTCAGGTAATGAAAGAACATTGCTTAGGCCTGATAATGTTTGGAGATCGATATCGTGATATTCAAATTCATTGTTTTATATAGATAAATATAATTTTAGTAGAAAACCTTTTATTTCTAGCTTCTCAGTTCCAAGCACATGTCCCTCACACGCTCAGAATTGACATGGCTGAATAGGAAAATTGATTGCGGTCATTTCATTCATTTACACTACCCACTTATATCCAACGGCTTTCGAAGTAATTCGTCCGAAAGGGCATTTCAAGGAGCTAAATTTCCCGGAACATGTTTGCTTCTCACCATGGTTTCAAGTTCTTAAAATGAATGAAAGTGGAGGAAATTTGGCATGAAGCTAACTTAGAGTCCTGGGTCGCCGATAAAAGTAATTCTGGGCCAATGTGATGTTTAATTCGTTTTCTAGAAGCAGCTTTATACCATGCCTGTTCTGTACGAACACAGCACCCGGCGCCACGATCACGGCCTCGGTTTGGTTGAGCGATACCGGCCAGTGACCTCCTGATGGGTCATAGGTGTATGGCTAGTGGGATTTGGTATAGAAGGGCGCAGTAGTCTAGTAGTTTGGGGCCTGGCTCGTGATCAGGGGTGGCTCGGTTCGAATCCGGGGTTGGCCGTGGGCTTTTTATTAGTTCTTTCAAAGAAAAGAATGATAACACTCACCTACAGGCTTATGAAGAGGGGTGTTCATTGTGCATGTGTACGCGGTTTTCGTAAACAGCCCTGAGGGCATATTGTATGACGTCAAACAAGCATGACGTCACCTCTGGTTTACCGATCAAAAAACAAAAGTTTTCATAAACCTCTGCAATTTTGGCGCAGCTGAGACTTGTAGAAGAGACTTGAGATGCCGATCGTTGATGTTATGTTATTTTCGTTAATTATGCACGAAAAGTCCAATTGTTAAAATGCAGACATAGATATGATACAAAAGTGATACAAGAACATAGGTACAAGTGGGAAAAGGTCATCAAAGTGAAATGGGCTGTCTCAATAAATTATGCTTTAAGGAAAAAACTATTGCCTTGCAAAGCGGACATAAATTTACGTAATACATCATCCAGTTCAGACTTACCTACCTATATAAGATTCCTAACACTATTAAACCACACTGAAAAAGATGCGTTGGTTTCGAGAAGTACCAATTCTATTTTATCAACATACAACAAGAAAAGTAGCCCCGAAGGCAGTGTCTCCATTGCCTTGCCCGAAGTCGATCATCCAGCTTTAGCGTCGGACAGCTCAAGGTTAGTCACGGCGCCGTTTTCGTAACAAAAGATGTTTACGGGTTTACGGACGAAGTTTATGCGATTGAGCATCAACAGCGTAAACTGTTTACGAAAACTTGGATGACGTCGAGGAATCGGTATGACGTCACAGCACGCTTCAATCTGATTGGTGAGTCAGTTCGCCAACACTGTTTTCGGTTTACGTAAACCCGTAAACATGCAATGAACACCCCTAAGAGCTATATTGAAAACAAAAATGGTTTTATTTCAGCACATTGTCATGCGGCTCTCCTGCGCCGGTGGGGCGTTAGCCCAGGTCGCAGTCCGGGGTATTATCGTATTGTATTGTATGGCAGTATTGTATTTTCTTTGATTATTATGTTTTAGTTTTATGTTATTGTATATATACATATATATGTATATCATGTTTATTATATTTATTCATTTTCGAATTCTAGAGCTTAGCGTGGCATGCTTAAACCTTGAAGGAAAATAAAATATGATGTTATTGCTCACAGAAAGCTAATGCCAACAGATATGAAACGATCCAGATGCATTCAAATTTTAATGTCTTCTCATTGTTAATATCACACCCACTGAATCTGTGCAGTGTCACACTCCTCTGCCTGGAGTCCTCGAAGAGGTGGTCATAGCTTAGATGGAGCACAACTCAGGGGGTACTGTAGGGGTCCCATTTTGGGGCTGGGTTTAAACCACTCATCGGTATAATTAAGGTAAAAAAGCAGAGGCCAAAAAAACAGCTTGAGCTCGACGGCCCCTCATCAGATGAGGGACCATTAGTCCAGCTTAGAGAGCCCTAGACCAGGTCATGGGGTTAGACAATAAGTAAAATTAAAACAGCTCAGAGGCCCCAGACCAGCTCAGGACTCGCAGGTAAGCTAAAGGGGCGCAGCACAAGCTCAGGGGCCCCGATCGGCCCAGGGAGTCTCAGACCAGCTCAGGGGCGACAGATCTCAGCCCAGGGGTCCCCACACAAGCTCGAGGGGCCGCCATACCAATTCAACAGACTCCTCAGACAAGTAATCGGGATCAGAGAGAGAGAGAGAGAGAGAGAGAGAGAGAGAGAGAGAGAGAGAGAGAGAGAGAGAGAGAGAGAGAGAGAGAGAGAGAGAGAGAGAGAGAGAGAGAGAGAGAGAGAGAGAGAGAGAGAGAGAGAGAGAGAGAATCCTTTATTTACAGACTCGAGGTCCAGTTACTACTTCCAAAAAACAAAACAAAAACACGTTCTCCACTCATATTACACACACACACACACAACGCTTCTTCAATACAGGGCACTATTCCAGGCCTTTCTAATTTTTGAGGTGAAGGCCAAGTCACTGTGGAACAATCTATTCAAAATTGTGTTATCAGAGTCGCATATCCTTTTTACAAAACCCCACACCGCTTTCCTGTAACAGGCATCAAAATTATCAATTCTTTCACTAACAAACATACCAGACACGCTGCAAAATCTTTCGTAACCAAAGAACATTCTGGCAGCATTATTAAAGCAAACCTTGAATTTTTTTAGAACCGAGGATCGAAATGAGTGCCAAAGATGCACACAGCTTATAGTTGAGCAGTATGCGTTGTACAGAAACCTCTTGACAGCATATGAACACATGGAGAATTTTCGGATAAGTGAATTGGCACGACAGCATAGCTGCCGATACTGATACTGCACCTCGCTGTCATCACATCGGACATGTACATTCATGAGATGAAAACCTAGATATTTATATGAATCCACATACGCTAGAATATTATTACATAGAATGAAATTGGGCAATACCATTTTTTTAAACATCATGGGGATAACAGCCATGCATACTGATTTTTTCGTGTTAGATAATATATCATGATCATTGGCATACATCTCACATAATTTTAACATTTTTTGTAGCCCATACGGGGTTGGAGACAAAAGAACCATGTCGTCTGCATAATAAAGGTGATTTGCACAACCTAGATAGTGGCAGCCAACCTTGCTTTTGGATAGCTGAGAGGACAGTTCATCAGTGTACACATTAAACAAGTACGGTGATAAAATGCCGCCCTGCCTTACCCCATTGGAGACAGAAAATCCCTCTGAGATGCACTTACCCCAGCGCACGTAAAACTGTTGAGATTTATACCAATTCATGAGCATTCTAACCAGACAAGCGTCCATTCCTCTGTTCAAGAGCTTTTCGTACAATTTCCAATGGTTTACGCGGTCAAAAGCTTTACGGGCGTCCAGGAAACACACAAAGACAGGACTACTGTTGCGAATATAATAATCAGTAATTTCCTTCACCGCATAGATTGCCATATCTGTGGAGCGTTTAGACTTAAATCCAAACTGATGATCACCTGTATCGAGACTCAATTTACTCCTGTTTAACACCAACGTTTCCAAAATTTTTGAAGCTACGCTAGCAAGTGCAATCGGTCTATAATTGTCCTTATCCGAAATGTTCCCAGACTTATCCTTCACAATTGGGGACAGAAGCACTTTTGTCAAAGCGGGGGGTAGAAAACCGTGCCTAACAGCCATAGTGAGACAGAGTGATAAGTGAACTGCACAAGATGGACCTGCAAATTTAAAGTGTTCTGCGCTTAGTTGATCGCTTCCATTCGAACGTCCTGATGGTAAGGCTTGTATTGCTGCTACAGTCTCCCGATAAGAGAAGGATTCAAAATCATTCTCATAATTCCCCAGCCGCTCCAGAATCGACGACTTACACGAATCATTTTGAACACTGTTAAGTATACCAGAGAAATGAGTCTTCCACATACCAGCAATATTGTTCTCACCACTAATATTTCCAACACATTGTGCTAATGGGGAGAGCTATTAAGCTTGCGGACCTCTTTCCAAAAAGCAACCGTGTCACATGGATTTCTCACAAGTTTATCCGCAAGAGACTTGGCCCTCAGATCTTTTTCATTTCGGAAGCAAAATCGTAATGCATACTTGAATCGCGATTTCGCCAACCGTAACTGATCATAAATATAGCCATGCTTAGGTTTACCAACAAGAGCCCAAATAGAGTAAATGTCCACCATCAATGCATGTCTTTCCTCCACAAACTCATTCCAGCCAGGAATGCAGTTCCTGCCTCTACCGGTAATCTTCTTACTGATTGTGGAGCGTGAGGCAAACTGCACGCAATGTATTACTGCATCATAGTATTGAGTAATTGCTGATAGATGTTCGGAACACGAACAATTTTGACAATGCAGGATATGGCATGGAACAACTATGTCCGCAAGCCGTTTCTCAAGATCATCGTTATACTTTCTGAGATCATCACCCATGAGTGATGCCCAATCAACCATCCATTTATCATTGCTGTTCTCATCAACCATAGAAGTCGAGGAAGGACTCGTCACAGGCACGATTATCTTAGCAAAAATAGGAAAATGATCTGAACTTAATACCGAATGACAAATACCAATTTCACTAAGCAGGGAATGGAAACCATTAGTACATATTACGTGATCAAGCCATCCCTCAGTACCATGACCATTATTTACATGTGTTACTGAGTCAGGTGGTAGATACATTAGATCAGTGATCAGAAGATTAGAGTCAATACAAAACCTCTCGAGTTCTTTGCCAAAATTTGATGCCTTCGCAACATCAGCGTTGAAATCACCCAGTATACAGACATAGGGAGAATCAAATTCATCCACAATAGATTTAAGTTTCGCTAGGTAATAAACATATTGGTCAAAGTTATTTCTGGTGTCGTATGGTAGATAAACACCCAAAAGCAGTAACTTTACACCACAGCAAGAATATTCTAAACCAATAATGCGGTCGTCATCATAAGTCACAGGCCTGACAAAAGGGGACAGGTTATTTTTCCACAAGACCGCTACACCCCCATAAGGTCTACCTACGATCAGATCATTCGAAGGATTCATTGAAGAAATGCCAAAGGACACAAAATCGTTATGAATATTATTTAGACAGGAAAGCTCTGAAGGAAATAACCAGTGTTCCTGAATAATAACAACGTCCGACTCATTACAAAGCTTCTGTATCCCACCAAAATTACGTTTAGCAGATTGACAGTTGTATGTACTAACTTGAATCATTGTTTTACCAGGTAATATGAAAAACAAACGGTTAAGCACTGGAAGTTAACCCAGTGTCAGATTCAGTATTCAACACAGACTGAGTAGCAGGAAGACCTACTGCTGATACCTGATCCCTGTCCGCCTGGCGTTTTGTGAAGAAACGCCGCACTACTAACCCACTAGCCCACAATTCTGGATCCAAAATATCACCTCCCTTTGGATTTATGATATCTATGCGATACGATTCATAACTATCAAACTTTGTTTTCAGCTGGGTTACGTTTACCTCCTCAGCGCCAGTCTGCTCCTTGGCATACGTCTTGACAGCATCTTCACCAGTGCCGGGTGGCAGCCGCGACATGAACAACGAGAAACGCTTTACAGCAGCAACAGCCTTGATCCTATCAGTCTTCCTGGAGCCAATAACAGCAGCACGAGGAGCCAGGATCCTGGTCGGCGCCGTACCACTACCTGCAGCACTTGCGTTAGACGCAGCTCCGGGGCCTGCTGGTAGCTTTGAATTGGGAAGCGTGCCTCGTTTGCGTCGATTGACTACGCGCCACTCATTTTCTCGGTGTTCCTCAACTACTTCAATCAGTTTATTTAATGTTTATTTAATGTTTGATATATATATATATATATATATATATATATATATATATATATATATATATATATATATATAGGTAAAGCTGTGGTTACCCAGGGGATACTATTGCGTAATCCACCTAACCAGACAATTGCGGCTGGAACGCCGTGGTTATCGGTAATCGGATTCAAAGACCACGCCTCCGGTGCTTACATACCTACCGTCAAATCGGATTTCCGCTCTTCTCAGCCTGATGTATTGTAGAATGTACAATCCCATGGCACGTGGGGATATAGGCTAGTCAGTTCACCGCTAATGTTCTAAGGGATAAGCGTATCTATTCCCGCTTCTAATGTGTTAAGCTCTTGAGGTGAGTTTCGAAAATATACTATATCAAAGGTCCCTGACATAGAACCAATTGTATACGATTTTAATGTGGGTAAAGAGTATGAAACGTCACGTTTTTGGTCAGCACTTTGCAAGTAATTTAGGTTTTTCCCAGTTTTGGATACGTTTGTGGTTTCAACCGGTGAGGTACATACATATCGGAAACATGAAATTATTTTTTAAGCGTTCTATGACTCCGCCGGTATTTGGGCTATGCCTGTTGGTGGCAAGGAGCAAATACAAGAAAAATGTATCTATATCTGTAGTAATTATATTTTGATTTATTTTAACTCATTACCACCCTTTGCTTGCGATTTATAGCCAAAAGGGTAAAAATTCACAAATCGTTAGTATTTTGCTGACATTTACCTCCCAGCTGGCACGTGTTTTGCAGAGCGTCACTCTTAAAGGGAACGTGGCACCTTCATAACGTGATTTTAACTGAGATAGCCAAGTTGTAAAGCAAGTAGGAAAACCCGGTACTCCATACATCATTTGTCTTGCAACTCGAGAATTCCGTAAGGAAAAGCTAAAACCTACCTGCAATGTACCCCTCATGTAACCCTAGCAGCAGGCCACAGTTGTCATGGCTGTTGGTGTGACGACATATGCTGACGTCACGATGAGCATCAGCCAATCGAAGCCCTTGAAGTTTTTCGAATATGGTAGTGGTTGCCAGATCATGACATCATCCACAGGCTGATATTTATTTATTTTCCTAGAGGGGTATTTTAAAAATCAAAATATTGAGCTTATTGTACATTTTTCAGAGAAATCACGAGTGGTTTCATTGTTTTCGGAAAAAAGTACGCTTAATTACACTAAATTACCCCTCATGTAACCCTAGCAGCAGGCCACAGTTGTCATGGCTGTTGGTGTGACGACATATGCTGACGTCACGATGAGCATCAGCCAATCGAAGCCCTTGAAGTTTTTCGAATATGGTAGTGGTTGCCAGATCATGACATCATCCACAGGCTGATATTTATTTATTTTCCTAGAGGGGTATTTTAAAAATCAAAATATTGAGCTTATTGTACATTTTTCAGAGAAATCACGAGTGGTTTCATTGTTTTCGGAAAAAAGTACGCTTAATTACACTAAATTCCAGGATTCGACCAAGGTGCCACATTCCCTTTAATAGTATCGTGCAGGCAGTAAATAGCTATCTCGACTCCCGTCATAGTGCGGATTACGCCTCAATAGTTTGGAAATACGCACACTGGTTTGACTAACAAAATTCTCGGAGGTTTGTGTCGGTTTCCTTAGTAAAGTACTAAGTCAAAACGTCCTTGAAACGGCACAGCAAAGAATGAGCATTTATGCTGTACCTTGTGCGATGGCTTTGTGTGGCCCAGACCCATAGTTTTGGAGGAATTGGCAAAAAAGTAAAATCTAAAATCATATCCTCATACCCCAGAGAAGCTGATTCTTTGAAGGCCCTGTCACACCCTGGTGATTTACACAGCGTATGCCGACGTATGAAAATGTGTTCAAAACCCTGCCATACGTGGGACTATCAATTATTTCCGCTAGCATTGACGCATCCACATCGCACACGTTTCAAACCTTGCGGCAAAGAGACAAGAACAAGTAGCACGCAGCTTTCAAAAATTTATAAGTAGAACCAAGCGGTTCGCCTAGTATGGTGGCGGCGGCGGTGGGCGGGGGCTTTGGTGGAGAGACGATTTCTTTGAAATGAGGACTGCGAGTCCTGGTGACCGACCATTCAGTGGTGGTTTAACTGCTCCGCCTTTTTTTCGAGCAAGCCGTGATTTGTTTAAGCACTTAGGTGATTTTTCACCAATTGCATGTTTTTATGAATATGTGAATGTTTGTTGAAATAATGTACACAGATCACACGTGACGAGTCGGACGTATGTCTGACGTATAAGTAACTTGCAGTTTCAACACAGAATGCGTAACTTACGCCAACGAATGCTTAGCATGTTACTGGCGTTCTCAACTTACGCCCAACATTTGCCTGGTGCGCGGTAGCGTATTTCCAACGATCATGTGATAACGCCTTCAAAAAGCTTCTGCTGGACGATCAAAGCTAATACCACCGTCATGCCAAAGCAGACTTCAAAAAATATCTTGACCTGGACCATGGATGTGATGGAGCATCAAAATCAAACGCTCTCCAGCACGTCCAACCTCTGCTTCCAACCTTTCATTCACACCGTAGGTGCTGGACTTCTAAGCAAGGATGAAATACTTCCGACATATTATAAGAACTTATTAATCCTATTCATCTTAAACGCAAACCAAACGATGAACACTTCTAAGAAATAAGACCTGAGAAACGAAAACGAAGAATCGGGACGACAAAAGCGAAGAACGAAAAGAGAGACCAGCCGAAAAAGAACGAAAATGATTCATCATCACCGTCATCGTCACGCCTTGTTTGTTGTTTTCCATGTTTTTCACCGGATCCCTTCATCAAGTCCCACTACCTCACTCCATGGGTTGAGCGCGGCGCCTGTGGCGACCCTCCCCGTGGGTAATCCTTGTCCTTCCCCATCAACCATCCTATCCTTATCATTATCCTACAGTGTGTTTTTGCTTAAGTTGTCATTTATGTCCCTCATCTTCATTACGACCGGCGTCAGAATAGCCACATGAATAGTGGAGATGCCGTGTATGTAAATAAATAAATAAATAAGATGACACCGGTTCTAAGCCTCTCGGACATCGTATCGGTATTGTCACAGATCAAGAAGTAGATTACGTCCTGTTTGTCGGTGGGTAGGGGTTCGGGGGCAGGGAAACCTAGGCTGCCTTCTTCAGCACATTTATTCAGCTTGCAATTATTGTATGTGTATATATGAGCGTCTCATACAGATTCAGTACTGCCGACGTCCACCGAAATGAATTTGAAGTCGGTATCCACCAACGCCATGAGAACAATGCGTTTGAATCCCTTGTAGTTGAAATTTTGAACCTTTGGATTGAAATTTTTGCACCTTTGGAAATTTTCACTCTTTGGAGGACAGCAGAGGGCAAAGTGCTTCCCATCGAGGGCTCCACATGCATGTCCTACATTTGCAAAAACTTGTTGGCAATAGCGCACCAGCCATCGGTTCCTGAGCAGACCATCACCTCGTCTACGTAATCGTTAATAATCGACGCACACACTTCGATGACCAACATGAACTGGATGATCTGAGGAACTCTGCATCCTAACTTCATGGACGCATAATTGTTCCCAGAGGCAAGACGGCGCGACATCATGTAGACATCAGCGTCGCCACCGGCAAAAATGTTGGGAGCGGGCAGCCAAACTTCAAACTGACGCGGACAAAAACTTTCCACGTTAGGACCAAATGCTGTTCGCATTTGGGCTCCTCGTTGCCTTCTGCAGCGGCTGGTTATAAGAATGTCCGGTTTTCTCCCATTTTGACTGAGATCAATAATTTTTGGGGAAAAAGTGGGGGCAGGCCCCCTGCCCCCCCCAGTTGGCGACGCCCCTGCCTGTAGAAGGTGTACTGTTGTGTTATCTCTGGACCCACTCAGGCTAACAGCTTGTCGAACATCGCTGGGGGTATGCACAAGAAGTTCGCGAAGGGCGCCGGGTCCTCGCCTCCTGAACCGTGTTCTCATTCAGCTTCTTCGTCTGAGCTCATCCTCTCTGTTCTTGGCTCTTGTGACACGCAACTGGTACAGGGTCAAATCGATGAGGCCATACTGATGTTGGGGGGCAGCTTTTATTCTTTTTCCGGAGGTCAGAAACAATCCTATGTTGCCAACTTAGTGGGGGAAATTCTCTGGAGATCAGAGGAACGAATATTTTAAGGAGTGGCACTGGTGCCTATATCACGTCAACGTGACAAGGTATCGTAATCTAGTTCCTAACCTTCTCATTATGTGCGGTAGATGGCTATTTTTTCTTTCGCACGACTCTGAAATCCATCTTCGTCGGGGGAAACTTCCTTGTCTTGGGGTATGAATTGGCCTCGGTTGGAGAGAATAAGTAATGTTTATCTCTGCTTTCTAGACCTTTCCGGATCCTGCATCTCATGGATGCCAAGCATAATTGTTCACGACCGAGTTGCAAGAACTGCTGAGTGGTTCTCCATATTAAACCTAATTTTATGTATAAATTCCTCCAAATATTGCGAATGTGTCACTCGCTATACGGCAGCTATAAGTTGAGAACAGGCTCTGTAAGTTCTGTAGTCGTTCGAAGCACGTCAAATACGTCTACACATGCCAGCTATGCGCCGGAGCTAAGTCCCAAATACGTTTACAACATTTCATAAGCTTCAAAGACGTTTTGGATACGCAGGATTTCATCTCGACGCATTTCGACGTATGGATGCCGTACACGTAACTGCAGTGAACGCATGTCAACGATCGCATAACTTACTAACAACGCAACGCCCACGCAAAACGTATGAACCATACACTGGCGTGCGGGGGAAAATGTTTTGCACGCTCAAAATTTCAGCCCGTGCCAACGTGCCCTACCATGCTCTAAACGTATACGCAACGTACTCGACATCCACCAGCGTACTTGCCAATGTTTTCCCACGTCGGCAGACGAGTCGTCTAGGCGTGACAGGGCCTGTAATCATAAAACTGAGTGCCCCTGCGATTTGGTATTGGCCGGTGCAAAATTTATGCGACAGGATCTGCTTAGGACATCTCGGCCCTTCGTTTAATGGTCACGAAACTGTAATGTTTATATTATTGGAAGGGCGTGCGCATGCGCAGTGCACACGTGAAGCATATATCTAGTGCTGATACCCATCGATTTTGGTAAGGCAAATACGCATACTGAATCTCGGCTTAATCGAGCCAGTAGTTTCTAAAATATTGACGAGAGGTGGTAGGTGCGCGCGTGGCGCGCATTCGATATGTAGCCAACTGTATCACGTTCTTAGATCAGCCTAAATAAAGTAATCATCTCACTTTTCTGTGGTGGGCCCCCGCAACGGATATAAAAATGTTAGCAACTGCAAGTATAAAGCATGAAACCCAAACGGGTCCGATACCTTGTCTGGGACAGGCGTGACGAGATCAATCGTCTTTCACTGCGAAGTGAAAAAAAAACCTCGGGGCTATTCGATGGAAGTAAACGGCGGGAAAGAACGCATGAATTTATGTATGGAAATACAAAGTGCAGGCTGGTGTGCATGCGTGTCTTATTGACACTAACAACGGGGCGATGTTAAACCGGCTAACAATTATAGGATCCCTTGGGTTGGGGCCCCTTTGAGGGGGCCCTCTCTAAAGCTGCCCCCCTGAGTTGGACCCCTCTAGAATGTTCCCACTTTTAAAACATTTCTTACGCCCCTGTCCCCACTGACCCCACCTATTCTGACGCTTATGATGCGACGAGAAAAGTATGCGGGGGTCTGCAGTGTTCCTGTCCGTTGCAAAACTGCCCTGACCGCATGAGGGCGGCTCGGTGAACGCAAAGGTGCGGCTGCATTTCCTGGACCTTGAGAAAACCAGGAACCCAGGACCTGGGCCTCAGGAACAGCCCAGTACCATGGGCGTCGAAAGAGGGGGAGACGCATCCCCTACCCGAAAACCAGGGGACGTCCTCTTCCCGAAAAATTATGATTCAAACTGGGCTCTTTCACTTTCTCTTTATAAACAGCCTGGACCCTCGTAAATGTTCCCAATTCTAGAATTATTGATGAAGTGTTTTTGGTAGAGTTTGAAGTGCTGTCAATATGATCAAACTTTGCCTTCCCGCAAAACCCCACCCAGCCAACCCCCTCCATGCATCGTCAGTCGGGGTTTTGTTTGGCCCAGTAATATTTGATGGCGATGCCCCTGACGACTGGCCTTGAAAAATGATTTCATTATCGTGGCTTAACACGTTGCCATACTAGTGGACAAGGTGTTGTCCACAAGGGGTTGCTCGAGCCTTCCCCGCCATTGCCTCGGAACAGCCTCCGGCAATGCATTTACTATATAGCATTTACTATTATAGGCACTCGGACATTTCAGGGGGACTTGAGCCCCTAGCCCTCCTCCTCCCATTATATCCGCCTTTGACTGACCGCAGGTAATTGTACCGCGTTCGAAGTACAAAAGCTGGAATCCTGCTGCTGGCAACTTTACTTTCCCCTGCAATTACTGATATTTATTGGGAGGCACTTGATGCCTCCGCTTGCATTAAAGATCACCACTTCTCGAACTACACTTTGAATTCTCGTCTCTTCTTCCCGAAAAGCTTGGGTTTTCTCTTGGGCATCACTATGATAGCGATTGCTATGATCACAGTTGAACGTCCTGCGAGAACTTCCCTCCAGGTAGCTTGATATCTTTCGCACAGGGATGGCTACCACATGAATTCATACGCAACACCTAAACTGACACTTCTCCAAACCGCCCTACTTTCACAAGGCCGGTTTGGTGTTTTAGGGTGCTTTCAGCAACTGTGCTATACGCGCTTTCACAAAGTCTCACGTGTAACCTCTCACTCTCTCACGTGGCCACAACTGTGACCTCTATGTGTCCTGAGGCCCCGAAACGGCAGCTCGCCATCAACCCACTGGCTACCAACTCGATACTCGGTGGTCCATTTCTGTTCAATAGCGGCTCGCGCGCTCGCCAATCCCCGCCGCAAACATGGAGAACAAATGCGGTCTGTTTGAACGTGTCGTCGTAGCGAAAGGTGGGATGTACCCATCCGTACCACTATGGCAGGTGTGGCAAAGCCGCGGGTCGATCATGACACTCATTTGTCAGCTGACAAGGTTGAATCCGCTGTCGGAACATTTTTGTCATGCAAGCTAATGGTGTTTTCCCAGATATTGTCTACACGACTGTCATGCATAGTGCTTTTGAACAAAAAATACTGATGGCCACGTCTGTTGCTTTAGCCAGTACGGATCAGAGGCGTTTTTCGGCATCAGATATTCCGTAACTTCCATTTTTCAGACTTCACTCGGGCATTGACGGGGTTTAGCTAACAGCCTCCCCCCACCTAAAACTTTCCATAGACTACCATAAAACGGCGACGGGCAGTTGCGCTACACATTAAATACAATAAAAAATTAAAGACAATGAATAAGTTCGACATATACCTGTTATATGATCCTTTTTGCAACTTTCTTTTAAATTTAAGGTTTCTCTCAGATGGTGTCGCCAGCTCAGGTCAAGCCCTATCCCTCCAGAAAAAAATGGTTCAAATGGCTGCAGTAAGGGCATGCCTAAGCTATTGACCTGATATTTCTGTCATGTAATGGGTCAGTCCTGAGCTGAGGACTGAACAACACTAGTGGACTTCTGTCAGATCTGAACAGCACGGCCGAACTTCTGTCAGAACTGACTTATACGAAAAGCCTTGCTTCAGAACGGACTTAAACGAAACGCCTTGTGTCAGAATTGACTTATACGAATCGCCTTGTTTTGGGATTAGTCTCCACGGCTGTCCCGGCGTCAGAACTGACCTGCATGGACTGTCTTGTCTCCGGTCGTCGCAGAGGCGTGTCCAGGGCGACCGAGAAGTGACCTCCGGCGGGGTAGGAGCGGCTGGTGGAGGCCAGAGACCGACTCCGCCGCCGCTGCTCCAACACTGCCTTACCCACCTGCCGAGAACAGACGGGGTCAACCTGCAGCGAATCGGTGCCCAACAGCTGTGGCCCAACAACTGGGATTTGTCTGACTTCCGGAACATCAACGTTTTGCTCGATGGGAACTTAATAAGAGGAAACACATGCAGCATCAGCACAGCTCAAAGCACTTCATGATGATAATTGGGGTTTTGGGCCTGCGCTGCAGGGCCTATGTCTGGAACGATTTTGGGCGATACACGTAGATCGGTGTTCTATCTACCTGCGGGGATAAGTTTGACATCATTTAAATCATTCTGCCTAATTGGGTGGCTGTAAGGTCACACACCCGGACGGGGTTAATTATAACATTATTAGTAGTTAACAATGTGGGCGCGATATGCCTGATGCTGAAGCGCCCTATAAACCCCAAACACACAGGCCAATGTGCCGAAAAACACTTCAAAAGGCTTCCAAGTCTTAAGCCTGCTTATAAAAGACCGCAAGCATTTCTCGGCAGCATTAAAGAATGTCTTCCGGACTTCGTGCCAACCACAGCTGGATACAGGAGCGCGTGTGAAGTAGTTGATGAGGAGGGAGTTTACCTGGGCAGCATGGCCGGCGTGTGGCATGCCCCCCCGCAACTGATCCCTCTACGCCAGTCGGTGAGGAGGCAGCTAGGACTCTCAGTGTAGCTTTCTTTCACCGCCAGCCGCGCTGTGCCACCTCAGATCTGGATACCCTGTGGAAAAACAGAGCAAGTGATAGTCCGCTGCGTCCGCAGTAGAAGAACTGCTTCTGAAGAGAGCTCCAGAGAAGCAGACGCTGAGCTGAAGAGAAGAAGATAGAGCAGAACGGCTTATGAAGACGTTTCTGTTGCTCTTAATATCAACACACAGGGGAAAGTGGGACGTGGTGGACACTCCCTTTAGTTTATGAGGTGACAGTGATATGAGCGGCAAAGGGTGCAGTAAGCTTCACGCGCATCTTTCCTAGGAGCATCTGAGTGTCGGTGGTCCTGACCTTGGATGCAAGTTTTATGGATCTAAAAACCGAAACTCGTTTGTATCTTTTTAATCAAATTTGTATGGTTGAAAGGATTCAAAACAACTTTATTACGACTGTGACGTAAACTTATTTTTTCTTGTTCTGAAAACACTTTTCCCAGTATTACTGAGCGGTTTACCCAAAATCTAGTTTTATCCAATTAGTCGGATATCGTATTTTTTTCATATGGTAGCCTATGCTTACAAAACAGAGCACGAATCGGTCTCCCTGGCTACCCTGCTGTGGATGTATCGGCGTCTGGATAGGAGCTCAGAACTGTCTCATGGTTATCTCCACTCAGCTGCTTCTATGTTAGGATTCATTCTTCCTTATGCTATCTATAAGCTTCAGCTTATAGATGTGAGGGTGCTTTCTTCCTGGGGTTCAAGACGTCTGAGTTCATTGAGAACATCTTTAGCGCTGCTGAACTGAGGATGGTGGCATCGCAACGCTGTGATAGGTTCGCGAACACCTGACTATTATCCATCGAACTCCTTGGTCACTCTGATTTGGACGGTGAGCCATATGGGAAGTGGGAAGGGGGCGTGACGAAGGGATACGCCCCGTGGACAGGTTTGCCAACACGCCAAATTTCTTCGCCAGCCTATCCCTGCTCGGGTCATTCCCTCGCCCCAGTATTCCTCGGCATCATCTAATTTCTCGACATCTCCTTATATTGGGATTTGTTTCGAGCGCTTCTCCTCAAATACGGTGATTTTTCGATTGCCCCCGTGATGGGCATGATGATGTTTGGGGCTTATCGACGCACCATCTGCCAGGGTAATCTGGCCTCGCCAGCTCTTTCCCTGTTGGAAGGGTTCATTGGGAGTTGAACTGGTCCCTACTTAGGGAATCCGCCGGGCCTTGAACCCGGTTCGGCCGCGTGGAAAGCAGCCTTGCTAACCACTAAATCGCGAATATTCTACGAGTATCAGTTGCAGGCAACTGAAAAGACACATGCGTTACATCGGTTTTCTGTTCTACGCAAAAACATAAAGTCCATCACGCATACATGTATTCAGTACACTGATCCAGGCGATATTTTCCCGGGTACTGGCCATCACGGCGACTGCGGTAAAACGGCGTGGGTTTCTCGGTAGCGACGCGGCCGCCCACTGTCATTGATTAAGCCCACCGGCAACCAACTGTTGGATCCATACGGGGCGTGCTGTGATGGCCTTTAGTGGTGCTGCCTGACCCCATCCGCAGGAAGCTGCCACAGGCAAGGCACCGGGTCACGCAGATTATCACGCCGCGAATTGTAGCCCGCTGGAGCCAAGTCGCGGAGGCGTCTTCGTCAACAAAGCTGAACAAATGCACACCGTGTTGAACTCAGAAGTTTGAGTCAGTGATAAAACTCGAAAGCGCATGGATTTTTTTATATAATATGCAATCAAAAAACGTCATAGTACCAATTCTATAGGTGTTCAAAAGCACGCGTTAAGCTTGATATTCGACAATGACCGAATATCGTGAGTTCAGGAAAAGTGTTGAACGGTCCAAATTCAAGATATCACAGCGCAAGGCGGCGCAGCAGATGACTGAAGCTCCATCAAAATCTAACGATGGTCTGGTCTATTTACAATCAAATGGTGTAGCTACCTACTGCCACGAAGTTCGAAGCTCGCCACAGATTTTTTCATCGAAAGGGGGCGGACTTTAACCTGACGGTGAGAGGGTGGGGGTGGGGGGCAAAACCAGATCTCAATAGCTGTCTCCAAGGGCGTTAGGGAGGCAACAAACCATCACCAAAATTGGGTGCATTTGCGTAGGCCCACGCTGGCAGATCGTACAAAGTGTGAAAAATAAAGGTAAGCCAAACCCCCAAATTTTTTCAAGGATATCCCACCTGATTTAAAATATGCGGGACGAGTCCTCCACACATTCGACGGTGCATGACTCCAGCTCTATTGTTGAATCAGTGGCGGTGGAGAGTCGTGATTTCAGAGGGCAAATTTTGTAACCCATTTCTTTCCAGTCAATGCCATATAATCGGTGCTAAAATGCCTTATTTCAGGAGACAGTTCGTCCCTCCCCTACCCCACGCGGCGCCGTCCGTGATTTCAGAGTGGAGGTACGAGGTCACGGAAATGGTGTCATCCATAACAGGACGGCCAGGTTACTGCATTCCGCCTGTGAGAAGGCGCAGGTCACGACATCGGCCCCCGGAACACGGCAACAGGGGTGACGGCGGAGGTTTCTACTGGAGTGACTCGCTGATTAGACTAGTGGATCTAATGGATTTACTGATTGAATATCAAAATGGATCCCCGAACCGTTTGTAGATGGGATTGGATTGACAAAGAATTCCGCTGGATTGGGATTCGGATATGCATTTGGATTCCGATGTTTGCTTTCTTATTTGTTTTCTTGGATATTCCTTTTCGGATATGAATTGGATATGGATTGATTAGCCTTACGTGCTAAAGTATTAGCATGGATTTGCCGTGGAAACATTAGACATTAGCCGTATTGGGTCTGACTTCTGGGCAATTACACATTCTAGTTTCAGAAGCATTACAATCAACAGCACAGATTAAAAACCGCCCGGGCTGGTGAGAATCTTTGAACGCTGGCACACCCGCTTATGAAGATGGGAACCCCTTCCCATTCGGAGTTTCTTCAGAATTCCTGAAAATATATGTATTTTTATATCTTAAATCATTCTTAAAAGTTCCTACAATTTCTAAATCGTACAATAAAATTCGAAGATGGAAAGTTACCCCTTATGAGTCTCCTTTTATATGGGTGGCACTTCTGCCGTCACATTACTCCAAGCGGCACATCTATCTGTTTTAATACGCAAACTTTTTTAGATCTATAGCCAGATTCATTTTAGATGCTTCTTAAATTCAGAACACCCTCTTTGGTCCTTTCAAGCATTCACCGGTGTATACTTTTACCTAGAGCCTTGAGCATCATATAACTTGGTAAAAGTGCGCAGGTATATGATGATTACTTGCAATCGCAAGACATCATCTTGACCCACATAATGGATTTCCGGCCATAACAACTCGGCCATCAGGTGCAATGAGGCACACTCATAAATATAGAAAGACAGCTACTTTGTTGGACCCGTATTTACTATTAAATGCCCTTCCTTGATTAAGCACGGTCGTAGAGTGCTTTCAAAGGCACCAATTATTGGTTCTTCAGGTAGTGCCTTCTTAAGGTGTGTTTTATGATGTTTTGAACGCAGCTATCCGCGATCACATCCCCACTGTCACGCTGCGCCGTCGATGTCCACCCTGGTTCGACGCTGATGTAAGACGCGCACTTAAGGAAAAGGAAATCGCTTTTAAACGAGTAAAGCGCAACAGGACAGCAGACACGATTAGAAACTTTGAGGAAAAACGTCAAAATTTCAAATCAATTCAGAAGACCGATACTACAAACACCTTCAGGGACTGATTGGGAACTTCAAAACGAATCCGAAAAGGTTTTGGACTTTCTTAAAGAGCATCAAGGGAGCAAAGGAGCAAATTCCCACTCTTTCGGACGGAAACCGTCGGATCAATTCGGACAAGTAAAAAGCTGATCTTCTGAATCAAATATTTGCCAGCAAGTTTACTTCTCCGGAAGTGATTCACTATCCAGAACCTCCCGATTATAATCTTCCAAATTTGACGGGCTTTGAAATCTCTGAAGACCAGGTCCGGGGTATTTTGGAGAATCTGCAGGTGCACTTTAAAGGCCTGCAGTCCGCACAACATTAGCGCTCGGGTCATAAAAGGGTGCCGAGATGAGCTCGCATGTCCTCTAACAATTCTTTTCCGGAAGTCCGTGAATGCAGGGGTCTTCCCGAGCAGGTGGGCGGAAGCCAACATTGTCCCAGTATTTAAGAAAGGTTCACGAAATTCTCCCGAAAATTATCGCAGTGTTTCACTCCTTCCGCTGTTCAGCAAAGCCATGGAAAGATGCGTATTCCAAACGCTTCTTGCGCATGTGCAACCTGTTCTCACAGAGAAACAGCACAGTTTTTCCCTCGCCGATCCTGCGAAACGAATTTGGCAACCCTTCTAAAAACGGCGTGGGACTCAATATTTTCAGGCCATCAATAAGACAATTTGTATCTTGATTACTCTTCCGCTTTCCAGAGCGTCAACCATAAATTGCTCCTCCACAAAATCCAGAATTCGTACAGCATTTCAGGACAAGCGCTTCGTTGGCTTTCATCTTATCTTTGCGATCGAAAACAACGTGTGATCATTAACGGGAAATGTTCAAATTGGACTGAAGTGCGCTCTGGAACTCCGGAAGGCAGTTTGTTATCACCTCTACTGTTCGTGCTCTTCCTAAATGATCTCCCCGACACCATCCTAACCCAAATTTTGATTTTCGCTGACGATGTGAAGCTTTCAACAAAATTACCTGCACAAGAGATGCAGAAGTTCTCCAGAAAGACCTGGATCACCTCATTCAGTGGTCAGAAACCTGGAAATTAAAGCTAAATCCCACCAAATGTCAATCATTTAGGAACACCCTGAACAAAAAAAGAACAATTCTGGCTAGGTACAAAATTCGTAACAACGACCTGGAACATGTTCAAGAAATTCGAGACCTAGGCGTTTGGCTAGACACAAAATTGACGTTTCAGGCTCATATCAACCATACCGTATAAAATTACCATTCTGTCATCAATTTCAAAGCAATTTCAAAATTTAATTACCTGGTACTTCATCTGATACGTAGATTCTGTTCATTATGTTTTGAAATTATTAAGTTGTCACTGCTTGCATGGATTGCTCAGGAATGGGTATACTAAGAAAATATTTGTTGAAGCACGAAATACAAGGCTTGTTGGATGTAAAAAA
Organism: Lepas anatifera; assembly: GCA_034440635.1. Taxonomy (NCBI): domain Eukaryota; kingdom Metazoa; phylum Arthropoda; class Thecostraca; family Lepadidae; genus Lepas; species Lepas anatifera. Next base: position 550,551 of record JAOTON010001488.1, read on the forward strand.
AATTTCTACGTTGATGTATTATTAAACCTCGTTAATTATAACTGCACCTTAATTGAGAACCGGTTGGAGTAAAAATAAATAATATCACGACATCGCCATGGCCTCGCTCCGGCGAGTTATGATGAATGATATGACAGTAGTTTTCATTTCCGTACAAGTTACATTTGTATTATTAAGTTACTATATTAGCATTAGATATGTATTCGGCACCCAATGAACGGAAATGAATGGGTACGATTCCGAGGACACTGATTATGATTGCTTCCGGGATGCGACTCCAATAAAAAGCAGTGGACCTCACCTGTCACACAGACGTGAGGCGGAAAGCATGCGACTGCTTAATGTTGTTATGACATGCTGCTTCCTGGAAGTCAAAGCCTCTGATGGTACCGGAGTGTGGTATAGCACGAGCTTTTGGCTGTTTATGAAACAAGTTTATCTCCTGAGAAGGGGTTTTGCAAGATTTAACTGAGAAAGTATGAAATATACGAAACTGCCGATTATCAAAATAGTTAGGTGTCACTGCCATCATATGAAATAAGTATTGCAAACTAGTAAACTGGCGACTGGGAAAAAACAGTCCTCCCCTGGATCGCAAAGTTTATACCCAATGGCAGCATGTCCAGCATTTCAAAGGGCATTTTTGCATGCATACAATCTGGGGACCATTTTGACCTCTAGCCCCTGCCAATGGTCCTCAGTCGTTCCAATTCTCCTCCACTGGGGATCAGTGCCCTTCTGGTCCTGAACAACAAAATACCTGTTCCTTGTTTCGCAACAGCTATTATTGTGCCCTTTAGTCAAGGCCGTTGCTGCTTTGAACTAGATTTATTGTGCGAAGCGGGAAGACAGCGCAATAGCGAAAAAACGTGTGACAAATATCAATATATCGATATATAGCCCTTGGAGTCCTCATATAGTGTCCATCGACTTCCTTGGTCTTCAGCAGAATTTTGGCGAAGTTATGCACATGTATTTCCTCATGATCATTGGTAAATTGCAGCTGATTTTATCCTTCGGCTACCACCTGTCTTTTCGTATCGAACCCATCTACTCTGTATCAAAAAAGTTTAACTACACATAAAACTGTTATCTGATGATAACCATAATATGATCTTCAGCGTGACGGCAGTTGCACCGTGGAGCTGGTCCTCTCGAGACCTCTGGCCCTGGGTAACGGTTCCCACACGTATAAAAAAACGCCCACCAGAGGTCGGACCAACCTGCGTGGAAAATGAATCTGCTCGCACTCAAAAGACACGATTCCGGGTAGCTACTTTCAGCTGAAACCAGTCAGCTTTGTGCTAATCCTGCATTTAACCACACTTCAAGATGGAGGTGCCCACATATTTTTGGCACAGCTTGGGTTTCAATCTCTTATCATCTTGAGAAATGAGGGTCTTACATCTGCGTATGCACGCAATGCGGGAATGTTTCAGTATCTCGGCGAGAGTACGAGGAAAGGACTTTATTTCTTTGCAAAGAGTTGGAGGGTTCAGAGCAGCACTAATCTGTCTTGCGTGAACAAAGCTCTATGGGCATCGTGAGCGGGGAGGAGGGGGGATGAAGCGTCGCCTCCCACCACGTGGTGAATCACATCCCTTCTCCTTAATTTAGCACACAACCGAGTTTCTTTCGTTTGATAAATATTGACAAATGTCAATGTTCCTGACTCCAAAGTAGGTGTACCACCTGATTTGGCTTTTCAGGGTAGTTATAAAGCTTGAACTTCATCTATTGTGACGCCTCCCCTGTGCAAAACAAGCCACGGCGTCGCCCCTGCGAATCCCTGTTATTCCACAATAGTAAGTACAGTGTCTAAATTGATGTGCCTGTGTGGGGGGAGGGTTTTGGTGGGCTGGGCTGGGGGGGGCTGAATTTTTCTATACACACTCGTACATTTGGTGGTCTTGAGCCCCCTAGCCCCTCCCCCTGTTCCACTAATTTCTAGGGTCAATTAGTCAACCGTTGAGGTGGTGTTAATGAGATAATATGTCAATACTGATATTACAGCGGTACCTATGGAACTATCAATCGCAAGTGAGTGATAAGAAAGCCTGCAAAAAGACACCTTTCAAGCAGCGCTTAATGTAAACTTAATTGTTTGAATTATTGCCGCCCGGTCGAACTGTCACCTTGAGATTTTGTCAAAAATTGTTTTTTTATTTTCTTCAGACAACATCCTCGAACGAAATGCCGGCCGCGAAAGTGAATGGGCAGCTATGTACGTGTTTTGTTACGCAGCTAAGAATACCAATTAACTGTAGTAGCATTTCAAACTGTTTGCTTTAACTCTACAGTAATATGGTCTATGAAATAATATTATTGCATCAGGTTCCATGTTTTGGAATCTGTAATCTTCTGAAATGTCAAAAACACTTTCTTTCATTTCATCATACCCATTAGCAGATCCAGGGGGTGGGGCAAGAGACCATGCCCCAAAAATGGCGAAATTTCGGCCGTTATTCTTCAAAAACACTGTTTTACGATTTTTCCCGAGTTGGCCCCCTCAAACGGCGCTCCTGCATCCGCCAGTGATCATACCAGTAATTTTTCATCTACATCCACAATTCTCAGCACGTGTTACAGCCTCGGACTCAGCTTCCGTGCCGGATAACTCCGACCTCGCATCAGCAAACACACCAGCTTCTGCCCGCAGCTGTCGGCTTTTTTATGCACTAGAGCTCCGCGTGGAGTGGAAACTATGGGACGGAAAGAAATGAAACAGGATGGAACACAACTGTCAGGTTTCATTCAGGACGCGACGGAAGATAACGATATTTTTTTAATATGTCACAGATGAGCTTTTTAACAGTCTGAAAGTCTGTTCAGTACTAGGACAGCAAGCAATCACTCAACGATGATCTAGAAAAGGCGCACTGCAGCGCTCGCTAACCCTCCAGGGTGCGCTCAAAACTGACGTGATTTTGTATTTATTCTGAAGATTATTAGGCTTGTGTATCAGCCGTATACCGCAAGAAAACTAGCCAGGGCCTTACACCTGGGTGTGCTCTGGCCTGTAAAACAGACGGGTTAACACACCACTATAACAAATTGTAAAAGAGACACTTAAACCAGTATAACAAATATTTGCAAATAAATTCGAATAGTACAATCCACAGGAAAGAACTTAGGGCGAACGGACAGGACAGTTTTTGTATAAACCTTCAGAAACAGAATCGAACAGAATAGACTTCAATGGAACAGAACGGAACGGACGCTAAAACAATGTTCCATTTTGATCTCCAGGCTGCATGCCGGCAGCGGGTGTCAAGGTGATGGTGGGCCAGAGCACCGACCGCACGCAACAGGCGCACGCACGCCAGCTCAGAGACCAGCGCAATGCCCCAATACATGAATACCAGTGCGCCACCAGATAAAATGTTAAGAGACAAAATATGCCTTATCTTGGCTTGGATATTCTTTATTTTCACAGCGGCGGTGTTGCTGACTTGAAATGGGACAATGGTGTAAACGGCCCCGCAACATTATTAAAACAAAACTTCTATGGCTTTAAGCCAGTGACGGCAGAACGTCCGAATTTAAGGGGGCACCATAAACGTTTCAACTCATTTTTTCCAGTCAACGCCATCGGGTTAGTGTTAACATGTCTGATTTAAGGGGGGCACCGTACCCTGGTCCCCCCCCAGTTCCGCCACCAGTGTTTTAAACCACAACACAGATCAAATCCACGAAGCACTACACCTAAGCTACACACTTCTTAGACATACTGCATATTTGTGTTGAACCTTTATTTTTGAAGAACAAAACTTCTTACGGTAGATGGGAGTAAATGAGATCAATTTTGCGGTCAATAGTATGGAGACTGATAATTTCGTACTTTAACAATAGAAATAGAAATGTAGGTAGGTACGTATAAACAGGGGTGTGGTCTCAAAGGGGGATAGGAGACATGGTGGTGGCGGCGCTGATTTCCTCTGCCCTTTTAGATGACTTCACCGAGGAAGGCCACTAAGGTGTTCCAAATTTGGATCCGCCTATGAATTAGGGCAGGTCACCAGGGGAGGCTAAAATAGTGAACTCACTTCGACTTTTTCACTGCATCATACCTACATTTTTAAACTGATGGATTTGATATTTATTACACTTGGTAACCCTTTCAAGATCTATAAAATCAAAATACATGTTTTGTTTAGGAGACTCGGGTTCAGTTTCCGAGGTGACTCCCCAGTCATTGGAATATATTAGAAAACTATGTGCTATGCCATAAAAGTCACAAAAAAACATTTCAAAGACCAAAAAAGGTTCCTAAGCAAACTTGTTAAGACGCAACTCAGAGTCAGAGGTGACTCTGAGTCGACTCAAGTTTTGCTTGAGTCAGAGTTGAGTCGACTCACTTCCAGATTAAGGTTGAGTCAGAGGCGACTCAACTGCTTGACCAGTTGAGTCGAGTCAGAATCGGAGTCGGCCTCCAAGCCAGAGTTGAGTAGACTCAACGCTCTATTTTCTTAACATGTGTAATCACATACCTGACATCTTATAAATTTTCACAACTAAATTAGAAGGATTTCATCCTACTATTTAGTAATAATAGATAATTTACTATGTTCGTATCCACACTAGAACCACGCATGGCTAGTCATTGACAAACATGAGCAATGTTAATTATATAGTTTCAAAAGCACACATATTTTTGTCATTTTCCATTTAATCTTAGCAACGGCATACAAAAACATACTGAAAAAATTGTGATTTGGCACAAAATCAAACTTCTTTAGCTGTAAAGGTGCACAACATATAAAGCTCTAGGCTCATTCTCATGCAATAATTCACTCTTAAGAAACCACATATTTTCTATTTTCTTCGTTCGTTTGACTGAAGACTCTAAAAAAATGGAGTAATATAAGCATCATATAGACGGTACCAAAACATCTTATTTTGAGCATAAGCCCTGAAATGGGTCAATACGGAAACTAAAAGCTGCAACTAGCGGCTTATTTCAAAGCACTATTTACATTTGTCATGGTTTGAGGACATCTCCATGCGCAGTGTAGTATTTCTAAGCTAACATCGCCACAGGCTTTTTCAGAATATAAGTACCACGGCAGGAATTTCTATTTAAAATTTACCTTAACATATTAATGCCTGTTCTTCGCATTTGAAATGTCGCTTATTGCTTCAATCATGACTTTGCTCATGAAGGACATGTATTCAAAATGAAAAGCCCCCAGGCTCTTGAATTTCAATCTTGCCCACCTGTTAGCATTTAACATTCTGCTTCATTCCTGTGAAACAAATAGTGTATGCCATAAATAAATAAATGCGTTGCAATTTGCTTATTATTAAAGGGAATGTGCAGTTTGTGAACAGTTAATGACATGAATAAATGCATTGCAATTTGCATATTATTGATTGAAATATGCATTTTGTGTGTGCATACTTTGCTACCATTCTGAGTAGGAGTCGACTCTGACTCAATGTTTATTTGAGTCGGAGTCAAATGAACTCACTTCTGGATTTGGGCTGAGTCTAGTCGACTCACCATTTTTTATGTGGTGAGTCGAGTCCGAGAGTCAGTCGTTGAGCTGTGAGTCAGAGTAGAAAAGGCTCAAGCAAATTTGAGTCAAGCCAAGCACGTCCCTGTTTACCCGTTCATAAATTCCAGACGCAATATTTTCCCTTTGACGTTTTTGAGGTCATCAGAGCCCACCAGGAGTCCCAGACCGTAATTTGACAAAATTGAGCTGGAACACCAAACTCAACGTCATTGTGCCTCTCTCTCGCCGTGGACCTCCTTCCTGTTATGAACGGCGAGACTACGTTGTGACCCAGGGCATATTTTAAGCTACAAAGTGGTGGGCATTTTGCCCACCAGTCCCCCATGCTATGCCCACCAGTGAACGGCCCTGGACGGCCCAGTGCCCACCAGTCACCAGTCATTTGATGCTGTAGGAGTGCCCTTTTAGTGGGAATTTGTGCCCTTTTCAGCCGAATGCCCACCAGTCCCAATTCCTTAAAATATGCCCTGTTGTGACCTTTGGTGACCTCGGACCGGAGTTGTACCCAGGTGTTGTTATCATAGCATGTTTTAATGGAGCTGGTTCGACTCGACCTAAGGTGACCTAGTGTTCCTGGAGGTCAACCCATTGACATGAGCGCTTAAACATGCGAAGTAAATTGAAACTGAATTTAGACAAGGACTCGAAAAAAACTTTTAAAATTTTCGTTAGCCCAAATAGTTTCGTACTTAGAGGAAGGGGTTATCGATGCGCCCCGGCGGGAAAAATTAAGCGACGGGCCCTTGGTGGAGAGCAAGTTAACAGGCTGTCGGTGTCGGTAGCGATTCTGAATTGTTTTGAGTCTGCTAACCGCTACTTCGCTACTTTTTTCCTTTGAAACTGCTACCAGTACTGCCTACCATGTGGAGAGTATGCAAGTTTCGGAGCAGCGGAGAAACGGACAAAGTACCGGAAAGGCCAGCTCGGGGTATTTCTACCATAGGGGATGTTGTTGGATCCGCCAATAGCATGTTGCACCGTTCCACGCTGAAAGGGCGGAAAGGCACAGCAATTCAGCCGGAACTCAGATTGTGGTTGTTTTGAACTATACCTTTCTGACGCTATGCCAATATCACTAAGTAAGACCCGAAGTCGTGGGTGGCGGAATGTTTTTTACTAAGGCGGGCAGCTTTAATGGATCCATCACGTCAGCTGAAGACGTGCTGGTGAGCGGAGGCTTCGGCACGGATTTTTGATGGGGTCAACGAACTCCGACCGAGCGACAATCGGGGAACGGGGTGGGGTGGGGTGGGTTGGTGGTGGGGTGAGGGTGGGAGTCGAAGCCCAGCGTACTTTTAATAGGCTCAAAGAGCGTTACCAGGGCAATTCACCTCAAACGAGTTTGCGAATATTTTCGGAAATCCAGGCTAATACATATAATGAACGGCGCAAGTAATCGGTGAAGTGCCGCAACTTTTTGAGGATGTTCCCGTAGTAGAGCAGCTGTGGAGATGGGCCTCCCCGGTCCCCCCGCCCACGCTTTCAACGCCCATGGTACGTATGTACATTGCTTTAACTGCAGCCATTCTACCGAGTCGGACTCAGATGGTGCAACACATTTTAAGGATGCTTTTTGAGGTTTAGCGGCGCTTTTCTAGCTTTTTGGGGTGCAGGGTACCTCCAAAAAACGCAATTATATAATGCTGAGCTCCCCCTACCCCTCAAGCTCTACGTAGTGACCAATGTTAATACTTATGTATTGGCAAATGGCTTTTTATGCCGTGCATGAATGCATGGACCAAATATCCTGACATGGAAATAGCTTTCTGTCGCCATAAATTAAGCCTGCTATGCAAACGAGGCCATTATACGGCTTGAACCGCCGCTGACGGGTGACCTGGTCCTGATATTGGACAAAACATTTCTGGGGAGTTTTTAACTGGTGAACGCAGGAACCATCATTCTGTTGAACAACTTTTCGAGATTTCCTTGTTTCGTCATCCCAGGACCCAAGTAATTCCACTAAACGTACCGGTTACCATACCATCATTGGTGTTTAGGGTGGTGATTTTCCAACGCACCCCAACAAATTACGGGAGGCAGATCAGTTTGCACATTGTGCAATGCACAAGTACCGTCCATGTCTCACTTGCTGCCGACCCACCTTCAGGTCTTGCTTATATTATTGCTTGAATTATTTCGTTGACGATGACCATGTCTTTTTTACCTTTCCCTTGGATTGATTTATGCTTCATTTGTGGCGTCTGACCCGTGGTGGCGGATGCTATTTTCGGTGGGGGCAGAATTTTCCAGGGGCCCCCTTGACGATGGGCCTCCTCGACAGCAAAGGGCCCCTAAAACTGAGAACTGTTGAGGGCCCGTAGGTCGCTTATGACATTCAGAAAGAACCAGTAAATTCCTTTTTTTCCGGGCCCTTCTGATAACTTTGGGGCACCCCCGCCCCCTTCGCCACTGTTCTGCCCCAAGATATATTTGTTTCTCGCCTGGGGAGCTTTCCGGATCGCCCATAGGCATCTAGTTTGCACGTGCTTGCTTCTTGTCCAGGGAAGCCGCCGGACCTTGAGCTCGGGTCGGGTGACTGATTTTCCACCTCTGTGCATAAGAACCAGTGGCGGATCCAGGAATTCATTTCGAGGGGACTAGAGGGCTCGAGCCTCACCCGCCAGTACCTTGGGCAGCCCCTTGCTTATGAATTAACTATAAGGGCTTGGACATTTTTTTGGGGGGGGCTTGAGCGCTCTAACCAGTCCCCCCTTGGATCCGTCTCTGATAAGAACGTACCCATTTTCAATCAAAATCGGTATAAAGATTATTAAGAGCGACCACAGACTTAGTAAGGACTTATCTCCACGCTGGTGTGTGTTTTTTTTTAATTCGCTGATGCGCGACGTGACCAAGCGCGATGGAAATATGCAAGCCGAGCAGCATTGCAGAGTTAGCTTTACGACCTTGTGAGCTGATTTGCCTGACGGTGAGGTGCTGCTGCAACTCTATGGACAACTGTTTTGTGCACGAATTTTAAGCTGTTTGATCTTGTATACCTTTTATTTCTGTCAAATTTATATCTGCGTACCATAGATGATTTACCACGTGAATGATATGGAATTTAAAACGGAAGCAGCCCTTTGCTAGCGACGTCATTAACCACAGGCAACAATACGAGCTCAAGTGTTAATTTCACTGCGGCCATAAGACCACTTTTTCGTAACACATTTTGCTTAAAATACCACAGCCATATCTATAAGAACTCCAATTTATGTCTTACCTGTACATTGAAGTGGACAGCCGATAGTCTGTGAAACCCGAACTACACACAAACAATAAGCCTCAGCAAAGCGTAGAAGCTCCCACAAACGCAGCGTCCTCTTACGTCCACAGTACACCAGCCACGAGCTCTGGAGCGCCGACGCGGCTCGTTTCTGTGCTGTCACTGGCCGGTGCGCGTTGCCAAGTACCCCAACACACGTGTTTACGCTGCGGCGTCACACTCATGTGTTGCGCCGGCTATCGACCGCTCTGATCCGTGCGTCGATCCAGCCATGGAGTTCCGGGCCGCAGCCGCTTGTCTGCTGAGGAAGGTCAGTCAAAGCCGTGAGCACGGCCTCGTGACGCGACCACGTCAGCTGCTTCAGGTGGCTGGGTGTCGTCCCATCAGCCTACTGGGTTAGCTCGAGCTCCTGCTGTGACGTATCACGTGTAGACCGCAAGCTCTATATCCTCCTTCAAAATTGAGAGCCCCCACGCAGGTGTCTTTGTTTGGTCAAGACTGCAGTCGGCTGTTCTGCATCTTCGTCCAGAGTATGACGCTGCCGTAGCTATAGGCGCCCCCAGAAGAGACTGCCCTGGACAAAGAAGAGGGCATAGCTGCACTCTGCGTTCGAGCAAGAACAATTAGAATGTGGTGACAGCACTGCACTGTGACTGGGGACCCTTTTCAAGCTGAGCCTCTGGCTTGACCTTTAGATGAAGCTTGCCTGGGGTTGAGGAGGGTGAGATCTCAACACCGACTCGCCTAAAAACTGAAGCTCTGACAGTGGGCTGTCTTGTTTCTCAGCTCCAAATGGTTAGTTTCTTCACCTTGACTACTCGTTGTGCTAGAAATAGGCTCTGGGATCCAGCTTAGCCGGTGGGTTTTGACCTCTGGATGGTTTTGAGGCCAACAATGACGCACGCCCGCTTGCTTCGTAAAACCCTGACTTGCCTGATGTCTTAGTTTCGTAAACGTTGAACACTGCCGCAGCTGACCCGGTCGGACACAGAACACAGATCTGCAGTAAACCAGCCAAAGCTGGGTTCCACCTGTCGGCCTGTCACCGCTTTGCCCAGCTGGTGTGAGAGCACAGAGCGGCACCGCCCGGCCATCGTTTAGAGACTCCGTCCTGCAAACGCCGCCCAGCCTCGCCTCACCCCCAGCGCCACCCGATCGATCAGAAACCCCACGCTCTGCTGACTGGTCCCGGCCGGCGCTAAGGCCCCGAGCAGTTTCCCCGAGTAGTTTCTGGGGATTCATCCCCAATGATAGCGCGTGCTCGAATTTATCGTGCTTGGTAAAGTAAATCTCCGGTCATGCGACCGTAAATGGCTTGCGTTACGCAAAAATCACGTGAGCATGAAATGGGGGAGTTGAGCGATGATTTCACCACAAAATGTGTGCTGCGGATATGAGGAATTCACAGCTGCACCGAGTCATGCTTCTCAGGGTATTTCACATCATGCGATTCAAGCCGATCCTAAACTACGGCAGCGTTCTTAGGTTTAAGCCGACTCTGTCCAGGATTACTTTCGCAAAACCAAAAGTCAGTCGCTCAGCAGTTTCCAAACAGCGGCAACGAACTAGAACGTGGATTTATAGAATGACTGAGTAGAGAACGGAAATTCGTGTGACTTTTTACCTGCTTTGTGGTAGATTTGATGGAAAAATGTCCCGAGCCAAGCGACAACATACGGGGTGTGTGATTATTTTGTACGTCGATGTTTAGTCAGTTAACAACAAAAAAAAACAAAACAAAAAGCACCACCGATTAACTCATGCCCAGGTATACCATTATTGCACTTCGTTCATTCATTTCATTCATTTTTGCATTTCGCTACCATCCCAACACTATTTTCATAGGCGCACACACGGCAAAACTGGGCTCTGATCCCTTGTTTGGTCACACATCCCCGTATATTCATAGGTACAGTGTTCCTCTTGGGTGTTTCCGGCCACGGTCCTGTACCGGCGAATTTCTTACGGCACCTCTTCTCACCTTCCATTATTTTTGGCAAAATGATGTCTCGGTCTTGTAACCAAACCTGCACCGTCAGGTGAGACTTATTAAAAAGTAGAATTTATCCTAGAAAAACCTCAAATCAATCCTAGTCTTTAGCTAATTTCGCAGTCAATCTTAGCGTAAATACGTGCTGCAGCCGGCAGACGACAGCTGAGTATTGGGTGAGAATGACACACAACCGCCCCCCTCCCCACCCATCCCATCTTACCCGCCGCAGAAAACAAGCTCAGAGAAGGGCTTTACGGGCCCGCTTGAAGGTTGAAACGTGACATTCATGTGCTCTTCTTCTTTCGCATGTGGTCTTCTGCTACCTAGTGATGGGGTTATAAAGCAGCGTTGAACAAATCAGATCACTTTTGACATGACGGTCATGGACGCAGCTACAAAGCCCGGTACGGTTTTCCAAAAAAAAAACAAATAACTGGTAGCTGGATACTTGGATTTTGCGTCATGGGAGCCATGTAAATGGGCCAATATATTCATTATTTCTGCAAATATTTCAGCGTACCTTAGCATACCATAAGCTTGTACCTATTTTATAGAGTATATTGAGAATACAAAATACGATTTTTAGACTGGCATTTCACATCTTGCTAACCACTTTAGGTCGTGCATCGTGTCTGCTCCAGATGTCAAGGTGTCCTAGCTCTAGGACAAAACCCGATTAGGGCAGAAAAAGGGGCCGGGGTGGCCTAGTGGCTTCGTTGCCAGTCTACGGATCGGATAGCATGGATTAACGTGGGTTCAATCCCCACGGCGGGAAACCACCTTCCGTGTCCGATCTGACCCGGTGGGAGAGGATCCTTAAACACCCACGTCAATATTCCCTGTAATTGGGCAAGTGTGCCTCTTGGGAGTGGCCCTAATAAAAAAAAAAAAAGAGGTGAATACTTTTTAGTTATTCGTTCCTCACTGGAATAACCAAGCTTACTAAAAGAACATTAACGACCAGGACAGAAGACAGAAACACAGAATATCTTTATGCTCATCCTTTTATGCGGTACCGTTACGGAACCAGACACCAATCCATCATCCACTGCTGCACAATGCAAAAAGGCTGTGGATCCGCTTTGAAGACGGTATTTTAGCCCTTCTGAGATCACTATTAATAGCAGCAATAGACAAGGCCAGGCAGCCTGAGCTTTCACTTTATCATTGATAAATCAGTATTTTAGATCCCAGGCTGTTGGGTAGAGAGCGTCGCGCGGACAAGCTGACATTTTCACTCATATATTCTTCATTAATTTTCGGCTCACTTTTCATGTGGAAATTTTTTTAGCACAATTTAACAAAATCGTGGAAAATTGTGCATCATCTAAAGTCATCTAAAGAATAGTCATTATAGTCATCTAAAGAATAAAAGAAGGGAATTTTGTAGAGAAACTTATTTGTAAACTATAATTCAGGTTTTTAATAGAGGTTAAAATAAGCGTGTGAGATATGCCCTGCAGTAGTGGAACTCACAAATTTTCGACTTGCTGACTATATTTTCCAATAGTAATTTTACAATCAGCACCATCGTGCTATTTTTTTATTTCTCGCCCTTACATGAAGGTCAAGGTCAGTTTTAAAGGTCAGTGTTCAAGGTCATATTAGTTTTTCAAGATTATTGAGCCCAGTGTTTCCGGTCTAATGATGTTACCCATTATAAATATATATATATATATATATATATATATGTTACAGGGAGAGTGCGAAATCCGGGAGTTCGCGAACTCCTAGGATTTGGAAATCACTGACCAGCCAGGAGTTGGAAATCCTGGGGAGTTGTGAACCCTGGGTGACCAGGGAGTTCGCGAAATCCTGGACTTGAAGTCAGGAGTTGCGAAATCCCGGATAACACTCGGGAGTTCGGAATTCCTGACATTTAGTAGTCAGGATGATTAGCTAGGATTGCGGACTATTGTTTTGTGATTTGTTTCAAACAGTAACCGGACATTTTCCGTAAATCACGTATAGGGAGGTTTTAAGCTAAATATTGGGAAGGTTTTAAGTAAATATAAGGAAGGTTATATTGTATTGTTGTGGTCGTAGCGATACATTTTGAGTTTGCTTATATATTGTACTGCAATGTAAAGTTCAGTTGCTGCTGATTGCAAATGTGGATCACGGGAGAGAAAGACACTGGCCCCTGGCGGTTAAATGCCCTGGTCTCCTGAATTTGGTTCCCACACACTCCCCACAGAATACACCTTGCCTTCTGTGATTTGGTACTTGGTTATTTATATTTGATATATTTTATACGCGGTTTAGGGGATGGGGGCGGTGCCCCCCGATCGACCCTCGGCGCCCCCTGAATGGTACGGCGCCACCTGAAATGTCGCTTTCCATCCCCGTCCCTAGGGATGTAAAATCGGCGCCCACCGATGGGATTTTGCGCCCACCTGATAGGTTTTTGGTAAAAAGGCACTCCTGGTCCGGATGGCGCCCCGCCCTCTCCCCCGGGAAGATGCCCCCCCGATCGGCAATCTTGGATCCGCTTATGATAGATCTGTATATTTAATATTATACATATGCAGTGCATGGAGTCAGCATAACTACCCAGTTTATAAAAGTGGTCTAGCTATCACCACCTTTCATAATTATGTGACGCTACGGTTTTTTGTGTAATCTACATCACAGAATAGCGTTACGGTTTTTGTGTAGGTTGATTATTATGGAATTTTATCGACGGTACGATAAAGAAAATGGTACGAATCCATGGCTTGATCACTAGAATAAATCTGGGTGTAACACAGTTCAGAAATGACAGAATAATTTGCGCTACTGAAAATAGTTAAATGTCGGATGGCGCAACGCACTTACTTTGGCAACCGCATCCGAAAGAATGTGCCTGACGTACATTTTGAAACTCATGCGTGGTTTTGGCTGGTGGTGTCGTGGGTGCCGGTTTGGAGAATTGGAAGTCTCTTATGACTATGTTTGATAGCTTAATCATCACAGTAACGTTTGGTATGAGTTCAACTAGTTTGCGGGATGCAATTTTTAAGACGTGCAATGTAGGGGTCTGGCCACTTCCTGACGAGGTGGGCTACGCCCCCCGCCTAAAATCTAAAACTACGCTAGTTAGGAAAGTAAATGGGTTAGTGACCTAGCTTTAAGGAAGTGTTCGTTTTGTGGGTAAATCTGGGACATGGAGCCACAGTGCAATGTGGTTGGTGATATAACTGAAATAAGTTCTTGTCTCCATCTGATGTAGAAGAGATACATATATAGGATTACTATTGAGCTTTTCTGCAGCGACGTGATGATTAATAATGTGACTATTCTGGTAAGTAGATTTGACCTGACCTTGGATCAGGTTAATATCGAATTGGGTGAATGCTATCATTGAACTGCGAAACAAGACACCCCTGATGCCAAATATAATTTAGTCCGTTCCCACAAAATTATGTGTTTAACCATTTTACCGATACTTTTCCAACGGTGTTCTTGACTTATTGACCTTAGGTCATCGACTTCAGAATCATAAAATGTGTACTCAGTCGGCCCTTTTAATTTGTTGTATTGTGTCTTGTTGTTTTTTTGGTGTGTTCCTGCTTTTCCTTCCTCTGTTGGTTTGCTTCTGGGGGGTTTTTCTTTACGTTGTTCCCGCTGGTCGTTGGTGTCCTTGTGTTTTTCTTTTACTTTTTTTCCTTTGTGCTTTGCTTTTTTGTGATGTTTTTTTTTGTTAGTTTTTTGTTTATTTGCTGTCGTGCTTTTCTGATTTTTTTTTTTTTTTTGTTTGGTGTTTGTTGGCTTGCGTTGTTGTGTGGCGTTGTTGTTGCTGTGTTTTGCCTGTGTGGCTGCCGCGTTTAGTGTGGTGTTTGCTGCCACTTTCCTGTGTTTGTTGTTGGATTTGTGTGTGTGTTTGTTGTTTGTGTTGTGTGTTTGCCGTTTTGTTGATTTTTTTGATGGGTTGTTTTCCCCCCCCGGTTTAACCTCCTGGGCTGTGCTTGTTGGGCGCCGTGGGGTTGGGTGTATTTTTTAAAATATTGGCCTAATGTCTAATCGTGTACGCCTATCTGTTTAACTTTGTTTTTAACTGTATGTTTTCTGTTTTTTTTTTATATATATATATATATATATATATATATATATATATATATATATATATATTGGTGTATTTGGGCAAGATGTTTTCTTTCAGGCAGGTATCGTTGTACAGCACTGAGTTTTTTTGAGAGTTTCCTGTTAAGTTTTTGGATTTGATTAAATGTCTTTTTAGTTGAATCTGGTATTTTATCTAATAATTCTGCGATATTCATTTAAATTCCATTTTTTTCCGACGCGTTTCAATTGAATGATACACAATCATTATCAAGGTAAAAAAGTTGTGCTGGATGCAGCAGTTGCTAATCTTTAAGTTATTTGAAAAATAGCTATTTAGTACATTTTTTACGTGGCATACTATTTAGGAATACTTTTAGTTTTGCGAACACATTTCAGGTATATAAAAACACATAGGTATAAGAACATATTCTTATACACCCCAGAGCGTCAGGGAAATGTCAGTGTATTTCTGAATGTTTAGTGACGGTTTGTATCTGTTGATGTGAAGTGCTTCTTTTATGAATAGGCGGTAGTGGTTTGTGCTTGCGTCGATGATTTTGGTATTTTCTTTCAAGAGTTTGTGTGGTGGTTTTGACTTGTGTTTGCGTAACCAGTGTTCAGCTGGGCCAGTTTGACAGAACAAAGTTTGACAGACCCTCCTAACGCATACGTCAAGGAATGGCAGTTTACCACTCTGTTCGACTTCTTTTGTAAACTTAATATTTGGATTTTGAGCATTAACAAAACTAAGAAATTTATCAGCATGTGATCTATGACGAAATATTAAAAAAGTATCATCAATGAACCTCTTATACGTTACTGGTTGGAAGTCAGCTGGACAGTTTTCAACCATTTCTTCTCATGAAACATAGAAAAATGTTAGCAAAGGTGGGGCCTAAAGGAAGACCCATGCCTACCCCATCGACCTGCTTATAGAGAAGATTGTTAAAAATGAAGTAGGAGTTCAAAACGGCCACTTCAAGAAGTGAGCGAAAGCACTTGGCAGTAATCCCTGCTATGTCTACGCAATTATTCCTGAAAAGTTCGCTGATAGTTATTTCACTAGTTTCTTTCACCGGGATGTTAGTAAACAAATTTTGAACATCAAAGCTAGCCATAACCATGTCGGCTATATAAAATATGATACAATACGATATAATATGATGACGATATTGTAATATATCGAAACCGATCTGGATGTTGACATATGTGTCTTTATTAATTGTTAAGTTCATACTTTTACTACAACTTATATATATATATATACATTCTATAACGTCATAGTTCAGATAAATCGATGTAAAAATAAAGGTCGAAGGTCAATGTTAAAGGTCATGGTTCAAGGTCAATCTTCCTTTCCCAGCCAATGGTTGGTATGGTGCTAGTTATGGAGTACATTAAAGGGACTATGCCATATTGTAACATCATAGGGCAACGACCTTAAATGACCTTGACCAAAAAAATCCGAGGGAATATTTTTGGGACCTTTCTTCCATGTCCTTGCTCTACTTCTAGCATATTCCCAACGAGCATGGCCCGTCCCCCTTTGGGACCGCCCCTCAGTTGTGTACGTTTCCACCGAGATCTTGTTAAACACCCTCCGAATAAGTATTTTGAGAACTTAAAACTAAGATACCTTTACTTAAAGACACGTTCAAGGGGATTCCTTTACGCCTGGGCGACATCACACGCCCATGCTTGCAAGGCTGTATCAATGGTGTGTGAATACCTAGTATCCAGAATATCCCAAAAAGGCAACCATGTTCAAAAGCAGGCTTCCTCAATTCCCGACGGCAAGCTATTGTTCAAACTCCCGATGACCAAAAACATTCCCATTTAGAATCAAACACTCGCAGGATTTAGCTCTTGGTGAGCTTTCGCGCCTGCTGACAGCAAAACCGTCTGATTTTTTTACCAATCGGGTTGAACTTAAGACATTCTCGGATGAAAAGTGAGGCAGCCTTTATCTCTCCACCTCGTATATTCTGACACGTTTCAAAACGTATTTATCGAAATGTGTATAAATAAACAATTTATTTTCGCGGTTATACTTACTGTACGATTTCGTCGCTTTTATGTTTCGAATAGCAATGAGTCATTTAACACTCATATCATATCATAACCATATGATGATGAGCCAATTAATGTAACACATAACGAACAAGAGAAAATAACCTGTTCACTTAAGTTGTAACGTTAATGCTTTATCATATTCGAGATGTCATTTTTGTCTGCGAGTATGTTTCGGCTGGAAATTCCCTGATTCGCTGTGCGTTTACAGCGTCTGGTTCAGACCACCGAAAACAAGCCATTGCGCAACTCGTCGTTAACGAGCCACTCAGGGAAAGTATTTAAGATGTCATTAAAACCCAGGTCTTAACAGGCCTCGGATATTTGGTTTGCCTTCAGCAATATAAAAATATTACTGACATACAGCAAGGAAAAACGAGCATAAAACACACAAAAAAACAAGGAAGTAGGCCAGCAGCTGTCAGCACTAAGTGGTCCATTGCATAACATGTTTGAATTATGTTGGCCCAAATGTAGGTTTTGGCACTGTCCAAAGGGATAAAGAACACCACACAGCACGTAGGGCTAACCGGAAATAGTTGACCTAATCCCTATTCCTGAACAAACACTGTGGCAATCTCGAGATCTGCATGCTTTAGCTGCATGCCAGATGACCTGCTGCCCTTCCGGACTGACGCGCTGGTATGGTAGGAATCCACAAGCCTGGTTTGGGTCAAGTTTTGTAAAATCTTCATATATTATGTG
The DNA here is from genome assembly GCA_034440635.1 of Lepas anatifera. Lineage (NCBI taxonomy): Eukaryota > Metazoa > Arthropoda > Thecostraca > Lepadidae > Lepas > Lepas anatifera. The sequence goes on from JAOTON010001488.1 coordinate 568,111, forward strand.
GATAAAAAACAGCCCTGGTTTTGTATAGACGAGAACTAAAGCTATCAAATAAACCCACTTTCCGGAAAATCCAAGCAGCTGTTGCTGCGATCGATCAAAACACCTTCCTCTCCATAAACACTGGCAGTAAATCGACTGCGGGATAGAAAAGCTAACGTCACTGTTTTAACTCACCGACAACTTTCAGATTAGGGGCACGGCTACTTAAATATTGAACGCGGAAGCTGGTTGGCGATGAATGCGGAATACCCAAATAAGTCAATTTTCTTCTACACTTCACGGGATGAGAGGTTTCTCTGTGGCTCATCAAGACGACATGATCAGCCCTAGTGGAAAACATGCCTAGCAAATTCTGCATTACTGTAGAAACAAAGAGAGCAGTAGATAAGTGACTTTGCAGCAGGTAAATGCTGTCACGTCAACATCTGTCACTGCCATGACAGCTCGCTGGCAGCACTGTCATCCAGAAAAAAACATCACTTCACTTTCTTTGCGATCAAAGCAACAGATGCGCCTATTTTACACTTGAGATCACTCATATGAGAAAAAAACTAATTCCAGAACAAAATTCCAGAGGAGCGTCCAACGGCATTAGCCTAACCGCAAAATCACGGTGTGTCGTAAGGCGCTTCGAATCCCATGCAACGTAACACTGGAGCCACTCAGGGAAAGTGGCCATACAGCTAGCAGCCGCGAGAACAAGAACTCTGCCCACCGCGCAATCCCCGCAGACCCAACCACACCAGACTCCGGCCAATTTACCCAACCTCCACTCAGCCCCCACCGCGGCCAACCAGTCCACTACCGCTTTCATCTGCGCCGGTTCCGCGTCCCTCCGGTTCCGGCCGGCAGCCGGCACCTATCTGACGGTCGGCCCCGATCCGGTCTTCTTGGTGACGGCCCCGATCCGGTCTTCTTGCTGACGCGGCCAACTCTCATCTCACCAGTCGCCTCAGTAGCTGCTGGGCGGCCGAGGCTTCAACATCGCCAGCCAGCGGGGCGTCATCTCAATACCCGCCAGAACCTGGAGGCGTCCAGGGTCTGCGAGCGAGACACTGAAGTAGACCGTTGTATCCGCCTGCCTTGTTGTTGGAAATCGCTCCAGTCCAACACTCGCAGAGAGAGAGAGCCAGTAATCTCGTTTCCTTCTAGTGACAGAAGATCACCAGCTAAGTTCATACCAGCAACACAAATCAGTGAATACTGTGTTCGCGACGTAGCGGCCTGTGCGTAACACCACAAGTTCAACATCTCGGCAGTCATGGTGACGGCTGTTGAGTTCCTGCAAGGACTGAAGTATAAGCGGGACCCGAGGGTGCGGGAGAGCCCGCTGACCGCCTCTCCCACTATCGTGCTCACGGCCATGATGTTGTACATCGTTATGGTCATGTACGGACCGCGTCTGATGCGCAACAGAAAACCTCCGCCTCTCAAGCACGTGATGATGCTCTACAACATCGGACAGGTGAGCCGTAACCAGTGGCGGATACATGAGGGGAGGGTGGGGGGGGCTGAAGACCCCTCCCCGAAATGTCACAGGCCGCTACGAAACGTAAATGTATAGACGGAGGCTGTTCTCCAGCTATGGCGGGGAGGCTCGGATCCTCTAGTCCCCTCACCTGAAATGAAATCCTGGATCCGCCACTGACCGTAACCATGGCAACCAAACTGGCGGCCACGCAGACGGGATACATGTCAGAGTTTCTTTTTTGTCATCATTATCATTTTTGAATCAAAGCAACAGAAGAGAGATTGTTCTGCAAAATCATTATCTCTATTTAATCTATATCAACCTCTTTTTGGTGTTTCACAGATTTGTGTTAGCAGAGCGCCAAAATCTTAGTCTACTAATGGCTAAATGTCTTTTTTTCTAATTTTACTTCTCGTTGCTTAAATTGTAAGTGTTTCTCAAGTAGAGTATTTAAAAGAAGCCACATTTTTCCGTGGTCACCTTCGTCAAGTAGTCAGGTCAGTGGGATCGCTGCCATGATACCTAGGGAGGAAGAGTCCTCCAATCGGGGATCGTCAACGGCTCAACACGAGTGTCCGGTGTTACGCCATTAAAGGGAGTGTCAGTTTTATAATCGGTTTTGAACTGAGATAGCAGTTTTGTAGAGCGTGTTGAGAAACCACTATCTGCATATTTAATTCCACCCAAAGCTCTCGGTATAAAAATGCCCGCCAGCTTTAAAGTTCAAAGTGAAGGGGCCTATTGGCTTATTTCAAACCCTGACGGAATACCTTCCATATGGTTGCAGTAATCTGATTGGTCGTAAGCCCTACGTCTCGCCCACTCGCTGGAAACACCCTGCATGCGAGTGAACCAGCATGCAACTGCCTGTCGACCGGGAACTTAGGCAAAAAGGTGTCCAGTTCGGAACGTTATTGGGCCAAAATTAGTCCAATAACCGCAATACACATTATATCCTCCCTCCCCCGTACTTTCCCAAACAAGTTACAAGTGTTTGTGTCAAAATCCAACTCTGAAATTGTTTCCTCACATCAGACATATGCATAATCTTTTCACCAATGCATAAACTTGGCCGCCGTAATGACATCTGACGTTCAGTTCTTGCACCAGTGCTTCTTCTTGTACTGCATGCTATTTTCGCCGTGCGGAAATGCTGTGAATAAAGCTTTATAGCGAGTCTATGATCAACGTTTGGGATTTCACTGATTATCAACAGTGTTATTTTTATGGCGGCACATATTGTTAGAAAAGAGGATATATTTCTGTTTTTAGCGTATGGAAGTGGGGAAAAACGTTGTTTCCTGGTTTTCAGACCTCTCTTGTTCTTACAATGTTTTTTTAGGATTTTCAAAAAGTGATCTACTTCCCTTAAAGCTTCGCTAATCAGCTTTCACATTGTATTTTTATGTATTTTTAGTAATCCCATACTGTCCCGTTAGCTCAGTTGTTAGAACTTTGGGCTCCGGCTCGCTGCTCAGAAACATGCAGTGGCAGTGCATGTCTAGGCTTGGGGTCGGTTCCCATGAGACGCTCTGGCGCTAAATATTTACCCGACGAAGGTCAGCTGGCAACCGAATTTTGAGAGGGTGACCTGAGCGGGGCGGCCGTCCCTGTGCTTTGTGGGACGTTAAAATTTGGCATCTAAATGAACCCGTCATTGCGGGAGTTGTCCATTCGGTTGGTGGGGTCGGAGTCTCCGTGACAAGTCCCTTGATGACTTGATGCCTCAGGGAAAGTGGTCGTACAGCTAGCAGCTGCGAGAACAGGAGCTTTGCCCGCCGCGCAATCGTGCAGACCTCACCACACCAGGCTGTTGTAAAAAGATTAAGCTGCAAATGGAGTGGCGGCGCTTGAACATTATGACAGCCTAGGCACGATTGGCTTGGAGGTAAGGACGTCGTCCAGGCTTTTTACCTGATATGGGACAGGGACGGATTCAGCAGGTCGGCTAAAGAAGGGGCAAGCTCAAGTCGATCAGCAAAAAATATATTTATGTTTCAATGTTTAATATCATGAAAATTAAAAATATCAAACAAAATATGTCGGTGGATTATGGAAAGGGTTATGCAGCAGTATATGAAGGCACAAGGCAAAATTCAAGAAGGATAGGTAGGTAGGTAGATAAGCCGGGAAGGGCAAGGTACTCACGAGAGCTTCCCATTTCAAGGACAGCTTCAGCACTTCGTCTTTTATGACGTCCAATTTCTCGCTGTACGATCGATTTGTAAACGATTTTTTTAAATTTTATCAGCCAGATTTTGTGCCATGACTCACGTTCTTCATAAGGGTCTCACAAATTAAATATTTCGCTAAGAATTGTCAAACAACTGTCCCGCATTAGATAGGGCTAGACATCCTCGAATACAAGAATGTCAATAAACGAATCCACTGTAATCAAGGTCCTAAGACGCGGCATCGCACGTGCTAGCTTCTAAGGCAAGCCTAGTTGGCTGATTTAGCGAGCCAGTACTCGCGTCCGAATGAATGAGGTATTAGATATGTCAATAAAAAAGCACACGTTAGGTTTGCCACGGTGTCAGGTAGATTAAGCGAAATCGCGAAGTGCCTAATATCACATTTGTTGACGGTAAGAGCTGCGAACGTGGATTCTCAGAGTAGCAAATTATCGGCTCTTGGACCCAGTGATCCGAAACAGGAATATTCTCTGTAACTTAAACATCGAGTCAAATTATATTTATTCCACACAAGATACATAACTACTTCGACATTAAAAAGTGGCTAGGCAGTGCCCAATATGCCTCTATGGCAGCGACGCCACTGTGCAAATGTACAAACATTTATTTTTATTTTATAAATAGCTTTCTTCGGCATTGGTATTTAGAAAAATACCTCCAAAAGTTTGCTTAAGTATTTCCTGGAAGCACATTCTGTCTAGAATTAGGCGTGACGAGTTCTTCAGTTTCTATAATCAGCTACCATACAGATTGTTCAATCGGACATATCAACCAATCAGTCATCAATTGCTCGTGTGGAAACATACCACTGGGTCAAGACACACAAGATGCGGAAGCTCCCGCTAAAGAAGAAGAACGTGCAATGCTGGTGAATTCCTGATTTTTATGTGTATATATTCTTTTGAAATAAGTCTGAACACCCGCCCTGGTGGGCCTCCAAGCTACCTTCGCCCTGGTGGGGGGTATTTGAATATCCTCTTCGAACTCGACCCCTATGCGGAATAGCGAGAGAACGCGAAAGCTGGTGGATAGCCCATACAAGTTCATGGCGAAACTATAGTAGTCACTTTTTGACTCTGGTCATTATTGAGGTCATGACAGGTCTAAGAAGGTCATTTTGAGTATACTTCTTGGTCTCTAGCATCTGACAGAGTTGAGTTACAATCAGTTTTTATGCACCATTCGCTTTTCCTCGTTACGGCGGATCAAATGATGATTGATACGTCTATACTAGGTCAAAAAATGACCAGACCTAGGGTCAGGTCAAGGTCACAAACTGACCTAACATTGTCAATATGCATATCAATCGACTCGCAATGAATCCAAACATAGTGGCATCGAAGTAAAAGCTTTATCAATATTTACTACTAATGTATTGCCCCAAGTCTGAAAACCTGCTTAAGTAGCCCCAGGTGACCTCTCAGAGGTCACAGGCTCAAAATTGCAACATGAACTTGGAGGGGGTCTGGGATACTACGATTCGGTGAATATGAAGATATTCTAAGCTGTATCTACACAAAAAGAACCATGTTTTGTCCAATTCCCGTTTTCTTCATGCATTTCCAATGGAGAAGTCACGATCAGTATCTGACCTTAGGTCATATAAAATCCGGATGATATTTTTTAGCACGCTAAAATATCACTTACCACCCCTCCCCCCTGTTACAAGAATGGTAAACCCCCAGGATGCAATTGGTCAAACCCTTTGATAGGTTACATAAACCTGAAACCTTGACTTCCATGGCGCCAAATGGTGGCACACAAGGCCAACATGGCGTCCCTTGCCCAGTGTCCCTTCCAAATCCTGGATTCACCTATACTTCTATCTGGGACAACACCGCCCCTCTGCCGATAAAAAAACATCCTTGGATTGGTGTCTCTCGTTTCCTAGCTCCGCCACCCGAGAATCTTCGGATGAGATTTGTAAATGTAAGGCAAGCCCGAGTGTGGGCGGAAGTAAACTAGACGCGAAGAAAATCGATATGTTTATGCATTGTACATACATACCTACACGTAGTGAGATGCATTTCCTGCATCAGCCGCGACAACGCAGAGTGCCCACCGCCATAACAGCGCGTGCGTGCCTGCTACATTCGGCGCTCTTGAACTTGCATGACGCGTTTGCCTTGGTCGAGGCGGCGAGGCACACTGGTGTCGTCTGGCCAACTGCGACCACACGGAATGTGGGTCGCTGCAACTTTTTGTCAGCAGCAGCAGAACATAGTGAAAGTCACGGGACGGAGCGAGGAGGTGTCGCACGTGACCATTATCGTGGCCAAATCAGTGCTATCACAGAACAAACTTCTAGGCGTGCTGCAACTGCCGCGTATTTATATAGGACCGCTTGTATTTTTGAAGGGGCGTCGTCCGAGCTACGCGACAGTGGCAAGTTTTGCGACTTCTTCATGCCCCTGTTCAAGAAAATCCTTGACGAAGAGGGTGTATTGTTACCAGTTCAGCAGAAACCCCTGCTTTGATGATTCAGGTCAATGTCACTGCGCGCTGCCCGGAGGTAAAGCTATACCATGTTCTCTGTTCGGGCTTACCAGCAGGAGGCGACGAGTCTGAATATACTCGAAACACAACTAATCCACAGTGCGGAAAATCAAAAGCAGTTCACCTCTAAGATGCATTAACTCCAGTAAAGAAATGACGAACTGTTTAACAACAGATGATTGCTCGGGTAGATATTTAGTGACAGTGTACTACAAAACTGATGAATCGATTTAAGCAGATCCAGCACAGAACATACGCCAATATAATAGTTCAAAGCAGACACTGCTTGAGGGCATGGTGGCAACAAGTGGAGGAGGGGCTAGAAGGGTAGCGACTGCAGCCTTCCGCTGTTAAATAAAGCAAGACCTACTCTCTCATCAAAATGCCTACGGTTCCTGGTGCTAAAATAGCTAACATTTTCTCCGATGATAATAACATCTAGCCATTGTCATATGAACAGAGAACAGGCTCCAATGGGCCAATATTTTTACGCTTATACCCGTTGGAACAATTATAGCGCAATACTTTTCGCGAGGTAGTGAGGCACATTCCAAAATCACAATTCCCTGGTTGGTTGTCCATGTAGAGAATAGATCATCTATTGATGCGTTCTCGCTATTTTAGCGTTACTGTTATTGTTGTGGATGAATTACAATCTATTATTATCCACTCATCTTAAGCCATTAAATCACACCGCAGTGGGCATCTGAATCGATTTGAGACAAGTGCTTCAGGTTCGATATGTAGAGCCTGGGCACATTTCGAAACATTTACCATAATCTTAATAGGTGGTTAAATCAGGGCAATGTTTTTCTCCCATAAGAGCTTGGCTCCACTGAAAGTTTTATCTTCATAGCCAATATCATTTCAACTCGACATCAGTCTCATACCTTAAAGTTTCAATCATTAGTAATTAATTGCCGTCGTTTTCACGGGGAACCATCCTATGACATAAAATGTTCAAGTAATGTTTTCTTATTAGAGTCACACCTATACTTGTGCTTATACATTTTATACCTATAAATTGTAATTCATCTGTTTCAGACCATCAGTGCACAGTGCAGTTTCCGGGGCGCTGCAAAGCAATAAGAGATGGGTCCGACCGCACCGATGGTATGCAAATAATTCTCCATTTCCGCCAAATCGGTTACACGCTGACAGTGCTTTTTGACGCATGCGCACGGACAAACAGACAGCCCGAACCAATGAGTATCGAAAGCGATATCACCCTCTACCACAGGTGAAAAACCGGGGAGACATCCCTATGGGCTTATCTCTTCCCCTTTAAATATTATTGATACTCGATCTATTATTTCTGCGCTTTCTCCCATTAATCCACGTGGACCCCGCAATGATACTCCTGCGGCGTCTGTGGCGTGACGTGCCCTAAAACAATTTTATTCAGCAATGATACCCCTGCCTGGTGCAGGTGAACTGTCCCGATACCACTCCCGCAGACGGCCTTGAAGTTTTGACTTGACTCCTCCATCCCACCCCCCCTCCTCGTCGGGTGGTGGGCTGGTCAGAGTCGTTCCCATCCCAGTAAAGATATTAACGTTTTAGAAGCGGTAGATTTTGTACAAAATATTGACGGACGTATTTGTCCCAAGCACTTGCTTGATGGTTAAGGGCGCTTATACTTCTTAGTATACGGTGTCTCACTCAAAGTGTCCAGTCAATCAATGATATCACGCCAATCAGGCTTGTCAATCTGAGCTGGAGTTCAAAGTAGAATAATCAAGATTTGAAGCTTAAGAAGTATGTCATGCAACAAGCGCCCTATCACAAGTTACATCAACACAAACGCAAAAAGACCGTCAAGTTCAGAACACCAAGACAAAAACAAGCTCAAAAAGTGCACCATTCCGTATCTTCATTAAAATGTTGGAACGATGAAGAGCTTTCTCCAATCAGCGCTGACGGGGACCGACAGTCGGTAAATAGCTGTTAGTGCTGCGCCGCGTCCGTCCCCGTCTCAGCATGCGATGGCGTGTTTCCGTCAAAACAGACACTCCTCGTTTTGACTGCAGTCAAACAAACACACAGTCCAATATACTGTCCTGGTCAATATAGACTGCATGCTGTATATCTAGAATATGTCACAAGACGTTAACACGCGCATTGACGGGGCGGGTACCCGCCCCCTCGGGTTTTTCGGAGATAGTAGAAAAACGGCGGCGCGTAGCGCCGCCGTACTTGGTATACCTTTTCCTCATCATTTTTACAACTTCTGTGAAAATTTAAGGTTAGGTCATCTCAGGTCAGGTCACCAGTACAGGTCAAGTGACCCGACCTCAAAAAAGTTTAAGATAGCATAAGTCGGAGCAGGGTGAACTTATCCGATTGAAACTCATAACACATAATGGCCCCACCGAGTTCTCTAACATATGTTCCGGTATTTTTGATATCGATGACCTAAGGTCAGGTACGAGGCATGACCTCTCCATTGGAAATACATGGGAAAATGGTTTTACGGAATAACTCATTAACGGATGGTGATAGAGCATTTATTTTAGCTGCATTAGACTCGCCTGGGCTTTGCGGTTCTAATGATATGCATTTTATATAATTTGACCCTGACCTGAACTCAGGTCAGGTCAATCCTTGATTTGACCTAGCAAGGTCAAATTATATATCATTCGATTCGGCTTGCTAAGAGGATTCATATAGTTCAAGTCGTTTTGCTCTATCTTTACTTGTTCAGATGTAATGCCCGAAAAACTGAATTTTACATGTTATCCCTATGACGGGCATGTTTTGACCTCTCGTGACCTTAAATGTAACCTGACAAAAAATGGTTCAATGTTTTCGATGAGAAGTGGATGGGCAGCCCAACGCCGTTTACCGTTTTCGCTATCTACCGTGGTTCTCGAGATCTTAGGGGCGGTACCCCCCCCGTCATGCGAAGGTGCTCGACCCTTCGTGTTAAGGAATCAGCACCGATATACCAGTACTGATGCGAACTGTACTAGTCAGTCATGAAAATTTGCATCAGGACTAGCGCGGATGTAATAGAACTGATTACTGAAAATGGCTAGTGGAATTCGAAATAGTATAGTCATACGATAAAGCATGCCGGCAACTGCTTGTCTAATTCTTCATTGGTCCCAGAATACTCCATTCGCTTACCACACTACTTCAGCTAATGTATAAGAAATTGAGGAGACCACCTAATTTTGGCTTTTTCTTGTTTATGATACAGTTTTATGCCTAAATTACAAATATGTAATCCGCAAAATTCTTCTTTGTGCAATTTTTCGTATTCATCAGTTGTAATACAAAAAACACTTGACCCTAGAAGCTTCCAAAATATCGGACGAAAGATTATCAAGTTTGGTCTTTTCTGAATCACCGAAGTGTTGGGAATCCAACTATTCAAAGCAACTGTCTCAATTTGCATCGTAGCATCTGTTGTTTTGACAGGAAGCTCCCGCAACAGTATTAGCACAGAAACCAATGACAGATGTCATGGACACCTTACTCTGTCCGGACAACAGCATAGTTTTTTACGAAATGTAGCGTTTGTGGGCGTTGTTAATGCGAAATATCGAGATATGCGAGATGCCCGATATGTTGGATCCGATTTTGAAACAGCATACTGTATGAATTACATCGCAACAAACCTGGCCAGTTTTTAACAGCGTTACAATTTCCTCGCAAATCCTTCAGCTCCTCGCAGTTCCTTCAAATTGACTGGCAGACGCAGTAAGTCTAAGGACCCAATGTCAGGAGCCGCAGCTGGCCAGGCGCGGACCGAGCTTACCTATCGCTGATCAGTATTTAGGTGTGAGGAGGTCGCCGGGCCTTTGAATGAATGTGACCGAGGTGTAAAGCTAACAGAGGTGTTTCATGCAGCGCACTTCCATTTCAATCCAGTTAAATATTCATTTCGCAGAACTGCGAGGGCATACCACACATTTTGATTTTAGTCCCTTCACCATCAGAAGTTTACAATCGAAGATGACAAGGTTTACCCAAAATATGCAGCATATTCTCTTCACCCTCCAAGTTGCGCAATATTTGCACATTGTTAGAAAGAGACATCTATGTCAAAAAGAGGATGACGCAGTAATGTAAGAGGCCTTCAGTAAATTATTCGGTGACCAACTCCTAGTGCTCGCTATCAAAAATGTATAGTCGACCATACCGAGATTTTGTAATCGCAGACTGCCGAAGATCGATCTCCGAATCTTATTAAGTCTGAATTAGTTCTGCGATCGCGATCGGGGAAATTTGTTTGCTTTTAATTCCGCAATTTAGGACCACGACAAAAATTCCAGAACTAGTCCCAATTGAAAAAATATATGTTTGTCTTCAGTTCGCTTGTTAGGTTACTAGAAAGGTTGGAAAATACACTGGGAGCTAATTCTTAAAGTATTACTTAATAGGATACAATGGTTTAACACTTTCTTTCTGTAAGAAAAAGCTACCGACTACCGATAGTGGAGTAAATGACGGGGGATTTTAATTTCAACGTTATATATATATTCCGCTATTGTCCAATCACGATCGCGGAGCACCCAATTTTTCATTGCAGAATGGCGGTAGTCGACCACATATGACCTCGTACTTTTGAATCGCGTGCCCAGCACTGCCAATTCCACGGCCCTGACTATTTGCGAGCGCAACCGATGGCGGTCGTGAAATCGACTTCGGATCATCCAGCGAGGGTACAGCCTCTGAAAGTCACCGTAATGACCCCAGTGTGGGTATTATTACCATCAGTAGACGTCGAAGCGCCAGGTTTTGATGTTTGCGCCTGTACAAACAATGTGTCTGCCGAGCATTGCACAGTAAACCGCGCGATAAAATGACAAAAAACATGGCACTATCTGATTGTTAAAGCCTGGCATGACGACACCTTTATTGCAATATAAATTACAATGTGTCATGAACGTTTCCGTGAGTATATAGAGGTGCAGCCTCTAATAAGAAGCTTATGGCGGCCACGTGTCTCATAAGATCGCCAAAACAGTCACAGCTTGATGCAATCAAACCACATGTAGCATAGAAGAAGTATGTTGGGTCAGTAACTTGATTTTGTTTATGTAAAAACACTACAGGAAAATGTTTTTTGGTCTGATCCCTCTGTCTGTTGCATTCATGTGATGGAGAAATACTCGGTGAGGACCTCACCAGAAGCTACGGATGCTTACAAATTAAGTAGAAGTGTGTGAAGTGTAGAAGTTTGCATAAACTTCCTTTAACACGCGCATTGACGGGGATCTGAGCTACCTTCGCTCTGACGGGGGCGGGTACCCGCCCTCCTCTAAGATCTCCAAAACCACGTTAGATAGCGAAAAATGAAAAATGGCGTTGGGCTGCCCATCCATTTTCCATCGAAAATATTTGAACCATTTTTGTCAGGTTACATTTGAGGTCACTAGAGGTCAATATATACCTGCATAGGGATAACATGTAAATGAAGGTTTTCGATCATTGCCTCTGAATAAGTAAAGGTAGAGCAAAACAATTTGAACCCTTCAAATCCTCGCAGTAAGCCGAATCGAATGATATGTAATATGACCTTGCTAGGAAAAATATGATATTTGACCTGACCTGAAGTCAGGTCAAGGTCAAATTAGGTAAAATGCATAACATTAGAACTGCAAGGTCACGACAAACCTAATGTAGTTACAATAAAGGCTCTATCGCCATCCATTAATAAGTTATTCAGTTAAAACCATTTTCCCATGTATTTCCAATGGAGAGGTCATCGCTCGTACCTGACCTTAGGTCATCGATATAAAAAATACCAGAACATATTTTAGAGAACTCGGTGGGGCCATCATGTGATAAAAGTTTCGATTCGATAAGATCATCCTGCTTCGACGTTGCTTAAACTTTTTGTGAGGTCACGTCACTGGACCTGCAATGGTGACCTGACCTGAGATGACCTAACTTTAAAATGTTGAAAAAGTTGTAAAATAATCAGGGAAAAGGTCTGCCAAGTACAGCGGTGCTACGCGCCGCCGTTTTTATGCTACCTCGAAAAAACCAGAGGGGGTGGGTACCTGCCCCCCGTCAATGCGCGTGTTAAGTATTTGACCTCGGTTATTTCTGAGAATTGGCAGCGTCTTATGCATATGATGAAGTACACCTGTATGAGCTCATATGCTAGTGTCGACAACCTCATTTAAAGTTTATCTGTTTGGTAGCTGTCAAGAATGTATGACCATCTAGCTTACAAGATCTTCAGAATCCGTGCACGGGAGCTCATTGCGAGGTACCGTTCGCTGGTCTCTTTTGATTGCGTCAATCTTGTTTCTCTCAAACGTCGTAATTTTTCATATTTCAAGATATTCTGACTTTTTTGTTGAAAATTCCAAGATGATTACAAACAGGAGCTTCGGTAGACCTACCACGCCACCTTCAGCGCCTCCGCTGGGGGTGGCCTACCGGAACAGAACGCCACAATCTGTTGATCGGACTCCTGCGAGCCAGCGCTGCCGGGGAATTGTGGGAAAGTCCGGGGCGAGCCCCAGACGCACCCTCAACTCACCTGATAAGAGGATTCCTTGCCTTATAATAGGAGGTGATCCACCAGCGCTGCATCCAGATGTTTAACTAAGCTTACTCCATCCACTCGGTTAATTTTAGTCTAAGCATTTGCACACGTGGTATTTGGCAAGAGACCCATCAGTGATCCCGTACCGATCGCTTCGCCGATTCTAGCAAACGTGATCACAGTTGCGTAGCAGTTGACATTTGTTGCACATGTTTGCTAAATTTTTCTAAAATTTAGAAATTTGCTGCACATGCGAAATTTTCTACCCGCTTGTGCAATTACAAATGTAATGTCTTGTGAAAAATCCGCTTTTCCCAAACATTTGGTTTGTTTGTTAAATTCAGTAGGAAACGTTACAATTCATCTTCAAACTTCGACTGCATTCGCAACAGCTTGTTTCAAGGTCTGGGAAAACTTTCACTCGTTCCGCTGAAACTTTTCCTGGCTACCGTACCTGCTTTATCTACTCAGATTGAAGATTTTTCAAATGGATGATTCTGATTTTTAAGAATGAAGCAGACGCCTTCTGTTAAGCAATCTTGTTGGCATTGATGGCTGATCTCTTCAAATGAAAGCCGCACGTTTGACAGAACTGAAGCAACATACTTCCCCGGTCTATCGGAGAAAGTCTCCCGCAGGAGACTTCTGCAGATGTGAAATACCAGGGTAAGAAATGAAGCACACGGCTGACGAAGACTCTCCTAAAATCATTGCAAATAAGGCAAGAGAATGCAGTGTGGTACCCGAGCCAAAGGACCGGGGAGGGGAGGGGTGGGGGGGTAGTTAGGCCTGAGCCATCTTCCCCCGCAGTCAGTACCTACACTGCTCACTTTTAAACCACATCTTCCCCGTCTATGTTGTGTTACCTTCCGCTGATGCTGAAAGTCAAACTATCCCATCAGTTTTCGGACTTTGTAGGTACCTGGAAAAGGTTTGGACGGAAGTTGGGAAGTTGTGCAGGTCCCGGCTGGTCGTGGCATGGTGTCTGTGGAGATTTGACGCCTTGTCCGTAGAGCATGGCTCTGATAATCCATTTGGATACGCCAGGATACTTTATGTCACGTGGAAATATTCATCCATCACATGAAATGCTGAATAGAAAGAACGAAATTTCAAATCACGCGTGTTACGTACGCATAACACTTCACACCCAAAGTTAGTAGGTATATTTCACTTACAAAAACAGGCCCGTTTTGATCAAGTATGCTTTCAGCTACTTTCGTCTTCTACGGTGGCATTTTAATCCTGCACTTTCCTTCCATTTGCGGCGCGCACCGGACCGGTATATCTCTAGAATTCGTGCCTTGCTGGCAACTTTCACCGTCGCGTTCCAGCCGGTTGAAATGATTACGGCACTGGGCGGCTTAAAAGGGAATGTGGCACCTTAGTCGAATCCTCGAATTCAGTGTAATTCGGGGTGCTTTTAGCCGAAAATCATGGAGGCCGTCCATGATTGCTCTGAAAAAAATGTGCAGTAACCTCAATATTTTATTTTTAAAATGCTCTTCTAGGGAAAAAAATAAATATATCCCTGTGGATGATGTCATGTTCTGGCAGGCACTACCATATTCAATACGCTTCAAGGGCTTTCGATGGGATACGTGACGGCAGCATATGTCGTCACACCAACAGTCATGACAACTGTGGCCTGCTGCTGAGGGTACATGAGGGGTACATTTCAGGTAGGTTTTTAGCTTTTTTCGACGGAAATCTCGAGCTCTAAGACAAATGATATATTGTGTACCGGGTTTTCCGACTTATTTTACAACTTAGCTATATCAGTTAAAATCACGTTATGAAGGTGACACATTTCCTTTAAACGGAGCAGTTGTCGTCTGGTTTCGTTAGAGCTTTTAGGTTCACACTCGTGCTGAAAATATGCTCAGCGCACTGTGAAAATCTGAGCAAAGCAAAGCGAAGTACGCCCCTGAGGTGAAATACCGACCTGAAACCCTCCAACGCTATAGGACGCTGCCTCTTGAAAGCATGGTTTTAGGAAGAAATACCCGAACTTCAATAGTGCCTACCCCAGAATGTATAATACCCCAGATGTTTCGTCAGTGTCCTGTCCCATCTTCGAACCAATGCTTGCTCAGTCCAGACATATTGTCCTGAACAATCAAGATCTACCAAAAAACACCATGCTTTTGCTGCGATTCACCGTTTTTAATGTTTGACATTATTTGTGACGTCACGCGCCGCCTCGATTCCACCAAATCAGGTATAATTCTAAAGCTGAGGATTGAACGTCTTGACATAATAACGGTACACAAACATTCATAATTAATGATAATAATAAACGATCGCGAACTAGGAACCCAACATCACCCGGAAGATTAACACGCGCACTGGAGGGGGCCTCGGAGGCCCCCACCTGTTTTCCCGAGGTGGCCGGAGAACCGCTTGTAGCCGAAAACGAAACGTGGCCACATTTAACAGAATTTAATAGCGCGGCGATTGGTAAAGCTTTTTGAAAATCGGCCGAAAATTGTTTGACTTATAGGCTTTCAAGTCAGACCTGCATTTTGAGATCGCCGTAAACGCGCGGTCGGACCAGTTGCTTGCATTGAAGACCGAGTGGTGACGTCATAATGTCATATAAGCGGGACTATATGTCAAGGTCACTTCACATGAAAGTCAAGGTCAAGGTCAAGGCCACAGGTCAAGGTCATATCTGCACTTTCAGTCACTGACCACTGCCCGTCCAGCCAAATGACGTTACCTCGTCTGAAATATATTATGCTATGACGTCATCGGTAGGGTACCCAAATACAAAGGTCAAGGTCAAAGGTCATTGGGAAAGTCAATCCTCATTTCTCGCCAAACAGTGGCTACAGTGTTAGTCAAAGTGTAAATAATAAGTAGTATACCATATGGTGACCTTAAAGGTCAATGACCTGGAATGACCTTGACCCAATAGTTGTGGGAAGCCTCTTTGAGACCTCTTCTCTATGAAACTTGTCCGCCTTTAGCTTATTCCCGCCATTTTCCTGCATAATCACAGCATTTACCAATCGATCCCAGCATGGCCAATATTTGACGTTTACGACCTCGTTTGACCTTGAAGATCTTGACCTAGGTCAATAAAATTGGTCATCATGTAGATCACTATAGCCCCACCCACCTACCAAGGGGCGTTTTTCTAACCCTCTTAGTTTCTGAATCTTAGGAGGGGGACTACCAGGCCCTCCAGTGGCGTTAGTGCCAGACCCTCCAGTGCGCGTTAGTGCCAGACCCTCCAGTGCGCGTTAGTGCCAGACCCCTCCAGTGCCCGTTAGTGCCACCCTCCAGTGGTGTTAATAGCGGAACGTTGTAGAATGCATTACAATTGTTAGGCCTAAATCGGCAAATCACGGCTAGACGGCTGTGTACAGCGGCGGACAAGAGGGGCCTCGAGCCCCCCCCCCCTCCCCAATGCCAAAGTGCCAATAGTAAAGGCAAAACATAAAACATAGCCAGAGGCTGATCCGAGGCAACGGCGAGGGAGCCTCGAGCTCCCTAGCTTCTCCCCGAAATTAAGTCCTGGACCCGCCACTGGCTGTGCTTGCTGGCTGGAGACTGGTTGGCGTCGGCATCAAAACGATGTGACAGGGGAATGGCCCATGCTAAAGGGATACAGTGATGTCCTTGAGAGGCGTGAGATCAGTCGGTTCAAGAGGAAAAATAGCTGTTTCCTATCAAAAGGCGTGTTCTGGGAGAGACTACATTTGAAATGAAGGGGTTTCGGTGTGTTCTTTGCGACTGATAGTTCAGTTCAAAATCCATAAAGATGTCATATTCTCTTCAAGACGTGATCCTCAAACATTACTCATCAATAGCACCATGACATGGCCACAAATGATATTCTGCACAATCAGTTACTCTTATCTATCCTTTGAGAAATGGCTGCATTTCTCATACTCTGCTATAACATTGCTGCAAGACCTGCCTCCACGTCTTAGCCACATACATAGACTTGCTGGACGTGTAGTTAATACACAAGCATGTAGCAAAGGTAACATAAAAAATCTGTAAGCTTAAAGAATGTGTTTGAAGCCAATCTAGGGCATATTTTCCAATTCGAATGAATCATGCGTAAATAAATGTCAGGTGAGCAACGCAAAAGGATTACCCATTGCAAACTTGCAGCAGTTTGGACCGAATATTATCAACCAACACTGAGTTACGGCCCACAAGTTTCCAGTCGTTCAAAAACCGGTTCCAGATTACAGCTCAAAATCAGTCCAAGTGGTAAAAAATGGCCAAACTTAAAGGCGGTGTGGCAAGACTGGTATCCGGTCCGGGGCCACAATGGCGTTGATAGTGTTGAAATAGTGCGGTGCATTTATAATAATTGTTGGGGTCTAACAATTCGTCAGCTACTACGGCCCAACCACACCGAACAACTGTGACTCTGATGGAAACGATATTAACGATTAAATTCTAATTGTTCATAGAACCCGTCGAGACTTGACCATGGAATATAAAGCTCAAGAGACACACTGTTTCCACTGAGCCAAGCGTCTCCGTTTGCCATCTTTTAATTCATGTTAAAACTATATAAGATATTTCACCTTCATTACAGCAAAATTATCAATATCCTCCTAACTTTTTTTCTTTAAATGTAGAAAACGTGTCATTGATGTATAGTGCAAATGCTAATACTGCCCGCCGACCGTTCCAAATAAGTTTTAAGATTTCTCTCAACATCCATATCACAAATATTATTCGTCAAGGTAAACAAGTCGCTGAAGATCACACCAAAGTCAGCATCCTTGACCTATATCCTGTGTCTGAAGCACCCCGCAGATGAGCCCCCACTGAGACTGTGTTGCTGTCCTCCACAGGTACCGTGTTGTTTTCTTCTCTAGTGTCACTGAGACCGTTCTGTTGCCTCCACAAGTGCCTCCGTTGGCCTGTTTCCTCATCAGGTTCCCCCACTGCAGCCGTTATCTTTCCTCCACCTGTGCCTCCGTTGAGACTAACCTGCTGCCGGCCCAGGCACCCCGACTAAGAAGTGCCCCCGCTGAGACTGCGCTGTTTCTTCCGCAGGTGCTACTCAGCAGCTACATGGTCCGCGAATTCTGGCTCTCCCGTCCTAGTCACATCAACTGGCTGATGTGCTCCGCCGTGGACGTCACACCCAGCGTCACGTCACAGCGACTGGTGGACGTCTGCATGGTCTTCCACTGGAGCAAGATCCTCGACTTCTTGGACACGCTGTTTCTAATCCTGAAGAAGGAGCACAAGCGGATGTCGTACCTGCATGTGTATCACCATGGGACGATGGTGTTTGGCTGCTGGTTCGCTACTTCCTTCGTGCCTGGTGAGAGAGTGAGAGAGGAGAGAGAGAGAGAGAGAGAGAGAGAGAGAGAGAGGGGGGAAGAGGGCGACGTTAAAGAAATTAGAGGAGGCAGAAGCCCAAAGAAGCGAGGAAAGGGAGGCAGATGTGATTGAGGAGTATTGCGTTAGATAAGGGTGAAATAAAGCGAAAGGGATACGGAGAGCCGGGGAAAGTAATAATATGTGCTACTATAAAGGTTTGCAGCATAACTACGCTTGTTCTGAATGTATCACACAGTTAATTCTTACCTTTACCATCGCTGAGGAAGTGTGTGATGACTAAGCTTTCCTGTTTTGGAGTGTGCGCTGTGCAGTCCCTACTCTGGCATGCCGGAGAACGCGCGCGAAGCGAAAACCGGACCGTAATTAGCGACCGGACATCCTGTTACCAGCCTGGTTGCTCACACACACGCACATGCTACCGCCCGAAACAAGTCTTTCACCGGACCTAGAGATAACCAGAGCCGAGCTCGATTAGATTTCAGCAACCATCTAAGTATATCTCACAAGGATAGGTAATGCCACGTAGTGTAAATGGGAATAGAGCACTCAGCATTCGCAAGCTTTGCAGGCACACACCTTAGCCCTACCGGGAACAGGCAATATGAAGAGTGGTATCGCTCGCCACCCGATGAACTCACCTAGAACTTCACCACTGAAAGCAACCCTCTGCGCCGATCTTAGCATGACCCATCCCTGGCTCCAACATAACATAGTAGTAGGGTCTAAACAAGCGTCTGGACGTGCATGTCAGTATAAGAAAGGGAAGGTGGTGAGCGCGTGCGTGAAAGAGCGAGAGTCCGGCTGTATCTGGTTTACATCCATCCATCTTGTTTTTGTTTAATCTCGACCCGGGGCAAAGAGTAGCCATCGTATGACGGAATTTCCCTTAAATGTGAAGTAAATAAATAATCACCCGCCCTTAACAGCGATCTCTTCCACAGGTGGGTCCACTTGGTTTGGCTGCGCGCTCAACAGCTTCGTGCACTGCATCATGTACAGCTACTATCTGCTGTCGGGCCTGGGCCCCCGCGTCAGGCCCTACCTCTGGTGGAAGCGCTACCTCACCCAGCTACAGCTCGCGCAGTTCGGAGTCATCGTCTTCCTGGGAGTCATGGTACAGGTATGCAACGGTCGGGGATGATTGGGAAATCCGGCACCGAAATCCGTTAGAGGAGTAAAGATCTGGGATGGCTTGACCGAACGATACAGCCAGCCAATCCTTATCTCATGGTGTTCTTTGATTTAGTTTTAGATATACACCGAGAGACAATTCATTCATAGTTTTTTCGTACGATAATGGACTAACGAGACTTGGATATTTTTCCTCTTTAACAAAGCGATCGTAAGCTACATCCTCATCAATTAGAAGATTAAGTCTAGTTAAGTATTGAGCAGAAGATAACGTCTAGTAGAAAGAAAAACAATACAATCATTTCTGCCCTTTGTGCTGCAAACACTTCCACCCATGAAGTGGTTTTTCAAACACGGTCGTAATGGTCATGGAAAATGGAAACTATGGAAGGAGACGGTAAGGATCAGGGTGGATGAGACATTCACATCCAAGCAAGTTTCATATAATAAATGGTGGTCAGCAGCATCTATTCTCCTCATCCACCGACTAAGCCAATAAATACTTTTTGGATAGTTCCACCAACGTTCCAATTTTTTCCCAATCACCATGTATTCGCGATATCGTAGTGGGGGTCTAACTACCCCCCCGTTCCGGCTGCCGTAGGGTGCTGAAAGAGCTCAGGCAACATAAAGTTATGAGTTGGATAGAATAGGTCAGACTTGACGCATCAGCTATATTATTTAATATTTAATTATCCATACATTCTTAACCTTAATCGCATAGCCGAAAGCTAATACATCGCCGTGCTATATCACTAACTAAGACATGTTCAAGGCGCAGGTGATTTCACCACGGTGGAGATGATTTGCAAGATACAGTGCATACCGGTTTTGTGGCTGAAAGTTATCTTGCTACATTGCTGCCGCCGCCTCCTAGTCAAAATTCCTCAGAGCCTCAAGGTTGCCAAGAGTCCTCTAGACACTGGTGCGAGTTCCGCGGCCGAATTACCCTCCAACAAGGAACAACATAATAAATGCCTACAGTGCACTATGCAAGTGCTCCATGTGTGCAGTGGCGGATCCAGGGGGTGCAAAAGGCATTTGCCCCCCCAACGGAAAGCTCGGGGCAAAACTATGCTTTCCCCCCCCCAAACTGTCGACCTACTTTTTTGCCCAGACTCCTTTTTAGCTTATAAACAATGTTTTTGTGCTTCAACTCTCAACTTCAAACAGAACCAGTCATCTTCAGTGTAAACATTGGGCCTTGGATAGCAAAAACAAGCGTCTTTTGCCCATATCTTTCACCCCGTGACGTTTTTTGCTTGTCGCCTTGGGTATCCCTAAAACCTACCGTCAAGTTAGATTGCAGCCAAATGTTTCGCCGCGTGACGTTTTTTGCGACTTTGGCTTGCCCCCCCAAACCGACCGGCTAGATCCGCCACCCCTCAATGGAGACGTCCTTGTCCACCCAAAGAGGCCTCAGCGGCTGCATCGCGTCCTCAGTCGGCTGTCTACATGTTTCACCCGATGACGTTTCTTTTTTGCTTATCAACTATTGGGCTTACCCCCAAAACCATACCGTCTAGTTAGATTGTGGCATACTCTCACCACGTGACGTGTTTTGCTTATCGACTTCGGCTTGCCCCCCAAACCTGCTGGCTAGGTCCGCCACTGCGTGTGCGTGTCTGGCTCATGGTTCTCGGTCTGATCGACTGCCCAGTATGCCTAACCTTCCCTCGTCTGTGTCTCACAGGTGCTTCCTCTGCGGTGCGGCTTTCCACCCTGGGTCATCACCATGGCCATCGTCTACGTCATCGTGCTCTCCATCTTCTTCCTCAACTTCTACTTCCAGGCGTACAGTCAGCGGCCGGCTGGCGCTAAGCCGACGCAGCTCCTCAACGGAAACGCCAGCAGAAACACCAGCCAGTCGCCGAAGAACGTGCTGAACGTCCTGAAACGCAATCTGATGTCCTACGGAGTAGGCTGTTACGTCAAGGAGGACTGATTGAACCTGGTGATGCGTGGCATGTTCAGTCAAGTCAGCAGGACCTGCTGGGTTTCTTGATGGAGGAGCTTATACAAAGAGCTGGTGTGCCCAGTGTGTGTGACGGTGTGTTAGAGGAATTTGCGCAGGAAACGTCAAATCCCAATATTAAGTGTACTAACGCATTATCTGATTCCTGAGTGCAGGGGTGCTTCGCCCGTTGCAGAAAATGATTTGGTTCCAAGAGGCAACTTATCAGACGACCATGACTTCCAGGTTACAAAAGACGCGATGATGAAGGGCAGCCTGATGTTCGTTATATCGGAAAATTCGATAAAAAAATCGGGAAAATTTTTTCATGGCTAGTGCTCCAGGCACCATTCTTAAAAATGATACCCTGCACTTGTATCTGCGCCCGTGCCGGTTCCTCACGAATTCATTTGCCCTGAATTTGAAAAAGAGCCGTGCTTGAAGTACGTAGAAGTACGTTGAATACGTAAAGAATTCTTAAACTTTCAGATTTTCTTTTATAATAAATATAAGGATGTCACTTATGCTTCATCATCGCATATCATAATGCTCATTAACCACTCAATCCATCATCCTAAGTCACAAAAGACGCCCGTTTAAGCGTTTAAATGGTTGCTCCCACATTCGTAATTCAAGACTTTAAAATCCTTTATTTAAATTTAATTACATTTTTTGTTCTTTTAAATTATACATGCAAATTTCCAAAACATCAAATTTCCTGATGACCGCATCGCTTGCTGTAACAACAAAAAAAACGCGTCAATGCCAAACCCAACAATAAGCATTCGGCTTCACGCAAGAATTCTACTATGGTAACAGTGATTGTGTAAAATGCTACCGAGACATTTTCTCAATGACGTCTTCAATATATAATGCAATGTAATTTTATTGTAGATAGTATGTGTTGGGTGCCCGCTCAGGGCTCTGTCCGTGCAGAGCTCTGGACGGGTCACGTGACCTGTATGGGACCTAACAGTATGCTCAAGTGTTAAAAAGAATGCGACAGCTCTGAATGAGATTCGAACTGAGAGGGCAGAATCATACGGCATGCCAAAAAGAAAATTGTTGTATATCGTGTCCCGAAGCACACTGCTTGCTAAGAGAAAATCGCTTGTCATTAATCTCAGATCAGACCTGTCCCTAGCAGAAAGTTAGTGATGGATTCAGCCCCAGAAAGGCTATCATTCCGCGAACAAGTCTAAGGACTACTTTCAGTAAGTTTGTATGACTAAAAAACATTGTCTTTTCAGTTTAATTCGCTTATTTCCGTTTCAGTCTGAAAACGTCTTAAACATCCACGTCACGGTTTCTTTATGTCCTTGTGTATCGCCAAGAGTAGCGTTGCTAAGTGACGGTACCACCGGAGGAGTGAGCATGAACACTTCGTAAGTGTAGTCGAGCGTCTGTATATGCATTGCTACATGCTAGAACGGCCCTAACTTTCAGAGCCAAGCGGTTTTTGAAAGACAAAATGCAGAGACCTCCAAGCATACAAGATACTCCGTACCCGTGCTCGCCAAATACATGCGCTGGTGAAGGAAAGATAGTCAAACGCTTGTTAAGTCGCTGGTAAATTATTCACGGAAATGTTTGTGAAGGCGACACAAGAAAGACAGTCTTTTTATGTTCCAGGACTCGAAGAAAACGTGGGAAAGTGAGGCCCAAACACAACGAAGCTCCGTATGGCGTAGGAATGTGTGAAAACCAGAGAAAAGATATATGAACGGAGCGTGACGAGCCGACAGTTTATCGACATCTCAGAAAGGAGACAGAATTCAGTCAACGTTGCTGATGGTGACTGCCCAAGTCCAGCACGGGTTTAACATGCAGAGCACTCACAGCATTCAACCACAGAGCCTATACGATGGTTTCACAAAAGTAAGCCTAGATCTAAGTGTATCAAGATGAAACAAGCCTTACAGAGAATGTGGTGCATCCGAGAGATGTTAGGTGAGCTGTCAGTCAAGTAGCGCATACCGCAAACCTTCGGTTTAATATTTCGCTTCTCTCCAATACCGCCGTTTACGGACCAACAGCGCTTCGTGACCGTGTGTACTTTTTTAAACACGCTACTCTTACCCCTCCCCTCCCCCCACGAGCCGGACTGTCGCCGGCGGCTGTTCGGTGATAGCTGGGAATTACGCAGACCCGATGATTCTGATGATGATTGGAGTTTTAGGGCACTGCAGCTGCGGAGGCTAAATGTGCCCGTGGCCCGATGATTCCGCCACCAACAAATCCATTTCTCCACATATGGTGAGTTCCATGACAAATGAAACACTTGACGAGGTGTTTTCATGGTATGCTATATCTCCTAACCATCTCAGTTAAAGTCGCATTATAAAGGTGCCACATTCCCTTTAGAATTCCACCGGACTGCGTTGGCGTGCGAAGGCGTATGGATTCTGCGTAGCGGCTCTGCGGCCCACCGCTGAAGATCCAGAACCTTTAAAATCGCTTCACATGTTCACGGTCAACTGGTGACACTTCATCCGATCAAATTTGACGGCTTGTCGCGCTCTACGGGTGCGATTCCGTCAGATCTCATTTCTAATCGTCAGCACAAAAGCGGGCAGGCTTTGAGTCATGTATTTTCTTGGGGCGATGTAGACAAGACAAGTCGCCTCGACAAGAGTTGCACCACCAAACGGACACTTTTCAATCAGGAACTAAGCAGCAAACGCCCTAGCGCATGCTACCGTACCCCAACCAGCAGAAGTGAACTTACTAACAATCAGCCGAATATAACTTTTTCCAAGGCGTCCCTTTGTTCGGTAAAGGGGCCTCCAACTTCCCGCGACGCGACGTACGGTGGAGGGGTGGTAGCGCTTCGCTGGCGTGCAGACTTGTGATACTTCAGCACACCATGAATCGGCCCCGCCCCCAATGTGGAGCTGAAAAATGTTGTGCAAGCATCATTTGGAGCTGCAGAACAAAACCCGCAGTGCACAGTATGGATTGAATCATTTTCGTAATGTAGGTATCGACTATTTTCACGTCTAGCCAGTGTGATTGGCAGGACTATTCGCACAGAAGTCGCAGTCCCTGCCGAGTGTGGCGCCGTCCAAGTCCTTTCCTCCGCAGCGCATGCACTGAGCGGTTAACGCAGCACCGTCACAACTCGTCCTAGCATGAGATACAGTTGTTTGCATACATATCATTCACGTTGCTCGTCTTACCATTATATTCACACACCCCCACATAGCAAACAGCCTGGTGGTTACTTAGTCTTCATCGCCAGCACCATGTACTGGTAATTTCCATCCGACCCTGTGCAAAGGGGCGGAACAGGTCCCAACGGCAGGTATTCAACCCCCTGCACACCGCGTGGAATCAGGACACAGGCCTAACACAGAACCGTTTGAAGAGCACAGAGCATCGGTAGAAGTGAGACGACCTCGGCCGCCAAATGCCTTCAACTGGGCAGGTCCGCGCTCAGTCACAGCGAGGGAGGCGGATGCGAGGTGGGGATGTGTTCAGCTCGAGGTTGAAGCGAAGGCAGCCGGTGTATTTCACAAACACAGTCAGAAATCCGTCGTACGCCAACCCAGCAAGAACCAGAATTAGCTACACCATGGCTGAAGCGCCTTCACAATTGTTCAAGGACTACACATCGGTCAAAGACCCTCTCTCTCTGAGGCTCTTCTAGCACCACAGTCGTGTCAGCGTCCTATTGGGTGTCTGCACAACACGTAACGCCTGATTGGCTACCAACAGACATAAGATATCACGCCAATGGTGGAGACAGTCGGCTCCAGCGCGCTGATTGGTGGAGACAGTCGGCTCCAGCGCGCTGATTGGTGGAGCGTCGGCTAGGCGCTGATTGGTGGAGCAGTCGGTGCGCTGATTAATGAAGAGCTCAGTCGGTGCTGTCGTGATTGGCGTCCATCGCCTGTACCCCGTCTCTGTTCGGCATCTGAGAAAAGGCCAAAATATCGTATAAGGTAGTGTGAATCGGCCAACACTTCAATAGAAGCGTCTACAGAACAGTTGCTATGCTAATCACTGAAAACTCATGATTTCCAAAAATGAAAACAAACTGTGTGGGCGGCATCACCAGTGCACATACGCAAACAAGAGTTTCAGATCTCAAAAGAAGTGAAAGGTGCCGGTGTTGGGTAACGAGTGTAGCTCGGGAGTAAAGTTATAAAACTAATAAACTGTAAAATTATTATTAAAAAACTAGAGGCTCAAACCAATGGCAAATCCATGTATTCATTTGGGGAGGGGGACTCTAGCCTCACCTGCCAGAACCTCGAGCAGCCCCTCGCCTATGTATTAACTATAGGGGCTCGAACATTTAGGGTATTTGAGCCCCCTACCCCCCCTTGGATACGCCACTGGCTCAAACGGGAGCAGAGAGGATAGGAGACGATAGTGCCTGCAGGGCGGGGGTGCCGCCTCAGTCACGAGCTCCGCCGATACGACCCTCGATCGCATGCTCACGAACTACAGGCTGTATAAGCGGGAGCGCGGGTCACGGCATACGATCACGTAACGATAACAGGCGGCGGGGTTCACCGGTCACGTGACCATAACAGGCGGCGAAATTCACCCATCACGTGACGTGACCGCATCACACAACAACTGCCTGCAAACCTGGAAGAGACCCCAACTGGGTGCGAGACGGCGCGGCGCCGTCACTTCACCTCGTTCGCTTTATAACATATAGGTGACACACTGGTGGCCGCTATAAGACCACGAAGGTTAGCGCACCATGAAGCTCAAATAATCATTCAATCGATGGCATACTGTTTCCGCCAGAGAGTACAAAATTCAGAACACTTACCTGGGTTTTTATTCTGATAGAGCCTAGGCTGTAGATTACAAATATTGATATACAAATTCTGCTTGGGCGTCCTATTCTTTGTTTGTATCTAAGTTTGGCCTGTTTCGATAGAGCCTTCTAAAAACAAAACGATACAGTCGTTCGTTACACTCCGGAAATGCCGCAAAACGTGAAAATCTAATGTTGAATATTACATAAATCCATGCCTCGCATCGGCCACATAGACCTAAGCCGGCTTAAACCGAGACAATGATCGGTGATGGTTGCTCAACAACGTTTTATCTACTCAATCTATAAGATGCCGCCAGCCAAATATTCTTGTTGCTGTTTCTTAACCTCATATTTCCCCACAATAATTGACTATCCAAGGTAGGATTGACTTCTTTACAGAGGAAATATTACAGGGCGTCATCTTAAGTATGCTATGAACTAGTTTTTAGACTGAAGGCTGCCCAGGTTCAGGACCGAAAACAAAGGGAAGATATGGATATGTACCCGGTGAATGATAACCTCCGAAATAAATATTCAAATCGCAAACATACCTCAGTAGGATCGTGTATTACCTTTGACCATATCACTGAACTAATGTCATCAGAGGTGTCCTCTAGGAAACACTTTGAATCGGTGGAAGCTCCAAGAGCCGCCCCTGCCACAGGCCGGCTCCTCACGCGACCGGTACCACCTTCAAAGGCGTGCCGTGTCAAACCGCCAGACTAGCGATGGATAAAACCTCTACCCATCCGGTGGGTGCCTACCCCCCTCCCCCCGGCCGTCTTGTGCAAGCAGTTACACATTTCCCGTTATCTTTTGCGAAACGTTTTAGATGTTTTAACTAGCTGCATTTGTTGCGACAACATTCAGTCAAAAAGTTATCAGATAACTGGCTAATGGTACAAAGCAGGCGACCACAGAGACAGGGTCGCGCGCTACAACTTAGTCAAGAAAAGGCGCAAAACGAGGATTTCGCGAATCTCGTACTGGGAGTATACGTGAGCTAATTGTACTGAAATGAAAAAAATCAAGGCAGGTCTCCCGAATTTTGTACATTCGCTGAGGCAGTGCAATCCGGGAAGTCACTCAGATAATGCGGAATATTATTATCTAGGTGATGAACAAGACCAGTGGCGGATCCAGGACATTTGGGGGGGGCGGGGCTAGGGGGCTTGAGCCTCCTCCAGCATTGTTTCGGGACAGACTTCTGCTATGCAATAACTATAGGCACTCTGACATTTCGGGGGGGACTTGAGCTCCCTCCCCTTCTATTCCCCACCGGTCAGGGCTATGTACAACACCGTTCCAAGAAATGATGCTAAGTCTAACTCTCGCATTCTTGTTGATTTTTTCCACACAAGAGGCGCAACACTCGAGACAATGCATAGGAGTTCCCTCAATCCTTGCCACAGCAGATGTATTTTCAGCCCTACCCCGACCGTGCCGCGGCGGCGAATCAGGCTGAGAACTTCCGTTATATGGCGGTAGTACAGCTATGGCGGCGGCGCCGAGCCCTGTATCGCCGGATCAGCAGGCACTGGCCATTCCTGCCAGGAGACGGTAGACCGCGCGGGGAGATCTGTCTCACCGTGTCATCGTCCGAGCGAAAGCACTGGAAATATGGAAGTGACAAAGCTGGAAAGCCCGCCTTCGGAGCGGCCTTCACGCCCCAAGAGTTTTCGAGGTCCGAATAGAACGTGGAAAACAACTTTCACAGGCACTGATGAATTCCACTATCGATGCATGAATTTCAAACAAAACTGCTGCGAACATCAGCAGACTTCTTTTTCCAGTTATTACAGCGCATCCAGACGCAAATATTTCCTTCCATATCTAACGCCGAAAGTCTTCAACAATGGGACTGAGCACAAACTTCTTTGAGGAACAACTGACACCTGGTCCAGCGGCCTACACAACATATCTGGTGTCCATGATGCCTGCCTTGCTAGACGATGCTGTTAGCGAGGAACGTTTAAATTGCATATGAAGATCACCGGAGACCACTGGATTCCGTTTCGGAGTTACACCACAGAAGCATGGTATTCGGAGCGTTCGGATGCGTGATTAATCCCTCGTCGGTGCTCAACAAGTTAATCGAGATAAATAATTGCACTAGTCTGGTCGTCGCAGTCCAGTGAAACTACTTATCTCTAACAACTCGGCCTACGGTAACGGGGGGATGGAAAAGCAAAATGAAGTCCGAAATAGAAATCGATTAATAACGACACGATGGTCAAACGCATCAAACCCATGGCAGAAATAATCGACCGAATAACGATTGTAGTCGTCTGGCAGCGATACACATTTCTAGTCGGTTGTGACGCCAGTTCATGCTGCTAGAATACGTGAACAGATCCATACATTATGTGTAGAGCTCAAGGCTGATTTGAAGGAAGCATCGTCACCTGTTGGATTCCCAGCACAACCGCGTCTCCGAGACCATGCATTGAACAGCTTGTGGCGCTGGCTCTGTCATTTTCTGGAACGGCTGCAACTGCACGTGAGCTGACATCAGAGGCCAGCGTCACGCTGAGAAATAGCATCTGTCTCGCTAGTGGAAGGTCCTGGGTTCGAATCCCGGACACAGCGGGGCGTCGGGTCGAGGTTCCCACACTATCCACAGCTTTGCCGCGACGACGGTCATTAGTTGCCGATGTGGGGGATGTGAGAAGCACACACACCTCCCCTGTGGAGATGCCGCGCCTAGAGTGGACCCGATATTGGCACAAACCAGAGGCCGGTATCCACAAAACAACCAACAAACATATGCCACAACACTAAAATGACTTCAACAACAATGACACCCTTTTTCGTGAGTAGCCTCGACACTCTGGAATTCCAGACTGGCTGGTGTTTTCTAGTTCCAGGCACACTAGCCACCAGACCTGTGGCAAAAGTCTTTGATGAAGGAGGATTGTTTTGGTGGCGGTGCGGCGCGCCAAATTACGGGACGAACTGCGCCAACACGCAACAAAACTTAATTACACGCACACACACTGACTGCGACGCAAGGATCCGGCCAGTTGCATCACCCGCTATCCAAAGTCGGCTGCCGCTCTAGTGCCGCGTTCGCTGTTTCGATTGTGGTTGGTGTTGTGGTCTGATCTACCAGTTGATGCGTTTTCACTTCCGCAATAGACAAGCGGATCACGGGCAATTAACCAGAAGACGTGCTTCCGAGGAACAGAAGATGTAAAATGTTATTGGATAGACGCTCTTAATATTGTAAGCATTGGGAGTGATTTCATACCCCTCACCACAGAGCGCCCTCACAGAGAGTAGGTTTATCTATTGATCACCTAGACTAATTTAGTTTCCTTTCTCGCGAGCACAGCTCATTTGAGACAAGAACAATACTCAACAAATGTTGAAAAACATGCAAAGGCCATTGCATAAGCTGGGACTAGATTAATTCAGACCGGAAAAGATAACACCCAATTTATTGCAGGAAAGAATATACCATATCTGTTCTCATCTCCAATGAACAGGAAGCATTTATTGCAAAACGGATCTTACACTTTATTACGTTCTTACTATCCACTTCTGAGTTTAACCAACGCTAGTATGCAAAAAAACCAAAAACAGAAACTACAATGCTGACAGCAGCCTTTGAAGTTCCGGCTCCCACACGGACGTCGGGACAAGCCAGCGGAGCCCGCGCTGCGGCTGCACGCCACTGGGACCTACCCGCACTGAGATTCCAGCCGTCTGGATGGCAGCACGCAGGATCAGCCCCTTGGTCTGCTTGATGTACTCCTTTCCCACCGCCAGCGAGCGCTGGAACGTCTGACTGCGCTGGTCCACACTCTTCGCGTACAGGATCTGTGGAGACGGTGGGAGTGTTATACAGGATCTGTGGAGACGGTGGTAGTGTTATGCAGGATCTGTGGAGACGGTGGTAGTGTCATACAGGATATGTGGAGACGGTGGTAGTGTCATACAGGATCTGTGGAGACGGTGGTAGTGTCATACAGGATCTGTGGAGACGGTGGTAGTGTCATACAGGATCTGTGGAGACGGTGGCAGTGTCATACAGGATCTGTGGAGACGGTGGTAGTGTCATACAGGATCTGTGGAGACGGTGGTAGTGTCATACAGGATCTGTGGAGACGGTGGTAGTGTCATACAGGATCTGTGGAGACGGTGGTAGTGTCATACAGGATCTGTGGAGACGGTGGTAGTGTCATACAGGATCTGTGGAGACGGTGGTAGTGTCATACAGGATCTGTGGAGACGGTGGTAGTGTCATACAGGATCTGTGGAGACGGTGGCAGTGTCATACAGGATCTGTGGAGACGGTGGTAGTGTCATACAGGATCTGTGGAGACGGTGGCAGTGTCATACAGGATCTGTGGAGACGGTGGTAGTGTCATACAGGATCTGTGGAGACGGTGGTAGTGTCATACAGGATCTGTGGAGACGGTGGTAGTGTCATACAGGATCTGTGGAGACGGTGGTAGTGTCATACAGGATCTGCGGAGACGGTGGTAGTGTCATACAGGATCTGTGGAGACGGTGGCAGTGTCATACAGGATCTGTGGAGACGGTGGCAGTGTCATACAGGATCTGTGGAGACGGTGGAAATATTAAGCATTATCTCTGGAGACGGTGTAAGTATAATATAGGATATATGCAGACGGTGGAAGTATACTATGGGATTTATGGAGACGATGGGAGTGTAATATGGGATCTATGGAGACTGTGGGAAAGTCGTACATGATCTGAGTAGACGAACATACCATACAAGATCTGCCGAAATCCAATTAGTTTCACAGAATCTGCGGGGCACCAATAACAAGTAGAGACCATTCCAGATGTGGAGACCATGCCGGTGTCTGAGACATACATAATTTGTGGATTAATTATCCGATTTAGTCCTCCGTCAGATCTGTAAACGCTGTCCTCATGTCGTACACAAAGAAGGCATCTCTGCGAAGGACGGCCATTTGTAGCGATGACCTTACAAATATACTGCATATTCAATGGAGTGGAACCATGCCTGAGACAGCCGACCACTGGCAAAATCAGACACACATCATCAAAATAAGTATCTACAACTCAGCACGTAGGTGTAAGGTCCACCTTCCATGTCGCTCTCATTAACGGCACTGATATACGACGTTATAGGCAGCTCTGAGGCGAGTCTATACACTACAGTCCCAGCGTATGAGCGCTGTGCATGTGAGTCATCCTACCTCGATGTGTGGGTTTGTTGTGCACGGTTCTATCTTGCTTGTATGTACCGTCTGTCTCGTGAATATCGTCCCTGTCCAACGCTGCTGAATAGTCCAGGGCGGACAATTTCTAGAATCGTCCATAATTACCATCTTTGGCGATTTAGGACACCACAGAGATGATAAATACGAGGACAGTTAGGTATGGCGCTCCCAAACCCTTTCGTTGGGCTAATCTGTGGGTCACGCTATTCAGTCGTGTGAGACGATGAGCCACGTTGCCTTGTCACGTTGACATGTGGGCCACGCCATTTTTTCGATGAGGCACGCTACTTTAACCGCGCATTGACGAGGGGTCTGAGCCACCTTCGCTTTGACGAGGGCGGGGCGCGGGTACCCCCCCGAGTGGGGCGGGTATCTCGAGCCCACCCCCCGATGGGGCTCGAGATCTTAGGGGGCGGGTACCCACCCCCCTAAGATCTCGAGAACCACGGTAGGTAGCGAAAAACGGTAAACGGGATTGGGTAGCCCATCCACTTCTCCATCGAAAATACTTGTACCATTTTTTGTCAGGTCACATTTAAGGTCACGAGAGGTCAAAACATGCCGTCATAGGGATAATATGTAAATTAAGTTTTTCGAACATTACATCTGAACAAGTACAGATAGAGCAAAACGACTTAAACTATATGAATCCTCGCAGCAAGCCGAATATAATGATATATAATTTAACCTTGCTAGGTCAAACCAAGGATTTGACCTGACCTGAGGTCAGGTCACGGTCAAATTATAAAAAGTGCATATGATTAGAACCGCAAAGCCACGGCGAGTCTAATGCAGCTAAAATAAATGCTCTATCGCCATCCGTTACTGAATTATTCAGTAAAAACCATTTCTCCCATGTATTTCCAATGGAGAGGTCATGCCTCGTACCTGACCTTAGGTCATCGATATCAAAAATACCGGAACATATTTGAGAGAACTCGGTGGGCCCATTATGTGATATGAGTTTCAATCGGATAAGTTCACCCTGCTCCGACTTATGCTAACTTAAACTTTCTTAAGGTCAGGTCACTTGACCTGTACTGGTGACCTGACCTGAGATGACCTAACCTTAAAATTTTCACAAAAGTTGTAAAAATGATGCGGGAAAAAGGTATACCAAGTGCGGCGGCGCTACGCGCCGGCATTTTCTACTATCTCCGAAAAACCCGAGGGGGCGGGTACCCGCCCCCGTCAATGCGCGTGTTAATGCGTTGGCCTGTGTGTGGCCACGCTTTATTATCACACAAGGCGACGAGCCACGTTACCTTGTTGTGCGAGTCGATGCGTGCCTGGATCTGTCCCTCTAGGATCAGCCGCATCAGCTCATCCTCCAGCTCCGGCACGGTAGTGTTGAACGCCTCCGCCATCTTGCGCAGGTCCGCCGACGCGTACGGACTGCGTGGAACCAAACACACGGTCAAAACTCTCGTGGGACGTTAAACTTTGGCTTCTAAATCAACCCTTCATTGTGGGAGATGCTCGTTCGGGTGGTGGGGTCGAGGTCTCCGTGACAAGTCCATTGATGACTTTAGTGAGACTCCGACTCCAACAGTCGTACTGAGAACAACTTGGACAAAATTTATAATAAAAAACCCTTGTCTAAGGGTACGGATCGTGCAGAAACAAGCACACTGTTGGCACAAAGGACTGGTGCTGGCATGACGACATCAAGCTCTGATATGGACCATGGGGTGCGCAGTCCCCAAGACTGATGACTCTTCACAGGACCAGTTCATTGGACATGTTACACGTCACCATTGCCTGAGCGGCATACCTGAAGTACTGCACCAGACCGCGGTTCCTGATCATGCTGTACAGCTGGCGCACGTATTTGGCGAGGTGCATGTCGAGCAGCAGGCTGTCCCGCATCTCGTCCAGCATGCTGAGGCAGGCGGCGTACTGCGACTCGTGGAACTTGTGGACGGCGTCCCGGAGGCCCGGTTCTAGCTCCAGAAACAACTTGAACGAGCTGCAGAGGCGGGGCAGCGTTGTTACAGACGTGACAGTGAATTCGGATGGACAGGACTTCAGCGCTGACGGCTCCGTACAAATCAGGAACGCAGCAGGGCGGTTACTGGGGCCATGAAGTCACTGGTTCCAAAATAAGAAGAGAGGTGATGGCCAGAGAGAGGAACGTTGTACGTCACATAAAACACAAAGCAGCGCTTTAAGAGGAAGGCACAATTTAGGCTATACGGCGCCTTGGAACAGATCTGTGGATGGATCGATAATGTTTGTGTGCAAACAGATTGGCCTGTTTTTAAGGCCAACTTCAAAACGATTGGCCTGTATTTGTGGCGGGAAACTTGGGATTGGCCTGTATTTGCGGCGGGGGAAACTTCAGATCGGCCTGTATTTGTGGCGGGGAAACTGGATAAGGATTTGTATTGGGAAACTCCGGATTGGACTGTATTTGTGGCGGGGAAAATTGATTAGGATTTGTGGCGTAAAACTTCAGCTATGTACTGGAAAGGATCTGAATTCTACGGAGTATGTATTCTAAGAGGTGTTCCCTTAAATACATGCAGTTATTACAAACATCAGATGTCACACGTGACGATACCCCAACACCACCATTTACAGAAATTAACGAGATATCGCAACGGAATGTTTTGCTTTTTCATCAACAGCAAAACTGCTTCCCCCGCGAAATAAAGAGGAGCAATAACAGATTCAGAACATCCAACATATACCGAAATGTCCGTTGACATCCATCGTGGTTTCTACAGTGTAGTCAATAAAACACATCAACTTCGCAATCGTGAATGCTTCCCACATTTCCCATCTATTGTCGAGACAAGCTTGTGCAGGAGGCACGGGAGGTTGAACATAGAAAGGAGAGTATAAGCAAACCAGAAAAAAACGGGAGGGGGGCTCACGTGCTGCCGATGACGTCCGATTTGAGCTGGGCGCGGCTGTAGGTGGCCAAAGCGCAAAGTCCACCGTAAACGGCCACGTTCGAAGGTGAGATCAACTCCGGCAGGTCGCAGTGGTCGAAACTGCACTGCAGCACAACACCCGGGCGGCGTCAGTGGTGCCGCAGAACTGTCCGTCTGTCGCGGAGTCGACGCCGCCAGACTGTTCAAACAAACTGTCCGTCTGTCGCGGAGTCGACGCCGCCAGACTGTTCAGACAAACTGTCTGTCGCGGAGTCGACGCCGCCAGACTGTTCAGACAAACTGTCTGTCTGTCGCGGAGTCGACGCCGCCAGACTGTTCAGACAAACTGTCTGTCGCGGAGTCGACGCCGCCAGACTGTTCAGACAAACTGTCTGTCTGTCGCGGAGTCGACGCCGCCAGACTGTTCAGACAAACTGTCTGTCGTCGTGGAATCGACGCCGCCAGACTGTTCAGACAAACTGTCTGTCGCGGAGTCGACGCCGCCAGACTGTTCAGACAAACTGTCTGTCTGTCGTGGAATCGACGCCGCCAGACTGTTCAGACAAACTGTCTGTCTGTCGTGGAATCGACGCCGCCAGACTGTTCAGACAAACTGTCTGTCGCGGAGTCGACGCCGCCAGACTGTTCAGACAAACTGTCTGTCTGTCGTGGAGTCGACGCCGCCAGACTGTTCAGACAAACTGTCTGTCTGTCGCGGAGTCGACGCCGCCAGACTGTTCAGACAAACTGTCTGTCTGTCGCGAAGTCGACGCCGCCAGACTGTTCAGACAAACTGTCTGTCTGTCGTGGAATCGACGCCGCCAGACTATTCAGACAAACTGTCTGTCGCGGAGTCGACGCCGCCAGACTGTTCAGACAAACTGTCTGTCTGTCGTGGAATCGACGCCGCCAGACTGTTCAGACAAACTGTCTGTCTGTCGTGGAGTCGACGCCGCCAGACTGTTCAGACAAACTGTCTGTCTGTCGTGGAGTCGACGCCGCCAGACTGTTCAGACAAACTGTCTGTCTGTCGCGGAGTCGACGCCGCCAGACTGTTCAGACAAACTGTCTGTCTGTCGCGAAGTCGACGCCGCCAGACTGTTCAGACAAACTGTCTGTCTGTCGCGGAATCGACGCCGCCAGACTGTTCAGACAAACTGTCTGTCTGTCGCGGAGTCGACGCCGCCAGACTGTTCAGACAAACTGTCTGTCTGTCGCGGAGTCGACGCCGCCAGACTGTTCAGACAAACTGTCTGTCGCGGAGTCGACGCCGCCAGACTGTTCAGACAAACTGTCTGTCTGTCGTGGAATCGACGCCGCCAGACTGTTCAGACAAACTGTCTGTCTGTCGTGGAATCGACGCCGCCAGACTGTTCAGACAAACTGTCTGTCTGTCGTGGAATCGACGCCGCCAGACTGTTCAGACAAACTGTCTGTCTGTCGTGGAATCGACGCCGCCAGACTGTTCAGACAAACTGTCTGTCGCGGAGTCGACGCCGCCAGACTGTTCAGACAAACTGTCTGTCTGTCGCGGAGTCGACGCCGCCAGACTGTTCAGACAAACTGTCTGTCTGTCGTGGAATCGACGCCGCCAGACTGTTCAGACAAACTGTCTGTCGCGGAGTCGACGCCGCCAGACTGTTCAGACAAACTGTCTGTCTGTCGCGGAGTCGACGCCGCCAGACTGTTCAGACAAACTGTCTGTCTGTCGTGGAATCGACGCCGCCAGACTATTCAGACAAACTGTCTGTCGCGGAGTCGACGCCGCCAGACTGTTCAGACAAACTGTCTGTCTGTCGTGGAGTCGACGCCGCCAGACTGTTCAGACAAACTGTCTGTCGCGGAGTCGACGCCGCCAGACTGTTCCGGACAGGGCCGGTACGGCTTATACCTAGATCTACGGCTGGGGACATCTGCAAGTTTCAGTACGGCGCGCACCAAAACATGCAGAGAAATACAAAAGTGAGAGACACAGAATGTAAACAGATCGGCTACAGACACATTATACAAGCAAAATTCTGCAACAATACAGAATAAAACAGATAAAGGGGCACAAACTGCGTACTATACACCAATTTGTATCAAGTTCTTTGCTCTGGGCGCTAAATGACACAACAGTCACCCATACAATTAACTAAAAAAATACACTGATTACTTGAAACTCTCATTGCGTTGCACGACAAGACGTAGAATATTTCGTAGATCAAAATATCACGACAAGAATGTTCTGCGAAAGTACTTGACTTCGGTATCCAGTCCCCCGCTGTCTGCACTGACCGACGTTCACCATCCACGTGGAGTTACCTTGAGGAAGGATTTGGCAGCGTTTTCGAAGGAGCCGTGCCGCAGGTGCGCCAGCCCGGCTGCCAGATGAAGTTTTGTCTGCACTGACTCCCTCCACGGCGCCGCCTGGGGAGAGGAAAACTCTGCTCAGCTGCGGTGACAATGCGATTTGAGCTTAACAAGCGCATTGACGGGGCCTCTGGTTTTTTTTGGAGACTGTATAAAACGGCGGCACGTAGCGCCGCCGTACTTGGTATACCTTTTATCTCATAATTTCTACAACTTTTGTCAAAAGTTTGGATCCAGGCCATTTCAGGTGAGGCCACCATTGAAGGATAAGTGACCTTACGACTAAAAGGGTTTAAGTTAGTATAACTAGGAATAGGATCAATCAAAGGGAAAACAGTCACACAACTAGGAAATAAATGAGTAAACTATGACTTGCGTCAGCTCTGCAAGAAACCATTCGAGAAAAAAACGAAGTTACTTTAACCATCCTTCGTTTCGACTAGGTTAGCTTAGTTTCCGACGGGCGTGGGCTCCGCTTTGATCATCATTTCCTAGTTTTTGATGGACGTGACTCCCGCTTTGATCACCATTACCTCGTTTTCGTCGGGGGTGAGCTCAGCTTTGATGACGTAGCTGTTGACGTGGGCCCAGTGCTGCAGATAGGCTGACACCTAGCGGCGAGATGAGAAAACAGTGTCAGGTGAGGGACGATATAACGGCGCCTTAGCGACGCGCTGGATCAACGAATCCCCCAGACCGTGACCACTCGGCCCGTCCGGGCCGCGGCGTCCATCTCTGTGTACAAACTGCACGCTGCGTGAGCATACAGAACACGAAAATGTGCTCGAAATTCCAATCAGTCCTCACACGGAGTCATCAGCAGGAGCCAATGTCGCAGGTGCACCGTTTCTGTAATTAACTGTTTGTGTTCCTTGAGCATGCTCTCCATGCATGTGCATTGTACACATAGGCATGACGTCATACCCATTTTGGCCCGCAAGCCTGGCCCCGCCGCATTCCCAAATCCTACTCGACGCTGATTGGATGTACCTAACATTCCCGTCGGCATATAATCGTGTGAACACGGCCACTGCATCAACGACATGTTCAGCTTTGTACTTCCTTCAAATGACATATTCATGATTCATCATCATCGTTATCGAAGACGTAAAACGTGACTGTGTGATCAAACAGAAGCATCTCCTCCAGCCTAGTTCGGACTTTTCTTTCTGAAGAAAGGTCATCTGAGGAACCTCAAACCCATACGGATGGCGAGGCAGCGACTTTTCCCACGTCTTGCTCACCCGTACATCCGCATCTCTGATGTGCTCCTTCCCCTGTATTCCCATTCCCAGGGAGATTTCTAACAACCATATCACTTATTCACCAGCGCATTTGCCAGGGTCAAAGTATGTACAAACACATTTATACAATATTCTATCACAAGCATATGAGCGTAACAAATCTACTCCGTACCAAGGCCAGAAAAAAATCTACAAATGGAGCACAAGCTAAGCACATAACACGTATTAAGATCCAGGCACCTCTTGAACGGGAGCTGCGCCTCCCCCACCTTGATGACGTTGAGGCAGACGTGCACCATGTGCTTGCCGCTGGTGCAGTAGTCCCTGGCACGCGAGTAGGACTTGAGGGCGTTACTGAGGTCGCCACAGTCCAGATAGTGGTCCCCGAGGTCGTCGTGACCCCGGCGAATCGACTCCTTTATCGAGTTGGTCTTGTAGTTCTTCAGGTCGTTGTCTAGCTTCTCCAGCTGATGAGAGCGTGTAGGGTGTTGGATGGGTTAGCATGGGCTACAGATAGCTGTAAACAAAAGCGAGTCCAGTTCTGAAGCGATTAAAACACAGAATGTCCGGTGAGCGGAAGTTTCACACTGACTCAAAACTCATTACAAAATCATTTGCAGATTTCACAAAGAGTCGTCGTCATAAGACTAAGTTAATCGCATAAGAAATCGTTGATTGCGTGTTCGTCCAATATCTATGTGCTGGCTGGCGGAAGTTTATACGGTCTATCTCCTTAAGGGGCCACACAGACACTATCGGACGGAGGCAGCGTAACCGCCGAAAGGAATCAGAGGCAGACGACACGAGGTCAGCTTATTCAAAGAGAGATTGACATCAATCTTTTGAGTTCCCAGGGTGATATTTTGAAAGGCACCAACACCCATTCAGGCAGCGCCGGGGTTCAGTGCGGTGTCGCTGCTGCCCAAAGGAGGGGATCATCTTGCCCTTTTAATCTGTCTGGATCCCACATGCATTGCTAAAAGCATTGCAAGATGGAACACACGTTACTTGTTCTTGTTGAAAAAGTTCCGTCTCCACACAAAACAGACTGCTCTTCTACGAAACATGTATCGGTCCAAAACATGAGGTATTTAAAAAGTAAATATTTAAACTATCAGGCATATCAAACGACTAACTCAGCACACTGAGACATTCCTGGCACTGGAGTCTCCCACCTTCAGTGCGGCACGCTTGGTGCGCGTTTCGATCCACTGCTGGTCCAGCAGGGGCAGCGGCCCGCCCCCGGGCCTTGTCCCGTCACGTCGGGCAGGTTCTGACCCGCGCTGAAACGTCACGGCACAGTCAGACGGTGCAGCACCATCACACCTGATCCGGCGTCTGTTCTGTAATCTGGCAAGCCAGCATTATAACGTGACCGACAGGATAGTTTGGCTCGCCCTAAACACACGACCGTTCAACACATTGGTACTAGAATCCAAACTGGTCTTAGTTCACCGGGAAAAAAGCCAAAAGGAATCCTCCTCGAGCTCAAACAATGTCTAATCTACCCTAGGGATGCATTACAGCAGGGGTGGTCTTTTCCATCGGAACGATTTGTTTTTACATGTACTCCCAAATTTATGAGGCAGACCATGCTGAATCCGACAAAATATATGTTCATCCTTCTGAGATGGCGACAATCCCCTTGATCATACCCTCTGAAGTTCGCCATGTCGAAATCGGCCCCTTAAACCTGCCCAGAAAGCATGATACTGTTGCGTCAAACCGTGTTATTGCTTGGATTTCTCAGGGACACCGAGAGGCCCGTATTGCTCGGGGACACCCAACAGGCCCAGATTGTATCTGAATGCTCTTGTCCGTGACGACTTGACGTGACAACTTAAATTGATGAAATTGTTAAAAAATGCAACAAATCCGCTATTTTCTACATTCGGGTGAAGCTCTTCGTCGAAATCTTCACTAGCCAATAGATGAAAATACAGCTGTGGACAACAGCTGTGTGAGCTGCAGCATCACACCATGACTGGGAATTTGTGTTTTCACATATAATCCAATTAAGATTGCGATGGAAATACTGTGCCGGAATATAAAATCGTATGGGCGCCATATTACACACAGTGCCCACTACAGTGCCCACTAACACCCCGTATATGATGATGCATATATAATCACACCGAATTTGCTCCATTTGAGTCCAGAACTCGAGGCAGCCCATTATCCATCGCATCAACTTATAATCAGGCTCCTCAGTTCAGCACTGTGTAATCTATCAACTTTTGAAACACGCGGTGACGAAATATTATCCAGCCCAAGGTCATTCGAGACCCCTCGCACATTTCTCCTTCCCAAAGAGCCTACGCCACCCTCACTCACGCCACAGCATCCTGCAGTTGTCTGTGCAGGCTCTGGTACAGGCCCACGTTGAAGGTGTTCTGCACGAGCGTGATGGCAGTTCGGAGCGCCTCCACCCTCAGAGGGGGACAGCGCTCCGCAATAAATATCAGCCGCAGCAGCTGGCCAAGTCCTGCCAGAGAAACAGGAAAATGCTAAGGTCGTGGTCATCGTCATCACCCTCACCCTCATCATCATACAGAAGGGACAAATGTAGCTTTGACTATGCAACAACATAGCTGGTTAAGGAATGAAAAGCATCCCCAACAATGTCCAACCCAGTGAGATTGTGCAGGGCTCAATTCAGGACATGCTCGCAAAAGGACACCGCTAGCAACGCGAGGGAGCTGGAGTCGGCTACAACCTCGGCACAGCCGACGGCACTTGCCTTTGTAGGACGCGAGGTAGGTCTCGAGGTCGATGCAGGCAGTGTGTACATCGGGGAGTGGCTCTTCAGTCGCGTTCTCGTTTTCCTCCGGCGGGGCGTCGATCTGCATAGGCTCCAGCGCGTTCTACCAAGAACAGGACTCGGGTCAGCACATGACACTAGAGGTCAGCAGAGGGCAACAGGGGTGGTCACAGCTGTGAGCAAACGGCTGTGATATAGGCACCAAAGGGTCCAAATACCAGAACGGCCACCGCGAGCTCAGGTAAGATAGGCACCTTGAGACTTGAGCCTGTGAAAGTCGGAAGTCAGTGCACGGAGCATATGTCTGTGGCATACCTCTGGACAACGTCAGGCAACGGAAAATAGCAGACAAGACAGTGGGCCGGGCCTCCTCACCTGAGCGGAAGCATTGCCCAAAAACATTGACTTGAATGGCATTGTGGATCTTGAGAGGGGCTACAGCTTCACAGAATTCGACCTGTACAACAGACCAAAGATTAACAGCGAGGAATGGTCACCACGCGTTTGTTAAATTGGAGAGAATGTCAAATAACAGGTAAAGCCTTTCACAACCTGTTCAATTCCAGGTTTGAACAGGGAGCAAGTCTCCTGTAGAGTTCTCTCTCTCTCTCTCTCTCTCCCCCCCCCCCTCCCCCCCCCCCCCCCCCTCCCCCCCCCCCCCCCCCCCCCCCCCCCCCCCCCCCCCCCCCTCCCCCCCTCTCTCTCTCATATGTGTGGTACTGTCTTTTGTGTTCTAACCCCTGTGTGCACTCCTTTCAGGCTCTTGCCTGGAAGGAAATCTATTGGAGAGAGAGCCTGGTCATCCTCAAGACTCACATCCTTTTTTCTTTGTGTGCTTGCTGATCTGTGAACATGTTACAAATTCAGTAATTGTTCATAACTACTTGGGAACAGTGAATAAATTGTTTTCCATCAGCTTGCTACAATAAAATGATAAGCTGACTATTTTGGATCTCCTGTGTTTTGTTTAAGTGCTAGGAGGCGAAGAACTACAGCATTTAGTAAAAGAAAGTGTGGAAAATGAGGGCTTAGTGGGTTACAATACAGGATCATGCTCAATAGAGTGTCTTTCTGTATTCTGTATTGGTAAAAAACATCAACAGGCATTGCCCAATTACTGATGCAGTCATGTGATTTAAAACAGTAAAGTCAGATAATAAATACATTCAGCA
This sequence comes from Lepas anatifera, assembly GCA_034440635.1. Taxonomy (NCBI): domain Eukaryota; kingdom Metazoa; phylum Arthropoda; class Thecostraca; family Lepadidae; genus Lepas; species Lepas anatifera. Next base: position 609,598 of record JAOTON010001488.1, read on the forward strand.
ATGGAAGCATTCCACGAACATCCATAAAGCTCAACATTTGCACAAATGCCTATCCTGAGAAAGTTCCTAAGGTTGCCGTGAATTTGATAGCATTAGTTTTAAATGTGTAGCCCGAGTCTGCGAAGAAATCAACATTACGAAATGCGTTGAAGAAACTGTTACATGTGACGGCCACGCGGATGAAGAGGCTGCGCTGCACAGTACCAACACGCGCAAACCGAACTGCCCACAAAGAGGGAGAACGCGACGTTCGACGCGGCACAGACAAACCGAACTCGGAAACCAGATCGGAACAATCCAACTTTCCGTGATGAAGATTAAACAAAAACAAGAGGTCATGCTGAGCAAAACGAGCCTTAATACTACGCACTTTGTCGTGAGTCAAAAGAGATGGATAGTCAAGCCTGGCTGACGGACGGTCCGAAAATGAGGCCAACCAGATGAGAAGTTTATGCTGCACCCTTTCTAGGCGCTTCAGGTGGGATGCAGCAGACCCTGCCCATACAACGCAACCATACTCCAGGATGGATCTTACATGGGCATAATAAGCACAAAGAATAGAAGTGTGCTTGAGTCTGACTCGGCAGCACTGGCACGAGGTCTGAAAACTTCGTATGAGGAGGCCAAGCATTCTATTGGCCTTGGCCACGGTGTGGTCTATGTGTGGAGCGAAAGTCAGCTTACTGTCGAGTATAACACCGAGATCCCTAGTCTCTGTATGGCGCTCCAGCGGCGTACCATCCAGTACATAGGTGGTAAGGATCGGAGATTTTCGGAGAGAGAATGATATAACGCTACATTTATCTGGATTCAATTTTAAACGCCAAATTTTAGACCATTTTACTAAATTGTTGATGTCAGCCTGAAGGGCATCACTGTCTGTTTTTGTCGAAATTCGGTGGTACAACTTAAGATCGTCGGCGACGCTTATACAGTTGGTTCGAATGATGAGGGGGATGTCTGCTGTGTAGCAGATAAACAAGAGCGGGCCACACACGCTGCCCTCAGGCACCCCGGACCTTACAGCGCACCATTCGGAAGATTGGCCCTCTAGTATAACTCGTTGGCGACGACCAGTCAGGTAGGATTCAATCCAGGAGTGCGCGCGACCAGTAATTTTGAAAGATTTTAGTTTGTGAAGAAGAAGCGTGTGGTTTACACTCGTAAAAGCCGAAGAATAATCAGTGTAGACAGAGTCAGTCTGCACGCCCTCCTGGAACGAATTCCAGCTGTGTTTTAGAAAGTTGGCAAGATTTGAGACGCATGAACGATTTGGGAGAAATCTATGTTGACTGCTGGGAATAGATGGCAGACAATGGGCCAAAAGAGAGTCACAGACTACCTTTTCTAAAATTTTCGAACAAAGAGGAAGAAGCGAAATACCGCGGTAGTTGCCTGGGTTCTTTTTGTCTCCTTTTTTGTGAATGGGAATGACATTTGCATCCTTCCAAATATGTGGGAAAACACCTTGAGCGACTGACAATTTGCAAATGATTTTGAGAGGCACTGCCAATTCGGCAGCACGCTCATGCAAAATTCTGGCGCTCAGATTGTCGGGCCCGCACGCTTTGTGCTTTCCAATGCTAGATAGCAGGGCCTGAACTTTGCCTGGGGGAACTGTAAACTCTTGAAGAATGGAACAGTGAAAGTCCGGGGCGTTTGGCAGCGTGTCAACGTTGGGATCCGAAAATTTGGAGGCGAAGGTTTCGTTGAAAATATTTGCGCATTTTGTGGGATCTGAAAATTGTTGACTGTTTGCGACAAGAACGCGTGGACGTTGATGAGACGATTTCAATGAGTTTATAAAGGACCAGAAACGTTTTGGGTCTTGCTGATTCTGATGATGTATCATTTCTATAGTCATTTGAGAAAGTGGACATCTTATTGTATGTTAGCCAAAAACTGATAATGGCAAAATAAAGTGGTACCCCTGCCCACCTCTAGTAATGCCTGCCTGCCACAGCAAGAAGGCACAGGTAAAATGGGGCAAAAAAATAGGCGCCTGGTCAGGTACAGTATTATGGTAGTAGGCAGATCACATCTTGCGCTTCAAAGGATCACATTAGAAGGTCCACTGATCAAAGGGTCTAATGTTCATAGGCTCTACACTTTAAAAGTTAAGACCTTTTGAATAAGAAGTCCAACGTTCAAAAGGTCCAAAAAGGTGTGCTCAGATGCATGAGAGTGGGGTGCATGATGCCGCAGAGTCGTGCTAAGACACATGATAATAGGAAGAAATGAGGGTTAGGTTAGGTTAGGTTAGGTTAGGATAGGTTTAGTTAGGGCAGGTCAGGTCAGGTTAGGTCAGGTCAGGTCAGGTCAGGTCAGTTGTGCATGCCCTTGGTCCCTATTTCCTAATCTGGGGATATCACCCCTTTTTCCAGATTCTGAGTGTGCCTCTGGTCTGGGTACCACTTTGGGAAATGTTTTAGAAATATCCCCATATTCTGCCAGAAAATCCCAAGAGGTGAAACAGACAGAAGGACAAAGGGTTAGAGGAGTAGCATAAAGTGGTACTCAGACCAGAGGCGCACTCAGATTCTGGAAAGAGGGGTGATATCCCCAGACTAGGAAATAGGGACCAAGGGCATACACACCTGACCTGACCTGACCTGGCCTGGCTTGGCTTGGCTTGGCCTGGCTTGGCCTGGCCTGGCCTGACCTGACCTGACCTAACCTAACCTAATCTTAACCTAAACCTAACCTTAACCTAAACCTAAACCTAACCTAACCCTCATTTCCTCCTATTATCATGAGCCCTAGCATGCCTCTGCAGCATCATGCATCCCACTCTCCAGTGTGCAAAGTATGACATTTTCGATGAGATCTCGTTGGTGCGAGTGCCCTTGGAGACAGGACCAAGTGGTGCGAATTTTATCAACCTGGTGCAAATTTGCAAGGTTAGTGACACTTAAACTAAACAAATAATGACTGAATGGCTATTAAGACACAGGAGAGGGCCTTATAAAAAGTCCTTAACTAACTGACTAATGATTGAGGTAGTATTGCATTGTAGGGGTAGGAATGGGTGCATTTTTTCCCTGGTATGTGGCAGATTGGTGTGAATTTTTGGAGGCTGGTGGTGCGAGAATTTTAGATGGCTGGTGTGACTCGTCTGGCCTGCTGCCATACTTTGCAGACTGGCCCACTCTCATGATGCATCTGAGCACGCCTCTTTGGAACTTTTGAACGCTGGACTTCTTATTCAAAAGGTCTAACTTTCAAAGTGTAGAACCTATGAACATTAGATCTTTTGAACTTTGGACATTCTGATGTGATCCTTTTGAACCGTGAGATGTGATCTGCCTACTACCATAATACCATCAGGTACAATCTGGGTAGGCCTGTGTTAAATTATGGGAACAAAACTTTCTGATGAAAATATTTCCAGCTCTTCTTTAATATGCTGTGTCACTAAAACCATAAGCAATTTGTTGTTTACTGGGTTTCAAACTGATAACCACACCCCGATGGGACAAAGTACTAATAACGTTTCTCAAATACAGTTTCATCCAAGGCCCCCATCTTAATTTACTGGAAAATGTTCTGCCAGGACCAACACAATTTTTCACAGCATATCAGAATTCAGCAAAAGGAATATATTTGATGATGTTTATAGGTAAGATACCTCTTACACAATGAAGGTATATTGACACAAAATACGTAACGATAAACATGCAACCCAGGTAAAGCAGTACTTACACTTGAAAGATACAAAACAAAGCTTACAATCTTTGTATGTTTGTTTATTTTTTAATAAAACCAAATTGATTTAACTTGCATATATTTGGTTTCAATACTACCTACAGTACCCGCGTACGTATCGTTCTTTTAAATAATAGGTCGTCACCTCACGGTTCCTATGGTCACCTATTGTTTACGGAAAGCGAAATATTCTTTCCAGGAGCCGTGTTATTCTGCCGGCAGAACGCATAACAGTGTAAGCACGCTTGCGCAGTACTGTATCATGAACTACAAGATACCATACTACGCATGCGTGCAGCATACTAGCACATACTAGTATGCCTTGTGAACAGCAGAATAACATGGCTAATGTTAACGGCCTGCGCCATAACTGAATGATATGCGCGAGTAACCAGTTTCCTTTTCCGGTACCTTTTCAATATACATTTTTATAATTTTATTATCAAAGAAAGTAAAACTCATTATTTTAAAGTTTCATAAAATATTATGGCCATATTCAACAATCTTTTGTTCCAAACTTGAAATTGTATCATCATTTACCTATCTAAGTAAAGATATACGTCATCAAAGTTGTGTTATTTGCTCTAGATCAAAAGCTATATAGTCTCATGTAATCGCCTCCGGCGAGCACAAAGTTGATAAGCCTGGAGTTCGTGTGGCGGTCGCTCGCGGCTGGCGTCGCTGGTACATGATTGTTATGCAATTTTATAAATAATAACTGCTAGTTGTGGCGTCACGCCACATAATATATAATTAATGGAGTAAAATCCCAAGGACGGTCATGAACTGATAAAGATGTCCTAGGTGAAATTGTCGATTACATTTGCGTGATATGTGTGAGCCTCCGCGTTGGTTTCGTCGACATTATACAATATGTTTTTTGGGGTAGAATTAACTGAAAACGACAGACCTATTTACCAGGGAATTGATCCCATGATATGAGGGAGTTATTTTTCTAGATGTTCAAGTTAATCACTGATTTTCAGGGCAGAATATTTCAGGATTGGAATAATTTTTCAACTTCCACTACCACGAGGAAGGCAAACACACTAGCTTGTATAATGCAATCAGTTGTGTACCTGGTTACTTATTTATTTTTCATGAATACTTAATGCTGATCTGTGGAGTGATTCCCAAGCCAGTCTGCAAAGTATGGCAGCATGCCAGACGAGTTGCACCAGCCATCTAAAATTCTCGCACCACCAGCCTCCAAAAATTCGCACCAATCTGCCACATTCTTGGGAGAAAAATATACCCATTCCTACCCACATAATGCAATGCTACCTCTATTATTAGTTACTTAGTTAAGTACTTCTTATAAGGCCCCTACTGTGTCTTAATGACCATTCAGCCATCATTTGTTTGGTTTAAGTGTCCCATTCCTCGCACCAGTCTTGCAAATTCGCACCAGGTTGATGAAATTTGCACCACTCACTCCTGTCTCAAAGAGCACTCGCTCCGAGGAGGTCTCGTTGAAAATTCCATACTTTGCTCACTGGTTCCCAAGTGGATTGACCATTTTAAGAAAATATTTCCAACACAGATGGTCAGTAATATACTTAGTTACAATTTGATTTCTTCATGTGGTGCCAGTCTGCAAAGTATGGCAGCAGGCCAGGCAATTCGCACCAGCCATCTAAAATTTTTGCGCAGCCTGCCACTTAAAATTTGCATCAATCCGCAATATACTAGGGAAAAGAACACACTCACATGTACCAACATGGTCCAATTCTACCTCTTTTATTGGTTATTTACTTCTATGGGGCACCTCCTGTGTCTTTGCAACCATTCATCCATTATTTATTTGGTTTTCAGTGTTACCTTGCTCACATTAGTCATGCAAATTCGCACCAGGTTAATAAAATTTGCACCACTGACTTCTGTCTCCAAGAACTTTCGCACCTACAAGATCTCGTCAAAGTACCATACTTTGCACACTGGATGTGGTGAAGAAATCCAAGTCTGGAGTCCTAGTTTATGATGCATTTTCAATACCTACTTATATTTAACATCCTGGGCTAGGTAAAATAAGTCTCCAGAAAGGTAACCATGCTGCATCAAACCAAGATTAGCTGTATTTGCAATATGATAGATGTTGGTCCAAAGTTGGAGGCTTAATCAGCCAGTTGGGTTCGATCTTCAACAAGCTCCTGTCAGAATGCTACATCTCAGGTGTATGGAAGTACATGGTACCTCTTGTTTGTCTAATTGGCATTCAGTATGGCTTTGAATTTGTAGAAGTGGTCACATTTACAACATGGTGAGAGAGAGAGCATCCAAATCATTAGCAACCCCAACACCAAAAGAGAAGTGCTCAGACTCTTGAGGCATCATTTGGTTTTACCAGCTTCAAGGCATGCCCACTTGTACATCCTTGCCTTTCAAGCTGTAAGAATTGCAATGGGTGATGGCTGATGCCACTATGAAGCAGAAAAGACCTTGATCATGTCTCTTTTGATGTCTTTGGTAGTAGAGAGATGGCTAGCCAAGCTCTCACAAATGCTCATTGCAGTGGGAGATGGGTCATTGGTTGAATCATGAGTGTCAGTCATTGCTGGACCATTTTGACTAATTTCTGGCCTCTTCTATTAATTTTTTCTTAGAAAATATGAAATAGTGGCATTCTACTATAAACTAATACTTTTCTACAGACTATTTTGAATGTCTGGCACATTCAGTCATGTAAAATATTTTTAAACTGGTGTTGGAAATCTCTTAGAAGTCCCATATGTTTTCAGGGCCATTTCAGGCCTCCTATCATGCTAAACCCACTCAGTTAACTTACAGTTGGGCCCCCTAGGCCTGTAAGCATCAAGAAAGAAAAATGCAAGTAATTATGGGAGGGAATTGTTAGGCATAAAATGCCCTGTACACATTTTAAGGACTTTTTCTTTTTAATGACATTTTCATCACCAAAAACAAGTTTTCACCATTGAAATTCATAGGGCAAGCTAAACTGTGCAAAACTGAAAAAAGTTTTTTAATAAATCATAAAGCATAGCTAAAAACTTTCAAAATGAAGGTCCTTTGCTTTGAACACAACTATGCAGAAAATTCAAGACCGAGAGCTGTGGGTAGAATGAAATATGCCTACAATTTGTGCTTTTTTATACGCTACTCAACTGTTACCTTAGTTAGCTGTAAAACCCATTAAAAATGGGACACTTCCTTTAATGCAAAAATTGTCAGTTCTGGATCAGATTTTGACCTTATTCACAGGTTAAATAAACTGGTAAATGTGTCTGATTACTATTTACCGATGGAATTCACTTCTGCTGTCTTACAACTGAAACCCTCCGTGAATCTGCTTAATGTCTGGCCCATCCCATAGCCATTTTAGTTGCATGCAGATGTGAAGATCAAATGCCAGTGATGCACAACTAAGCTTAAAAGTATAGAAATAAGATTTGTGTACCTATTTCTGACCATTTATTACTTACAATATAATGCAAGTGGTTCATCAAAAACCGTGGTGGGCACTTCATTGTGTATTACATTTGGCTATCGCTCTTGTTCAGGATGATAAAATCGTCATCATTGAGGGTTCAACACTAACAAGAACCTATTAAACTCACAACATAAATATTGCATTCAGATATTATTCCTGGTTAAAACATTAGTATTTCTGGTGTCTGAACACTGAAAATAGCATATTTCCGAGCAGAAGTAGGCTATTGTGTAAGCAGATGATAGATTTATTCTTGAAGCATTGAATGATGTATGTACATATAAGTGTGTTGACTACCAAAGCAGATAAGTTTGGTGGATGTAAAGTAACGATGTTTTCTTTTCAGACGCAAACTGAGAGTAGCTGAGGGAGATTGTTTGGACAGTTCGCCATTGGTGAAGAAGCCTACTCATCGCAGTTGATACAGCTCCACTAAGTCAATTGTCAAGCTGGTTTGTACAGCAGCCTCTCTAAGAAGCTCTAGGTTCTAGCTCGCCCGCCCTTCGGCGGGAGGCTAATCCCGGCGTCATGGCCACTCTAACCGGCGACTCCAAGGCGCCGTTGCGCGACATAAAGCGCATCCAGTTCGGCATCCTCAGTCCGGATGAACTACGCCGAATGTCCGTCACAGAGGGCGGCATCAAGTACCCGGAAACGATGGAGGGCGGCCGGCCCAAGCTGGGCGGCCTGATGGACCCGCGCCAGGGCGTCATCGACCGTCTGTCGCGCTGTCAGACCTGCGCCGGCAACATGACGGAATGCCCCGGTCACTTCGGCCACATCGACCTGGCCAAGCCCGTGTTCCACCCGGGCTTTCTCACGACTACTATCAAGGTGCTGCGCTGCGTGTGCTTCTACTGCTCGAAGCTGCTTATCACGCCGACCAACCCCAAGATCAAGGAGATCGTGCTCAAAAGTAAGGGTCAGCCAAGGAAGAGGATGACCCACATTTACGACTTGTGCAAAGGCAAGAATATTTGTGAGGGAGGAGACGAGCTGGACTTACAGAAGGAGGGCGCTGGCGACGATGCGCAGGCAAAGGGACATGGCGGCTGCGGTCGCTACCAGCCGAGAATCCGCCGGAGCGGCCTGGACCTCACGGCCGAGTGGAAGCACGTCAACGAGGACTCGCAGGAGAAGAAAATCAACCTGACTGCCGAGCGCGTCTACGAGATCTTCAAGCACATCTCGGACGAGGAGTGCTTCCTGGTGGGCATGGACCCCAAGTTCGCGCGGCCCGACTTCATGATCATCACCGTACTGCCGGTGCCGCCGCTCTGCGTCCGGCCCGCTGTCATGATGTTCGGCTCGGCCAAGAACCAGGACGATCTTACTCACAAGCTCGCCGACATCATCAAGGCCAACAACGAGCTCATTAAAAACGAGGCGGCCGGCGCGGCGGCGCACATCATCCTCGAGAACCACAAGATGCTGCAGTACCATGTGGCAACGCTTTCGGACAATGACATGCCTGGACTCCCGCGGGCAATGCAGAAAAGTGGACGGCCTCTGAAGGCCATCAAGGCTCGGCTAAAGGGAAAGGAAGGTCGTATCCGCGGCAACCTGATGGGAAAGCGTGTGGATTTTTCAGCCAGAACCGTCATCACAGCAGATCCCAATCTGAGGATTGATCAGGTCGGCGTACCAAAATCGATCGCGCTCAACTTGACGTTCCCAGAGATCGTCACTCCCTTCAACATCGACAAGATGCAGGACCTGGTGAAGCGCGGCAACAACCAGTACCCGGGCGCCAAGTACATCATCCGCGACAACGGTGAGCGGATCGACCTGCGCTTCCATCCGAAGCCGTCCGACCTGCACCTGCAGTGCGGGTACAAAGTGGAAAGACACATCATCGACGGCGACCTGGTCATTTTCAACCGGCAGCCAACCCTCCACAAGATGAGTATGATGGGTCATCGCGTTAAGGTGCTGCCCTGGTCGACGTTCCGGATGAACCTCAGCGTAACGTCGCCGTACAACGCCGACTTTGACGGCGACGAGATGAACCTGCACGTGCCTCAGTCGATGGAGACGCGTGCCGAGATCGAGAACATGCACGTGACGCCGCGCATGATCGTGACGCCGCAGTCCAACAAGCCCGTGATGGGTATTGTGCAGGACACGCTCACAGCCGTCCGCAAGATGACCAAGCGCGACGTGTTCCTCGAGAAGGAGGAGATGATGAACCTGCTGATGTTCCTGCCCACCTGGGACGGCAAGATCCCGGTACCGGCCATCCTGAAGCCGCGTCCGCTCTGGACCGGCAAGCAGCTGTTCTCGCTCATCATCCCGGGCAACGTCAACATGGTGCGCACTCACTCGACCCACCCGGACGACGAGGACTCGGGCCCCTACAAGTGGGTCTCGCCGGGCGACACCAAGGTGCTCGTCGACAACGGTGAGCTCATCATGGGCATCCTTTGTAAGAAGTCGCTAGGTGCGTCGGCGGGGTCGCTCCTGCATATCTGCTGGCTGGAGTTGGGCCACGACATCGCGGGCCACTTCTACCACGACATCCAGTCGGTGGTCAACGCCTGGCTGCTGCTCGAGGGCCACTCAATCGGTATCGGCGACACCATCTCCGACCCGGACACCTACTCCGACATCCAGAACACCATCCGCAAGGCCAAGGAGGACGTGATCCAGGTGATCGAGAAGGCGCACAACGACGAGCTGGAGCCCACGCCCGGAAACACCCTGCGGCAGACGTTCGAGAACCACGTCAACCGCATCCTGAACGACGCCCGTGACAAGACCGGAGCGTCCGCCAAGAACTCGCTCGGCGAGTACAACAACCTCAAGGCCATGGTGGTGGCCGGGTCCAAGGGCTCGAATATTAACATCTCTCAGGTTATCGCCTGTGTGGGCCAGCAGAACGTGGAGGGAAAACGGATTCCGTTCGGCTTCCGCAAGCGCACGCTGCCGCACTTCATCAAGGACGACTACGGTCCCGAGTCGAGGGGCTTCGTGGAGAACTCGTACCTGGCCGGGCTGACCCCGACCGAGTTCTACTTCCACGCCATGGGAGGTCGCGAGGGTCTCATCGATACCGCCGTCAAGACAGCCGAAACTGGCTACATCCAGCGACGACTGATCAAAGCTATGGAGTCGGTCATGGTCAACTATGACGGCACGCTGCGTAACTCCGTGTCACAGCTCGTGCAGCTTCGCTACGGCGAGGATGGCCTTGCTGGAGAGTTCGTCGAGTTCCAGGGCCTAAGCACCATCAAGCTGTCGGACTCGGCGTTCCGGCGCAAGTTCAAGTTCGAGACGACGAACGAGCGCCAGCTGCGGCGCATCTTCCAGGAGGACATCGTGCGCGACCTGATGGGCTCGGGAGACATGATCATGGCGTTGGAGAAGGAGTGGGACACGCTGAGCAAAGATCGTGAGACCCTCCGTCAGATCTTCCCTACCGGAGAATCGCGTGTCGTGCTGCCGTGCAACCTCGAACGCATGATCTGGAACGGCCAGAAGATCTTCCACATCAAGAAGACGGAGCCGACCGACCTCAGTCCGCTCAAGGTGCTGGAAGGCGTGCGCACCCTGCTCTCGCGCTGCGTCGTCGTGCGCGGAGAGGATCGGCTGTCCAAGACGGCCAACGCCAACGCGACGATCCTCTTCTCGTGCCTGGTGCGCTCGACACTGTGCACCCGGCGCGTGGCCGAGGAGTACAGGCTCAGCTCGGAGGCGTTCGAGTGGCTGATTGGTGAGATTGACACGCGCTTCCACCAGGCGATGGCGAACCCGGGCGAGATGGTGGGCGCGCTGGCCGCCCAGTCGCTCGGCGAGCCCGCCACACAGATGACGCTCAACACATTCCACTTCGCCGGCGTGTCGTCCAAGAACGTGACGCTGGGCGTGCCGCGTCTGAAGGAGATCATCAACATCAGTAAGAAGCCGAAGGCGCCCTCGCTGACGGTGTTCCTAACGGGCGCCAGCGCGCGAGACGCCGAGAAGGCCAAGAGCGTGCTATGTCGGCTGGAGCACACTACACTGAGGAAGGTGACCGCCAACACGGCCATCTACTACGACCCCGACCCGCAGAACACGGTCATTGCCGAGGACCAGGAGTTCGTCAACGTCTACTACGAGATGCCGGACTTCGATCCCAGCAGGATCTCGCCCTGGCTGCTCCGGATCGAGTTGGACCGCAAACGCATGACAGGTGGGTCTGTGTTACATTCTTTTGTGACCGTGAAAGTCTTAATATCGTTTTCACTAACGACTTGAATCCAGTTGGTAGATTTCTTTGGTGCATATGCAAACTTTCTGGTGCCCTGGAAGCAGTGACCCAAAATAGGTTTTGTGCTAGGGTGTCAGTGGAAAATTCAGCTGGAATATATGGCGAGTGAGTGGAAAATTCCCTCAAAATGTATGGTGGAGTAAAAATCTCCCAATTTGGGTACTCAGGCTGTAAACTCTCAGAGCCCTTGTTTGAACTGAGGGATGGATATTTTGTTTAATTGTCTCAAAGTAAATATTTTTAAATCGTCCCCAAGCAGCATTGTTTGACCATTACCATGTGAAAATTTGGGTTAAGCAGGTAAATCTTTACCAACTGAAACCCCTGATGCAGTCTCCAATTATTTTTTGAGGCAATGGTGAGTTGTCACGAAAAACTTTTGAGGGGCCTCTGAGACCAACCTTCGGGGGTAAAGAACTCTGGGAGCCACCTAGACTAACATTTTTGGATGAAGACCAACACTTGGGGGGCTTCCCTAGACCAACTCTTTTGTCCCTCCTCTCCTCTCCCATATGACCAGCTCTAAAAAGTCTCTGAGACGAAATATCGGGGCCCCCTTAGAACAACTCTGCAGAGGAGGCCTCCGAGACCGGCAGGTGGTGAAAAATAAAGAAGGGATTTGTCATGCAATACCTAGTGCCTGAATTTATTATCTAAGCATACACTGTATAGTTTTTCTGTCCGGGACAACGCCTCTTTTATACCTATAGTTATGGGAATTTTGGAGGCCACTCCTGATCTCAATCACTGCACCTCGCATACACCTATGCTAGGGCCCAGTAGAGCCTTGGCTTACACTTAAGTAACCCAGACGAAACTACAAACTATCTATCATGGCAATAAACTCTTCCAGACTCTTGCTAAAAGTTTCTTTTCTTTACTTGTCAATTTCCTGCTCCTCCTCACATATATTCTCACCTTCATATGAATATGCTTCTTTGTATGAATCTAATCGAAGCTACAGCCTTATTTCTGTTTTGTTTCTTCCTTTCGTCTACATCAGCCAGGCGCGGCGGGTTGCGACCGTTGCGACAGCGTCACAACGACTACTACTTTAAATTTCTAATGGCTTGCTGCCTGCCGGTCGCCTAAGCTACATAATTTGCATTTTACAAATTGCCTAAATTATTTTTCTGAATCCTTATAGGCTATAAAATTTTACAAATAAAATCACACAAAGAGTAAGACAAATAATTTTTGTCAATAACGAATATGCAACCTGCCTTTCAAAAGCCTAAAGATGCCGCTTTTAGTTACCTACTAGATGTAAAGACGGCGTTTTGGTAAGTCCACGCCGTAGACCAGCCATACAAAAAGTGCCGGTGTTTGAAGGGTAGCTGGATGCATTCTTGTGGCCAGAAAAATTGATTTAATGATAATGTAGAGTTTCAATATATTCAAATACCGGACACTTCCAGTTCAACTAAAATATCAGCATTTTTATGCCTAGGGTGTCGTAGGGTGTCGTGAGTGGATTTGGGTGTCACACGGCGTGGACGCAGCAATGAACGGTCGATACGGATAAAAATGATTTTCTTCGCAATAAATGGTCAATTTTCTATGATACAATGTCAAAAATATGCTGCTTAGCATACAAATTTCAAGATAATTGCTTTTAACAAAAATATGACCAAAAATGGTTTTTCACTATTCTCGGTACCAGACATACAAAAACAACTTTTCAAGGACGTAAGCCTAGAAATCATGTGTACAGATAAACTGCTTTCCAGAAATGTATCTCTTAAAGCGGTCAGTTCATTTCTTTGGCAACACAAGGCTAGGGTGTCTAATTTTCCACTCACGAATTTTGTGAGTGGTGGAATTTAGTGGCGGTGTTCACCCAGTGTAACTTTCTCCGGGGTGGGCACTGAGCGTCTTGCCTGCGCCAGAATTTCGATTCTGTTGTTCCACTGAAATCGGTGGAGATAAGGATGCCAGGTATAATTGGCCTGAAAAATAGAAGTCGCCAGATTTTTTGCAGAAAAGCGAAAGACGTGCATAAAAGCCGAGTTAATTTGGAGGTCTTCTATTCGATTCTCCTGCTCTCTTTTTCCAGTGTACGTTAGTAGAGGAGGCAATTGAAATGGCCCTTGTAGTAAGTGTATTGTTGAATATTGTTAACTATGTGAGTGAATTATGTCTTTGGTAACTAGAACCATACTTGAAAAGTGAGTGGAGAATTCAGGAAAAATATATAAAAGTGAGTGGAAAATTCTGCTTGACTGGGTGTCGCTCTGCACCCAGCACCCCAGGTTTTGGGACACTGCCTGGAAGGGTTTAATGAAGTATTGACTGCGTTCTTAAAGGTCGCACCTTCTGTGAAAAATCATCGTAAATTGTTGATATATTTAGTGTTGTCTGTGGTCCCTACTTCTGTAGTTATGCCAATATCTTTTCTGTGCACCCGGGAAAATGTAAAATGTTTCACTAAGGTCTTTGTAGATCTGTCCTGAATACTTATACTGCATATAGGAGTGTATGAATATGTCTGACTGCACGGATATCATACCTTTTCCTCGTTAAATTTTAGGTCAGGAAATAGTTTTTCCCTTCTTTTGACTAAAACAGCAGTGCAAAAAGGGCTTTCCTGAACCAGATCGATTAGATGCCCAACCTTATTTTTTACATCCCCTGCAGACAAGAAGCTCACCATGGAGCAGATCTCTGAGAAGATCAACGCCGGCTTCGGTGACGATCTCAACTGTATCTTCAACGACGACAACGCCGAAAAGCTGGTGCTCCGCATCAGAATAATGAACTCTGACGACACCAAGTTCACGGACGAGGACGAGCAGATGGATAAGATGGAGGACGACATGTTCCTGAGGTGTATCGAAGCCAACATGCTCAGTGATATGACACTGCAGGTAAAGTGGGGTGGGGGGGGGACAGCCGCCTGAGCTTGTTGCATGATCAGATCAGTGGTTCCGAATCAGGGGTTCCCCCAGGGATGCGCTGGGCGATCGGAAATGGCACCTGCCCCCTGTGCTGTAGATGTTTGGTCGCTGGAAGATCTGGCCATCGGTTTTAGACGTGGAAAGGGGTGCGACGGGAGGGTTTGATGCTCAGCATTTCACCCTGTGTGGGTGCCACCAGCTGATTGTTTTGTAGTTTGCCTGCATTTCAAGTTTCATGGCTCCGGCAGTCCCGGTTCGGTTTGAATTGCTGAATAAGGTTCTTAAACCATTACTGGAGACCTATTCTCGATTAGGAGGGGGGAGTGGATCAGCTTGCATGGACCCTGGTATGCAAGCTCCGCGCGAGACCCACAGTTGACGGAGACCCCTACCTACAACGCGCCTTCCCCCTTCCTCTCCCCGATCTCCACCCGTTTATTGAGGTGTTCTGTCGGAGTGCTGCTGCACAGACCCTGAATCGTCTTGTAACCAGCCTGGCCCGACGCTCGGCTGCCATACTGATGCCGCCTGCCTGGCGCAGGGAATCGAGGCCATCAGCAAGGTGTACATGCACCTGCCGTCCACCGACAACAAGAAGAGGATCGTCATCACCGAGACGGGCGAGTTCAAACACATCGCCGAGTGGCTGCTGGAGACGGACGGCACCTCCCTTATGAAGGTCAGTGGTTGCACCTCTCCTGATGAAGGTCGGTGATGCTGCTGGAGACGGACGGCACCTCCCTGATGAAGGTCAGTGGTGCTGCTGAGATGAACGACACCTCCCTGATGAAGGTCGGTGGTGCTGCTGGAGACGGACGGCACCTCCCTGATGAAGGTCAGTGGTGCACCTCCCTGATGAAGGTCAGTGGTACACCTCCCTGATGAAGGTCAGTGGTGCACCTCCCTGATGAAGGTCGGTGGTGCTGCTGGAGACGGACGGCACCTCCCTGATGAAGGTCAGTGGTGCACCTCCCTGATGAAGGTCAGTGGTACACCTCCCTGATGAAGGTCAGTGGTACACCTCCCTGATGAATGTCAGTGGTGCTGCTGGAGACGAACGGCACCTCCCTGATGAAG
This sequence comes from Lepas anatifera, assembly GCA_034440635.1. Taxonomy (NCBI): domain Eukaryota; kingdom Metazoa; phylum Arthropoda; class Thecostraca; family Lepadidae; genus Lepas; species Lepas anatifera. Next base: position 624,974 of record JAOTON010001488.1, read on the forward strand.
GTCAGTGGTGCACCTCCCTGGTCAAGGTCAGTGGTGCACCTTCCCGGTTAAAGGGAATGTGGCACCTTGGTCGAATCCTGGAATTTAGTGCAATTAGACGTACTTTTAGCCAAAAATAATGAAACCACTCATGATTTCTCTGAAAAATGTACAATAAGCTCAATATTTTTATTTTTAAAATACTCCTCTAGAAAAAGAAATAAATATCAGCCTGTGGATGATGGCACGATCTGGCAACCACTACCATACTTGAAACGCTTCAAGGGCTTCGATTGGCTGATGCTCATCGTGACGTCAGCATATGTCGTCACACCAGCAGCTCACAACAATGGCCGCCCGGCGAGGGGCTGATGAAGGGGGTTGGTGTCAGGTAGGTTTTAGCTTTTTTCTACGGAAATATCGAGTTCCAAGACAAATGACATATGGAGTATCGGGTTTTCCGACTAGCTTTACAACTTGGCTCTCTCAGTTAAAATCACGTTATGAAGGGGCCACATTCCCTTTAAGGTCAGAACTGGGTTTAGAGTGGTGCACCCCTCTCCTGTCATTGAATTTTTATTCTGCAGTAGCGGGTCTACTGTCCCATTTGCTGTGAACCGCCGTTCAATCGGTCATGATTCCACTTACAACATATATGTTTTGCTGCCAGCTTTGGATTGCCTACTTGCCAATACCTGGTAGCTACATGTTTAAGCAATCTTCTTCAAAAGAATTAATCTTATTAGAGGTACGCAGAAACGTTTTCTGCGACTTGTTTTTATAGGAGACCAGCAACTGTTTAACATACGGATAGCGTTGTTTACTTAGTATTGATGCTTGCTCCCCCTGATGAAACTTCCGGGAGCAGAGATCTGTTGAAGGAGTTTTAAAATTCACTCCGTCTAAAATTGGTATCATGGGGAGGGAGTTTTAACGTTTTAGACAAAAATGAACTATTTATTTTGTGATGTGGCTATTTAATTTTGCCTTGCTGGATTTTATCATTTAATCCATCCACGTGGCTCCGAAACCCTTAGATTCTATTTTTGTTTCATCTCGTTTTATTTTGGAAGTTTGCTTTCGTGAAGTGGTAGTTTATATGACCGCATCAGCTTCGGTGGTAGCTGTGGTCCCTTTATCGCCACCTGCCTGAGGTGTTCACCCTCGCGGCTCTGCATGGTTTGAGTCGGCCTACACTCCGACATGTTCTGGCTGCTGCTACTCAGGCTCGCTGATCAGCAGTGCGTGCCTTGTGAAGGACGACTTATTGATTGGAGACAGGCGCTATCGACGTCAAC